>OX418217.1:9447341-10121233 GCA_948455865.1 Conomelus anceps | reverse complement strand
AGTTTTAATAAGTGTGGTTGTGTCAATTTCGTCTTATTATTCATTATGGATACCTTCCACAATATCACCTTCGCCATTACTAAGCAACTTGATTTACTTCTATTTGTACAGTCCAATTCATTTCTGTTCAACAAAAACTTCACCACCCTGCGTCACGCCTCCAAGAATACGTTTCTATTTGAGCTTTAAAATTAGATCTTACCCTGTTTCTATCTGCGCAGTCCAATTCATTTCTGTATGACAATAAAATTCACCAACCTGCGTCATGTCACCAAGCCTCGGTTTTATTTGCGCGGGGCCACACAATCTGACTGCGTATCATTATATTGTGGGATACTGTATCAGGTGTCAATAGTACTAAGCTAAGCTAAGGGGTGGTGATTGGTCATGCGGTGAGCGTGGTGTTCAAGTGATCGTGATGTTCAGTCACGACCGCTCAAGACTGCGCTTGGATGGGTTACCGTGCTTCAATGACTTGATGTTACAAGCTTTATTATCACTTAGCCGGTGGTTCGGAACCCACCCAAAATAGTAGGTTCACCATGTTCCCAGTAACATGGCTTAAACGGCGAGGTGGAACTACCCGTAAGGGTCTCCCCACCATTAAAAGCCATACGCTTATTAATATTATTATTATTAGTACTAAGCTTAGACTAATAGTATACTGATCATAAAAAACGTAATTTTTAAAAACAAGCCTATTCTGAAAAAATTCAAATGACATCTATTTTTTATTATAGTATTGCTCCTTTTTGCTTATTGGGCCGACCTTGGAAAACTTGGATGGGACCACCGCTGAATGATGCTCTTCCATTTAAAAAGAAATTATTGAATTCGGTTAATAGTTTTTGAGTAATTGACTAGCAGCTACCCGTCCTTCGTACGGATTATGTTTAGAAATACGACTAAATATGTTTCGGCTTTTTTTATAGCAACGATCATGAAGTTATTAGCAGCTTAGTAAACAACTTAGGACGTGAACAATTCAGTGACAGTTATCAGAGAGAATATTTAAGAACAGCTGATTGATATATCATCATATATTAAATTACGTGATTTGTTGTTATTCTTATGTGGTAATAATAGTGCTACCTGGCGAATTCCCAAGAGCCTAGCACAAACCGAAACTTCCTAAAATGTTAATTTTTATTTTGATAAATTGAAATTAGAAAATTTTGTTTTTTTTTTCAACAAAAGAAATAATTGATAAAACATAAGATGAGCTTTGATTCACCAGACATATGTTTCCTAAAAGACTGCAATGCTCCGACTACACAAGTCTGCAGACAGCGTAAATAACGCCGCGAAGGGCCCACCATTTATATTTGAGAACAGCTGATTGATATATCATGATAAATTACGTGATTTGTTCTTATTCTTATGTGGTAATAAAACTTGGAAGAAATGTATCCAAAATCGCACAATACTTGGTTTTTAAACGTTTATTATTCTGTTAAAAAAAAAGTTAATTCAGTTTTTTACAGCTAAAGACATTGTCAAAAAGGTTTTCAATACTGATAAATAACTTTAATCCCGATCGATGCTCTCGTTTTTCAGGAGAAGGCCGCGTAAAATGTATCCAAAATCGCACAATACTTGGTTTTTAAACGTTTATTACTCTGTTAAAATAAACGTTAATTAAGTTTTTTATAGCTAAAGACATTGTCAATAATGTTTTCAATACTGTTCAATAACTAAAATCCCGATCGATGATCTCGTTTTTGAGGAGAAGGCCGCGAAAAATACCTTTGCGGCCGTGACAGACAGACAGACAGACAGAAAGTGAGATAAGACTATTTTCGGCTTATTTAAAGTATAAAACGTAAAAATAACCAAAAAATATACAATTCTGATAAATGTACAGACAAAACTCTAATTTTATTTATATAGAAAACGTAAAAATAACCAAAAAATATACAATTCTGATAAATGTACAGACAAAACTCTAATTTTATTTATATAGATATACAAACATTAAAATCAGGTTGAATTGAATATCTCCTCCTTTTTTGAAGTCGGTTGAGAAAAGATTATTTGGCAATAATGTTAAAATTTGTAAATAACATTTCAAGTATAAAATAATTATTCTGACCGTCTGGAGCGTAGAATTAGAATAATTATTGTTGGTAATAAATTAATCCTAAAATACATTACCTAAAGATCTAGAGCTTGAAAAATATCACTATCACCAACACAGCCATCATTATCAATGATTAAATCAGGAAGAAAACAGTTATCTTTTTTTAGCGACTAGATATAAATAAATAAAACAGCTTTAAAAATAAATTAATTATTCTGTTCAAAAACTATTGATAAAATCAGGGAATCGGCAAGTTTTTGGACATCTGTAAGAATGAATGAACACCGATTCAAAAAAATTCATTCAGATTCATTCGGGAGGAATAGAAAAAGTGACAAGAATGGTTGGATTTAGATGAGATTGGATTTGGACAGGATGTAATTAGAAAATAGATGTAAATTCAGGACACAAGTAAAAGAATCTTAACAGGTTCCAAGAAATATCGCTTCCATACAAACAATGGGAGGGAGTGAGATGGAGGAGAAAAACGAATAAATTCTGATAGGATAACTGGATTGTTCAACAGAACGGGCTGATTGTATCCATATTATTTATAATGAGAACTAATTCTGATCTGATAGGACAGGATCGTGTTTATCTTGTTATCCAGTTGGTTTCAAACTAAAAAAAATAGTAATGATGGGCACTTTTTGGAAATAACTCTGTCTTTAGCCTACTGGTTACCGACAAATTGTATTCTATAGACTACAAATGGGATTCTAATTCATATTCCAATTTATTATTTGTAATCTGTATTGTGTTCGAAGTGCCTAAATTTTCAATTTTACCTTCAATTACCCTCAATCTTCAATTTTTATACTTTTTTAGAAATAATAACATTCTTCACCTACTTCACAACTTTTCATAATTCAGTTTTCATAATTTACATCTACTTTATTTACATAATTTAATTTACTTTTCATAATTCATAAAAGAGATCCCCCTCTGCCTCTTTTCAGAAAATACGAAATTCTTCCATTGTCTTTGTTCTAAAAATATTCTACATGTGATGGTAGCCAGAGATTTTATTTATTGGAGAACCTTGTTTACATGTTGTTTTTTATTGTATTTTTTATTTAGTTTGTCTTTCTCTACTTATTTTTTATATGTAGCCTAATTCAGCATTTTTCATATTTTATCTCTTTTGTATTATTTATTTTCAATATGCTTTCATTTTTTGTTTTAATGTATAAATGCAGTTTTTTAATTTTAATTTATCTCATTTGAATTGATTTATCTTACTTAGATAATCTGTGTTAGACAATTTCATCTAAATCAATTGAGATTTGGCAGATACACAAGAGGAGCTGCACATGGTTTTTTGTTAGACCCAAAGTAAATAAAACTATTTTTATAAAATCGTTTTTGTTTTTGGGTCCCAAAATTTTCAATATTCTTCCCTTACAAATAAATAATGCTTTGAATGTTCATCTGTCCAAGAAGAGACTCAAACAATGGCTGTTGATTAAAGACGATGTTAGATGCTTGACGACTATTGCTGAATAGCTAACTCTTCCACTCATTCTAGTCTACTTAATCAAGTCTTTCTTTGATTATATATCAGACCTCTGAGGGGTGAAAATAGAGAAAAAAAAGTTGTTTTTTATTGCATTTTTTATTTAGTTTGTCTTTCTCTACTTATTTTTTCTATGTAGCCTAATTCAGCATTTTTCATATTTTATCTCTTTTGTATTCTTTATTTTCAATATGCTTTCATTTTTTGTTTTAACGTATAAATGTAGTTTTTTAATTTTAATTTATCTCATTTGAATTGATTTATCTTACTTAGATAATCTGTGTTAGACAATTTCATCTAAATCAATGTAAACTAGTAGGACATGTTGAGGTAAAAGGTTAAGTGTAAGAATGGCCTCAATGGCCAAGACTTCGCCTCTTTGTGTAATTCATCTCTCAGATCCAAGCTCATTTTTGTTATGTTTTTTATTTTTTAAACAATCGCATCCATAATTTCTGCTGTACTATACCTTAAAATATATATTTGTTGTATTTATAATCTTTTCTACTCAAACTATTCAACCATTATGTTTACTTTTCAAAAACAACTGTACTTAACTTCAACTAGGGGATCTGAGAGTTGCTAATATTAATAATACTTTTATCATTCATGCACATTGTAAATTTACACAAATAAAGTCATCTGAATCTGAATATGAATTGTATTATTATTGCTTCATTATTATTATTATTATTATTATTATATTTATGTCCCTTTGAATTTATTATTAAAAGTTGTTGCAGTAGTTGTAATTTTTTCTTTTACTTTACTTTGCCATAAATATGCGTAGCAGGCGCTGCGGTAAATCGTCAAATTCATAAGTTTATTCTGACTGTTTTATGTTTTTTTCAAATTTAAATTCCTATAATTGCCACAAAAAATTGTTTAAATACAAACAGAAATTGATACAACTAATTAATTAGAGTAATTACAGAATAAAAATGTTTCCTTCCAAATATGCTAAATTATTAAAATTGTGCTAGTCATCAGTACTGGTTCAGATGGCTAGATGTTTCATAATATTCTTTATATAATTTTATTTGTAAAAATTTAATGGAAACTAAAAATTTACTTTCTTACTTTTATTATTAACCGACTTCCAAACAGGAGGAGGTTCTCAATTAGACCTGTTTTGTCCTTCCACAAAATGACTGCAGTTATTTTGTTTAAAGTTTCAAGTAACTATTCAAACGCAGTTTAAAATGACTGCAGTTTTAAGTGCCGATATTTATTCTCAAATGTTACTGCCTTCAGTTTGTCAAGGAAGAAAAAATTCAAGACTTCAATATTTGTCTCAAATTTTTGAGAAAAAAATTGCTCCCAATAAGCTTAGAATTAAACTTATTAAAAACAAATTTTCATTCAATTTCCTACCTACCAACTTTTATTTCCAAGATAAAATATTTCAAATTTCTGTATACAATAGGCACTCAGATCCATGACTTCTTTGTTTGTTCCTATTTCAAAAACAATTGCCATAATCTCTTCCAAGGAAGTACTGTAATTAAAAAAAACTAACTCATCTTGCCTAACCTCAATAGACAATAGTTTATAAATATCACTCAAATACCCCAAATTATTGTAATTATCTTGCTTATGCTCAATAATCAAAACCTTATAAATAAATAAATAAATAAATAATTTTATTTCTCAAACAACAATATAGCTTATACTAAAAATATTCCTAAAATACTATTGTAAATTTAGTTGTTTTAAATCTTTGTATGCTTATCATTATTATTTTTTTTTATCACTACATTCTTTTGTAATGTATGTCTTCATTAACTAATCTCTATTTTTTCTTTATAATATTAAAATATAAGTGAATCTGTTTCTTTGTTGCAATAATTGTGAAGATTGGCACCTGTTGAAAACCCTACGGGTTTAGCAGGACCCCACAATGTTTGTAAATTTTGAAAATAAATTTGATTGATTTTCTCATTAATTGACACGTAAATTCAAATCAATCTGATGCTGGACTTTTTTTCAAAGTTCTCCTTCCTGGTCACTTCTAGGCAAGCTCAAATATGAAAAAATACCAATTCTATTTCCCCCCCAATATTTTGAACATTTTCCGAGACACATTAAAAGGGAGTTCAGAAACATCCAGTATTTTCTTCCCAGATTTCCAACATCACACTCGAGTAAAATCATTCTGAGTTCGTTGCTTTCGACGAATACTTGGCGAGTGTCACGCATGATGATGATGATGAGTCACGCATGCGCACACACTTGCACTTTCAATGACACTCAATTGTATCGCAAGTACAATTTGTCCACTACATATTGTCGAGTATAACCATTTATATTTTTTCATACTATATAGTTAGAGGACGCGTCAACCTTTTCGCGGGACGAAAATACGTTCGTCGGAACGTCCGTCCGTCCGTACGTACGTTGTCATATGACCGTTTCCAATCACACAACAAAGCACAAATGTATAATATGCATTGTACCTGATCGAGGTAGCAGAATGACACTGTACGGATTAATTCGATTTTACGCTTCGTATTAGTCTTTTGTCACGAACGAGAAGGAGGGGAAAAGGGGAATTGATGAAGAGGAGGAGGAGGAGGAGGAGGAGGAGGAGGAGGAGGAGGAGGTGGCGGAGGAGGAGGAGGAGGAGGAGGAGGAGGAGGTGAAGGAGGAGGTAGTGAAGGAGGAGGAGGAGAGATAGCGAATGACATGTGACAGTGGTTTTCCATCATGACCACCACCACAGCCAACAGCAGCGAAACGCTGGACATATATACAACTACAAAAAAATAAAAAAAGAATCGAACAGACACAAAATCACATCCGACGACTATTGTGTGAAGGGCACACCGCAAAATTACCACGGAACATCCTCATCTCTCGAATTGTCAGTCACATTTCGCGCTTGCTGCCAGTAGGTAGTTGACTGTCGACAAAATCAAGTTTTCTGTCTACTATAAAATTGGATTTACTAAAAATATATGGGGGAAATTATACGAAGCATACTAAATGAAAAATTTAAAAATGTCAATAAAATGAATTTAATTTAATAATAATGAAATTAATTTTTCCAGGATAGGTAGACCGTTATAACCGAACTACAACCTACAATTTAATGGGATCAAAATAAATAAATAAATAGATACATTTTTAATTGACTGATAAAATTATCTATATTCAAGCTGAACATCATTATACCCGTCAACTCATTTTCTGTATTGTTTAGAAATGCACAATTCAATAATTTATTAATTTAAATTATATTTAGCATAATTTCTCCTCTAGTTTTTTTAGTCTTTAATAGCATCAGCTGCAGGCAGCTTTGCTGAATTTTCTTCTATTATTGATTTTTTTCTATTGTTATTTTATTTATTATTCTATTTCTTATATTGTCTCTTTTTTCCTCTCTTATTAATTATGGTGAGACCATCCATTTCTCGTTGCAGGACAGGTGACAATTTGAAATTTTTGCATCGATCCATTCCCGCATATCGTATGGAATTGAAATTTATGGAGGGACAAACATCTCAAACTTGAACAAAATACTCCTATTACAAAAAGAAGCAATGAGAATAATTCTAAATCTTAATAGAGAGCAATCAGAGAGGAAGTGATGGCCGCGAGCTGTAGCAGGTATCTGTTCAATCAGATAGATAAGCTGCGTTCTCGTAGGTCCTGTTTGTAACGGTGACCGATTGGATTGGCCAGCAAAAAAGACACTGTTCTCGGCTGTGAAATCACTTCCCGGTGGTTCGGAACCCACCTAAAACTGTAGGTCCAACTCATAAATCACAATCATCCAACTCATTACCCACGCACAGGTCTCATACCTATGTGGACTTCATCCTAAAAAAAAATGTTTGCCATTTTTCAGGGAGTTAAACTTCATGACGGTACATTTATAGGACAATATTAAATTTAAAAACTAATGAATCTAAATTACCGCGGCAATTGGATATACATAATTATAATACTAGAAATAAAAATAATTTTACAATTAAAAAAAAAAGAAAAATTTAAACAAAGTCCAACGTACATGGGAATAAAATTCATTAGTTCTCTACCAGTTTGCATAAGGAATGAATGTAATAGTTTAAAGTTCAAGAAAATGTTGAAAAAATATTTAATAGAATTATCATGCTTCAACTTGAACGAATTTATTGAGAAAAAATGAATTTTGACTTACATACCACTACCATAAATATCAATGTTTGAAGGAGCAGCAGACGACAAAATTTGTGTATGTAACGTTTTATTCAGTTTTATTTTAGTTGTTTATGCTTGTAAACATATTTTAGTACATATTTGTACTTCTTATAAATATATCATGTACATGTTCATGTATGTTCTGAATAAAATTATTGATTCTTTTTACTTATTACAGTATTTTATATCATAAACATGATTCTTATATCTTGCTTTTTTCAGTGAATAAAATTATTTGTATGTATGAGTTGATTAAAACGTAGAAGTAGTACTGATAGCGTATGACAGTACATAATCATTACTCTATTTCAGTATGAGGTTTCTTGCCGTCAATGAAACACTTCAGAAATACTATTGTATAATAAATCAATATTATTAAAATTATTGTATACTACTCATACAAGACCATCAGTCACACTCAACATTCTAACCAAAGCTTCATTAGTTGAAAACTTAATTGAAAATAATACAACTTTTTATGTAAATTTAACGACTTGCAGTCAAACATTCATTAAGAATAAATAAAATTTACTTACTCTGTAGGCCGAGCGCTTTCAAAGATTCGAAAGCGCTCGGCCTACAGAGTAAGTAAATTTTATTTATTCTTAATGAATATTTGACTGTAAGTCATTAAATTCACATAAAAAGTTAATATTAACAACGCAGTTCGTCATGGAAAAAGAAATCCAGGAAAATAATACAACCCCTTGACAAGAGTCAGTCGCAGTTAGAATTCTACCGCATCTTAAGTCAAGACTTGCAAAGTAAAGTCACTAAAACACCCCCAATTCACGATTTGTTTGACAAAACTCTGAAATAGTGTACTAATTACATTAAGCAAAGCTTGCAGGAGCATAAGACAACAAATCTGTAGCAACGAAAATAAAAAACGCGTTGGAAAACACGCTGTGTGTAACCGGCCTCATAGAATGAGCGAGACAGGACAGGTTAATGAAATCGGTCGTGACACTCTTGAGTCTTGAGTCTCCATACAGGTTGAATTGAAAGCGAGAGTTGGTCTCTTACTCCTTATTACTTACTCCTTACTTACTAGCCACCAGAGTGGTCACTGGTCACCACACCCATTCCCAGCATTTGATTGGGTCGCCATGATTGACCTGCATTCCACCTGATTGCCTACTCTGAATTCATTGCATTGTCCATCACGAGTGAGCTGCAGTGTCAACACTGCACTTGATACCATGCAGAAGCTATAAGTTTACACTTGGTGCGTTTAGAGACAGATGTGGGGCGCTTTCACACTTGTTTACTCAACTTTTATCTGAATCAATTTAAACCAGTGCAACGTGATTGGTAATGCGGTGAGCGTGGTGTTCAAGTGATCGTGATGTTCAGTCACGACCGCTCAAGACTGCGCTTCGATGGGTGACCGTGCTTCAATGACTTGATGTTACAAGCTTTATTATCACTTACCCGGTGGTTCGGACCCACCTAAAATAGTAGGTCCACCATGTTCCCCGTAACATGGCTCAAACGGCGAGTTGAAACTACCCGTAAGGGTCTCCCCACCATTAAAAGCCATACGCTTATTATTATTATTATTATTATTATTAGTGCAACGTACATAGGCCATGAGTTGTACTTTTGCACGTTGAAAGCCTTTATAATGCATTTTCTCATTTTTTGGATCAATGAAGGCATTTATTTATTGATCTACACTCCTGAATATATTTACTGAACTTAACCCTAAGCATAGGATTAAGTGGGAGAGAGGGCCGGTTGCGATCCAACTTCGCCCTTCCAAGGTTAAAATAAAGGGCAACCAATCAATCTACCCCACTTAAGTTTAGCTTTAGTTAGGTACGATTAGTAAAGATTTCGCTTTTTTGTAGGTGATGCTTACAAGCTTGAGACTAATTATTGTGCGTGGGTGATAAGATTAATGATGACACAAAATATGCCAGTCTGAACAGGAATCGAACCCGTGTTTAACAGGAATCAAACCCGGGACCATGGGAGTATTAGTTAGAGGTAAGCGCTCAAACCGATTACACCACTGCGGCTGCCAATTTAGCATTCAATTTTGCAACTTTCAGGTAACATCAGTTTGACTTTTTTTCCAATCTCAAAAAGTATTTGTTTCAAGAGAGTTTTAGCAATTTAGCAATAAGCGATTAAGAGAGTTTAGTTTGCAATTTACTTAATTACACATAAGAACAGATATGATAAGAACATACTAATTACAGAACAGATTCTGTAGAGCAAGCAGAGGTATGGAGTGGTCAAAATTTATCAAGAAAAACAAGCAAGAAAAGTACGAAGTACTTTGCTAATTTTGAAAAATTATACTCAATGGTACTGACTTTCTACTCATAATTACTTTATCAAGTAAGTTACTTGATAAAAATATTCTAAATCTCTCTTAATATAATTTTTCCAGCAACTGCTCATAAAGTCGTTCTTTACGTACTGAAAACTAATTGTAAAATACCTCTTTACTGCTCCGCAAGCGGTAAAGTACTTTACGCTCGCCAGCTGTTTTCTTTACGCTTCATTTTTTATTTTGATGTCTTCTTATTGGTGGATCACGGAATCCATGAATTCTCATAACCTCAAAAATGGCGCACGCTAACCAAATCCGCGCACGGTCTGTGATGTTACAAACTACAAGCTTTTATTGTGATGTAATCCAGAACTGCAGTTGTAGGAAAAATATTGTATGTATTTCGCGCGTGAAGCTTCTTTATCGCTCTCGGAAAATTACTAATGTAATTTTTATCACAAAGTAAATGTTCAGGCTCGAGCGATAAAGTCGCGCTTCACGCTCTTAATACATAAATAACTATTTTGAGATTGGAAAGATGTCACTTGCACTTGTCATGTACGGTTGTAACATACAAGTGAACGCTCACACAACTCTCCATAAAGAACCTTATTATTGATATTAAATACCTTATATTAAAATTCCCCCCTCACCACCACAAAAAAGAGAATTTTTTATATCAGAAACCAAATGAAGAGATAACGAGAGACAAAATTAAAAAGGAAAAATTAGAAAAGTAAAATACTATACAGGTAAATGAAAATATAAAATGAATGTTGCTTCGAATGGCAGCATTCCTCTAACAATTGAATCTAATGATCTTAAAAATTTTGGAAAAGCTGAACAAAAAATATGAGCATAATTATAAATAGCACTAGGAAAATACTTCTTCCTCAAACTTTGTTATCACTATTTCTTTTCTCTCTCACTTTCTATTTCTCCTCCCTTTTATCACTCTCACTCCGACAGTAGTGCGCTCATCATCGTGAGAAGACTGTGAGCTGTGAGCTGTGAGACACGAATTGAGGAATTAATGGCTACCCAAATGGAAAACGAAGAAGAAAAGGAAGGAGGAGGAGGAGTAGGAGGAGGAGGAGGAGTAGGAGGAGGAGGAGGAGGAGTAGGAGGAGTAGGAGGAGGAAGAGGAGGAGGAGGATGAGTAGGAGGAGGAGGAAGAGGAAGAGGAGACGAATAAGAAGCAGAGGAAGAGAAGAAGAAAAAGAATGAATCATCTTAGCAGGTGAAAGTGCAAAGTGCACTCAAAACCAGATACGGTAATAATAACTGCCACTTGAACGGCGATAAAAGCATTTAGGCAACAACTAAGCCTGCGACATTCTCCACATTGGCGGCTGTGGTAGCAATTTAGGTGATTGCACAAGCAGCACACCACACATGCGACACGGTTCAGCAACAACGAGAAATCATAGTCATTAAAAACTCTATGCACCCTACATGAATATACGTAAAGATTAATAAACGGTATTAATAGCTCAGTGATGTTTTCCATGACGAAATACTTCATGAACAATCTAATATTAAAACTGACACTGTATTTCGCTGGTATATAATGTATTACTCACATTTTATATTGGAGATGCTTGAGGAATGCATTTCACTTCTGAAAAGAAAGAGGCTGACGAAGCTTCTTTTCAGAAGTGAAATGCATTTCTCAAGCATCTTCAATATATGTGAGGTTATAATAACCTCAAGCCTGAGGTCTAATAACCTCATGATTAATAACCTTTTCATGAATCATTCCACACAATTTTTCTTCTTGTACACCCTAATTTTATTTCATATTCTTTTGCCGATGATAAGTCTGAGACTTATGCGTGGGTAGGGAGGTGAAAGACGGTAAAAAATATGATAGGCTTTTCAGGAATCGAACCCTTGACCGCAGGGTAGCTTAGGATAAGCGCCCTAACTGATTACATTATTGTGGCTGCCATCGTTTCTAATAGAACTAATTTTTAGAGTTATTATAAATCTTGTTAGGTTTTTGATAAATCTACCTTCTATAAGAATAATCTGCCTATATATTATCTGTCTCCGAGTAATATTTTGCGATATCCCTCTTGCTAATAAAAGAAAACTTCAAAAATATATTTACTCAGTATTAAGGTGAATGAATAAAACAGATGTTGTCTATTCCACATTAAAGACTTTTATTATTTAAAAAAACCAAACTCGAGTTTCAATGCTTAGGCTCAACCACTGATGATGATGCCATTAGCATTGAAACTCGAGTTTGGTTTTTTTAAATAATAAAAATCATTAATATGGAATAGACAACATCTGTTTTATTCATTCACCTTAATATGGAGAAGTTCCACAACAATTCTGAATCAAGTGTTAATATTTACTCAGGTATGAGGAATACGATGACAATTTTTAAAAAACTGGAATATCTGAGATTTCCACAAATTTCAATTTTGGTTGAGACGGGCTTGAGACAGCCTAGATCATATTGCTTTGGCGGGCGAGACTCAAGCGACACAAAACGCGCGTTTTCATAAGCAGACAAACAACTTTCCATTTGTTTCAATATACGATTTGAGCCTTCCTGCGGCAGTATTTCAGTCATACGATTAAAGTACCAGCCGCTTGATTTTTAAATCGCTCAACAACAAAACCGCGTCTGAAACGCGGGACATCCAACGACAAATTTGACTCAATAGTAATTAAAACGCGGCGTTTATTGTCGCGCGACAGAAAACGCGCGGTGCATAAAACAGGCCTAAAAGAGAGAAAAGTCTATAATTTCAAAAACTCCAAAGTTCATTGTGAGAAAAAGCAGAATTGTTATAGGAAAAAGAACTTGAATTAAAATGTGAGAACATTGGTGTGACTCACCGGTAAACCAAGTAGAGACTGTAAAGAGTGCTTGGCTGCTCCTCTTCTCAGCTTACACAGTTCAACGAAGTCGTCATCCTTAGTTTTCTCTCTCAGCAATCTAAAAAATATTATTTTAAATATGAGAATCTCTTTCATTGCCCAATTTATTGAAAATCGCATGACAATTTTATCAAAAATGAGAATACCATGGGAAAAAGTCAATAAACATGAAAATCATGGAATAAATACTATAACACAATATTTTTTTATTGCTGATGATGCCCGCATGAGTACGAGACTTGTGCGTGGGTAATGATAACATATAGATGCCAGACGGAGGAGTGGGATTCGAACCCACGACCGCTGAAACGACAGCAGGCTGAAGTTGTGACGCCCCAACCAACTGCGCTAAGCGCTAAATGGTTATTTGCCCAATGGTTAGGAACCCAACTAAAAGTGTATAGGTTCTCTCTCTCTTTAGTAGTCAACCCTGGGGTTGGTTTGCAGCAGCTCGCCAGCATTCCATTCTATTCTCCGCCTTTCTCTTGAGGTCCACATACGATGCACATCCCATGTCTTTCATGATCTAAGGCAAGTAAGACAGCCTTGGTCTTCCACGTGGGTTTCTTCCCTCAATCATGCCCTCTACTATGTATTTCACGGTGTGATTGTCTCTGCGTAATATGTGCCCTATCAGTCTGTCTCTTCTTGTTTGAATGCTGTTCCATAAGCATTTCTTTTCTCCCGCTCTTCTAAAAACCTCCTCATTGGTCATTCTATCCATCCAGCTGACTTTCAAAATTCTTCGGTAACACCAAGTTTCAAACGGAAGAGATTAGAATCTTCCTTTCCCTCTCTCCAACTGTCCATAATTCACATCCATATAGTGCCACACTCCAGACATATACCTTCAAGAATCTTTTCCTTATCTCTATATTAATATTCTTGTTGGTAAGCATGTTTCTTTTCAAGTTAAAGGCTATCTTGGCTTGATGTATCCTGCTTATTATTTCTTGTCTGCTTCTGCCATTAACTGTAATTTTGCTTCCAAGGTATGTGAACTCTTTTACTTCTTCTAGTTCTTCATCTCCAATTGCAATATACAGATTTTGTTATGGTCTTTCATCTGTGCTGCATATCATCAATTTGTTTTTTTTTACATTTATTTTCATATGGTACTGCTCCCGAAGAACTTTGTCCATTTCATTAAGGAAAGGATGCTTGCTAGGTCCTCTTCTTTTTCAGTCACAACAGCAATGTCGTCTGCATAGCTCAACATATCAATCCTCGTTCCCCCAACTCTTATTCCCACTTCTATCCGGTCTCTTATCTCTTCCACAGCTTCTTGAATATATGCATTGAATAAAATGGGGGAGAGAGCACAGCCTTGTCTGACGCCTTTTCTGATATGAGCTTCCTGTGAGTGGGTCTGACTCCTGATCACTGCCACCTCATTTTTATACAGGCTATGTATTATTCTTCTGTCTCTGTATTTCAGGCCAGCCTTTGCTAATATTTTAAACATCACTTCCCATTTGACATTGTCAAAAGCTTTCTCCAAATCTATGAAAGCAATGTATGTTGGTTTGTTTTTCTTCATTTGTTTCTCAATGAGAAGTCTTAGGGAGATAATGGCTTCTCTGGTTCCCATTCCTCGCCTGAAACCAAATTCTAGCTGGTATCTTAGAAGCATGTGACAAAAAACAAAGAGTTCTATATCACTCGCATTTCCTAGCTGCTGTTTTCTTTGGTATAGGGACTGTAATACCTTTCTGGAAATCTTTGGGAATTTCTCCTGTATCATAGATGTTCCTGATTAGCTGTGTCAGTGATTCCTTCATTTTGCTGCCCGATTTCTTGATTAGTTCGGCTGGGATATTGTCAATTCCGGCTGCTTTCTTGTTTCATAACTCTGTAAGAGCTCTGTCAAATTCTTCCTGTAATATATAGTCTCCCTTTTCATCCTGATCAACATCCTCCTCTCTCTCCATCATATCCGTCCTAAGAGGTTCATCTCCATACAAATCCTCTATATATTCCTTCCATCTTCTCCCCCTATCTTCACCAAATAGCAGTTCTCCTTCTTTATTTTCTACTGTTCCTGCATTCCCTGTTTTACGAATTTAAAATATTGATTTACTTTTGAGTAAGCTGCATCTGTGTTTCCCTTTCTCATATCATCCTCTATTTCTCTGCATCTTTCATCAAGGAAGTGTCCTCTTGCTTTTCTAGTTTCTCTGTTAACCAAGTTCCTTATTCTTCTGTAATTAGCTTTACCTTCTTCATTCACCAAGTTTTTGTATTTCCTTCTTTCCTCTATAAGGTTTACTATGTCAGTGGTGATCCATTCCTTTTTGTTCTTCTTTGGAGCTTTTCCAACAAACAGTTCTGCTACTTTTTGTATGGTATAGGTTGTATGTATAGGTTCACCTTTCTTAAAATAATTGTATCATCGAGCACCTCATTATCATTACCCACGCACAAGTCTCAGACTTATGTTGGCATCTTCAGCAAAAAATAATAAGTTTTCACATTGAAATTTTGGTTCAATCTCTAAAACAATAATTTTGCACATTTAAATTACCAAACATACCAATATACTGTACAATAAAAATAGACTAAAAATGAATTAATATCTTTTACACTGTGAATTAAAATGAAAACTTAGGAAATTTAGCTTTGTACACTTGACTTATATTTTTTTTGAGGATGAAACCCACATAGGTCTGAGACCTGTGCGTGGGTAATGAGTTGGATGATTGATGAGCTGGACCCAAGGTTTTAGGTGGGTTCCGAACCACCAGATTTTACAGCAGAGAACAGTGTCTTTTTTGCTGGCCAATCTAATCGGTCACCCTTACAAAGAGAGCCCAGGAGAACGCAGCTTATCTTAATCTGATTGAACAGATACCTGCTACTGCTCACGGCTATCACTTCCCTTTCTTCTTGTTTAACTTGGACATAACAAAAAACAGTACAGAGTGTACTGTGGGTCGTCTGACGATGCTCTTGACAACAGAGAAACGGCCGTCACGCCATAACGTGAGTCATAATTTCCATTTAAAAGTGTTTTTCAAGTTTTTATTATAACAAAACATTTGGATTTTTTAGTTGAAAATTTGTAAACAAAGCAGTAGTAGGTTGTGCCTGTTTTATCTTTACTTGAGAGTGCTTTGTTTAATAAATGAATAGATAAATAAACTCCTGGGCTCTCTTTGAAAGGGTGACCGATTGGATTTGGCACTCAAAAAAGGACGTCTTGTAGACTCCAGTTAAGGAGTATAAGACAAGTCATATCAACAATTATACAATCTTATAAACTAGTTACCAAAATTACTATATCAATTAGTTGAGGGGAGACTTAATTTGATGCAAAAGGAACGAGTACACTATAAAAAGCTACAACTAAATATTTTTTCCAATTGTTTTTTGAATATTTCTATACGTTGAAGACTCTTTAAAAACTATGGTAGCTTGTTGTAAAATTGCTTCCAGGTGGTTCGGAACCTACCTAAACCTTTAGGTACAACCAGATTTAGATTTCTTCATCTGTGGTTCAACTCATCATTCACCATCATCTAACTCTAACTCGTTACCCACTCAGACATTTGTGGGCTTAATCCTCAAAAAAAAAAAGGATAAAAAGATGATGAAGAAGCAGCAGATGAAGAATGAAAAGAAAAGAAAGAGGAGAATAAAAGAAAAAAGAAGAAGCGTGTGGAGAAAGTGCGTCGGTGACCGCAGGCGTTTGTTCCTGGACAGGATAGGCGGAGCAGCATCTGAACTGGAGTTGAGGTGAAATAAATTGCCAGGGTCAATATCGAGGTCATAAACGAAAGCGATCGCACCCCCCCCCCCCCTCATATGCATCATTTGGACAACGCACTCACATCTGTTTACTTTTTCATCCTCTTCTACTCTGTTTTCTACTCTCTACTTGCCATGTGGTGTGCGCTCCTGTTTTGTATGCATTTCCTATAATGTGCTTACACACACATGTGCTTTTTAAAACAAATCTCGGATCTACTGTTCAAACATTCCCGCCAGAACTAGGTCACACTCTCAATGGCGGTTCTAAAATGAAATTGATAAACAATACCTACCTACAAGTATCTGGCTTTATTTGTTTAGAATCGTTTCGGTGACCTGGTTGTTGGGCCACGAAAAATGGATCATTAGTTTGTTTTTTATTTTTCTGTCTTTATGTCTAGGAATATTCTTATATAATTCCTATGCAAGATCAGTAACATAGCCGATTTCGACTGTAGGTGACTCTTCAGACCCCAAAGTTGTAATCTGTGATGTTTTCCATGACGAAATACTTATGAACAATCTAATATCAAAAGTGACACTGTATTTCTATTTATCTACGACCATGTCATAATGTATACATTACAGTTTCACAATTGATGCCAAAACAGCTGTCTTTTCGAAATGCTTTTTGAAACCCGTTGCATAATGAGCTCATTATAGTACAGGTTCTACATTATAACACGGGTGCTGGACCAATCAGAAGCATTTTTGATGGAATCAATATCGTAATTCAATATTGTGAAACTATCAGCTGATTTGATCAAACTGCTACACCAGCTGCTTTAACCTAACAATCTACTATAACTTCTCGTATTTGAGATGAGAGGTTAGGTATCTCTGACAGTCACAGGTAAAATGAAATTGTTTTAATTAAATGTATATTAGTGGTCGTAGATAAAATAGTGTATGCAACGATTTTATTTGGCCATTAAAGCACTCGTGAGATATTTATAACACTCGTATTCGCTCGTGTTATAACTTACATCTAACTCGTGCCTTAATAAGGGTAAAAATAAAATCGTTGCATAAACTATTATTAAACTATGATGTTTATTCAATTATACTGGAGGAATGCATTTCGTTTCCTTGTGAAGCTTTTCCTCAGCATAAAAAATTATGTACTCACTGTCTAGCTTTCCTGTACACATCATGATAATCGTCATACTGGTCCCAAAAATTATCCGGGAACAATTCACCTGGAACAAACGAAATCCATCAGTTTTGGGAGTAAGAGGCAAGAATATCAAAAAATAATTTAATTTCAATAAATAAATACTGTACAAAATATAGTAAATACAACATTTGTATTTAAGTTCTCAAGATTCACATTTTCTTATGTTATTGTTACGAAAGCAAACAAAGCAGTTATTTACGCACTTGTTCTACGTACATCGTTCCATTCATGGTCAAACGTGACTTGAAATCTGATTCCTCTTGTTCTCTCTCGTTAGATGTCTTTCTCACTCCTATTCTTTATATCTGTGTCCCTTGCACTCAATTGAGTTTCTCGAGAATTCTACAAACTTCCTTAACAATCGAGGTCGAGTTTTACTACATTCTGTGACCTTCCACGGCATCCTCGATTCATCTAGAAGCTGCTAGTTCTTGGAATTATGACAACTATCTCTTATATAAAAGAGCTCACGTGAACTAGTTAGTCTTAAAAGCTCGCGCGTCAGATTGTGTTACAGATCTCGTGCCATTGGAGTAAACAGTGCTCGATTCCAGTGTAAAGTGCAGAGATAAGTGTTTACTATTTGTGCAGCTTACTAAAAGGAAAAAGACGTTGTGTCAAGTGATATTATTTGGGACTATCAAATAACGAATTGGACTGTGTTTGTAAGTGATTAGTTGATCTTTTTATCATTTCTTTCTAAATTATTGTACTATGAATTTCAATAATATCATTTAGAAACTTAATATTTGCCCATCTATGTAATCAATTCTATAAAGAAAAACACAACCTCTAATCAAAAAAACAATTGATAGAAAAGTTAAACTTAATCAGTCAAATAAAAAAAAAAATAAAGAAAAACTACAAGTATTAAATTCAAAAAAAGTATATTCTAACAGAACCATAAAATTAAATAAATATATATAAACATATATTGGGCTCTTGTTTCTTTTATTATTGATCAGCCTGTAATTAATTATTCATTAATTATTGTAAATAATTACTGAAAATAAGTATTCGCTTGTCATTTGATGATCTGTTTTTATTTCATTAATTGAACTTACAATTAATTTGTGTAAATAGACTAATTTGTGTAAATAAAGTGCAAGTGTGAACTTTAGCGTTGCCAGCCTTATTTTAGCCATTAGCACCCGTAACATTATTTTAATGCCATCTACAACCTTAATATTTATTTGAAATCATGCACTCTTTGACCCCAACGGTGTTGCCAGATATCTGGCAATTTTCCATTATCGTACGGAAGCTCCAAAATTATCGTACAAAATCGATGGTGTGGTAGTTTTCAAGTTGCATAGTTGTTACTCAACACATATATTTATCTGTAATGTTTTCCATGACGAAATACTTAATGAACAATCTAATATTAAAACTGACACTGTATTTCACTTTTAAATAATGTATTACTCACATATATTGGAAAAATTCGAGGAATGCATTTCACTTCTGTAAAGAAGCTTCGTCAGCCTTTTCAGAAGTGAAATGCATTCCTCAAACATCTCCAATATATGTGAGTACATAATACATTATTTAAAAGTGAAATACAGTGTCAGTTTTAATATCAGACATATATTTATATATATATGACAAAGTTATAAACAATTTTTATATATAAAACAAAGTTTTATAGACAAAGTTACAATTATTGCAAAGATGTATAAACAATTGATTATTATTACGTATTTTATTATTATTATAATTATAATTATATATTATTATAATTTATTATTACGTATTACGTATTTTATTAATATTTTAAATATTACGTATTTTTTACGCAGTATTTTTACGTATTTTTTATTTTTTAAGTCTTTTTTGTTGTTTTTTTAAACAACAAAAGTTTCAGAACGACCATCACGAACAACGGTATCATACTAATACAATATTATCGTACGTCTGGCAACATTGACACCCACCCCACCCCCCACCAATACCAAAGTCCCAAAGATATGGATCAAAATCTACTCTAAGTTACTTCATGTTATACATAAATTATTAGACAGAGATTGCAGCATGACTCTGACCATTACGTTTCAGTACATTTGCATATCTTTTCTGCATCGTGATCGATTACGATTACAAAGAGCTCGCTCATCAGAGAGAGATAAATGCTGCTGTTATCAACTGTAAACAACACACACTGACACAAATCACGTGACTCGTGAAAGTCTACAAAGAGAGAAAAAAAACGAAGAGAAGGAAGAGAAGAGCTTCATTGTGATCGTGAAGGAGGATTTGGTGGTTGAGGAGGAAGAGGGGGAGGAGAACCAGAAGAATGCAAAGAAGAAGAAAAGGAGGAGGAGGAAGAAGAAGAAGAAAAGTAAGGAGAAGCTTCAGGACGATTAGGAGGAGGAGGTGGAGAAAGATTTTGAAGAGGAGAAGGAGAGGTACAAGTAGAAGAAGAAGAAGAAGGAAAAGAAAAAGAATTAGTATTAGAAGAAGAAAGAGAAGAAGAAGAAGAACAAGAAGAAGAGGGAGAAGAAAATAAAGAATTAGTATTAGAAGAAGAAAGACAAGAAGAAAAAGGAGGAGAAGATGAAGAAGAAGAAGACAAAGAAGAAGTCGAATAAATATTAGAAAAAAAAGAGAAGAAGAAGAATTAGTATTAGAAGAAGAAGAACAAAAAAGATGAAGAAGAACATGAAGAAGAAAGAGAAGAAGCTGCAGAAAAGGAAGAAGAAAGAGAAGAAGCTGGAGAAAAGGAAGAAGAAGCAAATAAGAAGCTTCAGCTTCTAAAAAAGAAAGAAGGAGAAGAAGAAGAACAAGTAGAAGAAGAAAAGGGAGAAGAATTAGTATTAGAAGAAGAAAGACAAGAAGAAAAAGGAGAAGATGAAGAAGAATTCGTATTAGAAGAAAGAGAAGAAGAAGAATAAAAAGGAGAAGAAGCACAAGAAGAAGAAAAAGGAGATGAAGAACAAGAAAAAGAAGAATTAGTATTAAAGAAGAAAGAGAAGAAGATAAAAAAGGAGAAGAAGATGGAGAGGAAGAAGACAAAGAAGAATTAGTATTAGAAGAAGAAAGAGAAGAAAAAAGGGAAGAAGAAGAAGATGAAGAAGAAAAAAAAGCAGAAGAAGAAGAAGAATTACTATTAGAAGAAGAAGAAGAAAAAGGAGAAGAAGAAGAAGAACATGAAGAAGAAAGAGAAGAAGCTGGAGAAAAGGAAGAAGACGAAGAAGAAGAAGAAGATGGAGAGGATAAAGAAGATGAATTCGTATTAGAAGAAGAAAGAGAAGAAGATGAAAAGTAGAAGAAGACAAAGAAGAAGTAGAAAAAGAATGAGAAGAAGAAAGAGAAGAAGAAGAAGAATGAGTATTAGAAGAAGAAGAAAATGAGAAGACGAAGAACAGAGTAAGAAGTAGAAGAAGAAGAGAAGAAGAAGAAGAGAAGAAGAAGAAGAATGAGTATTAGAAGAAGAAGAAAATGAGAAGACGAAGAACAGAGTAAGAAGTAGAAGAAGAAGAGAAGAAGAAGAAGAAGAAGAATTTAGAGGTGGAAAGCATGGAGGAGAGGAGGATACGGAGTATGAGGAGCGGGTGGTGGAACTGTTATAAGAGTGTCACGAAACTGTTGCTGATCTTCTGGAATCAGTTCTCGATCGAGGGAATCTGCCGACCATAATCAAAGATGGCGGTGCTGGTGACCTCAACATTGACAAAGTCAGTGCTGACACGATCTGCTGAGAGGACAAAAGAGCAATCGATCTGCCCAATAATAACAAATGATGGCTGGATCAATCGCTACACATTTTCATGCAACAGAATCGTGATACGAACCGTTAAAATAAACGGTCACCGTATCCAGAGTGCGGTGCAGGTTAGTGCACATCGGTATTATTGTTCTTATTGACATTGATGATATTCTTTATTGTCCTTATTGATAATTCTCAGCGAACACATAAGACCAATAGAAGGGGCTTCTTGTCGCCCAGGTGAAGCCACTTGTTAGGCGCTCGTCCACTACAAATATGGCGGCGCAGGGACGACTCCCCAAGTGGCGAGCGCTTGATAAGCCGGTTTTTGCTATTACCAGTACATTTGCATTACTTCGCCAGCCTGTTTCTTCATAATATGAATTGCTCATTCTTGAGACGGATAAATTATAGAAATGTCATTTCTCAGTTTATCTAATTCTGAAATTTTAATTGTGAGTAGAGGCATTCTGTGATGAATTTTGTTAACAAGGATTACTCAAACTTTACTCGAAAAATAGTTAATTTTCTAATGGAGTGACATTTTTTCACATACCTTCCTATATTATATCCGTCATTATATCATTAATATCTGTCATTTGACTGCCACATCCTTTTACTTAACATGAAATAGAACAGTAGGAGAAAGAAAAAACAAAAAGCTGAATTGAACTGGATAATGTATTTACTTTGCAAATCTAGTCACAGCGATCATAAAAGACATCACAAAAACACTATCACAATTATTGTCTTTTGTTATCCCTGTCTAGTCACAACAATAATAATTAATAATCTTAATGTTGTTTGACATTCTCACTCATAATTTCTATAAATAGAATAGTCTCTTTCTCTAACACATAGCACAATACTCAGTGTCTTCACGAGTGCTTGAAGAATACTTTTTTTTATCAACCCAAAGTTGATCTGGTTGGCGCCCATATAGAAGTTATATCATTCTGGATAGCGAAAATAGGGTCTTCACAATAGGCTATTTCCCCATTAGACAAAGTAAGTAAACGTTCAACGTTTTGTAGTCATTGATTTATACGATTCAATTTAGTTACATGACTTTAAAGATGAATTTTCATTTTATAATTTCATTGTGTAACAGTATAGTAGAGAAATTAAAAAAGTTGTGACATTTATTTCTATAATAACTCATATTAAAACTGAGTTATATTGTATGTATGATGTATTTTAATGGAGATGACTTTATATTTTAAGAATATTGGCTCATGTTTATATTGTACAGGATATAATGCTCAACATATGATTAATAAAATGAAATAAAAAATTGTTCTAATAAACATTTTCCTATTTGGATCTTGTTCATTTGCGTTCATAATGGAAAGAATTGAAGGTTAGACTAATTTAATCAATAATTTCCTAAAAACAATCCAACTATAATATTATTACATTACAATAATAAACCTTCAAGGAAGTATTGAATCAAACACAAGAAATAAGTGATGAATTGGCTTTGTGGTTCTGGATGCACAAGCCGGCTGACGACAGCGCGCCATCCCGATCGCACTTCAACCTAACATTGTATCCAAAGTATAGGTCGTATTTTAAAATAAAAATCATGAAAAAAAAATTCAGTTATTTCTGTACAACTTTCTCGCTTTGATCACATCTCTACCCAAAAGATGAAAATTTTCGTATCCGACTCACTTTTTTATGTCATGTTTGAAACTCGGACAAAAATTATAACTTTAAACAACTAATTAAAATTTATAGAGGTAACTATTAACTTTTATAATGCCACTGTTATCTTCAGAAACTAATTGTCTATACTCATGCCAAGTATGAAAGTTATATCTTAATCCTAAGTGTGTTAAACTGCAGTTTATTTGGAGAGCGCGCATTGAAATTTTCTGCTCTTGAAAACACGATTTCGTCTTTCTATCCACTACATGGATGGCAGACGGCTTCACCTCCTGTATGCTACGCTAGTGCATACGCCCCTTCTATTGGTCTTATGGGTTCGTTGATAATTCTTTATAGTCCTTATTGACAATTCGTTATTGTCCTTAGTGACAATCCTTTATAGTCCTTATTGATAATTCCATATTGACAATTCGTTATTGTCCTTATTGAAAATTCCTTATTGACAATCCTTTATTGTTCTTATTGATGATTCCTGATTGATATTTCTTTATTGTCCTTATTGAAAATTCCTTATTGATATTCTTTATTGTTCTTATTGATAATTCCTTATTGACAATTATCTATTTGTCCTTATTGATAATTCCTTATTGTCAATTCTTTATTGTCCTTAATGAAAATTCCTGATTGACAATTCTTTATTGTTCTTATTGAAAATTCCTGATTGACAATTCTTTATTGTTCTTATTGACAATTCTTTATTGTTCTTATTGATGATTCCTGATTGACATTTCTTTATTGTCCTTATTGAAAATTCCTTATTGACATTCTTTATTGTCCTTATTGATAATTCCTTATTGACAATTCTTTATTGTCCTTGTTGACAAATCTTTATTGATAATTCCTTATTGACAATTCTTTATTGTCCTTATTGACAATTTTTTATGTCCTTTTTGACAATTCTTTGTTGTCCTTATTGATAATTCCTTAATGAAAATTCTTTATTGTCCTTATTGACAATTCTTTATTGTCCTTATTGAAAATTCCTGTTTGACAATTATACTTTATAGTCCTCATTGATAATTACTTATGGTCCTTATTGACAATTCATTATTGTCCTCATTGACAATTCCTTGTTCAAAAAAGCAAAGTTAATATGAGCTTATAATTTACCTAAGTGAATCTCAAATGATGTTTCATACTTCAAACTTGACGGTTTCAAACCCAAGATTAGACATCCCTTACATTAGATTTTGAGATATATTATTTTTTCGTGTCCCCTATGCACGATCACATTGTACAAGTTTATAATAGTCCCGGGGAGTAATAATAATAATAATAATAATAATAATAATAAATACTTTTAAGACTCTTTCTATGAATCGAAAAATGGAAATAAACGACATTAAAAAAGAAGAGAGAGAAATTAGTAGGAAAATTCTTGGTCCAAGAACAGAAAATGGAACGTAGCAGGTATCTGTTCAACCAGAGAGATAAGCTGCGTTCTTGTAGGTCCTGTTCGTAACGGTGACCGATTAGATTGGCCAGCAAAAAAGACACTGTTCTTTGCTGTAAAATCACTTCCCGGTGGTTTGGAACCCACCTAAAACTGTAGTCCCAACTCATCAATCACCATCATCCAACTCATTACCCACGCACAGGTCTCAGACCTATGTGGGCTTCATCCTCCTCAAAAAAAAAAAAAAAAAAAAAAAAAAAAAAAAAAAAATAGGTTACAGAAGAATGAACTTGTGGAATTCTCCAACATAGAAAGAATGTGACATCAAGAAACGGCGTTTAAAATTCTATGGTCAAATTCTCAGACTTCCAGAACACAGATTAACTAACCGACTGTTACAATATCTACTGACGCTAACCAGCCCAGGACCCTGGGTAGAAAATGTCAAAAAGGATCTAACTCAACTAAATACAAATGATTAAGAGATCTTGAACAGAGAGATTTTCAGAAAAAAAGTAGATAAGTGGGAAATCCTCTCAGAGTTGCGCCCAAAACAGTACAGACCACGATGGAATGAAGAAAGAAAGCAAAAATGTTCAAAAAGAATGAAAGAGTACTGGGCAGAAAAGAAGAATAAACCCAAGAAATGAAATATTGTAGGCCTAAATCACGAATCATACATTACTTAGCGTCTTCCTTTTCGGGAGTTCTATCGCCAATATTATTATTATTAATAATAATAATAATAACAACTACAATAATAATAATAAGTTAATAACAACAATCCTATAAAAAATTAATTTTTCTCACCTTTTCTCAGTTGAATACATTCAGATACGATTTTCTTTGAGTTTTTAGTGCAGTAACTGTTGTTATATTGATAATTACACAATTATTTAAAAACTATTGTAATAACAGAATGTATATAAATTATAAAACAATACTGCCATTGTAACAGGAGAAAGACTAGGGACAATTGATCAATCAATCAATGTGAAATGTCTAGATAATATCGAAGACGAAAACATTTAAATGTTTCGTCTATGATCATTTATAAACAGTTTCAATTTATTTAAAAAAATAAGCACTTACATTGTTATAAATAAAAACTCAAGATCATTCATACACTTGAATTAAACAAATAAATAAACGTACATTTTGCTGGTTACTGCAGTTAATAATAGTATGAATAGAGAAGATAATAACAGAGCTGATTTTTAGGAATCGCCCATATGGACCTCAGGGGTCTGTTTTAGGGTCGAGAGTAGAAGAAGAGCAAATATTACAATTAGGTATGAACAGCGATAAACACATTAATTATGCAAGGAACAGTGGCGTAGCCAGGATTAGATTTCGCGGGGGGGGGGGGGCGGCTCACCAAGGGGGGTGTGGGCAGTGGCTTAGACAGGATCAAATTTGGGTGGGGGGGGGGGGCTCACCAAGGGGGGGTCTGGGGTATAAGAGGGTCCGGATTTTTTTTAAATTTAGTGGTGTGAAAAGCTAATCTAGACAACTTGTTAGGCTCTAAAGTTCAAAAGAAAGTTTTGAAAAATTACTACCCAAGAACCTAGGTGGCCAGGTTTGAAATGATAAAGTTTGATATACCGATATCTGTGACTATTTTGCGTCAAAACCCTTGAATTGGAACTTATCATACTTAACTTATGTACTGAATCTCAAAATTAATACAAATTATTATAAGTTTCATATAATTTATGTCATTAGCCTAAAACGCACCCAACCCAAAGTTCATGAAATCGGAATTTTTTAATCATAGCACACTGATTTTACACGCTTGCATAGAACTTGCATTTATTTGTGTTTTCATTTATAAAATCCCGATTTTATGAACTTTTTGGGTGCGTTCAGGCAAGTGGGTTATACTGAATTTTAACTTCAAAACTAAATTTCTACAAGATGAGTTTATTCTAAAAGGTGATTTATTAATAATTAACAAAGTTAATCCACTTTAAACTTGAAAGTTTGAAGTGGATTAACTTTGCGGCTACGCCACTGGCAAGGAAAAAATCCCAGGACAATGTCTTTCGAGTGATAGAAATAGTCTTCTCCTGTAAATAAAAACCCCAAAAGCAATCATCTAAACCATGAATTACGGTTTTGATACTAGATTGAAAGGTTTCTATTGGATGTCTGAAACAGTGGAAATTGTGGTGTGAACATCAACGCGTTGAGATGTTTTGTAATTGAGGAAAAAAATATAAATAAAATAAACTCAGCTGCAGGTCAACTTTCTCCGTATGGTTTGCCCTTCAGGCGATAGAAAATTATTATTGACCGCCAAATTGAGTTTCTATTGATATTCACTCTCCCCACCACTTCTTTATCAATTATTCTCTTTCTCTTTCTTTCAATATGTTTCTATTCGGCTATCAACTCACCATCATCATCGATGCCAGTGAAACCACTGAATATCATTAACTGTTATAGTCTGTATACGGAAATTCTTACATTATTTTAATGACCATAGATCAGTTTTCTCTTTTATTGGATCGAAAGCTTCTGATCAAGGTATTCGGATATGGGAATCCTTCTTTTTGTATTTATTTTTAAAAATTAGGAACCTGGATCAACCATTAATTTTATACAATATCTTGGAAACTGAACTTAAAATAAGGGAAAAATAGAATTGAATAATGATAAAAAGTTTAGGAATCAATTAAACAAGGGAAAGAAAATGGCCAAGACAATTTTTTTCTTGATGAAAATGAATAATGAATAAAAGTTTAAGAATCAATTAAACAAGTAAAAGAAAATTCCCAAGCCAATTTTTTTCGAGTGGTAGAAATTGTCTTCTCCTTTAAATACAAATCCCAAAAGTAATAATCCAAACCGTGAATACAAATAAAGAATAAATATAATATAAACTCACAACGTTACTCAACCTTTTTTTCTTCTTTTTTTTTCTGAGGATGAAGCCCACATAGGTCTGAGACCTGTGCGTGGGTAATGAGTTGGATGATGGTGATTGATGAGTTCAATCTTGTGATTGTGTTGTTCAAGAAACTTGGTCTCCTAAATGTACCCTGCTTATATATGTATGAAGCTACTTTATAAGTAAAAAAGAGTGATATTAACCAACATCTTGACGTACACGATTATAATACAAGAAGCCGAGGAGATTATATCACTTGGTGAGTCACAATAGTAGCTCATTCAAACAAAAACCTAGTTATATTGGTAGGAAACTCTATAGGCTACCGCAGTTTTTAAAGCCTTGAAAATATAGAAATATTTTAAAAACAACTGAAAAAATATTCAGTTGATAAAGCTTTTTTTAGTGTACAAGAGTTCCTTTCACATCAAAATTTTGCCTCACCTCAACTAATTGATAAAGTAATTATTTTAATTTAATTATGGTAACTAATGCATAAGATAGTATAATAATTGTTAATCTGACTTGTCTTATACCCCATAACTAGAGTCTCCAAGACATACTCTACAAAATAATTGATAAAAAGTAATCATTTTGCATTATTTGCTCATTCAGTGGCATGTAGTGAAATTGAAACTACCATTGATATACATAAATATACTACCTATATATACTACAAACTACAAGATAAAAGACTAGAAAGACTGCGGTGAAGCCCCTATAAATCGGGCAAAACTGTATTGGGTTAATGGGAAAGAAACGTATGTAGTAAGATGCAAGATATAGCTAATTTTTTCACGTAAGAATCTGTACTGGCATTTGCCCGATTTGTCTAGCTCCACAATTTCATAGTCTTAAATGTCAATCATCTTGTATTATATATCAATGGAAACTACAGACTAACTGGTAGGCCTAAGCTTACCAGTTGAACTTCTAACAAACAACAATATAAAATTCAAGTCAATATGATTAGACATTAGACCAAAAGCAATATACATATTTTTATTGATTTATATTTAGATACTTTGTGTGTGAATACAAACACATGTTTAGAACATGTTTTAATTCATTGCACAGGTTTCAGCCTCACCCGACAGAAAATCCTGGCTATGTACCTTCTTATGTGTGCTGGCCACTTCGCACTGCTGCAGTGCTTCTACTGAAAATAAGTAGACCACTGACTGTGTTTGGTGAAGCACAACAGCAGTGCGAAATAGCCACCACACTTAAGCAGGCACATAGCCAGGATTTTATTTCGGGTGGGGCTGAAACCTGTGCAGTGAATTGAAACATATTATAATATCCAAGTTATTATTAAAGTTTAAGGTCTGATTTTAAGTTGCAATAATAATGATAATATTGCTGAACCAGTGCAGTAAATACAGCTTACAAGTAATTTTATTGAAGTTCAACATCATAAAATAAATGTAAAACAACTTCAAACTTAATGGATACTCAACTTATTAATGGATAACTAGTTCATATTTTTCTTAGTAAGGATATTACTTTTTTGAGAACTGTATCTATTTGCAAAGGGTTTTTACTTCATAAGACATTGTATAATAATTGAAAAAAATGATTAATATTTATTTGATGTTGCAGTTTGATATTATATGGATATAATAAATATTGATTCTCTTATATTTACAAGAACCATAGCTCAAGAGAAAAATCAACCTATCCTGAATGTCGCTGTCAATAAAAGCTAATCTTCTGCATGTACTTCGTTAGAAGGTTTTGCTGAGCTAGAAGTTTTTTACTTTATTTATTACAAGTTTCATGCTCTACATATATTGTCCATTATATCGATAAACAGGCTAAAATATTCTAGTAAGGTAATAATACAAAAATCATTGGTGGTATCATAGATGACATTTAATATGCTACCAAAGTATATATAGCTTACTACAAACTATGAAACCCAGCTTCAATTTTAAAATTCACTAGTTTTTATTTCATTACCTTTGTGAAAGACTTTCATTGCCATAGACATTCAATAGGATCGAGAGGAATAATTTTTGGGCAACAGAAATTCAATTCAATTTAAATAAAACATACATTCCGATCTTGTTACCTTCATTTTGAAATTCTTGAAGGTAGTATCTAATCCCGAAATAAGAATCCCTCCCCCAAGTAGTAGTTTGTTTTGTACATTTTTTTGAAATCGCAGATTAACCTTATTTCAATTTTGTAAGAGGTATTCAAAATATCAAAATATGTACACAATTTGGGTGTGAATTTTAAGCAAATACAGTCTTTTAGGACTAACTAGGTATGGCATGTATCATAGTTCAAGTTGAACCCTGAACTTTACCGCCTGATCTCATCTGTTTCTTTAAATCTTCAATTTTTTCCTAATTTTCATCTTTAATTCATTAGACTAATTGAAACATTGTCATTCTCACTGACTCATACCTGCGCTCAGGGAAACCTTTACAGGTACGTATTATAATTTTCCTCTGTAGTACTTTTTTCTTATTTTCTTTATTTATTTATTACAATATAATTTCAAGGAAGACTACTACAGGCACTCCATTCGTAATTATTATATGATTTTGTTAAAAGTGTATTCGTATTATTTTAAGGATAATAGTCATTGAAGTAGCATTGATGCCAATTTCACTGAATACACATGACTTCAGACATTTAATCACACATGTATCCCGGCCGAATTCGCCAATCTTTTTTTTGTAGATTACGTCTTGGAGACTCCAGTTATGGAGCATAAGACAAGTAAGATTAACAATTATACTATCTTATACACTAGCTACCATAATTACTATATTAATTAGTTTAGGTGAGGCTTAAATTTGATTTGAAAAGAATGTCAAAAATAGATTTAAATATAGCTAGCTCAAAGGGCTAGTAAATCAATGAAATACTTTCAATTATTCTGAATTAGAAATATGATAAGATATTTGAACAAAATTGCCAATAAAATTTACACATAAACGCATACATAAATTACACATGCGTTGTAATAGAAATTTTTCCCAATTTGGCACCGATGCTTTTTTGCTCACCACTCAACTAATATGATACAGACCCTAGATGTCCCTAATACCTTGATACCTTAAACCTTAAATCATAATAAACCATATTATATCAGGTATAAGTACAGGGACGGACTTATGATAAAGAAATAATCATGACAGTCAGAGCAAAACAAAGAGATCAAACTTATAAATTATATTATGTGGGTTCCAACACCTAGTGGTAGTAAAACAGTAAATGAATGAAAGACTTTCAATTATCCTGAATTAAAAATGTAATAAGATATGTGAATGTAATCACCAATAATGCATACGCATTACACATGTGTTGTAATTGTAATAGAAATGTTTCCCAATTTGGCAACAATGCTTTTTTGCTCACCACTCAACTAATATGATACTAGATGTATCTAATACCTAGATGTCCCTAATACCTTGATACCTTAAACCATATCATATCAGGTACAAGTACAGGGACAGAGTTATAATAAAGACAGAATTATGACAGTCAGAGCTCACAAGGCGCACAAGCAGGTACTTGTACAAAGAGCTCAACTTATAAATTATATTATGTGGGTTCCAACACCTAGTGGTAATAAAACAGTAATGCACTATCAATGAACGAATCTAGAGCAAACTATGATGAATGAAAGAAAGACAAACTAGAGTTAGTTAGACAGGAGAAGGACATATAATACCAGGCCATGCTCTCAGTCTTGATATCACATAATGAATAGGACCCATAATGCATCCATGTTAGAAGTCAGGCTTATGGCCTATTAACAAGTGGAGCAAGATTAATTGTCAAATAATAAATAGCACTCAAGCAGGTCAGTGCCAAAGTGAAGCGCGAAAAGTAAACTATGTTTGGATTCAACCATTAAACACCATCAGCAAAATAGCAACATAATATAATCATAAAACTATACAGTAATATTTCTTTAGTAAAGATAAGTAGGTGAATAGATAAATAAATAAATAGATAATTTTTTAATGTGAATGGAATACATAATTCAACTCACCAATTCTCATTGATTTAGTATCCCAGTCGTCCAAAACTTGTTCCAACTGCAAAAAAATTAATTTTGTGAACAATACTTCATTGTCAATCTGTTTATAAATAGACACTTAATAAAAAAGTATGTTACAAGTTACGGAATTATGTAAATAATTCAAACTCACAAGCTTTATATTAAAAGAGAGATTAGATGATGCATTTTATAGTTGTATAGTTGAAATAACAAAAATAAAAGCAGATTTAACAAATAATATTATCTGTAGTGTTGTGTATACTAATTATTGTGTATTATCTATAACATTGTCTGTAGGGTAATTATTCTTGAGATAGTTATCTAAATAAGCAAAATTGTAATGAAACATTTATTTCTATGACAAAATTACAATGAATACAAAGATGCAACCGACAAAATCCAAAGCTGCTCTCTTTACAAATTTTGCCTATGTTATTTAAACTAAGAGCAGAAAAACGTCGTAATTTCCAAAATTAATTTAAATTCTTCCCAATTTTCCAGTAGTTTTACAGGCAAATATAGTAAAATTCCTACTATTCTTCAAGAATATATCCTTTTAAAATTCAATTTCATCTTGAACGCGTTTTCTTTTGAAATAATCTGTGAATTAAATAAAACATGTTACAAGCCTGCAGCTGTGTTACCGGTAATTCTTGAGATAGCTAACAAAATTAAAACCTAGTTAAATTGGCAGGATACTCTACAACAAGCTACTGCAGTTTTTAAAGAGTCTTCAAAATATATAAATAATTAAAAAAATAAACTATTGAACAAATATTTAGTTGATAACGCTTTTTATAGTGTACAAGAGTTCCTTTCACAACAAATTAAGTCTAAACTAATTGATATTGTAATAATTAGGTAACTAAGATTGATAATATTGTACGTATATAATTATTGTTGATCTGACTTGTCCTATGTCTTAACCGGAGTCTCCAAGATTTAATCAAAAGAAAAATGCAAAACTGACATGACACATTTTCTATAACTTTAATTCAAATTTCGCAGTGGATTTAATTTTTTTACATTTGATAACCTGATGAATTTACAAACTGAAGCTTTGCATGATTTAATCCAATGGGTAGAATGTTAAATAATCCAATACCAACAATAAAATCACTGAAATCTAAAAGTGGGCATTCTCATTGGTAAACATGTTAAACTTCAAAATTTAATAATTTTATTTACCTGTGCTACGCACATCCGCATTTAAAGCTAAAATAAGATAATATAAGATATTTTTAATGCCAATAAACTTACAACAGTAATAGGTAAAGTCACAACGTAGTCACAATAATACATAAAAACAAATACTGTAATAAAATATAGAAAATACAATTGCACAAGATGCCGTCGTTACAATTCTCCCTAAAAACCAATCATATCACATTCAACCAGTTCAGAGATCACACATTGTTATGTGGATGCTATATTTTTTACAGGGGATGAAGCCGACATAACAACATAGGTCTGAGACCTGTGCGAGGGTAAATTAATTGAATGATGATGATGATGACGACTGGTGAGTTGGACCTACAGTTTTGGTACATACGGTTCCAAACCCCCGGGAAGTGATTTTTCAGCAGAGAACAGTTTTTTGATGACCAAACCAGTCGATCACCCTTACAAAAAGGGCCCAAACGCACGTGCCTTATCTTATTAGAACTGAACTGAATGGAATTTTTTTAATTAGTCTCAAGTTGAAAATTATAATAAGTTAAGTAATATTACATTAAACATTTTACTTAAACAATTCAAAACAATTTTTAGCTAGGAAAATGAGTCCAAACAAGTCATCTAAATCTAATTGTTCAACTAAAACTCAGGTAACTACGCGATCTCAAATATTAACCAAAAAATCAACAACAGCTCTTAAAGCTACTGTAGATGTAGAAGAAAAGGTTGCTAAACTATTGAGTGATCACACCGAATTAAAAACAAAATTAGAATCATCACTAAAATGTCCGAAGAAGAACGGATAGGGTTGGTGAATCACAAAATAATTTGGAGATTATTGTAAAAATACAGCATGAAGACCATAAAATCGAAATTTGAAATCTAACAAGTTCAGTTAAAACTGAACAGATATCTTGAACGGCAGGTTCCATCACTTCCCACCTTATTACAATTGTCCACCTTCTTTCAATCACTATTACAACATAATTATGCAAGTGAAACAGAACCAATCAAAAATGCTTATAGTAGCATCATTGATCATTTAGAAAAAATTGAGTAGTTGGTGGTATGGGTGACCAAATCAAATATGTCAATAATTGAATTTCAAATAATTTTATCTTTCTTTTATTACCACGACAATATATTAAGATGTAACAGATGATGAGCATAATTTATTATTCATCGTTAACTTAATTCAATATTTAGTGAATGATGAGAGAGATTAGTATAGCCTTATTCAATCTATCAGATGCAATATTGGCAATTAAATCAATTTTATCCTTCTGGCTATCACTAGTTCAAAAAATGAGGTGAGACAGAATTGAGACAAATCGTAATCTTTTAATAATTTAACAGTTAAAAGGTTCAAAAAAGTGAAAATCAGTGGATGCGATGAAAGTGGAAGTGATGAATGTATTTATTTACTTACAAAAGCAACTTTACTTATAAAAGTGCTTCAAGCCTAGGTGAAAGTGATGATTGGAATGAAACCTAACCTAATCGAAACTAATAATTGTTTATTGAGTTTTGAACAATTTCATCTTTCCTTCAATCACTGGTATAAAATATTTGGGTAATACATAATTAGTACAGACAATTAGCAGCACTCTTCTGATTCAAACAGTTGGATATTTAAAAAAAAAGAAAGGTTTGTGATAAATTTTGATAAGTGTATGCATCATTTATCTGTCATTTTGAGACACGATATAATATATATAGAAAAAATATATTGTTTAATATCCCCTTTGTAAGAACTGCCCATCATTATAATTCATTTCTTCTCAAAACTTTAAGATTATTTAATAGCTTGAATGAACATTATAGATCCGTTTTCGAACACATTCAATGAACATAAAAAGAATTGTGAATTAATTTTTTGTCTTGTCGCTTGGTTGAAGGATGCATTTTGTATGAACTCTGGCTGAAACTTTCTGTTTCTTTTCATTATTATTATTATTGTTATTATTATTATTATTATGTTTATTGCTATTTTGTTTTGTTTTTCTTTTTTCCATAACTTTATTTAATTATATCAATTATATCAATTATGTCAATAAGGTTCTCCATGGCATAAATGAATAAATATATGGTGAAGATAACGAATGTGGCATAGTCCAATCTTATAATTGCTTTATTTGGTTTCTAAAATATGTTATCTCTCCTATCACCTGTACAAGAAATTCAGGTAAGACAGAATTTAAACAGCAGCTTAGAATCATTCACTGATTATCTACCAGTTCGATATTTTAAGAAAGGCAAGGTAGTTTGGAGGTACAGGTGACCTACTTCCATCTAAGGCTGAAATTATTTGAATGTTTAACCCATATATCCCAATTAATATCACTATAAAGGAAGGTTTAGGTGGTTCTTGATCAACAATATGCTTAGCAGCATCATTAGTTAATTAACCGGTTGAATACTTGGACAATTGGAACATCTACCAGATTGATTGATTGATTTATTTTGATGCAAGGTCTTGAGAGACCTATTGCATATCTTTTACAAAATATACAGTTCAATAAACAACAGCAGAAGATATTAAGAAAGCAAATTGAATAAACTAACTACAACTAAGCTAACTAAATAAGCTTTAACTAGATAAAGGTAATAACAAAAATTAAAAAAAAGAAGAGAAGTAAGTAGTTATGAACAATATGAGAAAACAAGAATTATGAATGGTGAATAATAATGAATGATGAATGGTGATAACGAATGATGAATAATGTTGATGAAGAATGATGAATGGTGATAACGAATGATGAATGATGTTGATGAAGAATGATGAATTGTGATTAAGAACGTTGAATTGTCATGGAATTATTGAGGTGATGATGTGACCTCCAGAGGAAGAGGTGGTGATGTGACCTTATTCGATCTAATAAATGAATTATTCTAATTTTAAACAATTTTACAATAATTTGAATCCATGCTTGGGTGTGGAAGAATTGACACAAATGCTCATGTATATGATTTAATAGGTGAACAGCTGCAAATTATAAGAAAAACAAGGTTGTAGGGTGGTGGAGGTGACATGTTCCTATTTGAAGATTGTATTGTAGTGCAAATGAAAATGGAGAAAAGAAGGAACAGTGGTTCTTGGTGTTATCTGCTATGTAAATTTTTACTTCTAAGCAATTAATTACTCCTCTTTTGACACTTTTATGGTGTTTACTTGGAACTTTGTAGAATGTTCTAGTTGTTTGATTAGAAATTAATGGAATCTTATAGAATATTGTGGAAGGTGCGAGGGTCCTTGACTGTTTATTTTAGAAGTTGGTAGAAGTTGATAGAAAAATCAAGAGATATCTCGATTATGGAAAATTTCTTATTTGAGGGAGACTTTTGTAAATTAGTTCAGTTGTTCAGTTGCTGTTCTATGTTGATAAGTGGCAGTAGTGACAGTTCCCCTTAATACAGAAAGTGCAATCCCGTTGGCGCTATTACAAACCATCTAATGAACTTTCGTTGTCTGTAGTCATAATTATTTTGACAGTTCTATAGTGATAATTCTTTTGCCTATTACTGTATTACGGACTTGTGCTAATTGTTAATTGTTCTTCCTCGACGTTTCTTTTTGAATTTTATTGGACAGTTTATTGTACAGTTATTATTCAATATTAGATCGGCCTTTTAACTTTAAGTGATTGATTTCTGTACAGTAATATTGAAAACTCTATAAGTTGAACAATATCGATTTATCTGTTTCCAATTTCATTATTTTTGTGTAAGAAATTACTTAACAGTGTGAGTTGTGGATTATTTGTGTTAATAAAGTGCGAGTGATGAATTTAAGTGTTACCAGCGTTATTTTAGACATAGAAACCGTAACAGTATTATCTGAGAATTTAACCAATATATCTCAACAAAAATAATTTTTGAAAATAACCGTCACTAGTGAATTCAATGCGAAATTCCAATCACACGAATAAAGTAAGTGTTGAATTCACCAGTGAACTTATTTTCAATAATTATTTATATCTATATATCAAGTGAAGAAGTAATGAAACTACAACATCAATATATTTCACTTACTATCACGAGAATGGAACGTTAAGATGGGTCTTAATCAAAACAAATTCCTGGATTTCTTGTTCCATGACGAACTGCGTTGTTAATATTAACTTTTTATATGAATTCAACGACTTGCAGTCAAATATTCATTAAGAATAAATAAAATTTACTTACTCTGTAGGCCGAGCGCTTTCGAATCTTTGAGATCCGTTTTCAGAGGCCTCTCAAAGATTTGAAAGCGCTCGGCCTACAGAGTAAGTAAATTTTATTTATTCTTAATGAATATTTGACTGCAAGTCTTTGAATTCATATAAAAAGTTGATCAAAACAGATGCTGAGTAGCATCATTTCTCGATGAACCTATTGAATATTTAGTCAATTGGACCATTCACCAGAGGTGGATGAGGTGAATGTGGCCACCTTAATGTTATGAATGAATTATGTGATTTTTTAAATTTGATAATACTTTGTTAATTAATTGAACATATTCGGGTGTGGAAGAATGAAACAGTTCTCCTCTACATGATTTAATAGGTGAGTACTGAGTAGGTTGAATATTTTAAGGAAATCAAGGTTTCTGGGTGGTAGAGATGACCTATTCCTATTTAAGAATAGTATTATTTGAATATTTAATTAATATACTCCTCTACGATCACTAGAATGGTCTGTCTTCATCGCCAAAGATGCTAACCAGCATCAATTTGTTGCCTAGCTCTTGAATATTTACCAATGGGCCATTTTCCGTTTGGCTGTTTGGGCCAAAGGTGGTGGTGAGTGTGATAGTTCTATCTAGTAAGTGATTTATTTGTTTTTTTTTTTTACAATTTTACAATAGTTTGAAAATAAAACATACTTGGGTTTGGAAGAATTGACACCGACGCTCTTATGCATGATAACCGCTATACAACTGATCAGATATTTTAAGAATTTCAAGTTTTCAGCATTAGATTGCTTTAAATAAAAGTAATATTGACCTATATATACTACAATAAAAACTCAAAATTCAATAATCTAGTTCACGCATACAACACTAGAAATCTTGGATTTCTTGTTCCATGACGAACTGCGTTGTTAAAAATTATTTATTAAAATTGTTAAAATTGCGTTACTTTGATAAAAATTTGACTGCAAGTCGTTTAATTCACTTGAAAAGTTAATACTAGAAATCTCATAAATTAAGGTGAATGAATAAAGCAAATGTTGTCAATTCCACATTAATAATATTTATTATTTAAAAAACCAAACTCGAGTTCCAATGCTCATGGCATCATCATCAGTGGTTGAGTCTGAACTTGAGTTTGGTTTTTTAAATGATAAAAATCATTAATGTGGAATAGGCAACATTTGTTTTATTCATTCACCTTAATATGGAGAAGTTCCACAACATTTCTGAATCAAGTGTGAATCTCATAAATGTTGGTATTATCCTTCCCCGACTCCTACATAACTGCATAAGGTTTAACAATAAGTATATATGTTATATTTTATACAGTTATATAAATATTTTAACCACCTAAAACAAGTGGAAAACTTCAGCATTAACACTTACAAATTCCATTTTAATAGATGGTTATTTGCAATCGGTAGGGAGGCTGCTGAGCAACTGATTCAATCCGCCTATAGACATTGAGTTCCACTTATTATTGGTAGTTGTGTGTATATAAGAATAAGAATAATATTTATTTCATACATCACATAGTCATGATACACTTAACAGTGAGAAATATATGAAATTATTCATCGCATGGGCCAGGGCCTGTGTGCGAGGAAGAGCTAATAAAGTGATCAGCCTATACAGACGATAAATAAAGATATTGCTTTACAATGACAAGGTACAACAAATGACAAAAACACATACTATGAATATTATTTATGAGATACTTATAGAAGAAAATTTATGCTTAAACACACTATGGATAAGACTATGCTTAGTGTAATTTAGACTATAATCCTAACCGAGACCTGAAAAACCCAAAACCCAACCCCCACACACCCCCCAAAAAAACCACACACACTCAACAGCACACATGCATAACGACATGGAATGGAAAGAAAATGCTGAAAAAAGGTTAGAAGCATTGCTTACACATTTGTAACTATATTATCTCAGTGTAAGAAATGCTAACATAGCTATATAGTTACTGCCTTTCTTTCATTCATGCCAGTTATTGTTTTTCTAATTATTTTATTGCTAATCACGCATAGTAAGGATTTCTCTTTTGTACTTCCTTCTATTCTACTCTGTAATAATGTGAAATTTGGTCAATATGTTATTAGTTATTATGCTATTTGTTCACTTGTAAGTTACACTGTTCAATATACAAGTACTGTATTGTTTTATCTTCAATATGAACTCATTCTCCACACTCAGACTTCTGTCTTTGTGGGGAATATTCTCAGTATGTTTGGATATTGTACATAATTTTATATTGTACATGAGTATTTTGTGTATAAAAAATAATACGTGAACATTTGCATATGTTGAAAAAGCCATGGTTGTTGGGTGGTAGTGGTGACATTCTATTTAAAGATTGTTTATTTGAATGTTTAACCAATCGTGATATATATCCTAATTATAATAACTAGGACTAGAAAGGAAAGTTTAGGCAGGTCTTGACCAACCCATATGCTTAGAAACATCATTTGTTCACAAATCTATGGGATATTTAGTCTGTTGTGTCATTAATGATGACGAATGTGACCTGATTCAATTTAATAAGTGAATTATTGTATTTTTAACAATTTTACAATACTTTGAATGATTAAACATACTTGGGTGTGGAAAAAATAGACACAGATGCTCATATGCATGATTTGATACGTTAGTAGTTGCATATTTCAAGAAAGCTAGGTTGTTGTGAAGGAGGTATCATGTTCTCTTCTAATGATTTCATTCTTTGAACTTGTCCCCAATATATATCACTAAAATTAAATTTCAGGTGGGTCTTAATCAACACAAATGATAAGCTGTATAATTTGTTGATTAACCCATCAAATATTTTGACAATTGGACCATTTACAAGAGGTAGAGGTGGTGAATGTGACCTGATTCAAGATAATAAGTGATTTATTTGAATTTTAAACGATTTTACAATGCTTTCAATTATTAAAAAAAGATACTTGGGTGTTGAATAACTGGCATATATTCTCATCTGGATGATTTGATAGGGGATTAGGTTGATTATTTTTTAGAAAGGCAAGGTTATTGGATGGTGGTGTGACGTGTTCCTCTAAAGATTGCATTATTTGAATGTTTGATCAATATATTTCACTTACTAAAAAGAAAGTTTAGGTCGGTTTTAATCAACACAGATTCTAAGCAGCATAATTTGTTCATTTAGCTGTTGAATATTTAGACAATTGAAGCATTGACCAGTGATAGAGGTAATGAATGTAACCTGATTCATGCCAAGAAGTGAATTATTTAAATGTTTTACAATTTTAAAATATGTTGATCATTATTTAAACATACTTTTTTATCCTCATTATTTCAAGGTTTGGTAATCAGATGCATGCTTTACTTTGATGTCCTGCCAAAGCGATCTCGATACTTACAGTAAAAACCAAGAGCTTAGAGCACGTAGACCAGTCTAGCTAGAATCTAAACTCAACTACACTGTTCTAGAATCTAATTTTATGCAATTTATTTCGCTCCAGCTCTCTCCATTTAGACAGGACTCCATGGGCAAGATGATGAAATGTTGAAATAATAGGAATTTAACAATTCTTGGATTTCTTGTTCCATAACTATCTGCGTTGTTAATATCAACTTTTTGACATTCACAATCTAAAACTGACTGCAAGTCGTTAAATCTACAACAAAAAGTTAAAATCAAACAATTTTTGAGTTCCTGGGAGCTTTACCGGTAACTGGTAAACGTTATCGGTGACATCTGATTGGTCTATCCATATTTTTCAACGTTAATGAATTTGAGTAGATCTATCACACACCACCGGTAACATTCACCAGTTACTGGTGAAGTTCACAGGAACTGTTATGTTTGAGAAATTTTTTGAATGTTCACAATTTTATTCAATTCTCTTATCTTTCTTTAATTAATTTTTTACTAATTTATTTTCTATTTTTTTGTAGATTACGCCATGGAGACTCCAGTTAAGGAGTATAAGACAAGTCAGATCAACAATATTATACACTAGATACCATAATTACTATGTCAATTAGTTGAGGTGAGGCTTAATTTTGATGTGAAAGGAACTCTTGTACACTATAAAAAGCTTCATCAACTAAATATTTTTTATATTGTTTTTTAAATATTTCTATATTTTTAAGACTCTTTATAACTGCGGTAGCTTGTTGTAGAGTTTCCTACTAATATAACTAGGTTTTAGTTTGAATAGGCTACTATTGTGACTCACCAAGTGATAATATCCTCGGCTTCTTGTATTATAATCGTGTACGTCAAGATTTTGGTTAATATCACTCTTTTTTACATATAAATTAGCTTCATACACATATAAGCAGGGTACTGTTAGGAGACCAAGTCTCTTGAACAACGGCCTACATGAATCTAATCTATCAACTCTTTCCATACACCTAACAGCTTTGTTTTGGATCTTAAACACCCTATCAAGGTTTTGTTTTGATGAATACTAAGATAGCATACCTAATATATGACAGTAAGAGCCCATGGTAAGCTGAAATAATAAATTGTTGTAAGGTTATATCTAATCTATATCTAAGGTACCAACCTCTTGAGAAAGAGTTTCACACACGTGCACCAAACCAGTGATTGTGTCAAATATCTCCTGATACTCGTCGGATTCCAGATAACCTAATCTACGAATGGGATTTGCATACAGCTCTCCAATACTGCGAAGTGATACAATGTAGTCCAGTTCATCCAATAAGAAATGCTCGGTTTTACGATAGAGTACATTTTCATCTGTAAATAGAAAAGAATGTTTATTAAAATGATTAATGTAACAGAATAGCATCAATTTGTTATTCCTATAAAAAGTAACTGTATAAATAAAATACAATACACAGCACGACAGTAAAGTTTTATAAAATTTGTGATGTTTTCCATGACGAAATACTTGATGGAAAATCTAATATCAAAACGACGCTTTATTCCTATTTAAATTAAGGGAAGTGATAGCCGCGAGCCGTAGCAGGTATCTGTTCAATCAGATAGATAAGCTGCGTTCTCGTAGGTCCTGTTCGTAACGGTGACCGATTAGATTGGCCAGCAAAAAAAAGACATTGTTCTCTGCTGTAAAATCACTTCCCGGTGGTTCGGAACCCACCTAAAACTGTAGGTCAAACTCATCAATCACCATCATCCAACTCATTACCCACGCACAGGTCTCAGACCTATGTGGGCTTCATCCTCAGAAAAAAAAAGAAAAAAAATTATAATTTTTACTCACTTCTGTTTAGAAGCGAAATGCATCCCTCCAGTATAAGTGAGTAAAAATCATAATTTAATGATACAGTACTAAACTGTTTTATTCAACTCACATGAGAGAGTTATCCAGAATAATTTATTGATGTTTGAGTTTCTATTTATTTGTCTGCAATTGTGTTTCATAAATATGTTGCCTCTCCAATTATATTTAAAAAACCCAAAAAATTTGGGTTTAAGCAAACAAACCTTATGGTACTGCCGCTTCTATTCTTGAATGAAATTAAAAATAAAACTAAGTTGATTGAGAAATATGCATTTAATGTTGGAGTAATCCTTAGGTACAGCAATTATAATTAATTGCTGAATCTGTGTCTAAATAAATATGTATTTTCCTAGTCTTTTTGAAAACAAGCAGATCATAATATATGATTTTCTTAAAAATGACAAAATTATATATGAAAACCTAACAGACTATATGAATAATGGATAAATTGTAGATCAAAATATAGAATTATATCATGTACTACTATAAACTACTGGCAGTCACAGTAGTGAACTAAAGGTAACGAGCGTTTATCCAGTCTGTCTGCTACTCCTGCAGTAAATTATTACTCCTGCGGAATATTACCCCTTAATGCTACTCCTGCACATTTATTTTATGAAGTAAAGGTATTTCAGGTAGACGAATTTCTGCTACTCATGCGAATCCTCTCCAGTCTGGCATATTTTGTGCAATCATTCATCTCATTACCCACGCACAAGTCTCAGGCTCATGTGGGTAACATGAGCGGAAAGGTAAATTTATAATGGACATATATTACAAACGCACGAAAAGTTAAAAATAACATGTATGCAAATATTTTTTAAGGTTCAAGTCAATGGAATATTTAAGTTATGATCATTCTAACAAATAATTACTTCTCAAAGAGCACGTTCAGCTCACAGTAGGTATAAATCAGTATTGTAATAGGTAATAACACGAGTGCCTCATGGCCATTGTGCTTTTCTTGATTTCAGTTTTGTGTGGCTTTTTCCAAGCGTGGAAGCAAATTTTTAGTTGGCGTTGGTGAATTTTGTGCTAGTGCAATCTATTTAAAACCCCTTTCACCTTGCTTGTTCACAACCTCATATTATTTTCTAATCTCCCACAATTTCAGTCCAGATTTGGGGTAACTAGCCCAACATGGTAGCTGACCTATAGTAGCTCAAATATTTTTTCAAGCATTTGTACAATTATTTTATGAAGTAAAAGTATTTTAGGTAAGTTTCAAAAATTTTTAAAACGATTTATCCTTTTTTTGCGTCCAACAAACTACATTTTAAAATTCTACTTCATTTCTTACATTAATCTCTGAACTGTTATTCTCTATGAAAATACAAATATAATAATTGGATATTTTACATTTTACTGGTGCACATAATTACAATATATTTATCCAAGTTCTCTAAAGTTAAACTTTTTCTTCTGCCCGAGAGGATATTTTTCATAATCAGTGGCACACCCAGAAATGAAAACTATTTCAATTGTCAGTGTGTTTTCCCTCCAGAGAAGGGGAGTTACGGGACCTGTTTTCTAACAAAGTTCAAAGTACAAATTAATGTCCTGGATTTCTTGTTCCATGACGAACTGCGTTGTTAATATCAACTTTTTATGTGAATTCTTTCAAAAAAGATTCGAAAGCCTACAGAGTAAGTAAATTCTACTTATTCTTAATGAATATTTGACTGCAAGTCGTTGAATTCACATAAACATTCAACAAATTAATGGTATTAGTACTTGTAGTTACTGCAAAGTGCTACAAGGGTAGCTGCAGGTAGTTTGTTGAGCAATCCATTGTAAAATACCCCTGAGTCCTACTTTCTTAAAAATCCTTAAACAATAATCCCCTCAAAACTAAGCTATTCTTGTTCTTTGATAAGGTTTAAGTAATAGCAGAACTGATTAATAAAATAACAACTCTAGGAGGAGTGTGGAAAAACTGCTCTCTACCGTACTCTTGTAGTAACTGGTAGTGTGCACAACAGTATCAAGAGAATGAATATATTGGGGTAAAACCTACTGTCGAAATTATTAAGAGCTAATACTGCTGTGTTATACACAGTCTTATTTGTCTTCCTAAAACCTACTGTCGAAATTATTAAGAGCTAATACTGCTGTGTTATACACAGTCTTATTTGTCTTCCTATCAGTTTATTCAGTTTGACATGGTCAAAATGAACTGTTAAAAAAAATAAAGTAGATCATACTCAGCTTCAACAGTGCTCAGGGGGGTGCTTGAGCACCCAAAACACCCCCCTTGGGTGAGCCATTGGTCATAATTGAAAAAGATCTTTCCACATCAAATGATGTGACTGGTGCATATTTGTAACATGCTATTGAATTTGGGCTCATTTCATGTTCACCATTAATTATTCTACAAATATGTTATTTTGTCCAGGCCTGAGTTTGAATATAACACACGTTTGTACTTTTCTTTAATTGCACATCCCACCTCACCAGGAATAGCTTCAATGTTATTTACCAATCATTTCATTCTCTAGATTTCATGAAGCAATCAGAGTCCCTCCCTTTCAAGTTTATTTTTCTCGATTTTTAATTGAAGTCGTACAAGAATTTGATGAATATTCTTGATGCTGTCATAACTGAGTTATCTAAAGTATTTATATATGTCTATATGGATCATGGTAGCCAAATTTACATGCCTACTCTATACAGTTGAAAAACCTCAATCTTCACTATTATATTATAATTTTTATTCCTAGCATTCGTTGAAAATAATTAAATTTTATGCACACGTTCTTTCATGCTGTTTGGTTTTTCTTTTGAGCCAGCGCTTTAGACAAAAATAGGCAACTTATACTAGAATAGACAAAAACATCCAGAAACTATCAAAATATAGGCATTATGCCTAAAATTAAGGCATGTTACCTAACATTTGGGCTCTATACAGGGTGTTTGATAAAGAACTCCATAATCAAGTATAAATGAATTGGTGAAATTAATGAAAAACTACATCAATGAATACATACAATGAATGAGAGTATCTTCAAGTTTTGTTTGAATGTTAGTAGACTTCAACGTGGGATCCATTTATTGCCCTGCACACATCGAGACGATATTCCACTTCTCGCCAAGTATTCACCAACATATCAGCACGCACATGGCTACTGTAATGAGGTGGGGCGCCATCTTGTTGGAAAAACACAATCCCTTTTTCCGCCTCAATATCTTTCAATTGGGGAAAGACATAGCCAACTCTGTCAATATGTCATAATAAAAAAGGCTGATGAAGCTTCTTTTCAGAAGTGAAATGCATTCCTCAAGCATCTCCAATATATGTGAGTAAAACATTATTTAAAAGTGGAATACAGTGTCAGTTTTAATAATAGATTATAGATGTCCCCTTACAGATTCCATGACATATTAAAACTAGGGAGTTCTTTTCCAAACACCCTGTATATTGGATATAATATAAATATATTGATATCTTTTGATACACGATACCTACCATGTAGTAGCCCACTTTCAACAAGTACTTTCAATAAGGACTATGATTTACAAAAATTAAGTTTTTTTGTAGGATGTCTAGCTCTAGCAAAGGGATTAGTAAGAGCATTATAATTATTCAATTTGTGGTGGGTACCTCCTTGAGGACGAAGTTTTCTCTGTCCTTCATCGACTATAAGAATTTCTCCATCCAGTAGCGAGGCAAGGGCATCGGCGTCGACTTCGGCTCTGGAGCCAGCCAGTGTGAGACGCGGCTCCTGTAAGCTGTACTCATCTAGCATCAGCCGAACCAAATCCCTCACGCTCTCGCCATTATCAGCATTCAACTAGAAATAAAATAAATAAATTTATTGACACACAATAATACATCAAGATATATAACAATTTATATTATATAGGTATTAATCAGAGGTTAGAAAGACCTAACCTTATCTAACCTAACCTATCAGCTGACTTTATTCATGCCTAGTCATTGCATAATGAAACTATCATAACACGGCTGTTCCTTTTTGATATTGGCTCTAGATACCAATCAGAAATCAGGATTTTTTATTTCAGTTTTGAAATGAATAATATTGGGGCTCTATAAACACCAGGGTGCACCTTACATTTTGGTTGCAATGTGGTGGCAGCAAATTCAAATTTATATTGGATCCATATCCAAGGTTAGTAGAGTCGACCACAAGTCTTATTGATTTTGATGAAACATTCAGCTAAATTGAGACTATAAAGTATCTTCCCAACTTAACATTTAAATAGACATTACTAAACATAACCTTCATAGACTTCTACTCAACAAATTATAGAACATTTATTGGAAAAGAAATACTGTATAGATGACTACAATTTTATGGACCAACCATCAACTTGATTTCCTTATTCTATGCTACAATATTGAAAAAATTCAATACTAACTTTTTGTATAAAGTTTGAAATATAGTAAAATATATCTATCAATTCAATCAATCTATAAATATAGACTATACAGTAAAAACAGTGTTTCCAATTCCCATTTTTCTTCTCTAGTTTGCAAGCATAATTTATTACATTAGCAAGGTAAAGTAATATAGATAATAAGGTATTAAATTAACTGGTAAGCTTATAGGATACAAAATGTGGTGAACATATTTCACTCATTGTAAATTGTTATAGATGTATGTCTGTCTGTCTATACGGTATTTAATAGTGGCTTTTGTTTGTACAGCATTCTCAAGGTCGTCAATAGTGATGACAAGTTGTCGCACAAAGCACATATTGTTAAAGTCTTGCCATTCATACGTTCAGCATCACTATGGCTGGCAAGTTTTGATTTTGTTTGATATTATGTATTGATAAATAATCACGAGCATCAATCTATAACCATTATTTCAAATCTATATATGATTTTGAATAATTAATAATGAATTTATATTCAACAAAGAAAAACAAATAATACAAAATTTGAAAAAATATTTAGGAAATTAACTGGCCACCTGCAGTGCATGTGTCCAGTGTGCTAAGAACTTATACAAAAAAGTTTGAATCTAGTCTTAGGTTAGGTTAGGTTATATATATAGTACAAGGCTTCTATTCTGCCTGTAGGGCAATAGAGCAAATTAATTTCAGCTCTTGTCATATTCATTTTTCTACATAGAATTTATACCTGCAATCAATAGTTGTACAGTTAATTTACTCTAAATTCAAACATTACAATTTAATTTTTTTTTAAACAATGAATTGAACTATTGATTTTGATTCCAGACCTTTTTTAGACAAATATTACATTCTTTTTATCTTAGTATATTTCTCACAAGCCAAGTGTCACTAAATTCGAATAGCCATTTCTCAGTTTTTTTTACAGAAAAGAATGTGAGAAACACATCTCCTCAAGTCAATTGGCACTCTATTAAAAATATAAGGCCCCAGAAACAAACACGAGTTTCTAAAAAGCTCTCTGTTAACTTTTGGGGTCCTACACAGCAGTCTGTTTGTACTTCTCATACTATAATAGGGATTTTCTGTTTCAATGTTTCCACTTTTCAGGTAAAATAATTTTAGAACCTTGAAAACAAACAAATTTTTAAGTGGCAATAAGGAAAAGTCCTCTCTGTACGGATTTTGCACAATATTATTCTTAGGAAGCAGTTTTGTGATACACGCAATCTGTTTATAAGAGTTTCAATCATAGTTTTTGATAATACCGGTTAATTTATACCTTTTGGGTTGAAGTTCAATTGCATATTATTTAAAGTTGAATTTAATATTTTGTTATTAGCAAAACCGAGTTGTATTTCGTAATGGTAACATAGTTACGTATGTTACCGGTGGTTCGGAACCTGCATAAAACTGTAGGTCCATCTCATCAATCACCATCATCCAATTCATTACCCACGCCCACCTATGTGGGCTTCATCCTCCGAAAAAGGTAATGGTAACATACTTATACAAATGTGATGCATACAATTAATAATTATACAAATGCATATTACTGTTTTTTAATAGAAACAATATTTCTTTTTGTGTTAAGTTACTGTACTAAAACAAAATCACAATATCACCTTCGCCACTACATAGAAAATGTTCTAAAACACTTGTCAAGAAAACTGTAAAAGGGTTTCTAAAGGTTGGCATATTATTTGCCAATAACTTTACAGCTTTTATGGTAATATTCAAATAAGATCATTTAATTTTATTTTATTTTTTTGCAAAACTTTATAAAACCATCTACAAGGTTTAATCTATATAATTAATATATAATCGAAATACCACTGACTGACTCATTCATCACAGTTTCTCAGGAACCACTCGACCAAAAACGATAAAATTTGGTACACGTATTCAGTAGGGGGACTAGACGCGTGCTAAGAAAGGGTTTCAAAATTTACCCCAAAATTGAAGATTTTTGAAAATTTAGGTGACAACAATTTCTAGAGAACCATAAGGTCAAATCAGATAAAATTTGGTATTCATGTTAAGTATCGGCCTTAGATGTACCTTGGAAAAAAGTTTCAAAATTAGCCCTAAAATCGAGGATTTTTGAAAAGTTTGGTGATAAACAGCCAAATATTTTGAAATTTGCACTTAACAGATGTCATCAACCTGGCATAATAACATTTCATCATACCCAGTCATATGTTTCCCACATATTGCAAGGCTCCGACTGTATGGTAGCCTACATGCAAAGTGCAAAGTCTTTTGCTGTTCAAAGACAGTGTAAATAACGCTGCTAAGGGGTCTGCCATATGATTAAAAACGGTTCTATCAGCTGTTCCTTTAAGCTGTTTGGCTGGCAAGTTCAGTAGGTTAGGTCTATTAATGAGTAATGATTTGTTTGCAAACTTATCCCGAGCTACCAAAATAATTTCAATAGCTAAAAGCCAACGTTTATGAAAAGTATATGTTTGATTAAGACCCTAGATGCATACTAAGTAATGGTATCAAAATTCTCCCCAAAATCACCTATTTCTGTAAATTTAATCACAATGGAAATTAGTTGGACCCCCCTGGCTAGACGGTTAAGGCGAGCGAAGCGAGTCTGCCGGCTAGTAATACATATAGATAATTATGACGAATTCATCAACTCTAAAATTTGAGTGATAATTTCAACTCCATAGTACAATGCATCATTCAGGTAGGATATTTATTCATGACAATTTTAATTCTTGAAATATTTTGTTTTTCTGCTCGTAACATTATTCTCCAGTGAATCCTTATTCTAATCACAAGAGAGTTTCTTGTACAGTAGCCTACACCTTCCATCCTCAGAGACTAATTTTCATTGCGAGGGACATTTTAGGGCGGACAGACACAGACAGGAAGGGCGTCAATCCGTATCCACGCCATTGCATCTGCTAACAAGACACCCGTTACAATGATACCATCGCAATTAAGCATCAAAGAAATTAGAAGTAACTTCATGCAGAAGGGACACTCCTTGTCCTGACCCCAATACTGAACTGCATCAGCTTCCTGAATCAATGCTGTGATAGAGCCATTATTTTCAATGTCTACTTCATTTTTTGGGAACTTTGATACGATTGCCAGATTTTTTTCGGAGGATGAAGCCCACATAGGTCTGAGACCTGTGCGTGGGTAATGAATTGGATGATGGTGATTCATTAGTTGGACCTACAATTTTAGGTGGTTTCCGATCCACCGGGAAGTGACTTTACTGCAGAGAACAGTCCTTTTACTGGCCAATCCAATCAGTCACCCTTACAAAGAGCGCCCAGGAGTTTCGTAGTTTATCTCTATTGAACAGATACCTGCTACGGCACTCGGCTATCACTTCTCAAGTGAAAGTTTCTTTCCTGTACTATTAATACATAAGAAAACCTCTATATCCCCTCATACTACTGAGGAAAAACATACTTACTAGCCAACCTGAGTACGAAGTAGGCTCTACATATAAACACTTTTCACACAGTATATGATTTTTTTTCACGGAGGATCAAGCCCACATACATCTGAAACCTGTGGGTGGGTTATAAGTTTTTTTTTGAAGGATGAAGCCCACATGGGTCTGAGACCTGTGCGTGGGTAATGAGTTTGACGACTGGTGAGCAGTTTTAGTTGGTTTCCGATCCACCGGGAAGTGATTTTACAGCAGAGAACAGTCTTTTTTGCTCGGTCACCCTCACAAAGAGGGCCCAGGAGAGCCTTGCTTATCTTTATCTGACTAAACAGATACCTGCTACGGCTCACGGTTATCACTTCCCAATAAAAATGTATTAATTTTCTTCTGTACATGAAACAACTATTTCAAATTTCTCAAGATACAGCTTTTTGATATTTATAATTTAAAACTTTTTTGATGAGGAAATAATTCTTAAATTCGTATTTTTTTTCACAATCCTTATAACAGCATTTCTTTTACAATAAGTATCTGCAATGCAATTTATTGCAATAGGCCTATTAAACCTATAAAATAAACCAATATTATTGTTATTATACAAAAAACATTTTTTCCAAGAATTTGCAAAGCACTAGTAAGATTACGTCACAAGAAATAAAGCTTCTTGAAATGTATAGAACTTTCTAAATAACTCTTAAATTCTCAATTTATGTCAGTTTCCTTATTGCAGTATTTCTTTGTATCTGTAATGCAATTCTGTATGCAATTCTAGTATCTATAATGCAATTTATTGCAACAGGCCTGTTGAAAACTAATTATTAACTAACGCTATTAAATTAAAGCTCGCTTCGAAAGAAAAAGCCACGAACTTCCTCCTATCAGAAGGTTTAGTGCTCGGATGGACGAATTTCTGTCCAAACTTCGCCTTTTCATGTGAATGCATCACTCAGAATTACATTTTATTAGCTCTACCCATTAGATCACTGTTAATACTTCCAACAAAATGTAAACAGTATCAACCATGTCTACTTTCTATGTGATGTTAAAATATTGTATGTAAGCACACATTTTAAAAAAATTGTAAATTTATCATGAATAAAGTAATCATTAAAGCATGTGAAAACTAATAGCAATTAAAGGAATTCGAAATTAATAAATTCTGTTTAAGTAAATTTGTCAGTTTGTTCAATTGTCAGTAACTTCGAACTAACATGTGAAAACATTAAAGCAATAGGACATATCAAAAAATTCAAGCAACAGCTTCATAACTGGCTAATAAATATTGACAGACAGCATATAGAGAGGATTTTTTCATACAATTATTATGATGGAAACTTGTAATTTTGAAAACTTACCAATCCTTAATCCTATATCCTATTAACTAAACCTCCTTTTTCCTCTACTAACACCTACTCTAGAACATGGCATGCCATAGTGGGGTAGGATGATTTCCAAAATATATGTTTTATTTATTATATGTACCTTATTACTTGAATATAATTATTGAACCACTTGGTAAAAATTCTTTGTATTGTATATTGAAAAATGGAAATAAAATTATTATTTATTTATTTATTTAGTCTTATCTAATTTAATCCCAAGCTTTTTCCTTTTTTGGTGAGGGTCTAAGAAAAATAAGGTAACAATTTAAAATAGGTATTCATTTTTTTAATGATGTAATTATAATCATAATCATCTTTAATCAACAATAACATATAAAGTATAAGCTACATAAAAAATTAATTTCTGAATATAAGTAGAACACTTTTACAAAAATCACCAACAACAAGTTTCTCATTCTTTTGTAGAATTAGGAACCAAACAAAAACTGTATTGGAGGTTACCATATCCTAATTAAATTCATAGGGAAAGAATGAAAGTGCTATACTATTATATTATTTTTTTGGGAGGATGAAGCCCACATAGGTCTGAGACCTGCGCGCGGGTAATGAGTTGGATGGTGATTGATGAGCTGGACCAACAGTTTTAGGTGGGTTCCGAACCACCGGGAAGTAATTTTACAGCAGAGAACAGTTTTTTTTGCTGGCCAATCTAATCGGTCACCCTGACAAAGAGTGCCCAGGAGAACGCAGCTTATCTCTATCTGATTGAACAGATACCTGCTACGGCTCACGGCTATCAATTCCCAGTATATACTATTTTAAGTACAGTATGTACTGTTTTTTTTTTGTATCTATATTGTTTTCTGATGGCAATAAACTTTTTGACTTTTTTTTTGAAAGCAGTATATACTGCTTTGTTTTAAATAAAAAATTAATTAGTTTGAAGTGACTGACAATTGAATAAACTGACTAATATACATAAACAGTAAAAGTAATAGTATAAAGTAATAGCAATTAAAGGAATTCGAAATTAAGAAAAATTAATATTCTTTATCTGAAAGACTTTTGAATTATCATGCTTCAAGGTGAAATTTCAAGTGAAACAGCGACCTAACCTAAGATTTTGATCCTACTTCAAAACTTTGTGAAAAGCAGATTGGGGGAATAGCCATATTGCCATATATAGCCAAATTTCAAGTGAAACAGCGACCTAACCTAAGATTTTGATCCTACTTCAAAACTTTGTGAAAAGCAGATTGGGGCAATAGCCATATTGCCATATATAGCCAAATTTCAAGTGAAACAGCGACCTAACCTAAGATTTTGATCCTACTTCAAAACTTTGTGAAAAGCAGATTGGGGCAATAGCCATATTGCCATATATAGCCAAATTTCAAGTGAAACAGCGACCTAACCTAAGATTTTGATCCTACTTCAAAACTTTGTGAAAAGCAGATTGGGGCAATAGCCATATTGCCATATATAGCCAAATTTCAAGTGAAACAGCGACCTAACCTAAGATTTTGATCCTACTTCAAAACTTTGTAAAAAGCAGTTTTGGGCAATAGCCTGTTGTATTCACATTGACTGTATTTTAGTAAAATGAATAAATAAATCAGAGATAAGCTACGAAACTCCTGGACGCTCTTTGTAAGTGTGACCGATTGGATTAGCCAGCAAAAAAGCTTCTGTTCTCTGCTGTAAAATCACTTCCCGATGGTTCGGAGCCCACCTGAAACTGTAGGTCCAGCTCATCACTCACAATCATCCAATTCATTAGCCACGCACCGGTTTCAGACCTATGTGGGCTTCATCCTCCGAAAAAAATGAAAAAAATTGTTACCTGTTTAAAATATAATTTTTATTGTTGTTTATTATTTATGAAAAAAGGAGTCGGCGTAGCCGAGTTGGCTTATCGCTGGTCTGATAAGCCAAAGGTCCTGGGTTCGATCCCAGTTGAGTACAATATATTTTTCTCGAGCCACTCCCGTGTTTCGGAGGACACGTTAAGCCGTCGGTCCCGGTTGCATATAAAAAAAGCAGTCGTTAGAAAAACGGCGAGGTGGAACTACCCGTAAGGGTCTCCCCACCACGAAAAGCCATACGAATTTTTTTTTTTTTATTTATGAAAATAGCAATACATTCTATTCAATTATTATTAATCAGTAGTCAAACTTTGCACTTTTACACGAATAAAGTTATATGTATCTCTCTCCCACCCTGGAAAGAATGGCGCTACAAGGGCACGTGACATTGATATGTAGAAATTTATTTTCTACTCATAGAAATATAAATTATGATAATGTTCATTTGATTTGAGACAAATGTAGGTAAGCGCCGAAAGTGACCTCAATATTGTGTACAAAGTTCCATTTCAGGAGTGGGAAGTGTGTGCCTCTCTCCTTCTAACCACTAATGGCCTACGTTTTACTTTCTTCTTCATTCTTATTTTGGACACATGTATCGTTTGTGTGTTCTGTGTACTAAGAAGGTTGTTGAATCACTTTTTCAATACTGTTTATGATGGCTGATGGTTAGAAGAACAATTGAGGAGCTAAGTGGAATAGGGGCTTAACCCAGAAATCGGAATTTTGAGAAAACAGGCCTTGAAGTTTTCAATTAGCTACATAAAGTACAGTGTTTTTTCAAATACTTTGAAATTTGGCAGATTTTAATTGGGGATTTCATGATTGGAGAAAAATTGAAAGTTTCAAGCATACGTCAACGGTTAATTTATAATTGAATGATTTATAATATACTTGTCCATTCAACTGGTCAGCAAGGCCCATTTTTCATTAAAGTTACAATGAATGGAAAAATGGCAGTTTCAGTTCTATAGGACTTTCTATCGAATGATATGTAATACAATAGGCTCCCATGAACTCAACCATTGGCTCTTTGTAAAAACATTGATCACAACTTCCCCGATAGACCTCCAATAAACCACTTACAACAATAAGTCATAATGCAACAATATAATCTGCAATCTAATTTCTAAACAGTTAATTTGCAACAGATAACATCCATTGATGGCGAGAAATATTAATGAATACATATTCAATTATTGTTTAGCTCGTCGCTTCCTTGATAATAATTTAAGACCTGGCCGAGAGCGCCTCACCTTTCACATCTAGCAAAAAAGTAGTAATTGAAAGTCAGATTGTTATTTAATTAGTTTAGTTATGGTCATTATATCTGGAATGGAGGTGCAATTGATCGCATCAACTGTCAGTTACAGCGCGCGTCCATTCAATGATAAAAGCTTCCAATTAACTGAACGGCCCAAGAACTAATTCGTGAAAGGAACTCTTTGATCATTGTAAGAACAGTGACAGTAAAGAGGCATCGCTTTTGAAGTCAAATTAATTTAGTATAGCTTGAGGGACCCTATTCCGACAGCCTATCCGTACGGTAAACTGACGAATAATAGTTAAGTTATAACTGTAAGTTATAGTTATAGTAATAGTAGTTATAACTGTAAGTTATAATAGTAGGATAGTAGCCTTCCTGGTAATTCCTAACTTTTAATTCGTTGCAGTTATCCCTGAAGCAAGAGTAAGTTAAAGTGTGGAGAGTTATTGATTTTGAGAAAAGAGATTTACATCACTTGGACAAGTTTAAGGCCGAATCACACTTATCGGGCACGGCAAGGACTCGGCAATGTCTAGACCAGTGGTTTTCACTAGTTTTTGAAGTCAAATTAATTTAGTATAGCTTGAGGGATCCTATTCCGACCGCTTATCCGTACGGTCGCGGCACAGTCTCCTTTGTTGACGGTACTCGCGGCACACTGACAGGCGAGTTGGCAACACTTCTATCAGTTGATCAAGAAATGCGTGTGTGTTTGTCATCAATTCCAGCAAGAATTGAGCTATTATGTAAAAAAGACAAGCTCAAATTTCTCATTAGGTACTGATGTGCTGATAAAAATTATAATTGGAATGAACATGTTAGATCTATTGACAAATATATGATATCAGCTGAAAGAACTTTCTATTATCTAAGAAACATATGCCCTGTAAACGTATTAAGGTTAATTTATTTATCTATTGTTCAAAGTAAGCTTCAATATGGTTTAACTTGTTGGGGAGGTATTTATTTTGCAAATACCAATTCACTTATTGTAGCACAAAAGAAAATTATTGGAATAATGGTGCGTGTTCCAAGAACTGAGCACACTATGACTTTTTTCAGACAATTTAGCATCCTCCCTATATGTGTTCAGAGTATTAAGAATTTTTTTATTAGAGGAGGGAATGTGCAGAGTAACTCAAAAGTGTACTCTAGTCGTTTAAGGTTGCAAAATAAGGTTATTTTACTGAAAGCGAATATTGAAGCATTTCGTAGGTTTTATTCTTTCTGTGCTTTAAAATCTTTCAATCATCTACCTTTCAACGTTTCCTCAAGTTTAAATTTAGTTATTTTCCTCAGAGAATTGAAGTATTGGTTGTTTTTGCAAGATGATGTTGAATTCTTGTTTCGATAAGAAAATGGTTAAGTAATCTAGTTTTAATCTTACCTAATTGTCGTTTATGATTTGTTTGTAAAGGAACAGTTTATTTCCAAGTACTCTTTAATATTTTATCTACGACCATGTCATAATGTATACATTACAGTTTCACAATTGACGCCAAAACAGCTGTCTTTTCGAAATGCTTTTTGAAACCCGTTGCATAATGAGCTCATTATAGTACAGGTTCTACATTATAACACGGGTTCTGGACCAATCAGAAGCATTTTTGATGGAATCAATATCGTAATTCAATATTGTGAAACTATCAGCTGATTTGATCAAACTGCTACACCAGCTGCTTTAACCTAACAATCTACTATAACTTCTCGTATTTGAGATGAGAGGTTAGGTATCTCTGACAGTCACAGGTAAAATGAAATTGTTTTAATTAAATGTATACTAGTGGTCGTAGATAAAATAGTGTATGCAACGATTTTATTTGGCCATTAAAGCACTCATGAGATATTTATAACACTCGCTTTCGCTCGTGTTATAACTTACATCTAACTCGTGCCTTAATAAGGGTCAAAATAAAATCGTTGCATAAACTACTATTTTATGTATACTTTTAAACACATTTATTCAAGGATTATTTTATACTTTTAGCTCGGCTCTAGGCTTTTCTTTCTTTTTTTTAATGTGATGGTGCCTCAACACGATATTTCAATGAGGTTACCCAACCACTTTTTCCCATTTTGTATTGTATCTATATGTTGTATTATTGTATTTTGGAAACTGTGTGTAAATAAATGAAAAAAAGAAAAAAATGTGCTTCCTTGTATTTGTATGTCACTGAAAAATAAATATTTCCTTGTTCATTTTTTTAATTTATATTCAATTATTTTATTTTTAATTGTTGTTCACTTTCATTTTCACATTCTCTTGAAAATTTCGCGGCACACCACGGCGAATTTCGTGGCAAACCGGTTGAGAATCACTGGTCTAGACCAATCAAAACAAGGCTTCATGACGTCATCAATGTCTTAATTGGTCTAGACATTGCCGAGTCCTTATCTTGCCTTGCCCGATAAGTGTGAATCGACCTTTACTCAATCAAAAATGAAAACGGCCACGTTTGCACTGTAAAAATAATAAAGTGAATAACTGAGCTTAGCAGCCACTTACATCTCCAAATTTTGGTTTTTATTCGACGTGAACCGACTGTACAATGCTATGACTTTCGGTACCCATTTAGCTTATATGCTAAAATTTCGACCTATTTTTCATCATAACTATTTTTATATTTGACATCCAAAGTCCAAAATCAATAGGGACCTCACTTGGAGTACGAGGAAGCTATATACAAAGTTTCAAGAGTTTTAAACCAAAGTTTCAAGACCACCGAAAATCGGACAAGGGCGCTATTTCTGATCATAACTGATCAGCTATAGAGAAGATTGAATAAGAGCTGCTGCCAGCTATGACAGTTCACCTTAATTGCAAGAAAGAATATTCTCCAGTTGTTTGAAAAAAATTAAAGTTAATTTTTTAAATTCATTCTAGTCCAAGTATTTTGTTTGTATCTGTAATGAATAGATGATAGATAGATAGATAAAGAATTTATTGCTCTCTTCATACAACAATTACAAAAACAATACAAAACAATTCATTCAATGCACTTAAATAGTTTGAAACTATATATAAAATCAAAAATTCCTTAGGCATAGCCGAAGCCGTCAGCCAGAGTTGGTAGCTCCTAAACAATTCAACCAGATAATCTTATTTCACAAACAGTAGCAGTGTACTTTCCTCTCCTTCTTTCCGTTCCCCCGATAAGAATAGCGATAAACCAAAGTATCAAAAGTAATAAGCTCAAATATTAGGCTACCGGTACCGTACCGAAAATATCACCCTCACTAATCAGTCAGCTGCTAGTTATCTTTCTTACTATAACATCAAGAATCAGGACGGGAGCATTCTCGGATCATTCGCCAAACAAACATATTATTATTATATACACGTTGCACTATTTAACATTATTAAATTCACCCATACAATAGCTATACTAACTATCTAACCAAACAAAGTTGACTGACACTCTTACTTCATATTATTGAGAAATGAATAATAATTAAAAAATATTATCAGGAGTGAGTACATGATAAAAAAAAGGGAAAAAAGACATGTGATTAAAAAAAAAACAAAAAACATGATTAAAAAATTAGATACAATACTAATATCGATGACACCTTCAGAAGTTGAATTCTTTCACAAGAAAGTCTCTATATTTTAATACTGCATTAACATATCCCACTAAACATCCCCAGCTTTTCCCATTCAAAAAGTCGCGCACCATTTCATTAGTTATTACCGAGCACCCAAACCATTTCACTCGAAATTCAGCTAAAACCTTACACCTCCCTATAAAATGATAGGTGTCCTCAACCTCTCGACTATTGCATAGAGAGCAAATGTAGGTATCCTCACCACGGTCTACTCTGAAATTTAGTGGTAATAACGCGCCTCTTGCTCTAAAAATTGCGCTAATAAATCTTCTTTTGTTCTTATCATTATTAATATACTCTCGTTTTACATTACCATCTGTTCTTAAATCACAATAGATGTGATCTGTAATGAATGTATTCTTATAAAATTTTAAATTCTTTGAGAGGAACAGTGAATATTTTTTTTTTTTTTTTGAGGATGAAGCCCACATAGGTCTGAGACCTGTGCGTGGGTAATGAGTTGGATGATAGTGATTGATGAGTTGGACCTACAGTTTTAGGTGGGTTCCGAACCACCGGGAAGTGATTTTACAGCAGAGAACAGTGTCTTTTTTGCTGGCCAATCTAATCGGTCACCGTTACAAACAGGTCCTACGAGAACGCAGCTTATCTATCTGATTGAACAGATACCTGCTACGGCTCGCGGCTATCACTTCCCTATATGAATGTGTGATAAAAATATTTTTTTAATTAAAAAAATTCTAGAAATTCAGTATTGAACTTTATACACTACACTTACAACTGGGTCATTGAACTTGATATTACACTGACAACTGGGTCATTGCACGTTACATACCACTGTAAAGATCAAGAAAAATGGTGCACTTACAGCCCTGCTTGATTGCACCACCTGCTAGTGCAATTTAGAAAATGTCGGACTTCTAATGTACGGAAATTTAAAAAAATTCCAATGGTTTTAACTCGTGAAAAGTTTGGAATAAAAATCTTATATCATGCATTTTTGTTAGTCCCATCACTCACAATGAGTTTACCAAACTTAATCAAAATCTGAGATGGCAACGAAAAAAGTGTGTTGATTTGACGTGGAATGATCCAGCTATTTCCACAGTTAAATTAGATAACAGAAAAATTATTTCTTCATTCAGATTATAACAAAACAGCGTTTGATGAACAAATGAGGAATTAAAAATAGTTTTAATAAAGCAGTTTCAAAGGGATCGTTCACCTTCCTGAAGGTATACCAATTGGCCAGAAAAAAGACACTGTTCTCTGCTGTAAAATCACTTCCCGGTGGTTCGGAACCCACCTAAAAGTGTAGGTCCAACTCAACAATCACCATCATCCAACTTTTCCCATGCACAGGTCTCAAACCTATGTGGGCTTCATCCTCAAAAAAATAATAACATTTTCCAATCTAGAGAGTTAGCATTGCTTACTTTTCCTTGAGTTCCAATGGAAACTCACAAGAACAATGCACACGAATAATGTGAATACACACAAAGATAGAATCTCTCATTTTATGCCGGTAATAATTTGACGATCTTTCCAACAATGGCAACCAAACAACAATGAACAGATGATAGAGTTGTTACACAAGAGAAAAACTTTAAAATATTATTGTTTGTCTCTTCCTTTAGTCAGGTGATGATATGATGTCATGAGAGAGCGTTAGGAAAACATGCAAAGAAATTTTTGTAGGTCGGAAAGAACTATAAGAGTGGAAAATTATCAAATTGGTGTTTAATAACCTTAATATACATTTTAATACGGACTGTTTCTGGAAAACAAACCGAACGTTAATTAATGGTAGGGTATGGTCAGGGAGGGGTGTCCAGCTGTCCAATAGTCATTTTTATATACCTACATTTTGGAATCATGCTAAATTTTTATCTGACATATTTTTAGCATAGTTTTCTCTAGGATCTCATCTTTGCTATATGCTCAATCTTAATATTGTATATCATCAGTTCTAACTTCATGTTACAAGCTTTATTATCACTTACCCGGTGGTTCGGAACCCACCTAAAATAGTAGGTCCACCATTTTCCCCGTAACATGGCACAAACGGCGAGGTGGAACTACCCGTAAAGGTCTCCCCACCATTAAAAGCCATACGCTTATTATTATCAGTTCTAACTTTGACCTCTTATGCAAAATACATCAGTTGAAAGATGTCTCAAATACACCCATTCATCAATGATTGAGTTCATGGGAGTTTTACCGTTTACCGGTGAATGGAATTTTACCGGAAACTAAGGCATCTGGTCTATTCAATTTTTAAACGTCTATCGGCCGGTTGCACGAAAGCCAATTAAATAAGGAGTTTAATGTCAGTTAACTAACTGTCGTAAGTGTAACGGCTTTTTTTCTGTTGCACAAAAATCCATTAGTTATTTTTCGTTAACCGAACGGGCACAATCTGGCAACACTGTAATTTGATCAACAGCTGATTCTGAAGTTGAGAGAAAAGATGAATTAGAATCATTGCTTTATGAATTATTTGAATCATTAATGAATAATAAGACGAAATTGTCACAACCACATTTATTAAAACTTAGAGAAACTAGTTTCGGTTGTTACACCATTATCAATCTCAATCAGATTGAGATTGATAATGGTGTAACAACCGAAACTAGTTTCTCTAAGTTTTAATAAATGTGGTTGTGACAATTTCGTCTTATTATTCATTATGGATACCTTCCACAATATCACCTTCGCCACTACAAAGAAAGTTGAATCATTATTCAACTATCTCAATATTATTATATTCTTAATAGATTTTATTAATTTCAACAGGTTTTTAACTCCTACGACCTAATTTGCAGTTCCGTGTTCTGGTACAATAAACATAACCTATAAAATGTAACTTAACGGGCATTAGTGAGATTTAATCGTCGGTGATCGGGCGGTTAAATATATTTTACGCCGGTTTGACTAATCGGCGTTATCCCTTGTAATTGTCCTTCAAACAAATAAATTCTCTCCATTAAGTTTAATTTCCGTAGAATAACGCCATTCTACGGGGATTCAACCGGCCGTATGAATTTGAATAGACCAACCAGACGCCTTGGTTTCCAATAAAATTCCATTCACCGGTAAACGGTAAGACTCCCATGAACTCAATTATTGTCTTGAATATTTCAACATCGTACAAATACACATCTACTGTGAATCAGTTATCTCTGACTGACTGCTACTCTTGCGGTCACGGGCTCAATTCCGTTCAGCCTGGCTATCAGCCTGAATACCGGTATTTTGTGTCGCTTACAAATCACAAACTCATGTGGTCATCATCAGTCAAAAAGTATTGCATCAATTTTTGGTGTACTATTTTCAAAATTCTACATTTCTAAGTGATGCAAGTCATTGTAAGATTGTCAGGTCACAAAATGTTTCAAACAACTAGTAGGTTGCTCGATTCAATTGAATCAAGAATGTGCTATTTCTAGAATGTGTAATAAAATCTTAAATTCAATACAAGTCTCTTTTTTCTTATCCCTCTTCTTCTCCTTCTTCTTCGTCGTCCTCTCCCTCTTCTCCTTCTCCTCCCACAACTTCGCCATTTTCTTCTTCCTCATCCGCTTCACCACCATCTTTTTTCTTCTTCTTCTTCGTCAACACCCTTTTCCTATTTTTCTTCTTCTTCTCAATCCCCCTCTTATTCTTATTCTCCTTCTCATCCATTTTCGTTTTTCTCCTTTCTTCTCCTTTTTCTTCTTATTTGCTCATTTTTCTTCTCATTCTTGTTCTCCTTCTTCTTCCTCATCTTATTCTCCAGCATCGATAGAGTTTCGTAACAGCAAGTAACTGTTTATTATATAGAAAAGTTATTTTTTTCACGTTTACACAAATAAATTATCTGTATGTGCCTCTTTTATCAACTCTTTCTATATAATCCTATCGTTTTTAAATCATTAATTTTATTTCGGAAGTAAATTTAGGAAAGTGATAGCCGAGTACCGTAGCAGGAATATGTTCAATCAGAGATAAGCTACGAAACTCCTGGGCCATCTTTGTAAGGGTGACCGATTGGATTGGCTAGTAAAAAAGACTGCTGTAAAATCACTTCCCGGTGGTTCGAAACCTACCTGAAACTATAGGTCCAACTCCTCAATCACCATCATCCAATTCATTACCCACGCACAGGTTTAAGACCTATGCTAGCTTCATCCTGCGAAAAAAGTTGAATAGAAAAGCATCTCCATGCGGCATACACTATATTAAGCACTCATGAAAACAACTCAACGACCGTTAATAATATTTTTTTATTAATTATTAATAATTACAATACTGTTATTATTTTAATACAGTGCAACTTGGTTATTACGGCCTTGGCCATAACGTCAACACGGATATAACGTCATTCAAGCCTAAGTCCCGCCAAACTTAAAGTGTAAGCATTGGTAAAACCTCGGATTTATCGTCAAAATATTTTAAAACCTCGTATATAACGTCAACCTCGTAATATAAAGTAACCTTGTGTAAATGGCTGAAATGAGCGATGTTGTGCATCAATGTAGTGCATCGCAGACGTATTCATTAGTTACGAATTAGTTAGAAGAAGGGTGTGCAGAAGAAAATTACAGATTTCTTCCAGCAGTAGGATTTCATTTGTAAGCTTGTATTTTTACTAACTGTTTGATTGGAACAGTGTGGTTCAGTAGTTATAAAATGGAGGACCAGGAAGAGGGGGCTGATAGCTCAGGCCACACTTCCGAATTTAACATAATCCAATAAAAATAAGAATAAAGGTAAGTAAGATTATTGGAGAACAGGGAACTGTAGTAAAAGTCTCTCAAGTGACAGTTTGAGTACGATTGCTTTAATAGAATCATAAAGCATACTAGAATCATTAACCATAATGAAAAGTAAAGATCAAAAAACACTAGAAGTGAATGAGTTATCATTGATACAATGGAACAATAAACAAGTGAAGCACACAATTTATGTAATGCAAAGAATAATTTTTGAATTCAAGTGAATTTAAGAGGTCGAAACCAGAAAATAGCATAATAGAATTGTATTAATTATTATTGATACCATGAAACAATAATCAAGTGACATACACAATTGATGTGACACAAAGAATAAGATTGTGTATTCAAGTAAATTTACATGATTAAATCCAAAGAATAGCATACTAGACATATGTGAATTATTATTGATATAATATAACAATAACCAAAGATGCACAATTGATGTGACACAAAATATAAGATTGTAAATTCGAGTAAATTTATGAGGTCAAGTCCGGAGAGTAGCATAGGCTACTAGATGTATGAGTTGTTATTGATACCATGAAACAATAACTAAATGACGTACACAAATGATGTGACGTAAAGAATGAATTGTAAATTCAAGTAAATTTATGAAGTCAAGTCCGGAGAATAGCATACTAGAATTGTATGAATTGTCATTGATATAATACAACAATGACCAAATGACGCACTTGATATGTCGCAGAACACATGTAAATTTGAAGGATAAAAATCAAAATGATTGTAATAATAATGCACAACACTTAGCTGCAGGTATTTGCTGGTCCAAGGATGATCGAGCGACGGTCAGCCAGTAAGTAGTGAATTCGTGATAACAGATATGTTGAAGGAATTTGATATTGAGCATACTCAATAAACCGTAAGCATCACTGATAGAATTGGATATAGGATATTGAATATATGAGTAGCACTGTAGGCTTGACGTTTTAAAGATGAAAATGATAAATCGTTGAACATGGACATCAATAAACTTGAAGAATATGTGACCATTGAAGTTTCATCACTGATGTGTTCGTGATTAATAACGAGACTTGTAGAACCAAGCATATGCAGAAGATCAAACATTGAGAATGAATATTCTCTATTAGAAATAAGATGCCCCATACATAAAGAGGTCTTGAAAATAATATGAAGTACGATGTACCGATACCAAAACGAACCAAATCGTCCATGGGCGTTGACCAGAGTGTGTATTGGAGCGAAAAGAACCCAAGTTCATAGACAGAAGCTAACTAGAGTAGTCAGTCCACCAAATGGATGTAACATAGAAAATATGAAACACAATTCAAGAAATAGAAAAACACCCAAATATGTAGAAAGGTGTGGAGTAAATATAAAAAATATTCTAGACAGATGATAAAATAATATCGGAAAAAACTCGCATGAGAGTCAACAAAATGAATTGATCGATAGATGCAACATCGATAGTCGAGAAGAAATAGGTGACCGCCAACTTTGAAATCGTAACTGAACGGAACATAAGTTGCCCACGTTTTGCAACTTGCAAATTTGCAAAAGAGATGAAAGAAATGAAAATATGTATAGTGAAGATTATGAATTCAAAGTTGGATGACTACTAGAAAATAGGGTAAAGAAATAATTACTCATCAGTATAGTCCACAAGAGGAAGTGGGGCCAAAGAATGAATGCTTCTTTTGAAAGTACCAGATGCAGTTTTCACCAAGACCACCCGGACCCTAGCATCACTTCCAGGAAATGTATCAATAATTCTCTCAAGTTTCCAGGTACCTAGAGGCATATCATCCTCCTTGAGAAGGACAAGAGTATTTACCTTGAGATTTTCGCCTTCAAGTAACCACTTGTTGCGCCTTTGAAGTATTACAAGGTAGTCAGATTGCCAGCATTTCCAAATTTGCTGTGACATCAAGTCAACTTGCTTCCAGCGTGCAAGCAAATTTCGTTTGTCATTGTTAGTGACATTGATAGGTAATGCAATCAGAGGGCGACCTATTAAGAAATGACCAGATGAAAGATAATTGAGATCATCAGGATCTTCAGACAAGGGAATTAATGGATGTGAATTTAGAATGGCTTCTATGCGAGAAGCAAGAGTGAAAAGTTCTTCAAGTGTTAAAATTGATTGTTTAGTAGTGACTCTGAAAATAGATTTAAAACTCTTTACAGCAGCCTCCCAGAGCCCACCAAAATGAGGAGCACGAGGAGGGATGAAATGCCATTGAATCCTAGAAGAGGCGGCAAAATTTTGTATGATAGATTGAGTTTTTGAGGTTTGAAGAAAGTGATATAAATCTTGAAGTTCAGATTTAGCCCCTAAGAAAGTAGAAGCATTGTCAGAGAATATATGTGCTGGAAGACCACGACGAGAAATAAACCTTGACAAGGCTGCAACGAATGCCTTTGTAGTTAGATCAGACACAATTTCACAATGAACAGCTCGAGTAACCATGCATACAAAGATTGCCAAGTATGATTTGGAAACTGTGCGAGACCGAGGACCACCGAATCTAGTAGAAATAGGTCCAGCATAGTCAATACCACAGGTATGAAAGGGAGGATTAGGAATCACTCTGTGTTTGGGAAGTTGACCCATTTGCTGCTGAGCAAGCTTTGGTGCAAACTTAAAACAAGGTATGCAAGAACGAAGAACATTACGAATGGTGAGACGTGAGGAAGGAAACCAGAATTTGAGACGAATATTTGCCAAAACTGATTGCAGACTGGCATGAAGAAGACGTTGATGAGTAGATTCAATAAGTAATCTAGTGAATTTGTGTTTGGAAGGCAATAGAATTTGATGTTTTTGGTCAAAGAGTAATTTGGAATTTTGCAATCTACCACCAATTCTGATGAAACCATCAGCATGTAAAAATTGAACAAAAGGAGAAAGAGTGCTTTTGTGTGGCAGAGGTTGATTGTTAGAGAGAGCTTGCAGCTCTGGACCAAAGGTTTGACTTTGAACAAACTTAATGAGAACAATTTCAGCCTGTGTTAATTCATCTACAGATAATGTACCCTGTTTATGACACTTGGGATGGGCCATGTTGTAAACAAAACGTAGACACCAAGCAATGACTCTGATTATTTTAGACAGAGATGAAAATTCATTCAAAATCTTAGCTAGGCAAGAGTCAGTTATGGAGGATTCTGAAGAATAAGATGATGAATTGATATGCAAAGAAATAGTGGAACTTTGAGAAGAATCAAAATTTTGAGCAGACAATAAGAAAGGTGGACCATTCCACCATAGAACAGAATCAGCTAATTGAGAAGGTGACATGCCTCTAGAAACTAAATCAGCTGGATTATCAGCAGATTTGACATGATGCCAGTAAAATGATTTTGTTGAGTCTTGAATTTCAGACACTCTCAGTGCTACAAAAATATCCTTCTTTGTAGGAGGAGACTTTAACCATGAACATACATTAAGAGAATCAGACCAAAGGTGGACTGATGAAATGCTAAGACGAAATGCAGAAATAACCTTGGTAATTAAGCGAGATAAAATTAAAGCGGCACAAAGTTCAAGCCTGGGAATAGACAAAGGCTTAAGGGGTGCAACCCGGCTCTTTGAACACAAGAGATGAACAGTAGATGAAGAGTCAGAACAAGATCTCAGATAGAGACAAGCACCATAAGCAATGGAGCTCGCATCACAGAAGCCATGTAACTCAAATTTGATAGAAGTGGGTGAAATAACCAAGCGAGGAATATTTATGCTAGAAATGTCAGACAGTTGTTGATAAATTGAAATCCATTTGCTCAATAACTCAGCTGGAAGTGAATCATCCCAACCAAGACATAGTAACCATAGTTGCTGAAACAAAATCTTAGCAGAAATGACAATTGGTGATATTAAACCAAGTGGGTCAAAAATTGAAGCTATGACAGACAAGAATTCACGTTTTGTGAATGAAGTCTTTGATGAAATAGTAGGCAATGAAATAGACAGATGATCATTTTTCACATCCCAAATTATGCCTAAAGCTTTGAATGAAGTCTCAAGATCACCAGAAATTAATTTTGTTGCATCGACTTCATGAAGTGTGGAAGGAATAGTTTGCAATACTTGAGATGAATTTGATAGCCATTTGCGAAGTTCAAATCCACCATTATTTAAGGTAGAAAGAAGTTCATGAGCCAATTTAATAGCTTCCTCAATAGTATCAGCACCTGTGAGCAAATCATCGACATAAAAATCTTCAGAAATTGTACGAAACAAATCATGACAATTACTAGCTTCATCTCTAGCCAATTGTAAGAGTGAACATGTTGCAAGAAAGGCAGCTGGAGCTGTCCCATATGTTACTGTATTCAAAGTGAATTCCTGAAGTTTGTCTGAAGGTGAATTTCGCCAAAATATACGCTGCAACTGTCTGTCAGAAGGATCAACCAAGATTTGCCTGTACATCTTGGTGATGTCAGCAGCAAGAGCTATTGGAAAGCAACGAAAACGTAAAACAATATCAAAGAGATCAGGTTGAATTGTAGGTCCAACATGCAAAATGACATTAAGAGAAAGAGAATTTGAAGTCTTTGCAGATGCATCAAAAACAACACAGAGTTTTGTAGTAGTTGAATCTGGCTTGAACACAGGGTGGTGAGGGATGTAAAAGGTGACTTGACCTTCCTTAGGTGGATTGACAACTGACATGTGTCCCAGTTCATGATATTCAGCCATGAATTGTGTATATTGTTCACGAAGATCAGGAGATTTTGATAATCTAGCCTCTAGAGAATTGAAACGTTTGAGAGCCTGAGCCCTAGAATTTCCTAAAGTTTCAACAGAATCCTTTTTAGGAAGAGTGACCACATATCGACCATCAGCTTGTCTGACAGTGGTGTCAGTGTAAATTTTTTCAACAACTTTTTCTTGTTGAGACATGACATTTTTTCCAGGAATTTCTTCTAACTGCCAAAATCGTTCTAATTGGTCAGTAATTGGAGATGAGGTGATAAAATTCGATTGGAAATCAGTTTGTTCACTGATTTCATTGGTTGGCACTGAACCCATCACAAAAAAAAACCAAACCTTGAGTTTTGAAAGATTGGATTGGAGTCATTCAACAGTAGTTGACCAGGCAGCAATGATTGTGCAAAAATTGAAGCACCTAACAAGAGATCAACTGGAGCTGAAATATGAAATTCAGGATCTGCTAGAGTAATGTTATCTGGAATAGTGACAGATGATAAATCAAGATCCACCACAGGTAAATTAGAAGTAATTTGATTGACAATGAGACATGTTGAATTAAAGTTCCAGTTGGAGTCAAAGGAAGAAATAGATACCTTAGTAGAGTGAGACAATAGTGAAGCTTCATTAGCTATGCTATGAACTGAAGTAGTCACAGAAGTAGTGACAAGATTCAACCTTTTGACTAATGAAGCAGAAATCAAATTACAGTCGGAGCCAGAGTCCAGCAATGCTCTGCAGTGAGTAGCAGTGCCATTGGCAGTATGAATGATTACCTTGACAGTAGGCAATACACATTTGACAACAGTTTTTGAGTTGGTAGAACAAGCCAAAACCTTGGATGAATTTAATGATAATTGAGAGGTATTGGGACCACTGGTAGATGGTGAAGTGAATTGATGATTCATAGACTCAGAGGTTGAAAGAGGTTGACTATTATCATGTGAAGCTGAAATAGGGGTTACAGGACTAGAGGTGACTGCAGAATCTTTTCTTAGCCTTTGATGTCGGCTAAGATTGACATGTACCTTAGAATCAGAAGTAGTGAAGTTAGAAGTAAAAGATTTATGTAATAATGTATGATGTTTACGTTGACAATGAAGACAAGATTTCATTGAGCATTTGTGATCAGTTTTGAATGGTTGAAGACAATTAAAACACAATTTGTTTTTCTTGACAAAATCGAGCTTTTGTTGAGGCTGTAAAGCTCTGAATGAGTGACATTGAAATAGGAAGTGGTTTTCCTTGCAATTAATGCAAAATGATTGCACATTGTTATTTGATTTAGAGTAATGAGTTGAGTTGGTGATAGGATATGATTTATTATCTTGTTTGACAGTTATATTTTGAGGTTTGTTAGCTAATAATACCTCCCAAACCCCACAACGGTTTTCCAAAAAATCCCACAGTTGCTCCAAATTAGGAATATTACCATGAGGGATACTCTGCTCCCATTCACGAATGGTGTTTGGATCAAGTTGAGACAATATGCGATGCATATAAAGAAGATCTTTGATGTCAACTCCAAGCTCAATTGATTCAAGTGCTTGAATGTGACCTTTACAATGATCAATAAAGGAGCGAAGTGAAATTGCTGAATTGTGTATTACATTTGGTGGGTGTTCCAAACCTTTGATGTGACTAGCAGCTATGAGACGTGTGTTATCATAGCGGTCAATAAGTAATTGCCAAGCACAATTGAAATTATCATTGCTAGGAGCAATATTAGCAATTCTAGCTAATGCCTCACCAGACAGTGATTGCCTCAAATAATAGAATTTAGAAGCAGACGAGATGGAGTTATTATCAATAATGATGTTAGTGAATGTGTCCTTGAATTCCAACCAATCATTGAAATTTCCAGAAAATTTTGGAATAGGAATTTCAGGAAGTCTTATGGATTGTTGCACATTGGGCTCATGAGTAGGAAGAGGAGATACAGCTTTTGCTTGTTCAGTTTGATGAGAGTATGCTCTTAGTTTAGAATTAACATTTGCAGTAATTAAAATGAAATTGTTGACAGTATGCCAATGCTCATCAATATTAAAATCTTCATCAGAATTATTAAAATTTTCAGTTAGTTCTGCATGAGCATCATCAAATTTTTTAGTGAGGTTGGACAACTTGTCCTTGACAATGAGCAATTCCTCATAAGTATTATCATTGATGACTTCAAAGTTTTGATAATTTTGAGTGAACAATGTAAGCTCACGCTTAGCATTTTCTTTGATGGCAATAAGTTTGCGCTCTTTAGATGCCATGACAAATAAAGTTAAGCTTTGTTACCGTTATTGGAAGAGATTTTCCAAGGATTGCCCACGTTGACTCACTGGCTGCCTTAGACCGCACCTTGAAGCAGCAAAACACCATGAGCGGCAGCAACAATGGACAGGTACAATAGTATTTGTGATCTTGACAAACGAATTACCTGCAAGAGATTAACAGGTGTTATAATACAAGTACCAAAATGTGAAATACAATTACAGAGACTATTAAGCATTAGAAGAATGAATAATTGACTAAAACTATCACTTGAGATAAGAGCAGCTAATTGTAATGACAATGGTACAAGGTATCAAAAAACCAAAGTTACTGGTACCATCCGGCCCGCGAGGACCAAAAATTATGTTTGATTGGAACAGTGTGGTTCAGTAGTTATAAAATGGAGGACCAGGAAGAGGGGGCTGATAGCTCAGGCCACACTTCCGAATTTAACATAATCCAATAAAAATAAGAATAAAGGTAAGTAAGATTATTGGAGAACAGGGAACTGTAGTAAAAGTCTCTCAAGTGACAGTTTGAGTACGATTGCTTTAATAGAATCATAAAGCATACTAGAATCATTAACCATAATGAAAAGTAAAGATCAAAAAACACTAGAAGTGAATGAGTTATCATTGATACAATGGAACAATAAACAAGTGAAGCACACAATTTATGTAATGCAAAGAATAATTTTTGAATTCAAGTGAATTTAAGAGGTCGAAACCAGAAAATAGCATAATAGAATTGTATTAATTATTATTGATACCATGAAACAATAATCAAGTGACATACACAATTGATGTGACACAAAGAATAAGATTGTGTATTCAAGTAAATTTACATGATTAAATCCAAAGAATAGCATACTAGACATATGTGAATTATTATTGATATAATATAACAATAACCAAAGATGCACAATTGATGTGACACAAAATATAAGATTGTAAATTCGAGTAAATTTATGAGGTCAAGTCCGGAGAGTAGCATAGGCTACTAGATGTATGAGTTGTTATTGATACCATGAAACAATAACTAAATGACGTACACAAATGATGTGACGTAAAGAATGAATTGTAAATTCAAGTAAATTTATGAAGTCAAGTCCGGAGAATAGCATACTAGAATTGTATGAATTGTCATTGATATAATACAACAATGACCAAATGACGCACTTGATATGTCGCAGAACACATGTAAATTTGAAGGATAAAAATCAAAATGATTGTAATAATAATGCACAACACTTAGCTGCAGGTATTTGCTGGTCCAAGGATGATCGAGCGACGGTCAGCCAGTAAGTAGTGAATTCGTGATAACAGATATGTTGAAGGAATTTGATATTGAGCATACTCAATAAACCGTAAGCATCACTGATAGAATTGGATATAGGATATTGAATATATGAGTAGCACTGTAGGCTTGACGTTTTAAAGATGAAAATGATAAATCGTTGAACATGGACATCAATAAACTTGAAGAATATGTGACCATTGAAGTTTCATCACTGATGTGTTCGTGATTAATAACGAGACTTGTAGAACCAAGCATATGCAGAAGATCAAACATTGAGAATGAATATTCTCTATTAGAAATAAGATGCCCCATACATAAAGAGGTCTTGAAAATAATATGAAGTACGATGTACCGATACCAAAACGAACCAAATCGTCCATGGGCGTTGACCAGAGTGTGTATTGGAGCGAAAAGAACCCAAGTTCATAGACAGAAGCTAACTAGAGTAGTCAGTCCACCAAATGGATGTAACATAGAAAATATGAAACACAATTCAAGAAATAGAAAAACACCCAAATATGTAGAAAGGTGTGGAGTAAATATAAAAAATATTCTAGACAGATGATAAAATAATATCGGAAAAAACTCGCATGAGAGTCAACAAAATGAATTGATCGATAGATGCAACATCGATAGTCGAGAAGAAATAGGTGACCGCCAACTTTGAAATCGTAACTGAACGGAACACTAACCATTTCATATTATGCTTCATTATTCATTTTATTTTATGTAGGCTAGGCCTACTGTACTGTAGAGTATTTCTGGATAAAAAACCATAACGTTAGCTACTTTCTTTTGGCAATTTATAACTTTTTTATGTTAAATCTAAACAGCCCAACATTTTTCTGTAATTTATAAATTCAGTTGTATTTACACCAATAATGCCATTAAAGTATGTTTTTTTTTTTAAAAACAGAGATTACATATTATTTCTCCTACGTTATTTAATAATGAGCTTTATGACCCTTTTATAGTGTCACTCTGATATAGCGTCAAAAATTGTGTGGTCCCTTGAATGACGTTATAACGAAGTTGCACTGTATAATGTTCTAAAGCACTCATTTCCTCTCACTCTTCATTACACATTCTTCCTCTCGCAAAAATTCAATATATCCCTCTGTCATTATGCATTCACTATGTCTGTATATTTATTTATATAACTATATCAATCTTACTGCAGCGTAGCAAGCAATTGCTTGAACGCCAGCCAAATTATATGGCCGCTATGCGTGGAGAAGAGCTTTCTCAATGTAATGCTCCATGCTTTTGACTAATTGAAGTACTAGGCACACACAAACAAATATGAACTGTGCATTCTACAACTGTTAATCAAACACAGCTGTAACTTTTTAAGGTCACATACACTGCAGTTCTTTCTCTTATTTCACTTTCTTTCAAGCAGACATTCCATTTTTTTTTCTAGAAATATTAATTTTGTTTGAAGTATTATTGACTTGTTTTACGAGTACAGTACAATGTACTGTACCATGTACTTCCATCTGTATAACAATCATTGTTTAGTTTCTCACAGATAGTTGACCGAGCGAAGTGAGGTCTATGTTTCAAATCGACCGTTTTGCATTTGTCTGTTCGTCTGTTTGTAATATATTTGCTACTAAATGCGTGAACCGATTTTGATGAAATTTTGCATAGATATTCATTTTAATATTGTACAGAGACGTATGCTTAAGGATATTTGAAACTTTCTTGAATTTTTCTTTGCATTAACAGCATTATAGAGTTTTTTTCAGTTTCTTGTAAATTTATTTTTAATAAGATGCAGTTTAGAAAACGTTGAGTTTTTGTTGAGCGCGATGTCTATTGTTCACAGAACTACTAGTTTTTAGCTGGTTATGGTGGGAGAAAATCCCTAGCAGTTATAAGCTGAATCAAATAATAATAATAATAATAATAATAATAATAATAATAATAATAATAATAATAATAAGTTTCTTGTTAATTTATTTTTAACAAGATGCAGTTTAGAAAAAGTTGAGTTTTTGTTGAGCGCGATGTCTACTGTTCACAGAACTATTAGTTTTTAGCTGGTTATGGTGGGAGAATAATAATAATAATTAAAATTGTTATTATTAATAATAATAATATTAATAACAATAATAATTTAAAAGAGCAATTGGTTTAAAAAAAGTTGAAGACGATTAAAATGAACTGAATATAACAGCTAAAATAATACAAAACCTTAACAGTCTCAGGAATATTGTGTAAAACCAAAATCAAAGGTTCCAGGAAAAGCCCAAGCGTGGAACAGGAACAGGGATGTCCGAAGATAAAAAAAGTTACTTCTGAAAAAATAGAGGAGTATTGGAGAAGACGGAAAGAGGCGAATTCTTAAAGACACTGTCAAGATCATAGTTGATTCAAGGTACCCCAAAGTGGGTGAAATGAAAAAATAATAATTATAGTTACTATAATAATAATAATAATAATAATAATAGTATGTAATAATAATGATAATAGTTTAATTTGATTAAAATTATATCTATTTTATAATTTGATCATATTCCTACGGATTAGAATGATAAACCAAACAACCAAAACTCTGATAGGCTAAGATAAGGTTTCAGGATTCAGTTTTATGATTTTCCAGATTATGGTGCTATATGATGAGAGAGAATAGAATAGTCTCTGTCTATGATTGGCTATGGCTATAAGAAAGTTCCTGAATAATGAAATTGATTGGCTGTAAAATAAAATTCTCACATTTCGACTTTTTCTCCTTTTCCTTCTTCTATCTATTTCCAATCTGTCCTTCAACATTCCATTCTTGTTAGATACACTGTTTCCATCAATTTCCACCATCAAAGTTATTTTTTAATTATTGTTCTATTATTAATTCATCTTAATCTTTGATCTATTCTGCTTTCCCCAACTTCATTCAAACGTTTCTTAAATTTTTTTTCATTATTAGAGTAATTAAGAAGATGTTACATTAATTTTTATTAAATTGCTGTATTTTTTCAAGCGGAGGCCTCCAGCATGATTTTTAGCATTAAATTAAAAGGAACTTTGTAATATATTTTTGGTTCTAGTTATGTAGATATTATTCCTCTTTTATTCTGCTTCCTTCTTTTCTAATATACAGTATCATACAGTACACATTATTGCTGATAGGGTGAAAGGTCACCACCTAATTTACGGTCTTTAATTATTATTGTGATTTGTGATTATAATAATATGGTCTATACATCATTTTTGTTTTTGTTTATGTTATTACATTTAGTAATCGTGTAATCTTTAGAATAGGACAGGTAGCTTTCAATATGGGACTGTAAGTGATCATGTTTTCATACCAAATATAAGAAAAAGAATTTGCAAACACCAAAATGTTCATATTTGCTGTAAATCATTGAATGTACTTCCTACTGATATATTGGCAAACAGAAATTACAAATTACAATGTAGCGAATATGAGAATGAAAATAGTGAGAAAGAAAGACAGTGGTTCTAGGTTGTTATCTGCTATGTAAATGTTTACTTTTAAGCAATTAATTACTCTGCTTTTGACACTTTTATGGTGTTTACTTGGTAATTTGTAGAATGTTCTAGTTGTTTGATTAGAGATTAATGGAGTCTTATCGAATATTGTGGAAAGTTCGAGTTTCCTTGATTGTTTATTTTAGAAATCGGTAGAGAAATCTAGAGATATCTCAATTATGATAGAGTATATAAATAGAGGTGAACTTTTGTAAATTAGTTCAGTCTTGTTTGAAATTCGTCGTGATAAACAAGTTTTGGCAGTTCTATATATTGTGTCTATATAGTGATATTTAGTAGTTTAGTAGTTATTTTAGTAGTTTAAATTTTTATAATTAAAATTTTGTTAATTTTATTATTTTTCATACTCTTGATCTATTATTGTATTCATTGTGTTATTTATTATTGTCATCATAATGACTTTACTTGCTTGTTTTCTTTATTATTGATTGAATCTTCTTTTGTTTTCATTTTCATTTATAATTATTTCAAATTGTAGTGTTGAAATTATTGTATTGTGTGAAGGAGGCAAAATTGGGTTACACCTGTTGTCTCCATTAATAAAATTATTTATTTATTTAATAATTCTTTCTCTGTGCCTATAGTGATAATTCTTTTTCCTGTTTAATTCATACCAGTGAGCTACTGAATAGTTTTTATTGTATTACGGACTAGTGCTACGTAAGTTAATTCTTCTTTTTCGACGTTTCTTTTTGAATATTATTGGACAGTTTATTGTACAGTTATTATTTAATATTAGATCGGCCTTTTGACATTTAGTGATTGATTTTTGTACAGTTTAATGAAATCTCTTTATTAGTTGAACAATATCGATTTATCTGTTTTTAATTGCTTATTTTTCTGTAAGACATTACTGAACAGTGAGCGTTGTGATTATTTGTGTAAATAAAGTGCGAATGTAAATTTAAGTGTTGCCAGCGTTATTTTAGACATAGAACCCGTAACAATAATTTAAAATTATGAAATCGGATCAAAGAAAATATATATTTCTCATATAATCACTTTTTCCATGCTATTATTTATAATAATCCTTATTTTTTTGTTTTTACTTTTCCCTTGATTGTTTTTGCTACTATTTTCCAATCATTTGTACATTTCTCTTAATTCATTAAATTAATAAGCTAATTAACAATCACCATCATCCAACTCATTGCCCACGCACAGGTCTCAGACCTATGTGGGCTTCATCCACATAAAAAATTCTATAATATTAATATTTTGTGGTATGTTTATAACCTTTTTGAAATAATAATTATTTTTTTTATAGTCTGCCATTTTTATACTCAAGCTTTGCTTTGCTGCGTCGATGAAAGTTGATCTGGTTTGTTTATTCATTCTTGTTAAATTGTACTTATCTTTTATCACTTGTATTTTTGTGTCAATAAATTTGATTTTGATTTGAATTTGAAACCGCAAACGCCCAATGATTGCTGCATCATGTTCCACCATCGGCACCCACGATTTTCAAAAAGATTCTGGCTCAGTTTCAACACGTGATACAATGAGTAGAAGCGTCTGCGAACCTGACTGCAATCCTCCAATGGCAGCTAATCTGGCGGCAATTCTTTGGCACAACCAGAGCCAGAGTTCGACCTTCAGATGACATAATGGCGTAGGACAGGTGACAGGCCACCTGACAATGGCCGCTGTGTTGTCAATATTCATAGTGCCGTTCTAAATAGAATCAAGCGCACCCAATTTGTTTTGTATTTTTTTCAGGAGACTTAAATAGAGCGCAAAATAGAAAAAACAAAAAGAAAAAACTAAAAAATATGTTCCAGCTACTTGTGTCTCCTACAGCGTCGGGTAGGTTCACCATTCGCTTCCCGATTTGTTTTTCATCTCTGTCTATTCTCAGTGTGAGACGTCCCCATCCCGTGCTACACGCGTTATCCAACAAAAAGTTGAATAGACTCAACGCGGCCTCTGTTTATTTGTAGTAGGCTCTACAGTAGTAACACAGTTAGATTAAACCATAGAATAGGGATAAGTACTATGATGGTTCGTCTATGATTAAACTCAACATAAAAAACTTAATGAAAATATGGGTTTTATCTATTATGGTGATGCACTAGAAAAGACTTTGAGTTGAATTTCTTGAAAAAAGTAAATGCGTATGGCTTTTATTGGTGGCGAGACCCTTATGGGTAGTTCAACCTCGCCATGTATATACAAAAATACAGTCTTAGTGAATGCATAATGACAGAGAGAAATATTGAATTTTTGCGAGATGAGTGCTTTAGAACATTACATTAAAATAATAATAATAATAATAATAATAATAATAATAATAATAATAATAATATTGTAATTATTAATAAAAATTATTATTACAGGTCGTTGAGTTGTTTTCATGAGTGCTTAATATAGTATATGCTGCATGGAGATGCTTTTCTATTCATTTTTTTGTTGAGGATAATCCCACCTAGGTCTGAGGTCTGTGCGTGGGTAATGAATTGGATGATGATGATTGATGAGCTGGAACTACACTTTTAGGTGGGTTGCGAACCACCGGGAATTGATTTTACAGCAGAGAACAGTGTCTTTTTTGCTGGCCAATTTAATTGGTCACCCTTAAAAAGAGTGTCACTTCCCTTAGAATCTTCCCAAAGAGTATCACTTCCCTTATTGGAAACATGGTGGGCCAACAGTTTTAGGTGGGTTCCGAACCACCGGGAAGTGTTTTTACAGCAGAGAACAGTGCCTTTTTGCTGGACAATCTAATCGGTCACCCTTACAAAGAGTGCCACTTCCCTTAGAGTCTTCCCATAGAGTATCACCTCCCTTATTGGAAACATGGTGGACAAACAGTTTTAGGTGGGTTCCGAACCACCGGGAAGTGATTTTACAGCAGAGAACAGTTTCTTTTGCTGGCCAATCCAAACGGTCACCCTCACAGAGAGGGCCCAGGAGAGCGTTTCTGTTCCCGAGGTTCGGAAATTCTCTATCATAATGATTGTTTGATTAGATTTAAAATGCTATAACAATGACTTTCATTTATGTTTGATTGCATGTATACTTTATATGAAACACTTGAATTCCTTGTAGATTTTAAGAACCCTTAATTATCATTTTGGCACTATAACCCCGCATTTCTTAAAAATTGTTATTGAACAGTAGATTCCTAACCTAACCTAACCGGGTCTTAGGTTAGATTAGGTAAGGTTAGGTTAGCAATCTTCTGCTCAATGACAATTTTTAAGAAATTAGGGGTTTTTGTGCAGAAGACCCTTATTTTATTCTCCAAGTTCTATAAAAAGTTTTTAATAATCCTTAAATATGATTTTTCCTCCAACTTCCATAATTCAGGACCGATTGTCCGATTTTTGTGTTCCAATGTGAAGGACACCTTATTTCTATCACAGCTTGTAATTGGAGTTCATGTCCTTGGTATAGGACGATTGCTGTAGCCTGTAGGGCCACAGTCTCCTCAATTATTGGCTGAAACGATCGGACGGAAGCAGGATTGCATGATCGGAGCTGGCTTCAAGTAATTTCCTAGTTATCCGACAGGCACACGAAGAGGTCTCCCGATTATCCGATGTTGTAGTTGAGGTGGAGATGCACACATAGGGAGATGAGGACCCCGTTCACGAGTGCTGATTACCAATAATTGACTAGGACTTGTAGAAATAGCCCCTTGGTCGTTCAAATAACTAGATTCGGCCCTAGAACAATGCCAAATTGAACGAAAATTGCAATCAAAATGGACTAAGACTTTATTTCTAATAGACTTGAAAACAATCCTCTCATTCTAGAAGAGAAGTAATGTCGATAGTGTTACATCGTTATCTCTCTTGAAAGTGATTCCCTAGTGCCGTAGCAGGTATCTTATCAATCAGAGATAAGCTACGAAACTCCTGAACGCTCTTTGTAAGGGTGACCGATTGGATTGGCCAGCATAAAAGATTCTGATCACTGCTGTAAATCACTTCCCGGTGGTTCGGAACCCACCTAAAACAGTAGGTACAACTCATCAATCACTATCATCCAACTCATTACCCACGCACAGGTCTCAGACCTATGTGGGCTTCATCCTCCGAAAAAAAGAAGAAAAATAAGTACCAGTTCATACTATTCCCTATCAATTGTGTTAATCTAATAGTTTCTGACTTGATAATAGAAATAATTCAGCAGACATTGTATTGCAGGCATGCATGCAGGCGTAGTCCCAATGGACCTGAATAAACGCCCCTCGCTTCCGCTAAGGCAATCTGGTATTCAAGCAAAAGCTTCAAAAAACTGTAAAATTTAATCAAAACTTTCTTCATAACGGACAATATTATTGCAAGAATAGAAGAAAAACGAAGTAGAAGAAGGAGAAAAAAAGATGGTGGCGAAGAAGACGGTGTGGAAGAAGAAGATAGAGAAGAGAAATGAAGAAGAAGCCATGACTTTATTTTGAAGATATTTGATATTTATATTTAGAGTGTAGATATTCTATAATAATTTATATTATTAATTTATTTGCATTTTCAAAAATTGTTGAAAAATGAGAGTAAATTGAATTGAATTTGGTAGTTCTCTGAACTCTGATATTTTGGAAATTATTAATATGTGAATTATTGTACTATAGACTATATAATTTTTTTGTCTCTACATTTGTTATGCTGACTTTTTCGCTTCAATTTTTTGTTATTTTTAAGAAATTTTTTTTTTAGCAACTCTCACCAGCGGGCAAAGAGCTATCTTTTTGCTGGTGATGCCTAGAATTAAAGACAAGTTCTTTTTTTCTTTTCTTGAAAATATATATGTATGTATATGTGTATTATATTATATACTTTTTAGTTTTTTAGTTTTCACGTGTATATATATGTATATGTAAATTGTTTCTTTCTTTTTGGCAATAAATGAATTGAATTGATAAAATATCTGTATTTACCTACAACTGTTCATAAAGTATTTCTTTACGTACTGAAAATTGATTGTAAAAACCCCTTTTTTCGGAGGATGAAGCCCACATAGGTCTGAGACCTGTGCGTAGGTAATGAATTGGATGATGGTGATTGATGAGTGGGAGCAAGTTTTTGGTGGGTTCTGAACAACCGGGAAGTGATTTTACAGCAGAGAGCAGTCTTTTTTGCTGGCTAATCCAATCGGCCACCCTTACAAAGAGCGCCCATAAGTTTCTTAGCTTACCTCTGATTGAACAGATACTTGCTACGGCACTTGGCTATTACTTCCCTGCTCAGCGAGCGATAAAATAAATTAGTTGATTTTATTCATAAGTTGGATTTTGAGAATTTATAAGTTTTGGACTAAAAAATTTGCTTCCTCGTGAGATGAATGAATAAAAAATTAACAGTAAAATGAGCAGTAAAGAGGTATTTTACAATTAGTTTTCAGTACCGGTACGTAAAGAACTACTTTACGAGCAGTTGTAGGAAAAACATTTTACACTCACAAGCTGTTTTCGTTACGCTTCTGTTTGATTTTGATGTCTTCTCATTGGTGGATCACGAAATCCGTGAAATTATCATAACCTTAACAATGGCGCACGCTAACCAAATCCGCGGACGCCAAATTAGTGATGTTACAAACTACAAGCTTTAATTGTGTTGGAATCCAGAACTGCAGTTATAGGAAAATATTGTATGCAATTCGCGCATGAAGCTTCTTTATCGCTCTTAATACATAAGTAATACTATTATAATTATTCATCATTTCATTTATAATTAGTATGAATCAACAGCATTTTTAATAACAGCTCCATTATCTTTATCCTACACAACCGGTGGTTCAGAAATGACTTCTTACTGTTGTAGTCCAACTTTTTCCCTTCAACATGACTCAATATTAAAAAGGAGGAACCCCAGTTCAATCTCTACAACAATCAAAGCTATACCCATGCAAAAAATCAACTAGAAATTTAAAAGAAATCAACTTTCTATTTCTACACTTATGATTTGGGACATGGAAATGGGAAAAATATGTCAGAATTTCAATTTTTCAACTTTACCTGACCTAATTACTTATGAGTTGATGTTTACAAAATAACGATATTACGCTTAAACTCAAACTCTTGGTGATCACATTGCAAAGATCGCGATGGAGGTATTAAAAAGATCGATTTCAAAGAGCTTAGATGATCAACCAGTGTAGTCTGGTACTGTTAACCTTTTTCAGTAATGAACATCATTAAAGTTATATTATAGTGATACCAAATTCCGCACTCCGGGTCGCTAGCCTAGGAGATAGCTTACAACGAGTACAGTATGCAAGGATAATTTGGCTATTGACTGTAGTTGAAAATACAGGAACACATATTAAGTGACTACAAAGTACATATTAAATAAGCGTAATCTGGTACAGATGCACTCGTTTAAAAAAAAATGAAAACACATGTTGTCACGCTCCAGAATATAGATTCTCGAATCGTTAGTAGCCTACTTTAAAAATCAAAATACTGTAATAGGTAATGATAATAAAGCTGTAATGAGTAATAAAGTACCGTAATAATAATATAAGTAAAAATACTGCGATAAGAGAGTGAAAATTGTAAACAAGAATTTATCTTGGAGCCTTATTATACAGAGGTATTGCAAGCGCGGTCGGCGCCACAATATTATAATTATACCAGCCGGGTAAATTATTTTGTTCAAAGGTTTGTGGTTCTAAACAATCCACACATGTCAATGGTCCAGTTCATGGGAGCCTTCTCATTTACCGGTGTTACCGGTAGCGTTTGAATGGTCTGTTAAAATTTGCAACGACTATTAATTTGAATAGACCAATCAGACGACGCCGGTAACATTTACCAGTTACCGGTAAGGCTCCCAAGAACTCAATCATTGCCTTCATGTACTTAGTCATTGTTGACCCGGTCAGACGCTCAGCTGATGTAATTTAGCTTCAATAGTCGCGCGTGACCGCAACTGCGTTTGCTCTGTATATTAAGGGCCTGAGAATAATTATTACGACAATGTAAGACCCAATTTTTTATGTTCTTGAAGTGTGTTCTGGTATACTTAAGTTATATGTTTGATTTATGCTTAGGTGTAGTCATCTTTTTTGATAAATTATAACTGACTTTTGTTTTTGTCATTAATTTATATATTTACTGTATACTGTATTTGTATTCTTTAAAAAAACAATTTTTCATCTCAAAATGTTAAATAAATAGTAACTCATACTCACGAACGGACAAGAAGTCTTGTATGATTTCTTTTTTGTAGATAATGAAAAATGTTTTATGTATTGCTCAATTTAATGAAATCAATAAAGAATTTGAATTTGAATTTGAATTACATTATGACTGAATTTTTCCGAGGGCATCATTGCACAGTATTCTAATTTGTAATTTTTATATTTTCAGGACACTTCATTATATAATTATTATTATTGGTTGAAAAGTGCATATTTATTAAGTATAAAAGGTAGTTATAATAGGTTTCCGGTTTCCGGTGACGATTCAAAGTTATGATAAAATGCATTAATCCATATCTTGCTATACTTTGGCAGGCTTAAGCAATACTTTAATACAATAGGCAGACCACATGCCTGCCTATATGATTCAACCAGGAAATCCTGACTCAATAGAGGAAATATTGATGAAAATATTATCACAGAATGTGACTTGAAAATATTGTGCATTGAGCCGCTTGCTTACAGTAGAAACAATTAGTCTGGGCGCGTGGCTCTGGTTTCACTACTAGCCGTCCTGTAAAAGTTGACTAGTTGACCTTGAAGACATCTGCAGCGTCGCACAGGCCACATGTTTTTAGAAATGAGCGATAAACACTCCCCTCGCCATGGCTGATTACCAAACGGCCGTGCGCCCAGACTAATTTATTTATTTGATGAAATTATTACAATCAAGTAAAAAACTACAGGCATTTGCCCAAAACAGTTCAAATTACAAATTTGTCACATAAATAGTCCAAATTAGGTTATGCCCATAGGTTGTGTTCAAATTTCTGTTTCCATCAAATATTTCCACTAAAAAAAGTAGTCCGACAGTAAATGATCAATTTGAATGGTTGATAAAACCGAAAAACACTACATAACACAAATATTTCAAGAATATTGAAATTAAATTGATAATTTTGAGCCGGAAATTCTCACAACCTCTAGGAGCTACTACAGCTACTAATTGTTTCTACTGTACATCTTGACAATCGAATGTTGTAACTAGAAAATCAGTGTAAACTAGCTTATAAAGATTAATCAACAAGCATGGAATTCTATCTCAAAATAGAATATTTTGTGATCTTGAAATAAGCATTCAATGTGATGTGAACTAAATTGACAAAACAACAACAACGACAAACACTTATTGAAACAGTACTTAAAATCATGGAGTTATAAGAGAATGGAAGGAACATGAATGTAAACAACATTGGTTGAGTTCATGGGAGCCTTCTCATTTACCGGTAAATCTTAATTTACCGGTGGCGACTGATTGATACACATTAATTTTTTAACGTCTATTAATTTGAATCAACCAATCAGACGCCACCGGCAAGAACTCAATCATTGGTGTATATCTATAGTGGAGTATATAGCCGTCGAAGATGGCGTCGACTACACTTTTCAAACTTTATACTTCCTCCACTTTTTGATTTTTCCTTCAAATAAATAATATAAATAAATAATAATTTTATTCCCCTTTTCAAATATACAAATCAAATTTATTCAGATTCTTCAAATACAATGAAAACAAACAAAATTAGAACCCATTCTGCCTGCAGGGGAAGTTCTGTGCATAGGTGAGAGTTGTAAAAACATTTAACCATATTCAAGAATATACAAAATTCGATTTATGAATATGATGGACGAAAACAGAAAGAGATGAGGAAGGAAGAAAGTAGGAAAGATGAAAAAGAGGGAAAATGCAATGAGAGAATAGAAAGAATAGAAAGAGATGACCGATTAGATTGGCCAGCAAAAAAGACACTGTTCCCTGCTGTAAAATCACTTCCCGGTGGTTCGGAACCCACCTAAAACTGTCGGTCCAACTCATTATCCACGCACAGGTCTCAGACCTATGTGGGCTTCATCCTCCAAAAAAAAAAGAGAAAAAAGTATTTATATTGAGAGAATTTTTTATAAACAGCGCAGTGATTAGTTTCTATCTATTTAAATTTTATTTAATTAGTACGAAAGGACTTTATTTAAATAAAATAGTTAAAATAAAAAAGAATATAAAATTTTAACTTTTTAAAAATAAATTAACCATCTAAAAATTTCTGAAATAATTTAAACTAGTTACACCCAAAATTTTATTAAATCAAATTTAAAATTGGATTTTATATTAAAATTTTTATTCATATATTTAATTAATTTTTTGTGTTATACTGTACTTGGTTTACATTTATTGGTATAGAACGGAATAGGTATTGGTTTAACGGTATAGAACCGTTTAACCTCAATTTTATTTAAAACTTTCCTTTTTTCCATTTCAAAATCAATTTATTTTTCTTAGAAAAGAACTATCCTTTTATTCATTTAATTTCTTTGTTTCTTATTTATGTATGTATTTTCAATAAATATGTTAGTGGAATAAAGAAGAAATTAACTTCCTTCCAGGTTAGTGGAAGAGGTTTATGGGAATTATGGGAACTAACTTTCTTTGTAGTGAAGAAGGTGATATTGAGGAAGATATTCATAATGAATAATAAGACTTGAAATTGTCACAACCACATTTATTGAGAACAGTGAGATACTAGTTTCGTTTGTTAAACCATTATCAATCTAAAACAAACACAAGTTATTAAACAAGAGTTTCTTTGAAATTGTTAATGGTGTAACAAACGAATCTAGTAGTATCTCACTCTTTTAAATATATGTGGTGGTGACAACTTCAAGTCCGATTATTTATTATGGGAAATGAAATAAAAATGTATCCTACACACTCTAAAACCATTCTGACATGTTCAAAAAAGTTTTGCGAGGGACGTAAGTTGAAAGACGATACACAAAATTGAAAAAGGTTTTAGAACTTCTATGATTTAAACTACATTGAACTTGAAATAAACCTGCATCAAAATCAAAAATGTAATATAGAAAACTAGCTGGCCCGACGCGCGTTGCTGCGTTCTCATAAAAAATTCTTGATTTTATTATTTGCCACCTCCCACTGAGGTTACATTTCAAATTTCAACCTTCTAGGACTATATTAGGGAAGAAGTTAGTCCTAGGGCTCTTCCAGCTGATCAGAGAGGCCCCCTTCGTTGTTTTCTTACACAGTAAGACCTTACTCACCACCTCTCAAAAAACATTTCAAATTTAAACCTTCCACGACTATTAGGGTAGAACCTAGGTTTTTGATTTTATTATTCGCCACCTCCCGATGAGGCTGCATTTCAAATTTCTAGCTTCAGTGGTTAACAGATCTCATCAACCCGGCATAATTACATTTCATCATACCCAGTCATATGTTTCCTACATACTGCAAGGCTCCGACTGCACGGTATCCTACATGCATAGTTTTTGCGTTCCAGACAGCGTAAATAACGCCGCTAAGGGGCCTGCCATATGATTAAAAACTGTTGACTTCTATCAGCTGTTCCTTTAAGCTGTTTGGCCGGCAAGTTCAGTAGGTTAGGTAAATGATAATTTGCAAAACACACAAACAGCTTGTCCATCGAAACAGCGTGTACAGCAGATCAAAAAATTTCAAATTATATTCCATATGATTAAAAGATCCCAGTAAGCTAGCTAGACATGTACCCGTGCTTTGCATAGGCAAAACTTTAACCCCCTAAAAACACCCCTAAAATTGCGAATTTTGAAAATTCCTTTCTTATTGCACGGTGAAATCCTATAAGGATTGTTCATACGAAATTTCAAGTTCATAGGCCTAGTAGTTTTGGCTCTGCGTTGATGAGTGAGTCAGGGTATCATCCTTTTATAGATAGAGATAGTATTTAGAAAAAAATAAATTTGGAAATGTTTCTTAGAATCAGAAGCCAGTATGACCTACGCATACAAGCCAATCTTTTCAACACTGTTCCATGCAGTACAATGACCTACACAAACGACAATCACAATGCCTTCTTAGAACTTGAGGTTGTGAGCCAGCTACAGTAAAAAGTGTGTTGTCTCTGAACAGTACACATAAATAATTAACATATTAGTGTCATACAAGGGTCATTATTTAGCTCCAAACGAAGAGAAATGTTCAAAGTCTATGTCTAGTTTGGCAAAGAGACTTGAAATATATATTCAAAACGTACACTACTTAAAAAGTCTAAGTAGGTCGCAATTAACTCCAATACAGGAACAAACGTAGCATTTGTTAAAGAAATGTTTTTAGAAATATCACGAGAAAAGTTCTCTGCTGAAAATCACTTCCCGGTGGTTCGGAACCCACCTAAAACTGTAGGTGCAACTCATAAATCACAATCATCCAACTCATTACCCACGCACAGGTCTCAGACCTATGTGGGCTTCATCCTCAAGAAAAAAGTTGATTTGAAATATTTTACTGGTACACGTATCAAATATTCGTTTATATTTTCATTTAGATAGCGTATTTTGCAACAACAAACAATAGAAAATAGAAGCGTGCATACAGAACTTATTTGAATTGCAATACAACGGCGAGACTCATGTCATCTGTTACATCCGTAAGGAAACCCAATCCCGTTAGCCAGACCACAGCTAATCAAATAAAACATTTGTAACCGAATCTACAACTTGTGAAAAATTTAGATAATTATAAAAGTAAATGCGTATGGCTTTTATTGGTGGGGAGACCCTTACGTGTGGTTCTACCTCGCCGCCGCTTAAGCCATGTGCCAATCCAATCACCCATACAAAGAGGGCCCAGGAGAGCGTTGCTTATCGTATCTGATTGAACAGATACCTGCTACGGCTCGCGGCTATCACTTCCCTTATGTGATGATGAAGAGACAAAAATATATAGTCAGAAAAATATATAGTCAAATACATGAAGAATATTGAAACCCATACGACCCTTTTTTCGCAAATTCAGTTCATATTTGACCTCTTCTAATAACCTACTAACCAGATATAACGATAAAAATTGTTAATACCTCAGTAAGTAACGTTAGAGGGCCAGTCTGGGGAGTGGATGACCAATGATGTTTGCAGTTGGGGGGGGGGGGGGGAGAGGGGAGGGTTTAAAGCTCCAAGCACTTTACCCTGTAATAATAAAAGGTGAAGTAGGGGTCTCTAATAATACATTAATTTATGAAAATAACCATAGATCTTTTTTTTAAAGAGGGATCAGGGGTGCTTCCCGGGAAATTTTGAAAAATAGTTTCTTCAAACCCACATTTTAAGCGATTCTCAACATGAATTCATCCATTTAACATTATTTTAAGCCACATTTGTGTGAACCAAAGTGACCTTTATCTAGTTTTTTCAACATTGCCTATGGGAGATACAGACTCTGTTAAAAATTGTTACGCCACTGACATCGTGTTATCTAGAAAAGAAGCCCTTAACAATTTTCTTATCCAACAATTATTTTGATAAAATTGGATAATTTTGTTAAATTTTGGAATCTTGCTCCATATTATAAAGTTATACGAATTTTTTATTATATTAAAATTGTAATAATTATTATCTGAGCTATCTTCGCTCCGTTGGTCCACATTACACTCGTTTAATCAAGGCTCTACTGTACTGCAACAACTGATTACCCAAAAACGTTATTATAAACTTGTGTTAAAGTTTAATACAAAATCGCCATTTCAAAATCATCAGTGCTCAACCAAAAATTCAATTGTCAGTTTGTTTTACATGTCATAAATAATTGTGTCACAGTCTGTTAGTGCATTGAGTTGAATTAAATATACCATATATAGCCTACACAGTGAAGTATTTGTTCAGATGGCTGTTTTAAAGAGTGGAAGCAAGAGATCTAGGCCGATGATGTGCATGCATTCAACTACTGAGAAATGACATTCTCGGTGAGTTCATTAGAAAAGTCCATATTTTTATAACAAATTTAATCAAGAAAATGGGAAAAATCAGAATATAGCAGCGATTGGAGAATATTGATTTTCAAACAAGCATTTTTGTTAAATTCAAGTACTGAAACATCATCGGTAAAATGTACAAAGTTACTGTAAGCAACTAATAAGGTTAACAGATTTTCTTCCTGAATAAATCACGTCCTTCCTGTCAATTTTGATCAGTTCTTACGTTCTTAGAAGTTATAACAATATTTGGATCTTTTCCACTATTTTCTAATCCCGCATTTTTAAAAAAGTGTCATTGAAGAGTAGATTCCTAACCTAACCTAACCGGGTCTTAGGTTAGGTTAGGAAACTACTGTTCCATGACAATTTTTAAGAAATGCGGGGTTATTGTGCAAAATACCTCAATATTATACCTCACAGTTAATTAATAGATTATGAACATGAGAATTACATTTTAAATAGTCATTTATCTTGCAGATTATGCAGAGTAGGGCGTTAGAAAATTACATTTTTCAAATCATTAGAAATTTGTCAATATCGTTTGTAGAATTAAATGGAATATTCAGATAAAAACAGAACGTTCAAAATGCCAAAAATGTACAAAAAAGAATATTAAAAGTGATGTTTTTTTTATTGCTGATAATGTCCACATGAGTCCAAGACTTGTGCGTGGGAAATGAGGTAAATGATAACACATAGATGCCAGACGGAAAAGCGGGATTCGAACCCACGACCGCTTAAACGAAAACAAGTTGAAGTGCCGACGCTCCAACCAACTGCGCTAAGCAGCCCGCCAGAAGGGCATCAAAGCTACAGAGCATCAAATGAAACATCTTACCCCCTAATATTAGTACGGAATTGAATTTTTATCATGTGCATGTTGAATAGGCCTACGTCATTTAACCTTCACTTTTGAAACACACAACTAAATTGAAAATGGCATCCAATATTACCCTGATATGGCGATATATTATTACCATAAATAATAACAGTTGTTTTATGTGGTAAATATATCTGTATATCAGGGTAACGACAGGCACCATTTTCAATGTAATTAGTATATCTATAGAATCCTGTATTAAGGTTTGTGCAGATTCGGTGCTGGCTTGTGCACCGGCCACAAGTATAGAATATGATTATTTCAAATTTGTAATTAAACTTCAGGCTTAGTTAATCGATTGCCTACAACAGCGACTCACGATTCTTTGCGTCTTATCAGGCGCAATGACGGTGATCTCCAGTCGAGACTGCCTGGAGACGGCACTGGAGTCCCTGGAGCCCCTCGCCTTCTCGCTGAGCAGGTTGGGCACTTTGGATGAGATGAGCGACAGCCTCCTGGACAGTCGCCGTCCCAGGCTGCCTCCTCCAGGCCGGAGGCGGTTGCCGCTGCCGCCGCCCCCTTCTACCGCCTCCATGCCACCTCCACTCTGCCTCTGCAACCCATACAATTATTAAATTAACTTCACATTTGTAGCATTTGAAAAATATATACATATTCAAGAGAACTAAATTTTCGGGTTTTCCACCTACCAATCTGCAATGAGAACTAACAGCCGAGTGCCGTAGCAGGTACCTGTTCAATCAGAGATAAGCTACGAAACTCCTGGGCGCTCTTTGTAAGGGAGACCGATATGATTGTCCAGCAAAAAAGACTGTTCCCTGCTGTAAAATCACTTCCCGGTGATTCGGAACCCACCTAAAATTGTAGGTCCAACTCATCAATCACCATCATCCAATTCATTACCCACGCACAGGTCTCAGACCTATGTGGGCTTCATCATCCGAAAAAAACTCAAATTGAAAAAGTTAATTAAACTTATACATGGAATTAGAATATAACTCTATTTTTCCTGACTCAACTTTTTATTTTTCTTAGCTTAACTTTTTCCTCCCAATTTCAAGTTCAGTATATCTGTAAGGTTTTCCGAAGTATCACAAATAACTGAACCTTTAACGATTACAAAAATATAGCCTACAGTACGTAATGAGCGATGTTATTACAATCTCTGTTTTCAGTTGCAATACCATAAATAAAATTACGAATAATAAAATTCAAGTCAACTGTTAAGGGTACAGAACATCTAACAAACAATCTAGAAGAATAACTACTTTCAGCGCTCATATTTTACAAAAACATCGTCATAAAATTAAAAAAGGAGTGAACTGGGACTTAAGTACAGTAAAATCAAAGACCATAACATTCGTAAGGATGCTTTGTCTATGGTGAAATGTATTGGCTCTTGGGTCGTCAATCACAGCTATCGACCACTTGTCATTATCGGACAATAAGATATTAACTTGTAATCAAATTCTAAAACCCATCTGGACTTATGGAAGTCGGCTGTGGAATTGCTTTAAAACCAGTAACATAAACAGAATGCAAGTCTTCTATAGACAAGGCATTGAGCTAAGGAACATGGTTAATTCACCCTTGTACATAAGGAACAGTGATTTGAAATTTGAACAAAGATTTGCAAATCACCTACGTGACCAGTGAGTTAAAACACCCGACTGACAGGGAGGTTGAAGAGAAAGGAGGTGCCCTTCGAGTTGAAGTAAGTGAAATAAATGAATAACATTTACAACAAAAAAGTTAATATAAACAACGCAGTACGTTATGGAACAAGAAATCAAAGAATAAAATGTGCTGAAAAACAGTGAGTAGAGCCAGTGTTTACAGTGGAAGTCTCAATCATAGGAAAATAAACTAGTTGTTTTTTTAAGAATGGAACCCACATAGGTTTGAGACATGTGCGTGGATAATGAGTAGGATGATGGTGATTGATGAGTTGAACCTCCACTTTTAGGTGGGTCCGAACCACCGGAGAGTGATTTTACAGCAGAAAACACTCTTTTCTGGCCAATCCAATCGGTCACCTTTACAGAGAGGGACCAGCAGAACGTTGCTTATCTAATCTGATTGAATAGATACCTACTACGGCTTCATTTAGATTAATCAAAGATGATAGAATAAAATTAATGGTTAATCCAAGAAGTGATAGCCGCGAGCCGTACCAGGTATCTGGTCAATCAGAGAGATAAGCTGCGTTCTCGTAGATCCTGTTTGTAACGGTGACCGATTAGATTGACCGGCAAAAAAGACACTGTTCTCTGCTGTACAATCACTTCCCGGTGGTTCGGAACCACCTAAAACTGTAGGTCCAACTCATCAATCACCATCATCCAACTCATTACTCACGCACAGGTCTCAGACCTATGGGGGCTTCATCCTCACAAAAAAAATAGCTTTAGTAAATATACTGTATATGTATGGTACAAAAAATAACATTCCAGAAGCATGAAATATACGGCTACACAATAAAATTTGAAATTAGAAGGAGAATTAACAACAAAATCCAAATGCAGATTTAAAAAAGAGAAAAAATGATTTGAATCCGATTTTTTCTCAATATCTGCGTTGGTGCTATAGCTCATAAATATATGTATACATAGATAAATAATTATTGAAAATAAACTTTATACTCATGGATTCAAAACTTACTTATTCGTATAATGACCATTTCGCATTGTTGGAATGCTTCCTCAACGGCATCCTGACACGGCTGGAGTAGGACTTGGAGTAGGACAAATAATCTATGTCTGAGGAAGCTTTCCAACAATGCGAAATGGTCATCAAACGAATACGTGAGTGTTGAATTCACTAGCAAAGTTTATTCTCAACAGTTATTTATGATAAAATATCAAGTGAAAAATTAATATGGAGTTATGACATCAAATTTTTGCTGAATAGATGTCTATGCAATTTTTCTTCTTTTCTTTTTGGAGGATGAAGCCCACATAGGTCTGAAACCTGTGCGTGGGTAATGAGTTGGATGATGGTGAATGATGAGTTGGACCTACAGTTTTTGGTGGGTTCCGAACCACCGGGAAGTGATATTACAGCAGAGAACAGTCTTTTTTGCTGGCCAATCCAATTGGTCACCCTTACAAAGAGCGCCCAGGAGTTTCGTAGCTTTATCTCTGAATGAACATATGCCTGCTACGGCACTCGGCTAACACTTACCAAATGCAACAATTATAGATGAAACATTATAAATTCAGTTTCCAATGGGAGTTGTCTTTACCGTTAGCAATTAGACGTCTATTGAAAACGTTGAAATTCAATAGAAGGTTTCAAAATGAGTTTCGCAATTACTGCTAGACAGCTAAACGACAACACCGCAACTTTAAAACCATAAATGACACTAACTTGATTCCTCTGAAAGTTCAGAAGTAAAGTACTAGGTCGAAGGGGCGAAACTCCTGCAATCTTTCAAAGGATGGGACTAGAAAAGCAAGATGGATTTTTTTTATTGCTGATGATGCCCACATGAGTCCGAGACTTGTGCGTGGGTAATGAGGTGAATGATTACACATAAATGCCTGACGGTGGAGTGGGATTCGAACCCATATTTGAAACAGAAATATGAGACAGCATTCAGGGGGGTTAATATTTAAAGTATTTATGGGTGACCGTGCTTCAATGACTTGATGTTATAAGCTTTATTATCACTTACCCGGTGGTTCGGAACCCACCTAAAATAGTAGGTCCACCATGTTCCCCGTAACATGGCTCAAACGGCGAGGTGGAACTACCCGTAAGGGTCTCCCCACCCCAGTGGGTGGGGGTAGTAGAATTGCACCCACAGTATCCCTGCTTGTCGTAAGAGGCGACTAAAAGGGCAACTGTCCGTTGACCTCATTATCCTAGAAACCTATCCTTTATCCTGCTCTTCATCCCAGCCCCTCCCTCCACCCTTTCCTCTATCTGTTACAGGCCAACCCAAGGTGTGATGTGAACCGTGCTGATGGGTGGATGGCACTGGGCCTTTTGTACAGTGTCTCTAACGGTGCCTGGCAGGACACCAGGCGACCTCCTGCAGTATGTAGCCTTGCCCGGGCATGCGGGGCTCTGTCCGGGTTGACTCCACTTCCCTAGCTGTTCGTGGGAACCACATGAATTTCCAAATACGAACCAGAACCAAACCTCAAGGTTACTCCAGAAGTTGCCTTGCCCTCAAACCTATCAGGATCCACCCCATCAGGGCAGGTTCCTCGATTTGAATCAACAGTCAAGGACAATGCCCAGGGTCCTTCAGATCAATTTACATCACAGTAAAGCAGCCTCGGCTGCTTTCTGCCAGTTCTTCCTCAGAGAGGGATTTGACCTGGCACTGATTCAAGAACCATGGCTTCACCAAGGAAGGGTTGCATGCCTGGGCAATACCAAGGGTAGGTTAATTTACTGTACCTCTCTCAAAAATGTCAGAACCTGCATACTTGTGAAGAGAGGTATGGACTGCCTAACACTCACTGAATTCTGTTCCAGAGATCTCACTGCGGTGTCTATAACCTGGAGCAATGAAGGCAAGGAATGGAGCACAACTGTAGGCTCTGTTTACTTGCCCTATGACTCCGGGGACCTTCCTCCATCAAGAGAACTTGAACTTCTGGTGGAGTCATCTTGCGCTGGCGGACAACAACTCCTTTTAGGTTGTGACGCCAATGCTCATCACACAATCGGATGGGGAAGCTCTGACACTAATCCAAGAGGTGAGGCTCTCCTTCAGTTTCTCATATCTAATAATCTTTATGTCTGTAATGTTGGAAACCGTCCGACATTCGTCACACGAAATCGAAGTGAGGTTATTGACATTACACTTTGCTCAGAAGGACTCGTTAGGGTCATTGACAATTGGCACGTAAGTCATGAGGCCTCTTTGTCTGACCACAGGTTCATCTGTTTTAACCTGCAAAGTGAAGGCGGCTCATCCTGCTATTGAGATCCGAGGAGAACAGATTGGTCACTCTATAAGTCTGACCTCCTGTCTCAACTTGGATCATTAGGCAGGAGGGTTGCCTGCTTTGCAGACATTGATCAGATTGCTTCTGATCTTCAGAATGCAATCATAAGCTGCTTTCAGGACAATTGTCCATTGCGGCGGGGAAAGAGTCGTACTAATACTAAGTGGTGGACTGCTGACCTTGACCGCAGAAGGGCGGTTGTCAGGAAGCTTCATAACCATTGCAAATGGAGCCGTAACTGGGAACCATACCACAGGGCACTCACAGAATACAGCCTTGCAATCAAGAAAGCCAAAGAGAACTCTTGGAGACTGTTTACACAGGAGGTAAATAGTCTTAGGGCATCAGCAAGACTGCAGCGTGTCTTAGCTTCAAGCCCAATTGGCCTCCTGGGAACTCTGAGGTTACCAGGGGGACAATATACCACTGGAACTGGTGGAAGTCTCAAACTTCTCCTTGAGACTCACTTTCCAGACTGTGTTTTTGAGGGTGCTTGCTCAGGCATGTCCGGCAACAGCGAAATGGGCTCACGGCCAAGAGCTGATCGTGGAAGCTGGACTTTAGCCAGACGTATTGTCACACTTTCCAAAGTTAAATGGGCCATCTCCAAGTTTGGCCCATTCAAATCTCCTGGGGGGGACAGTATCATACCGGCTATGTTGCAGCAAGGACCAGAAGCTCTCTTGGTCCTCCTGTGTGAACTCTTCAGAGCAAGTCTGGCTTATGGGTACATCCCTCAAGCCTGGCGCCTCAGTAGGGTGGTCTTCATTCCCAAGAGAGGAAGAGCAGACTACTCAACTGCAAAATCATTTTGCCCCATCAATCTTACATCGTTTCTTTTGAAGACACTGGAGAGACTGGTGGAGAGACATCTAAGAAAGGGAGTGCTTTCAGGTACTCCTCTTCATCGGAATCAGCATGCCTATCAGCCTGGTAAGTCCTGTGAAACAGCCCTGCATCAACTTGTGAGCAGGGTGGAGGACAGCCTTGCTGCCAAGGAGATTGCTCTATGCACCTTCATGGACATTGAGGGTGCTTTTGACAATGTTACTTACACGGCCATGGTCCGGGCAGTGCATGGGCGTGGTCTTGAGTCTGCTATATGTAGGTGGATTGAGGCCATGCTCCACTCCAGGCGGATCAGGGCTGATCTTCAAGACAAATCGATGGTGATCATACCTGCAAAAGGTTGTCCGCAGGGAGGTGTGCTTTCTCCTCTTCTGTGGAACCTTGTGGTGGATGGTCTCCTCTGTGAACTCACTAGTCGAGGCGTCTTTGTCCAGGGCTATGCAGATGACATAGTCCTCATGGTACAGGGAAGGTTCACAAATATTGTTGCTGATGTCATGAACGTCAACCTTCAATTTGTTAATGACTGGTGTCTTGGAGAGGGATTAAGTATAAATCCCTCAAAGACTGTAGTTGTTCCATTTACAAGGAAAAAGAACCTGGAGTCTCTCTCCCGGTTGAAACTTGGACCAACACAGCTCAAAGTATCAGGTATAGTCAAATACCTAGGGCTGACTATCGACTCCAAGCTGACTTGGAACAATCATTTGAATAATATACTGCACAAAGCAAAATGGGCGCTTATGACGTCCAGGAGATTTGCAGGCTCCATGTGGGGGATCAAGCCTCACATAGCGCTGTGGCTGTACAAGGCAGTAATAAGGCCTCAAGTCACATATGGATCACTAGTCTGGTGGACAAAGGTGAACCAGATTACAGCTACAGCCAAACTCACAAGTTTACAAAGGATGGGCACACTCCTAGTCACTGGAGCTTTCAGGAGCAGCCCATCAGCAACTCTTGAAGTTGCTCTTGGCTTGCTGCCCTTGGATATTTTTATCAAGGCAGAAGCACGAAAATCAGCCTATCGATTGAAAGTCGCAGGCCAATGGAGGGAAGGCCTGTCTGGAACAGGCCATTGCACAATCACCAAAGCTGTTGCTCATGGCCCTGTGCTTGAAATGACTTCAGATGTCATGAGTACGGAGATGGTTTTCACTAAACCTTTTTCTGTTAAATTCTGCTCTAGAGAGGAGTGGAGGTCTGAGGAAGGGCCCTATATCAGGAGAGGTAGCCTTGTCTGGTACACAGACGGCTCTCTTATTGAAGGGAAATCTGGCTATGGGGTGTACAGTGAATCACCCAGAACAGAAATCTGTGCAAGTCTGGGACAATACTGTACTATCTTTCAAGCAGAAATTTGGGGCATCATGGCTTGTGCCAATATAGGCATTGCCAGACGCTATTGCGTCAAGCATATAGTAATCTTGTCAGATTGTCAGGCAGCCCTCAAGGCTCTTGACTCTAATGAAATCAAGTCAAAATTGGTGTGGGAGTGTCATAAAACACTCAGCAAGCTCGCAACACACAACTCTGTGCATCTTGGTTGGGTACCTGGCCATGTAGGCATAGGTGGCAATGAGTGTGCAGATGGGCTTGCTAAGCAAGGTTCTAGTAGGTCATTCTTTGGCCCAGAGCCAAGCTGTGGCATAAGCAAAACTACTGCCTTCCACACAATAAACAAATGGTCCAGGGACTTACATCGCCAGCAATGGCAGGGTCACTCAGGCCAAGCACTTGGCAAAAGGCTGCTAGCAGACACAAGCTCCTACTTCACCAACTGGCTGGTGAGGCTGGGTAGAGGTCAGGTTAAGCAGCTGATTGCTCTGATAACTGGACATGGCCACTTCAGGAAACATCTCCACACAATCGGACTCAGAAATGAAAATCAGATGTGTAGGCTTTGCAATCAGTCTGAAGAGACTGCCAAGCATATCATACTGGATTGCGAGAGACTCGGGGCAAGGAGAATGGCTCTGTTTGGCTTTAAGCAACCAGGTGATGAATGGGACGTTAGCATAGGGAAGAAACTCCTGGATCTTGTAAAGGGCACAGGTATTGGTTTGCCTAACTAATGTACTAGGGACACACAATAAGCTTCGGTTGACGTGTGAGGATCTTTGAATCTTCTGGATCTTTGAATCCGTCCCTTCATAACATAACATAAGGGTCTCCCCACCATTAAAAGCCATACGCTTATTATTATTATTTAAAGTACAGATGCAAAAAGTTAAACGACCGCTTAAACGACAGCAAGCTTAAGTTGCGACGCCCCAACCAACTGCGCTAAGCGGCCCGCCAATTTAATTGTTTTATTTCAAATACAGTAAGAAGGACGTTTTACATTACACGTTTCGAGATTGAAGATTATATATTTAGATTACAATCTCGTTTTCGTTTTTGAAATTAGCCATAAAATGAGTATGAGAATATTCCACAAAGTATGGTACTGGACTAGGAAATTGAAAACTTTTTATAATTTAAAAAAATATTTCAACACAAACATGAAAACGTCAACTTTTACACTGTAAAAATTCTTCAAATGTTATTGTATTTAAAATGAACCAACTGTGCAATGTTTTGATTTTTGTTAACCTAGATCCTTTTGTGGCGATCTGTTTTACATAATTTATGTTTTTAAACCCGACCCCCAAATTCCAAACACAACAGGACTTGGACTATAAGGACCAAGTTTCAAAGGTTTAGAATCTTCCTTTTGAGAGCTAGAGCATGCACGGACGGACGGACATCCGCACGATTTCAGCAAGGCCCTGTCGGGTCCTTAATAATACAGCTACTTACTTTGGAGTAAAAATATAGATAGTTAAATGAAGTCTTAGATATTCCTCTATCTTCTATCACTACTTCTACATGTATATAGAGAATATAGGTAATTTAGTATATACAGCAGACTTTTATATTAGTATCAACCTCAAAACAAAATATTTGTACAGATTCAACCTTGTCTCTTGAGCCTCAAGTATCCGCAAAATGTTTACGTATTTTTTTCATAATGCCGGCAAACTTCAAAACTTGAAATGTTCAGATTCATAGAAAAAAGAGGAAAACGCTTCTAAAGTTGGACGATTTCAAGGTAACAGAAAGGCAAACAAAGATAAAACCAAAGTTAGCGCATTAGTGTGAATACGGTCCTAAAATACTGCAAATAGAGTCTTCAATTTTTTCTGTAAATTATCTTGCTATTAGCTATGTTTATTGTTGAAGTAACAAGCCCAGTAAATAATTGAATTTTTCCAAATCTGTCGGGCTTGTTGCTACAGGGAAATATGCACTTGAATGATGATTATTATTAATTGAAAACAATAAATAATTTTAGTATTCTGTACATGTATATTATGTGAGTTCAATTGGTCAATGTATTTTGTTTGCATTTAAAAGGTTGTACGCCTTTAAAGTGTCCACCATTTTTCCAGAAGCTTATCCTGTAAGTTTTCCACTGAGCTTTTAAAAATCTGTATCCATATAAAAATCTGACCCATATGTTTAATGCTTGTCCATTTTTTGTGTTCGCCAACGATGTTCGGCAGACATGTTTGATTGGTGGAGACGCGTCTTTAGCGTTTACAAGTTTTCCTGTAATAAATACGCCTTTAATAAAGAAATTTAATTTTCTTCATTATAGGATGCTTGTACAGTGGAGCATCCAATACTCGATGACGATCACCATCGGAGAATCAAAAACATGCTGTGGAATGGTGGTTGACACATTGGAGTGTAATTACCACCTATCTATTTCTTGGATTTCGATCTGCGTTGTTAATATTGACTTTTTATTGTAAATTTAACGACTAGCAATCAATTTAAATTGTGAATAAATAATATATCTACTCACTCAGGCCAAACGTTTTCGAGTAATGGTGACTCATTTTCAAAGGCCATCCTTTCAACGCTTTTGAAGATGAGTCTCCACGACTCGAAAACGTTCACCTGAGTAGAAATATTATTTATTCACAATTAAAATTGACTGCAAGTCGTTAAATCTACAATAAAAAGTCAGTAAAGTATTTATTTGATTTTGCGATGGTGATTCTCCTCAAGTATTGGATACAACGTGCAAGCACCCTAAGAAGGGCACAGTGGAGAAGAGCTTCAATTCTCAATCATTTATCATAGATGCAAAATTAAACATAACAGGTCTGAGACCTGTGCGTGGGTAATGAGTTGGATGATGGTGATTGATGCGTTGGACCTACAGTTTTAGGTAGGTTCCGAACCACCGGGAAGTGACTTTACAGCCGAGAACGTGTCTTTATCATTATTTTCTTATCATTTTCTTCTTGTACGGTACTAATTCATTCATCCACTATTATCATACTTTTATTTTTCATTTTAAAATATTTTTTGTTACTAGTTATAGTTTATTATTATTTATTTATATTTCTGTATAATTATCATATAGACTTGACACGATGAGACTGGATATTTTTTTGTTTTAGTTTTCCATAATTACTTAATAAGTACATAGTAATGATTTTTGAAATATTTTTTTTTTGTCTGTCTATGAATGACGAGGTGAGAGCTGAAGATGAAATAATTGAAAATATTGTAATATATATATTTTTCTTTAGTCGGATGATGCCCACATGAGTCTGAGACTTGTGCGTTGGCAATGATGACAGAAAATATCAAAGACTGAACGAGATTCGAAAGTAGCAGCTAGCCAGTCTCATCAAAGACAATGGACTAGCACTTCAACTGACTGAGCCACTACGGCTGCCAATATTGTACAATAGCATTTGGCTTCAACTTAGTGGAATTCAGCGTCAACTTACGTTTCCAGAAAAAGGCTTTTCTTGTTCAATAGTTTTTGTTCAGTAACAAAAAATATTATCACAACCTTAACCTAGTTTAGACTAATTTAGCCTACTGATTATGTTAACAGAGCCTACTGTCAAAACAGAGGTTTATGTGCATATTCTATAACTGAACAGAGCGCTAAATGTTGTAAGTTTTCTACTTGAGTGATGGGTAAAGTTCTTAAAATCAAATTTATTCGATTACAGATTACAAAGTTACACAAGTAATTTTGTCTATCCATTTAATTTATTTCATTATTTAATTTATTTCATTATTTTATTTTTCCATGGATATTTTACAGTGTAAATGATATACAATTTATTTTCTTCAATTGTAGTTTATTCCAATTTTGTATTCTAATTGTGTGCAATGGGTCTGTCAAGACCTAATACAGACAATAAATAATCAATCAATTTAATCAACCTAATACAGACAATAAATAATCAATCAATTTTGAACAGCTTAAACAACTGATAAAATTTCTCATGTAACTTTAATTATGAAATTACCGGTACGTGAATTGTAGGCTTTCTGCATTATTTTTCGCTGAGAATGGGATTAGGTTCTGAACACGTCTGGTCGACTACTAAGTTCTTTTTCTTTTTCGATGGTGCTATAGCCCAAATCAAGCCCTGGCCTCCTCAATTCTGCGCCTCAATTTATCGCGATCTCTTGCCTTTACTTGCCAATTTCTGACGTGAAGAAGTTCTGCTGCATCCTTTAAAACACCATTCACCCATCTCAGTCTGTTTGCTTGCCGGTCTTTTGCCTATTACGTTAGCCTAATCATAAATGTAAGTTCTATTGTAAATTTTTGTTTTCAGCGTTTATAACATGGGTCAGTATACAGAGCCACTTCAGTCGGAGTCGCGAGCCACAATAAAGGATAAATTCAATCAGCAGTAAAGTCCTAAGTAAAAAATTTAATAAGCCTTTTCCAAATCTTGCTGGAACAATGAAAAACGTTGCAAAGTAGTTTTCGAGCGTCTTGAATCAAGTTCGATTAAGCTTAGTGTGCGTCCCAGTAGCTATTATATCACCATTTGTTTTCTTAATAACAACATCGAGGAAGGCCATCGTCTTTCCGTTTTTGTTAGTTTTCGCTTCTATAATAATTTTCTCGCCTAAAGGTGCCGCTCGCAAGAACGATATCGTCATGTCAACGGACACTCCCATGGTGCCTTTGTCTGCCGTAAACAGCGCCATGGATGATATTGTATCGACCAAAGTGGCTGTGCAGCCTCCATGGAGGGTCCCCAACACATTTAAATGTTCTTCACCTACTATCATTTCTACTGTACATTTTCCATCACCTGCTGATATGATCTTTGTGGCATTTAATGTCCTTTCAAATCCTTTCCCTTCAATCAAATATTTCCAATAAGTGCTGACTGTTTGTAACGCGGACATTTTTTGGTTTTACACAGCCTGTTTTCGGTCGCACAAGGCAGGGTGTTAAATCAATTGGCAGGTTATGAACCAATCTCTATGTCTAATGACTACGGTATCATAACCTGAAGAGAACGGTTTGTTGCTGACCGGCAGCACAAAAAAATAAGGATTTACAAAATAATTTTCAAAAAATAACCTAAATTACACCAGCCAGGAAAATCCGGTCACACAAGAAGTAAAATTACATCTGTAATAAATTTAATAACAACCAACCAGGTAAATTAGATTAAAAAATCACCTGATGATTCTGAACATGTTTATGACTTCATGTACTTTAACATTTTTGAGTTCGGTCAGGCGCTCAGCTGATTTAATTTAGTCTAAATTTTGGCTGGCGACCGTGACTGAAGTAGCTCTGTATAATAAGGGCCTTAAAGATTTCAGCGAAATCAGCGTTTACAGGTTTATAGAGCGAAAGTTCTAATAGGCTATTTGATTTGAACCATACCTTATATATTTTTTTTTTTTTTTTTTTTTTTTTTTTTGGAGGATGAAGCCCACATGGGTCTGAGACCTGTGCGTGGGTAATGAGTTGGATGATGGTGATTGATGAGTTGGACCTACAGTTTTAGGTGGGTTCCGAACCACCGGGAAGTGATTTTACAGCAGAGAACAGTGTCTTTTTTGCTGGCCAATCTAATCGGTCACCGTTACAAACAGTACCTACGAGAACGCAGCTTATCTATCTGATTGAACAGATACCTGCTACGGCTCGCGGCTATCGGATCGCGGCTATTTAATCGGATCTGGTAAAGCAAGTCTATATTTTACTAGGGTCAAGGATATTGATATTGATGATGATAATAAGGGCTAGGGTGCCCGGCTACTGAACGCTGTGGTGAGTTGCACGACAGCTTTTAAAATTAAACAAATGGTTTACATTTACAAGGAGCGCCCAGACACTAGAAGTTGTGCTTCGCTGTGCCAGTTGCCGGGAGTTCATTGAAAACCATATTGGTTCGGTTTGAAACTTGTCATCGTACAGCGTTCAGTGGCCGGGTGGAGGATGAAGGATGTAAATGAGCTACCGGTACTCTTCAAGTCACCCTTAATTGCTTAAAATGTTCAATATTTTGAGAAGTGCTAGCCGCGAGCTATGGCAGGTATTGGTTCAGTCAGATAAGATAAGCTGATAAGCTATGAGCTTCTGGGCCCTCGTTGTTAGGGTGAATGATTGGATTGGACTGTGAAAAAGACTCTGTTTCGAATCACTTCTCGGTGATTCGGAACCTACTTAAAAATTTAGTTCCAAATCATATCAATCTCACCATCACTAAACTTGTTACCTAATCACAGGCATCAGAACTATGCAGGCTTAAAAAAAGGGCACCATGGGCGAAACGAAGAGCGATTTGAAGAAAAACTGCTGAAGATCAATCAATATTGGTTCCTTGGCTGCTGTTGTGGAAGATTTATGTAGCCTAAGTTACTGTATGAAATATTCAATGAGCGTAAATAAAACGATAAAATAACCTATTGTAATATTGTCATGACGGCATTTCTATCTCACAACTACTCTCTACAGCCTGAATATAATTAGAGTGGTTAATACTCAGCAGGAAGTATTTAAAATATCTGGGATGAATAACTAGTGCACACGAAGATAGTTAAAATGAACTTACACGTGGTTATGAATGATATTCAAGTTGTGAGAACATTAAGTTGATCACATTCAATGTATCATTATTTGTATAAATCAGTCATTTATGAACACAATACACTCCTCACATCACTTAACAACTACTACACGACAAAACCGGCAATCACTGACAACGGTAGACGAATTTTCGAAAATGATTATTATTTCGCGTAATTTCCGTTGGTCTTATCACTCACGGCAAACGACATAGACAGGCAACACTCGAACACTGCAACTGCAAGGTGCAAGCATGATCAAGAAGGATGAAGCTCACTGCCATCATTTGACAGAGAACAGTTGCGTACATGGCCGCTAGGAGCGCTAACTCTACTGCTCAGCACTGTGATTGAAGGAACTTCACGCGCGCAAATTTGAAAGTATTGTAAGACGGAAGAAGTCGTACTTTCTGTACAGTTGAAGATTTTGTTTTATTTCCACTAATATAATACAATTAATAATTAGAATTTTCATTCTAATATACTTATACTCTATACTTAGCCTTAGGATACCCAAAGTCTCTTAATAATCCAAATAAAAGAGAGTGATCCCGGTAAATGGGATTGCATCTCCTTCATCAATAAATTTCCAATTTCGGGGGTTTGTGACCGCCACCGCCCTCGGGTTTATTTTACTGCAATGTATTCTACAGCGAATAGCTAAAGGTTAGCTGGTCAATCATCCACAGTAACTTGACCAAATAATATCTCCTAACTAGTAGTTCTGAAAACAGTAGACCTCACTCCCAAGAATAAGGGTGTTTGCACAGAGGAACATACTCGCTGTACTCAATGATAATCACAATGGCAAAATTAAACAGTCATTAGACCTTACCCTTGATTCAATTCGGGTAGTCTATTTTAGCCCTTACTGTACGTAGAACATAGGGAGAGAGCATTATGTGTAGGCTCTGTCCGTCCGTATGCATAAAAGTACAGGGGATAGAGGTACCGGTACCAAATTTTCAGGAGGTAGTAGGCACCTCATAGGAAGAAACAATAAGTTTATAAGACTATTTGACCTTAAAATTTACGTTTTCCAGTGGTACTATTTTTCTTGGGCAGAAGATCACATTTCCATTTTTTGTGAAAAGCGGATGCAGTGTTAAAAATCACGACGTTCTTAAAGTTTCAGAATCAGCTGACTCACTAATTATAAAGAACTCTTGTTTGGGGCACGGCTTTGAGACATGCCTTCTCTCAGTTCTATATAGTGATTTGGAAATTTTTTATTGATATGTATCAGCTGTTTCACTATTGGGACAGTGAGAGGGTCCACTTTGAATTGACCGTAATTCATTCCACTTTTTTCATTTATGGTTTTCACAAAAGGTCACTCTGAATCACATCAACAAGGCTATGTTTTCTATTTGCAAGACAGCTGATTGCACAAAAAATTAGATTTCAAATATATGTGAAGAATGAGTTTATAAAACAATATTTGTATATAATTTACTTACTAATCACTTGTTATTATACTTAATTAAAATACGTATTAGAAATGAAACAAACAAATATGAATGATATCTTTATTAGGCTAAAGGAATAAGACTCAACGAGATGAATAACCACTTAACCAGATGTTACGGCCCGAGGGCTATCTATGTATCTGATTCCAATTATTCGATACTAGCAGCTACCCGTCCGTACGGATTATGTTTAGAAATAACACTAAATATGTTTCGGCCTTTTTGATAGCAACGATCATGAAGTTGTAAGCAGCTTAGTAAACAACTTAGAACGTAAACAATTCAGTGACAGTTATCAGAGAGAATATTTGAGAACAGCTGATTGATATATCATGATAAATTACGTGATTTGTTCATATGTGGTAATAATAGTGCTACCTGGCGAATTCCCAAGAGCCTAGCACAAACGGCACCTTCCTAACATGTTAATTTTTGTTTTGATAAATTGAAATTGGATAGTTTTTTTTTTCAACAAAGAAATAATTTATGAAACATAAGATGAGCTTTGATTCACTGTATCTTAAAAGACTGCAATGCCCCGACTACACAAGTCTGAAGACAGCGTAAATAACGCCGCGAAGGGTTCACAATTCAGATTAGAATTGAGAACAGCTGATTGATAAATTACGTGATTTGTTCTTATGTGGTAATAATAAAACTTAAAAGAAATGTATCCAAAATCGCACAATACTTGGTTTTTAAACGTTTATTATTCTGTTAAAAAAAAAGTTAATTTAGTTTTTTTTATAGCTAAAGACATTGTCAAAAAGGTTTTCAATACTGATAAATAACTTAAATCCTGATTGATGCTCTCGTTTTTCAGAAGGACGCGTAAAATGTATCCAAAATCGCAAAACACTTGGTTTTTAAACGTTTATTACTCTGTTAAAAAAAAGTTAATTTAGTTTTTTATAGCTAAAGACATTGTCAATAGAGTGTTCAATACTGTTCAATAACTAAAATCCCGATCGATGGTCTCGTTTTTGAGGAGAAGGCCGCGTAAAATGCCTTTGGGGCCGTGACAGACAGACAGAAAGTGAGATTAGACTATTTTCGGCTTATTTGATGTATAAAACGTAAAAATTACCAAAAAATATATAATTCTGATAAATGTACAGACAAAACTCTAATTTTATTTATATAGATGATGTAGCTCATTTTAAAAATCCTATAAAAGAAGGCTTGGTTGCCTTTCCTTTTTTCTTTATAATTAATTACCCTTTAAATGCAACAAAATTTCAAAATCCTTACCCAATCCTCTTTTTTAGTACATCGCTGCTCATTACTAAAAGGAACATTCATGCCAAATTTAAAAAAAAAAAAAACGGTTCACGCGTTTAGCTGTAAATGTGTTGCAAACAGAAGAATAGACACATGCAAAACGGTCGACTCGATACAGAGACCTCTCTTCGTTCGGTCAAAAAACTCTACCTATTGTTAAGTAAAACTCTATAGCAACCGATAGACTCTCCAATACATGGACCCATGGAATCACATGCATTGTATAACTCCATGCAAAACTCAAAAATAACTATAAAAAACAAACATTAATAATAAAAGAACGGCCATTCATAACGAATAGACGCTTTAAAAAGTAAATTCGCTTTATTTTAACGGAAATGTAAAAAACTTATTGCCAATTTTACAACAAATACTATCAACATATTTCAATATTAAGTCAGGATTATTAAAAATGAAATTGTTACAAAGTTCATTCAACTTGGGTAATTCAGTCTTCAATTCACGAGCTTTATTCCCCAAACACCACGCAATGCTCAGATGAAACTTAGGCTCCTGAAACAAGATAAAAAAATTAATAGAACAAGAAAAGAAAATTGGCAAGAATCTACCACTTATAATTTTGAAAATAAGTACATCGAAAGCATGTAAATTAGAGCAGCAGTTCTTTATGTGATAAACAACTATAACAATAAGTGTGAATAATACAATACAATTGTTATATATAACAATAGGTATGAATTTATTAACATTTCAAAGGTACACGAACACACTTATCATTTTCTCAATTTAAGGCGCTTCCTAAATCAGAATCATTTATTTTCTTCCCGCTTCCCTCCAAATATTACTTATACTCCACACATTAATTATTTAACTTTTACTGTTTTCCACATAGAAACAGAACTAACCCTTATAAAGAATTAGATACATGGATATGATTGAACGTCATTTTAATTCAACAGCTCTTGTAATTCTCAAGTTGTTTTTTTTTTATAAAGCATTATCAGATTACAAGAGTGTTGGAATTATTCCATAACCTATGCTTATAGAAATATTTTTTGTGTCAATAAAAGTACTATCACACTTTTCTCTTCGTGTTTAGCTGCATTTAAATGCTACTCTGGGATTTAGAATTAATATTTATTGTTACGGGTTCTATGTCTAAAATAACGCTGGCAACACTTAAATTTATCACTTGCACTTTATTAACACAAATAATCTACAACTCACACTGTTCAGTCATTTCTTACAGAAAAATAAGCAATTAAAAACAGATAACACGATATTGTTCAACTGATAACGAGTTTTCAATAAAACTGTACAAAAATCAATCACTAAATGTCAAAAGGCCGATCTAATATTAAATAATAACTGTACAATAAACTGTCCAATAATATTCAAAAAGAATCATCGAGGAAGAACAATTAACTTACGTAGAACAAGTCCGTAATACAGTAATAGGTAAAAGAATTATCACTATAGAACTGTCAAGAGAATTATTACTACAGACAACAAAAGTTCATTGCATGGTTTGTAATAGCGCCAACGGGATTTCACTGTCTGTATTAATGGGAACTGTCACTACTGCCACTAATCACAAGTTTCAAACAAGACTGAACTAGTTTCTACAAATGCGTTCGCCTTAAATAGGTTTTCAACAATCGAGATATCTCTACATTTTTCTATCATCTTCTAAATAAATAAATAAATAAGGAAACTCCACAATATTCGATAAGATTCCATTAATGTCTAATCAAACAACTAGAACATTCTACAAAGTAAAAAGTAAACACCATAAAAGTGTCAAAAGCAGAGTAATTAATTGCTTAGAAGTAAACATTTACATAGCAGATAACACCAAGAACTACTGTTTCTTCTATTCTAATCATTGTCTCTCTATTCTCTCCAATTTCATATTCGCTACATTATAATTCCATTTTTCTTGGTACCACCAAACCTCTAGATACAACAACTCTAATGTCCATAGCTCACAAAATCCGAAGTGTTTTAAAATGCTAATATTAAACAACTCATGAAATAGATATGAAACAATAACTCATTAGACACAGTTTTATAATCATCTCATTGGACAGATTCTATAGCTAACAACATCTTCGAGATTCATCCATACTCAGTTTACTACAAAACATTAGTTTAAAAGGTTTTTACCTCATAAAAGGTATCTAGTTTGAATTCTTCGAGACATGCGTCTACCATTTTGACTAGATTCATGAGTTCCTCATTTCCAGCAAGAATGTTCATGCCAATAAAAGTCCTTGTTTCTGTTTCGTTACAAAACACCTCCAGTTCACCAAATTGAAGTGTGAATCTGAAAAATATACATTCAATTTGATTTTTAACAACCAACCAGAATTTTTGATTATTTACAGGTTCATGATTTGACACAGAAATACATTACAATTAGTGATTTGATTTCGAGAAAACCAAGAATGATTAATAAGTATAAAGATAAGATGATAATAATATAATAAGCATATAAGTTATCTAGCGGCTTCCTGCAGACCATCAGCTATTCCCACGAATTATTGTAGAATAAGCATTATCATAGTATAGGAAATTCATTGTATTTTTATTAGTTCTGATCCAGCTAGCATCGCGGACGGTTCTCCAAGTACACTTGTATTTGATGTTATATTGTATTAAATAAAAGAAATTCATTTTTTAAAAAGAGTTTCGGTCACTTTAATACTTTAACTGGCGCAGTCGGTAGGACACTCGGGAACAAACAAAAATCGTTGTTCTTCGGTTTCAACCGTTTACGAGTGAAACATTTAAAAAATTAAAACTTTTAAGTACAGTGAAACGACGAACTTGCGTGATATAAAGACAGTGAATGTTAACAGACGAAGTGTAGTGGAACCCAAATTATTCTAAAAACTTTCCTGCGTTATTCTACGAACTTTTCTACGAATTTTCCACAAAAGTCTACCTGGCATCGCAGACAAAGATATAGAAATATTCAACGTTTAGATCTTCATGATGAGCATAAAATTTCTTATGTTGTGAGTAGCCTAATAATATTGTATTTTTGTATTTTATTGAATTAATTGTAATTAATTTATTATTATATTTGAAGTATCAAAATGACCTCAACAGCTTCTACGCCAATAACTACTCCTACTCTAAAGAAAGAGTATCTGGATATGATTCCGGAATTCTGTGGAGAGCCTACTCTTTTAAATAGGTTTATTTCTATTTGTGATAAGCTAGTATCAAAATTCTTTGTAACTTCTAACCCTGAAGATTTTCAGAATGAATATTTGTTTTCAACAATTCTTGCAAAAATTAAAGGTCCAGCTGTAGATCTTATCACTAGCTCGAATAGTTATGCATGGCCAGATGTAAGAAAAATACTATTAAATAGTTATATGGATAAGAGAGACTGTTTCACACTTAATCTTGAAATGGCTGAATTGAAACAAGAAATAGGAGAGTCGCCATTCTCATTCTATGAACGAATTCAAAAATTGTTGAACCTGCAAATAGCTTACTTTACTAATAAGGAACCAAAATTCTCTGATGTTCTATGTCAGTATGTTAATAATTTGGCACTCAGAGTTTTGTTAAGAGGACTAAGAGAGCCTATTGGATCACTCATGCGTACAAAGAACCCAGCTTCTTTGGACAGTGCTCTCAATATGCTTACTAATGATTTTCAATTCAAACTTAGTCATTCACACGAAAATACAGTTAATGCACGAAAAACTTTGCCGAATCCTCCAATTCAATACAAATCCTATCCGGTTCGACCAATGCAATTACAAAACCCTCCTCCAAGATATCAATCATTTTACAACAACCAAACGCCTAAATTTCAATCTCATCAGAATAGAAACAATTTTCAGAATCCACAAAATTCAGGATATGTGAACAGAACACAACAAAATTTTAATAATAATCAGCCAAGACCACAGAACTTAAATCAGCAATATCACCCAACACCAATGAGCACTTCTTCTATCAATAATCGTCCTCAGAAAAGACCTAGACTGTATCAAATGACAGGGCGACCAATTAATGAATTACAAAACGACTTCACTGAACTTCAAAACATGCCAAGTGAATTGGAAAATGGCTTAGAACAACTAACACTGGATGATCAAAACAAAGACTATTTTGAAAGAGATGAACAAAACTTTGAACAAGACGAATCTGTGACTTTTTTAGAGGATACCAGCCCCCAAAAACATTTTCCATAATGAACTTGCAAGATGACAAAAATGAGCTTCCTTATTTCATAGATCCGCAGACACGTTTTAGAGTATTAATTGACACTGGTAGTACTAAATCGTTTGTGAAAAAAATAATAGGTATGGAATGCTATAAAGATAAGGTGATTGAAGATCCTTTTGAAGTTGCAACTGCGCATGACGTATCAAAAGAGAAATTTAGTACAAAAATTCCTCTGCTTGGAAAATCAAAACTTACTTTCTATCTTTTTGATTTTCACCAAAATTTTGACCTACTTATAGGAATTGATAACATGAAAAAGCTGAACATCAATTTGGACTTCACCAACAATAACATAATTTTCAATGGAAACAAACTACCAATTTATTATTTCAACACTGCCGAAAAATCATTACAACCAGACTCAGTGAAAAAACCAATGCATCAAGTAAAATCTTTTCTTATACAAGCCCGAACTCAAACAATAATAGAGGTTCCCATTGCAAATATGGAACAGGGCGAAGCTTTAATGGCCTATAAAAAAATTTCAGGACTTGAAATTCCACAAAGTTTAATTAAAGTTAACAACAGCAAAGCTTTATGCACTATACTAAATCCTACAACAGAAAATAAGAAGATTTCTATAGCTAAGCCATTCATAGTAGAAACTCTTGCAGACTATTCATGTATTTCAGCGGAAAAATTACATAGACAAAATGCATGTAATAATTTCAACCTGCTCAATCTCCAAAATAACAGAGTTGACTTTTCAAAAATAAGAACTGACCATATGAATGTAGAGGAGAAGAATGCTATTCTACAACTGATTAAAGATTATTCTGATATATTTCACATTGATGGAAATGACTTGACCTTCACTAACCAAATAAAACACGTAATTAGAACCACCGATGAAATTCCAGTTTATACTCGAAGCTATCGCTACCCTGAAATCTATAAAAAAGAAGTGAACAGGCAAATTGATGAAATGTTAGAACAAAAAATAATTCGACCTTCAAACTCACCATGGAATTCACCAATCTGGGTCATACCAAAAAAACCAGATGCATCCGGTAAGAGGAAATTTCGCGTTGTACTGGACTACAGAGGGCTGAACTCTAAAACCATAGATGACAAATTTCCCCTTCCTAATATTACAGATATTTTAGACAAATTAGGAAGAGCGCAATATTTTACAACACTTGATTTATTTTCCGGATTCCATCAGATCGAAATGGACCCTGATAGTATTGAAAAAACAGCATTTTCAACAGACACTGGGCATTATGAATTTCTACGTATGCCATTCGGGTTAAAGAACGGTCCTCCCACGTTCCAGAAAGCTATGAATAGCATATTACGAGGATTACAGAACGAACTATGTTTAGTATATTTGGATGACATTATTGTTTATTCAACTAGCTTGGAAGAACACATAGATCGATTAAGACAAGTTTTTGAAAGGCTAAGACAATCGAATTTTAAAGTGCAACTTGACAAAACGGAATTTTTACGTAAGGAAGTCAATTTCCTTGGACACATAGTTACCCCAAATGGAGTAAAAGCAAATCCTGATAAAGTCGTAGCTATAAAAAGATACCCCATACCAAAAACAACTAGAGAGATTAAAGGATTCTTAGGACTTTTGGGCTATTACCGAAAATTCATTAATAATTTTGCTCACCTAACAAAACCTCTAACTAAATGTTTGAAAAGAAATGCTAAAATAGATATAAAAGACGCTGATTACATTAAATGCTTTGAAACTTGTAAAAATATTCTTACTAACGAACCAATTCTTCAATATCCGGATTTTGAAAAACAATTTAATCTTACAACTGATGCAAGCAATATTGCCATAGGAGCTGTCCTAAGCCAAAACAAAAACGGAGCTGACTTACCAATCGCCTATGCAAGTCGAACTCTTAATGACACTGAAACGAATTATTCAACTATTGAAAAAGAACTTTTGGCAATTGTTTGGGCAACCAAATACTTTCGCCCCTACCTTTATGGAAGGAAATTTAAAATTTTCACTGACCACAAACCACTTCAATGGTTATTCTCTATGAAAGAACCAAATTCTAAATTATTAAGATGGAGACTAAAATTAGAAGAATATGATTACGATATATGTTACAAGAAAGGAAAAACCAACCAGAACGCAGACGCACTTTCTAGAATTCACCTAAATAATAACAATACCAACTCCGAAAATCCAAACGAAATTGATACTATAGTGAATGAAGCTATTGATAATTTATTAAATCTTAGATCTAATAATGAAGAGACACAATCAATGGTTGCAAATGTAGATGATAACGAAACTCAATTTCTAGGATTTGACAGTGAACTCATAGATAACAACCCACCTACTGAACATTCAAATGTAGCTGACGATGAAACAGATTTCTTAGGATTTGACAACGAATTCATTGAGAACAATTCACATACTCAGCATTCGAATTATGAAAGCAACACTTCAGTTGAAATACCTGTATCAGAAGATCCAGTCAATTTCGCAAAAAATCAGATCATACTGAAACTTGTGAAAAGTAACCCCAAAAAAGTTGTCATTCACAAAATATTTGATAATAAAATGCGTATGATGGTAGAAATCTCTGAAAATAATTTTGATAAAGACATAGTGGAATTTGTGAAAGAATACCTAGTACCAAACGTGAGATATAGTTTATATTTTGAAAACGAATTTTACGAAAGATTCGCTTCAGTCATTGCTAAAAACTTCAAATTCTCTAAATTATTACTCATTAGATGCAAAATTAAAGTTTTGGACGTTACACACGAAGATGACAGAATGGATACAATTGAAAATTATCATGTCGGGAAAACCAATCACAGAGGTATACAAGAAACGTATGATAAGATAAGAAGAATATATTATTGGCCCAATATGAAAAACTACATTCAAAATTTTATTAATAAATGTGAAATTTGTCTCAAGACGAAATATGAAAGAAATCCGCTGAACTTAGAAATGAACTTGACACCGACAGCTGTAAGACCACTACAAATAATTCATATAGATACTATAACCTTGGAAAAAGTAAAATTTCTCACAATCATTGACAGCTTTTCACGATAAGCACAATGCTATCCAGTAGCCAGCTGTAACAGTGTAGAAATAGCTGACAAATTGTTTACTTTCTTTTCCCATCACGGAATTCCTCAAACAATTGTAGCAGACAATGGATGCGAATTTAACAATGGACTTGTAAAAGAATTGACCGAATTACATAAGATTAAAATCCATTGGATAAGTACTCAACATCCACCATCTAACGGCCTAGCCGAACGCTTTCATTCTACATTAATCGAACACATACGAATATTCAACAACCGACAAGAATTCAAATCCGAAAAAATTGAAAGCAAAGTTAAATACGCTATAATTGCTTACAATAATAGTATTCATTCAGTAACCAGACTGACACCCATCGAAATCTTATACGGACATATTGAATCAAATCCAATTTTAGAAGCAAACTTCCAAAACAACTTTATAAACGAATACGTAAATAATCATAAAGAGAAAACCAAACAATTATTTGACCACGTTAAAGAACTCAACCAAAATAGGAAAGAAAATGTAATTAATGAACGAAACAAAGATAGAGAAGAATTACCAGACATTCCAAAAGAAGTCTACGTTAGAAATGTACAGAAGCAAAGTAAAACCAAGAATAAATATAATAAAGAGACTATTCAATCAATAAATAAAGAACTCAAGACCGCCAAAATTACGCCAAGACATCATAACACACGACAAAAAATCCATTTATCAAAAATTAAGAGACCCAGAAAAATAAATGAAATTAATGCTAATACAGCAGCCGAAAATACACAATTAGATACAAATTCAAATCCTGTTCCAGGTCCTTCCTGTTCATTCGAGCGTCCACAGCAACTGACTCATCAGACCCCGTTATAAAAAACATTACTAACAATGTTGGTATATTACCAATTGAACTAGGACCAGCAAAATTGATAAGCTCTCAACATACGTTTGTACATTACTATGAAATCGAAGGTATTTTCAGACAAATAAATAATTTAGATTTGTACTATAAAAATGTGGTGAATATTGTTAATTCTAGACTTAGTAATTTTAGTAATAATACTGAATATGTCACTGATAATAGTAGTAAAATTAGAGATATTGTTAATTTTATGAGATTTATTAATCATTCTAAAGATACAATTGAAGAAAAATTAGAAATACTAAATGTGGACAATGCAAATGTCCCTAGATCAAAACGAGGATTAATTGATGGCCTAGGATCGATTATTAAAACTATAACAGGAAACTTAGATGCAAATGATGGCCAAAATTTCGAAAAAATATTGAATGATATAAAAAACAATCAATATAATGTTGATAAACAAATGGCTTTACAATATTCAATGAATGTGGATATTATGAATGAATTTAACAAAACTTTAAATATAGTTGACAATAATTTTAAGGAACTCGTTTCAAAACTAACGTATGTCAACCGTAGATTAAGCGATTATGTAGAATTAGAAAAATGTAGAGATATTCTTAATCAACTTTTAATTTCGTATAATATACTCTTGGGCTTGATACAAGATATAGAGAACTCTTTGACGTTTTGTAAACTAAAAACTCTTCATCCTAGTATTATTTCTGCAAAAGAACTGTTCTATGAAATATCAAAAATTTCCAAATATTATAATAATAAAATGCCTGTAACTGTAGTAATAGAGAATATGTTTGATATTGAAAGATTGTTAGATGTAGATTGTATAATTGATAAGAAACAAATCACTTATTTCATTAAGCTACCAATTACTGACGAAGCAGACTTCAACCTTTACAAATTAATGTCTATACCAACTAAACAGGAAAATAATTATGTAACTATTCTACCTAGAGTCAAGTACTTGCTAGAACCAAAGTCAAAAACCTTGGAAATTTTAGGTTTAGAAACAGAATGTAAAAATATAATTGGAAAGAAATTTTTATGCTCATCCACCGAAGTGTCTCATCACGACCTCAGCTGTGAAGCTTCAATTTTGAAATATGGTTCAACGAAAAACTGCAAATTCACTGTTCTACGAATACTTGAAAATCTAATAAAATGGATTCCAGAACTTCATCAATATTTAGCGACATTTCCGTACCAAGAAAATTTGAAAATTCAAAACTATAAAGAGACTAGAAACACTATGCTACAAGGTGTATTTCTTATCAGTGTAAACGATAACAATATCACTTACAAGACCAACCAACTACAAGCTCCTGAAACAAAGTTTAGAGGACACCCTAAGTTCCTGGAAGTGCTGAATTTAGACTTTGAAGAGACTCAAAAACAAGAATTTTCCGTGGAACTTAAAAGTTTGAACTTTGATAAAATTGAATTAAATAAATTAAGACCAGTCTTCAAAAGTGACCACTTCACGGCAAGCTTATGGACTTGTCCACTGTATGGTGCATTTCTAGTGGGTGTTGGCTTCGTAGTATACAGAAAATTCTTCAAGAGACTGTCGTCACCTGCTCCACCTACTCAACCACCCCCCGAAGTTCTTTTTAGGGATGGAGGAGTTATCTAGCGGCTTCCTGCAGACCATCAGCTATTCCCACGAATTATTGTAGAATAAGCATTATCATAGTATAGGAAATTCATTGTATTTTTATTAGTTCTGATCCAGCTAGCATCGCGGACGGTTCTCCAAGTACACTTGTATTTGATGTTATATTGTATTAAATAAAAGAAATTCATTTTTTAAAAAGAGTTTCGGTCACTTTAATACTTTAACTTATATATATATACAGTGCAACTTGGTTATAACGTCATTCAAGGGACCACACAATTTTTGACGCTATATCAGAGTGACACTATAAAAGGGTCATAAAGCTCATTATTAAATAACGTAGGAGAAATAATATGTAATCTCTGTTTTAAAAAAAAAAACATACTTTAATGGCATTATTGGTGTAAATACAACTGAATTTATAAATTACAGTAAAATGTTGGGCTGTTTAGATTTAACATAAAAAAGTTATAAATTGCCAAAAGAAAGTAGCTAACGTTATGGTTTTTTATCCAGAAATACTCTACAGTACAGTAGGCCTAGCCTACATAAAATAAAATGAATAATGAAGCATAATATGAAATGGTTAGTAAAAATACAAGCTTACAAATGAAATCCTACTGCTGGAAGAAATCTGTAATTTTCTTCTGCACACCCTTCTTCTAACTAATTCGTAACTAATGAATACGTCTGCGATGCACTACATTGATGCACTACTACATTGATGCACAACATCGCTCATTTCAGCCATTTACACAAGGTTACTTTATATTACGAGGTTGACGTTATATACGAGGTTTTAAAATATTTTGACGATAAATCCGAGGTTTTACCAATGCTTACACTTTAAGTTTGGCGGGACTTAGGCTTGAATGACGTTATATCCGTGTTGACGTTATGGCCAAGGCCGTAATAACCAAGTTGCACTGTATTTCAAATTTTTAATCATTTGTAGGTTAGATTAGGTGAGTAGATGAGTAGGTGAGTAGGTGAGATAATAATAATAATAATATAATAAGGATAATTATATATATATATTTCAAATTTTTAATCATTTGTAGGTGATATTAGATTACTTTATTCACGATAAATTTACAATTTTTTTCAAATGTGTGCTTACATACAATATTTTAACATCACATAGAAAGTAGACCTGGTTGATAATATTTACATTTTGTTGGAAATATTAAAAGTGATCTAATGGGTAGAGCTAATGAAATGAAATTCTAAGTGATGCATTTACATGAAAAGGCGAAGTTTGGACAAAAATTCGTCCATTCGAGCATTTTCCCTTATGAACACAGATGCTTACTAGGATCTTCAGATTATTTACTGCCCGTAATTTTTTTTAAGGGAGATTAATAGGTGGAGAACCTGCGCAAGCTTGAACAGAACAATTAGTGATTTATTTAAATTATAGACACGACTACAGTACAATAATTTATTTTATCTACGACCATGTCACAATGTATACATTGCAGTTTCACAATTGATGCCAAAACAGCTGTCTTTTCGAAATGCTTTTTGAAACCCGTTGTATAAAGAGCTCATTATAGTACAGGTTCTACATTATAACACGGGTTCTGGACCAATCAGAAGCATTTTTGATGGAATCAATATCGTAATTCAATATTGTGAAACTATCAGCTGATTTGATCAAACTGCTAACTAAGCTGCTAACCTAACAATCTACTATAACTTCTCATATTTGAGATGAGAGGTTAGGTATCTCTGTCACTCACAGGTAAAATGAAATTGTTTTAATTAAATGTATACTAGTGGTCGTAAATAAAATAGTGTATGCAACGATTTTATTTGGCCATTAAAGCACTCGTGAGATATTTATAACACTCGCATTCGCTCGTGTTATAACTTACATCTAACTCGTGCTTTAATAAGGGTCAAAATAAAATCGTTGCATAAACTACTATTATAAAATAGTGAACGAGCATATTATTTTTTCAGTTGAGACATTTTCAACACAGATGCTGAACAAAATCTTCTCACCATATAATATTTATGATTTTGAATAAAGGCAAGGTTGATGGAATGACACTGGTGGATACAGCCTTGAACAAGATCAAGATCACTTTGATTCAAGATCACATTATTCATGATTTTGAAAAAAGGAAGATTGAGAGCTGGTGCATCTGGTTTTTGTAGCCTAGAACTTTTCAGAGAATATTTCAAATTTTGCGTAAACCTTACTTTGAACGCTTATGGGGTACAGTGCTGCCAAGTTGTACAGTAGCCAAGCAAGCCCAGTAAAGTCGTAACGTTTTAAAAAACCAGCATGTGAGAGGCAAACAAAAACGATTCAGCTGATTCTATGCAACAAAGTGATGTTTACAGTCCGGAGTCCGGACCTACCTTTATTATCTCAGAAACCATATTTATGTGAGACAGAGTTCCATCTGAGCATTATGATAAAATGTTTGGGGTATAAATATGAAACTAATTCAAGTTTTCAAATAAAATTATTTCTATTTTAACTGACAACAGCGACACTCACAATTTTATTACCTTGGATAGGCTTGGAACTGTTGCTGTAACGATTCGACAAATGTATGAATCCAGTGATGAAACAGAACCACTGTTTTGGAAAGACTGATGTGAAGGTTTTCTACGCACTTCAGCTCGATGCTTTTCCCAATCATCCGTCTCACAGTTGTAATAAATTCATCCAGGGTGTCATTCTGTTCATCTAGAATGTGAGGAATTGGATTATTCAATTATATCATTCACAACTGATTAGAAACAAAATACTGTAAATAAATTAGAAAGAAACTTTTTACAAGCACTACCAAAAGCAAAGGATGAAATTTAAATTATATCATTGACAGATGAATTAGCAACAAAATATTAACATGTAGAACATGTAACTAGCCAAAACACTACATTTTAATTTTTAAAAATTGTGTTGATTTAATTAAAAATCAATTTTTTAAACTTTTTGTTTGTTTATTATGAACCTATTTTACACCATTCTCTTCAGAATTAAATTCACTACAAGTTTTGTTCATGAAGTTTCCGTGTTTATTACCCATTTAACGAAGTTAATGTGGATCAAATCTAAATGAAGCGTGTTTTTCGAGACCGAATTTTGCATATTTTGTCTGATATCTCAAATATGGGTGATTCTAGAGATCTAGAGGTCTGGGACGTGTTTTATTCAATTTTTCAGTTCATTTTACATAAAATCCAATAGATGTAACACCTAACTTAACGCCATAAAAAAATCAATTTGGCTTTTATTTCCATCCTTTCCTAGAAAATCGGGGGAAATATTTCACTAGCCGTAACTTCCTAACAAAGCATTTACGTACATATGTTTATATAAACTTTTTTCATTATTTTGATAAGAGGAAACCACCCTAGAAGTTTGTCGGGTTACTCGTGGGACACTCTGTATATTGGAGATGCTTGAGGAATGCATTTCACTTCTGAAAAGAACCTTCGTCAGCCTGCAGCCAGGGGTCATGCTTTGTTAAGGTTAGGATGAGCAGCTATTGGGAAAACAATTTTTAACTACATAATGGCTGCTCATCCTAACCTCAACAAAGCATGACCCCTGGCGGCAGCCTGACGAAGCTTCTTTTCAGAAGTGAAATGCATTCCTCAAGCATCTCCAATATAAAATGTGAGTAAAACATTATCTAAAAGTGAAATACAGTGTCAGTTTTAATATTAGATTATTAATTTTGAAAAGGGTAAATAGAAAATGAGAAATAGGGCTTCGAGGTAAACTGAATTCAGTTTAGAGGAAGCTTTGTGGCAAATCTGGTGTTCCAAATCTTTGTTGTTTTTGTGAAATCCGTAAGACTGACACACACATACACACCCCTACTCTCTTATTATTGTATAGATTGTTAATTATTGGCATATAAAAAATGTTATTCCAGACTCACATGCTATATAGACAAGGGTGGACCAATTGCCTCGGACATGAGGAAATGATCTGATACGACCATCGTGCAAAAAAGGATTATCTTCGTACTCATCAACTTGATCAACAGTTTTGGAAGTTTGCAGGAGTAAACTTGGAGCGGGTAACCTGGAACATAAACCACTATTTTTAAATTCCTGGATTTCTTGTTCCACGACGAACTTTTCATGTGAAATTTAACGACTTGCAGTCAAATAGAAAATTTTTGACTGCAAGTCGTTAAATTTCACATGAAAAGTTAATAACTATTTTTAATAAATTGAGAACACTATTGAAATACAGCCCAGAATTGAATTTATTTTTTAATATAAAGCACATATTAAAAATAATCTATAAAAAGGGGGTTGCAGACGTCTTGTCAACGTTTCTTCGTTCGAATTCAAGCCGGGTACACACTAGCCTATGTTCTAAGTTTCAATATTTATTTTTTAGATATGAAAAACCTCCTAATCTAATCTAATCTATCTAATAGACCTTGGCTATTAAAGTGGATGTCAATGTATTTTCATAACTTATTCTCACCAGTTGTAACAAAGAAAACATTGAAAAATAAAATACTTGGAGTATTTATTCACATATACTTATTTTTTATCTCATGCACATGAAGATAAACCTTCCTAATATCAGCCACCCAATGCTCTAGTAACGGGCAATCGCTCAAAAAACAGAATTCTCAAGAAAGTGGCAAAATTTCAAACACGCCGGGAGATGACAGCCTATTAACTTAAATCTGTTATTTCTCATCTTTTAGAAACCAATAGATGATTTCCTGTTAATCATCTGTTCAAAACTTGAAGCAGGCACTTATTTTTAGGTTGCAGTGTGAGCAGCCAATGTTTGGTCGGTGGAAATGAGTTTTATTTTCATAAAATTGTAGCTAATGCAATATTGACATTAAATACGAAATCTTCATACAAAAATACTTTGTAATTTTCTTACATTAACAATCAATTAAAATCACAACAAATTCATCGAAAATTAAGTCATGTAGAAGAGTAGAAGCTCTCTCTCAGAACTTCTACCATCGCGATTTCCAATAAATTATCCATGTACTGCAGGAAGTGCATTATAATTTGGATATTCTTAGCCATATACTACGGACGCGCCTCATAAAAATATATTTTGTTTGTTTGATGTTGCAGTTACAATAAGTCTCTTTTGTATTTTGAGTGTATGCCAAATATACATCGTCTGAAGAATTGTACGGCATGTCATTTTGAAAAGTAAATGAACAGGCAGAGCACTGGACAAATCATCTCTAACAAAAACAAATCTCCGCATGGGTATTGTAATGTGTTCCGGATAAATTATGAATAAGTTTCTAAATTCAAATATTTTCCAGTCCATCTAATACTAACTTTGCCAACTCCTTCAATATTCTCAACAAATCAGGCAGTGCCAATACTTGCACAGTGGAGCATCAGCACTCAATAATTTAGTTGCGAAATCAAACATATGTTGTGGAATGGCATTTCACATGCTTATATGATTATCACCGCGTATTGATGCACGACTGTCGACAGAGCAAGCAGCCCTTAAATCGAGAATTAGTTGCTCTCCAAACGACAAAGTTAGTAAGAGACTCAGTGAATAGAATAGCTACAAATAAAACAAATTAGGGAAGCCTTCGTCCGGAATCCACAGTAGACCTGAAAGGCTATCAGGTATCCTCAAACGACCATAAAGTATGGTATTTTTCCCGGCTATCCCTTAATGGAGAATTTGACAATTTTACAAGATACAAAAATTAACTAAGTTACTGTACCTTTTATTGGACGAATCACTTCCTTGGCGTCTCAGATCAATTTCTTCGTCAGAATCATCACTCTCATAATTGCTGAGTAAAGCCAGTCCTGAAGATAATGATTTATTTTGAGAGCAGTCCATGAGTAATACAACATTAGTTAAAATTTATAGTGTTACGAAAAAATAATAGTGAACAGCTAACTTAAACTTGTCAATACGAAAGGATTTCTAGCGGAGAGGCATTCCTAACCTAAAAATTCCAGCTGCAGCCTATCCTACAGCCAAAGTGATCACGGGATCACGGCACTCTCCACTGTCAAGGGGCTTTGTAGAAGAGTGGCCGGTTAAATTATTGGCGCGAAATTTCAAAGAGACTACACTGCATTTTTTGCTATAGGCGCTATTATTACTGAATAGCATTGGCGGTCACTGTTTAGGTATGGTGGGGGGAGGGGGGCTTAAGTTGGGATTTTGCTGACCATTCCCGAAATTGGAGCAATTATTATGAGAAGAAGGGATCATGACACTGAACCCCCCCCTCATAGGACTGCCCTTTCAAAGTTTCACCTAAAACTGTAGGTTCACCATCGATAACATCAATAGTTGAGTTCTTGGGAGCTTTACCAGTGGCATATGATAGCAGAATAATATATTGGTCTATTCAAATTTATAGATGTTGAGAAATTTGAATAGACCAATGACCAATCACACGCGGTTGGTAACGTTTAACAGCAGTTACTGGTAAAGCTCCCGGGAACTCAACCATTTTATCACCTCATCATTTCTCACGCCAAGGGCAGTTCCAGGGAGGTCATGACACCCCGAAATCGGAAATTTACTGTAGAAGGGGTAGGAAAGAGAGGCAATCTCACAAAGGTCTGTAAATCCTGAGCTGGGACCGCTCCTGACTCACGCACAAGTCAAAACTCATCATTTGATGAGTTAATGGTCCACTTTGACCCGGTAACATCGCAGCTGGGAGCCAGCATGGAAAGAGGATTACTGGTACCGTATATGTTTTTTCGAGTGTTTCATATATTTAGCCACCAGTTTATGAGGAACTCTTCAACTTAATCATTATCATAATATGTTCGTTTTACTTCATAATTTGAAATATAGAAAAAGGGTTTCTTCTTTTTCAATGTTATTTCATAGATGACCACTGCTGTCCATGTCCAAATGTTCCCCCATTGATTAGGGTGACTTTGAGGCAGAGGAAGGGACATAAAGAAAAATGAATGTGTCCTAATAAACATGAACAAATCAATTTGGACATCATATTATAAGAACTGTTACCATATACATTTACCAAGTAGAGATAAAGTATTATTTATATACAGTATAACCATAACCATCAATCACCATCATCCAACTCATTACTCACGCACAGTTCTCAAAATTATGAGCTTCATCCTTCAAAAAAGGAAAAAAACAATATTTTTGTTCATGTTTTCAAGTTCTCAAGGTAAATCAAGTCAGAGGAAACAAAGTACACTACCATAGCTTGAAAACAACTGTTTTATTTTAATTTTACAATTTACAATAACTACATCAAAAATCTATTTCAAACCGTTCTCTCAACTAGATTATTATACTAATCAGTCTTCATAGAATCCTTACATTAAACAAATTATTCTCACTAATTTTACCAGCCAGAGAAATTTAAAATAATTATAACTCATTGAACTAATTTATATACATTAGGTGTACTGATTTACTCCAGGAAATCTCATAAATAGAAAAATACAACAATTAAAAAAAACGAGCGAAGTGGAACTACCCATAAAGGTTCCTACTTACCAATAAAAGTCATACACCCATTATAATAGAACAATGAAAAAAGGGTATTCAATATATTGTTGCTATTACTATATACCAATGTTTTGTTGTATAGAATGTATCTTTAAGTTTATTATCTTATACAATTTAATTAGGCCCTAAATATTATTATAGATGAACAAGTAAACATCCAATCACAACAAAGCTTTGTTAACTTACTAGACATGAAAGACATGTAAAATACTTTATTTGTAGGCAATTTTTAAAACATTTTGAGACGATAAGAGACATTTCTATGAGAATAGTTTAACAAGATTCTTAAGTTATTATAGAAAGCATCAATTATTCTTTTCTAGTGGTCACTAATAATAGAATAGTTTTTTTCAATATAGAGCTATATTTTTGGTGGTCTGCTTCATAATGGATAATTCTTCGCCACTACAAAGAAAGCTAAGTTTGATAACTAAAGTTTGGAACACGTTATTAAAATAACCAAACTATTTTTTTTTTTTTGTTCGTGTATGATTGATGCGTACAAAACTATTAATCAGGAAAAATTAAAACAGTTTTTTATGAAGTAGAAGATAGTTTATAGAAATATAAGTGAATTTTCGCAAATAATCGTCTGAGTATTTCACTAAATATGCAGGAAATTTTTGCTCTCAACAATGAGATACAGAACACTCCTATTTTTCCATGAAAAATTTATGAAAGGTAATGAAGCTTTCTTTTAATACATGAGGAAAACTCAAGCATTCGATGAAAACTCAAGCATTCGATGAAAACTCAAGCATTCGATGAAAACTCAAGTATTCAAGAGAAGACTAAGTTTTTCTAGAGACAACTAATGTATTCTAGAGAAGAAAACAAAGTTTTTTTGAGGGAAAATCAAGAGCTCCCCTATTAGTTTCTAAATATTATACAAATTTGCCTCAAATTGCCTACCCTATTGCCTATTCATATAAAATTTGACACAGCTTGAAGTGGAATTGAAAATTATTTATCTTGTTCAAGATGATCAAGAAAATATTTATTTGGTTACACAATTGTTTATGCAGTCTACAAAGAGCATAACGTTTTCGTGTAGTATGCTTACAGCTTATCGGATATCGGAATATTCTGAGATTTGAAAAATATAGGCTAATAAATTATCAAGAAATAGTAAACAAACGAGAAAAGAATGAATCCTAATGTAAGCTAGAAACTATTCTAGGATTAGCTGCTAATCTGTTGTTAAAATTTCATTATTATTATTTATTGCAACAACGTCAAAAAATATCAAATTTATTCTATTAACTATTTGCTATTGCTCAATATTTATTTTAAAACATCAATTTTGGCACAATTTTCAACAAAATGTTGAATAGGTCATAAAGTAGTTAAATAATTAGGTCAGTTCCCATTAATACACTGCATTATTTTTGTCATTAAATTAAAACAGAGATGGTCAAAGCTAATGGCAAGAACGAGATTCAAATGAAGTCATTAATGTAAGTTAAAATTGAGGTAATATTGTTTTTCGCATGCAGGAGCCTACAGAAAATAAATTATGGAATTTATCCCATTCTCCATATTGCTTACATATTTTATGGCAGTGCATAAAATTTATTACTTTTTTAACAACAATAAAATATAATAATATAAATGATAGGAAGGAATGGACCACAGTGCATTAGTATTTACTAATCTTTTCGCAGACTTTTCTAGTGTTTGATGAAATGAGAAGTTTTTTTGCAAAATGAAAACTATCAATATTTAATAGAGCCAGATCGCTATAATATTGGCAGCGGATTTATGTATCGATAAAAAATATATTCAAGTAGGGGTGGGACAGCTATAAGTTGATATTAAAATACAAGTAATCACTTAAATTCGAGAAACCGACATTTTTTGACACAGATTGAACATTTACAAGAGAAAAAATGTATAATAAACAATGAAATTAATTCTGGATAAATGACTAGTTAGTTCGGAACCCACCTAAAAAAATGTAGGTACGCCACATTTCCCATAACATGGCTAAAACGACGAGGTGAAATTGAAAGGATCGTACGGATCTCTCCACAAGAGATTTCAACCTGTATTAGAGTCACTGTATGTTGAGATATTTTGGACAGTATATAACCAAAATTCTCGAAGAGAGTATAAAATAACAAAAATTCAAACATTATAATTAGTTTGTACGTAGCCTTTGCATCCATAAGATTTTGTAATTTCAAGTGAAACTCATACAATTTTTTTCAAGTTGTTGTAGAACAATATGAAATGGAAGAACCTATAGCTGAATTATTAAATAGCTGAATTGCTATAGTAACAGTTAACAAAGACACAGAGTTCTCAAAATATACTAGCAATATCACAATATAAAATGTCATGATTTGATTTAGTGGAAGAAACTATTATAGAATTTTAATGGGAAAGGTTATTTAAGGAATGTGTAATGAAGGAATAGTAATGAGGAATTAAAATGTGACCTACTACAGTTGTTACCAGTAAGTTATCTACTAGCCTACTGATACAAATTTATTTAACCCGCAAGGTACTAGAAGAGAGTATCGAGCTAAGGAGAAGAATTTTTCTCCCCAAGTTTATTCAAATATGAAAGCGGCCTTTTAGACTTCAGCGGTCCAAGCGATTTTAAGAGTAAATGGTCAAACATTGAACAAGTATGAATGTAATATAAACTTAATAAAACAACTTTTGAATGGAAATTAACTCACGTTATGGCGTGACGGCCGTTTCGCTCTGTTGTCTAGAGCAACGTCAGACGACCCACAGTACACTCACAGTCGAGTGTACTGTGGGTCGTCTGACGATGCTCTAGACAACAGAGCGAAACGGCCGTCACGCCATAACATGAGATAATTTCCATTCAAAAGTTGTTTTATTAAGTTTATATTACATATTAGTGGAAACAAGATGGATCTTCAACATCATAAGTATGAATGGTTTAACACAATTCAGTTACGAGATATACAGCCCAGTGATTGGCCGAAAAAAGGATTTTTAAGCAGCAAAAGAATAACTACAAGATGAATCTCATTTTGGGGTTCCCCTAGCATATACAAAGTTGTGATATTAGTTGAGTCTTTCTCTATTCGAATAAGATGATCATGGGTAATTGGGTAATCTATTAAACTGCATAAGTTACATGGGCGAATTTACGAGAATGCTTAGCACCAAGAAATTTTGAAATAGAATATAAAAACCAAAAGGTTAATAAGACTGTTCTCTACTGTAAAATCACTTCCCTGTGGTTCGGAACCCACCTAAAATTGTAGGTCCAACTCATCAATCACCATCACCCACGCACAGGTCTCTGACCTATGTGGGCTTCATCCTCCGAAAAAAAGGTTTACAGGCGAATGATTCATTATAGCTCTTTGATATTTGACATACCCGAATCAATAATCAATTAAACAATGTAAATCAGTACGACAATTTATTTCCCTCGCAAAATAGAGAGTATAATATAAGATAAAGACATATCTTGTTATTTCTAGCCATGAAAATAGATCATAATGTCAAAGTCAACAAAACCTATAACATTTTACAGTGACCGATAGCTGTGTCTGAAGAAGCACCACACCAGTGTGAAACGGCCGTTACATACTAAGTGAATTGTTTTATTTCTTATTTCACTGTAAGTTACTAACGAGATGGCGTGTCATCACACATTTTTCAATTCTTGTAATAACCATTTAATACAGTCTATCTATTCCAATATGATCTTCAATAAATAAATTCTAATTATAATCATAAAATGCAACGAATCCTAACAGATGATTATGATGTTAAGAACAATGCATTACTTATTGAAGTGTATTGCTTTTTTGAATTTTTTGTAATTTAACATTGTGAATGAACATGAACAATGTATTTGTTGAGTTGTATTGACTTTATTGTGACTTATGTATGCTCAGTTTCTTGGGCTGTATTTATATTATTTCATGACTTTTGTAGCCTATTTGACGTTTCCGATCGCATTATTTATTATTTATGCCTGAAAGATAATAAAAATACATTTTTATTATCAATGCTGCCATATGTCGGTTTTCTATTCAGCGGAGACTCGCAATATCGTTCGTCACCAACAGTAAATCAGTTTAAACGTTAGTTTATAAATAAATTAATTCTACATCAGATTAGGCCGCTGTAAGAAATTGCGATGTTGCCAGATGTGGGGACCATGCCAGCAGCTGATAGTAGAGAATCACCAACCGCAATGCATGAATTGATAACACCACCCGTGCCGCATTGCCTAGCCTAAGAGTCTGACGCTTTCAGTTGGTTTTTCACCGCAGTCAGTTGTTTTTGCAACACCGCAATTTCTTCCAATCACCTAATTTGATAGCGTGAAGTTTATATTTTTCATCTGCTATTTTAACAGTCAAGAATTAATTAGGCCCGTATTTATGAACGTTCCTCCAGTTTCTCTTGAAGGAAAGTTCATAAATACGGGCATTACTAAATGTTATCCTCTCATGAGTTATTGTAATCATAAAATATAACACTTTCACAGAAAATATCATACTATAAAAATCGTAGCTTAGAAAACTCGAATCAAAATACAGAATTAAATATTAAGATCTAAGTTGAGATACTAAAATAACACTTTTGTACTATAGCTAGACTTCATTCGACAACAATATAGTAAGAAATACAGGCGACGCTGTTAACATACAGTACCTTAGATCTAAAGATCAGTAAAGTGAGCAACACAATTGAAGGAGAGGAACACAAAAGGTTGCGAATATTTGAGAAAGTTGTCTAGACTCTGATTTGGACTTTGGCACAGTTATCAGTTCTGCCGTTGGGTATGAGGGAGGGTTGCGTGTTGATGAAACTCTCGGCGGGAGGGGTAGTGGTAGCGGGAGGAGACGCGTTCGGGTCGCTGCCTTTGATGAGATCAGTTTTGTCCAAGTCGAGGATCGGCTTTGAAGGCGTCTGCTGCGGTCGAGAGGCTCTCGACAACATCGGAATACGATTGGAGAACTGCAGAGGATGTGGGAGGGCGTAGTAGAGCTTATCCCAGAACCAGGGGTCGTCCCACCTCAAGTATGTGTTCATTGACATGTAGGCTTTCAACTCAGGATCCAAGTTCTCCGTGGGCCCTATGTCTTTGTACAGAATCAAAATCACCTTGGCTCTCTTTTCTTTGAGGGCGCCTTTGTGGGCCGTTCTGAACTCCATCTTGCTCCAGACGCTATCCAAGAAATTCGGAGACAAAACCACAATGGTGCGTTTCGAATCCTCCACAGACCGAGCAATCTGATTGGGAATCCAATCGCCAACAATCCAATCCCTGTAATGGAGACACAGTTTGTACGACTTAGATCCCTCTTCCAATTTCCTCACCAGCTGTTTAATCACAAAGTCCTCGTCATGATGCGAGTAACTGACGAACGCATCGTAGATTTTGTCTTTGTCGAGATCCTCTTCTGTGACGAACCAGAGGCACATTTGGTGCGCGTACAGCCACACTTTGATCTCCAGCTGATAACGATAGTAGAAAGCTGCCAGCAGGCCTATCACTATTCCCAGTACGGCTATGACTACACTGAACACTATGATGCCAGTCGTGGGGATGGGACACAGTTCTTCCACTGAAATCTGTATCAGATGACCACCTCCTGCGCATGTGATGTTACTCAGCATGTCAACCTGCAAAAGATGTTGAAAATATAATCTATATCTTTAAATTTTTACATTTCATGTCATCTTTCAATGAGAATAAACTAATTCAGGTTAGCTAAAACCTAAGCTAACACAATTTTTTTCGAACGATGAAGCCCACATAGGTTTGAGACCTGTGCGTGGGTAATTAATGTATTCATTTGAAAATTCATTCTTTTTTAGTTCAACATTTATTTAGCTTAAAAATTGTAGCAGTACAGTACTTGAAAATACGGTGTTAATTTTAGGAAAAGATATAAATAAGTGATGTCCGAAATTTAATATAGTATTGGAAAAAATTATAATTATTTAAGCGGCACTAGAAAACAAGTTTTATCTAATGCTAGTGCTGCCAAATTATTTATGTTTGTAAGGCAAACTTTCTTTGTACATTGTATGTTTTTTATTGGCGAAAAAAATGATGACTTGAACAGAAGAGTTTGAACAATATCCTATATCACACCGTAAAAAACGTCGTACAAGTAAATGATTATTTCACAAATAGTTCTATTTTATTTTAAGGCTACTGTAAATTCGGCCAAGTTAGCTATTCATGTGACATTTCATCCAAAGCATTTATTATTTTCTCTATTTTATAATAAGAATTATAGACGATTTCCAATTCTACTACAATATTTTAAAAATAAATCATACAGTTTTCCAATATGAAAAAGTAATTCTGCAATTAATACAATTTACCCTATTATTTTCAATTTATATCCTTCTAGATTTACATTTGTCATAATTCATCGAGAATATGTTGATATCAACAAAATGAACGTTAGTTTGAAATGACTGACAATTGAACAAACTCACAAATATGCATAAACAGAATTTATCAATTTCGAATCCCTTTAAGAGCTATTAGATTATACTGAAGACTTCCGCAATGACGGATATTGACAACAGTATTGAATAGCTGATGGAAATCGATGAATGCTACTGTACAAAAATATCAGTCACCACCGGGAATCGAACCACGGACCTCCCAATTGCCGGTCGGGCGCCTTAACCACTAGACGCCCGACTTAACCAAAGGCGCCCGAACCACTAGACGCCCGACTTAACCAAAGGCGCCCGAACCACTAGACGCCCGACTTAACCAAAGGCGCCCGACCGGCAATTGGGAGGTCCGTGGTTCGATTCCCGGTGGTGACTGATATTTTTGTACAGTAGCATTCATCGATTTCCATCAGCTATTCAATACTGTTGTCAATATCCGTCATTGCGGAAGTCTTCAGTATAATCTAATAGCACTTAAAGGGATTCGAAATTTATAAAATGAACGTATTTTTCATCTGAACAGAAGAGAGTTTCAACAATATGCTACAGTAACGCACAGCGTAAATAGAAACACAAGCTTAGTGACACAAGACAAGAGTGATTTTTAGTGGAATACAGAAATTTATAGGGCTGTGCTGATAAAAGCAAATGTGAGGTCTCGTTCTGTATATCTATTCACGCCAAACGCTACACTATTTTACACTGGACATTCTTTAGTACTGAATATAAATTATTTTCACACTTTAGCCCTGATTACCGTAATCCATTTATATGAGATCTAGTCTATTCAAGCACAAGTAGATGTGCTTGCGTTTAAAAAAAGTATTTTAGAAGAAAACTATTCCTATTTGGATCAAATACAAACGTACATGACTCAATGTCATGAGCAATAGTCATAAGATATAAGAAAGTGGATGAAGCATAATGTTGCTATGTTATAAAAGTGCAGCGGGCTTAGAAGCATAACTAGGTTTTAGTAAGGCACTATAAATGCATTTATAGAGCCCTAGGTTTTATGTATCTATGAGCATGGTAGAATTGGACTCTATGCTAAGCTACTATGTTGTCTCAACACCATTTTCACTCTGTGAAATACATAATAAATGGAAACGGTAACTCTGTAGAATAAAGATGGTGATGGTTGGAATGAAAAGAGTCAATACTTATGATACCTATTATATTTCGTTAGTGCTAGTGTAATTTGAGGCAACATTGATAGATTTCAAGATATAGATCTTGTAAATTCTCAAAAATTAGATTCACTGGATAGAATCTATATTTATAGTGAACCACTCAAGAAAGTTATAAACAATTATTAACAGGAGTTAATCCTTATGATACATAATATAATACATATTACTTATATTACATTGGGTAGATTTCGTCAGTGCTAGTGTAATTTGAGGCAACATTGATTCCTATTTCAAGACATAGATCTTGTAAATTCTCAAAAACTAGATTTACTGGATAGATTCTGCATTTATAGTGAACCACTCAAGAAAGTTATAAACAATTATTGAAAAATTATTGGAATTAACAGGAGTTAATGATTTTGATACCTATTATATTGGGTAAATTTCGTTAGTGCTAGTGTAATTTGAGGCAACATTGATTCCTATTTCAAGACATAGATCTTGTAAATTCTCAAAAACTAGATTCACTGGATAGATTCTGCATTTATAGTGAACCATTCAATAAAATTATAAACAATTATTGGAATTAACAGGAGTTAATGATTTTGATACCTATTACATTGGGTAGATTTCGTTAGTGCTAATTTGAGGCAACATTGATTCCTATTTCAAGACATAGATCTTGTAAATTCTCAAAAACTAGATTCACTGGATAGATTCTGCATTTATAGTGAACCACTCAAGAAAGTTATAAACAATTATTGAAAAATTATTGGAATTAACAGGAGTTAATGATTTTGATACCTATTATATTGGGTAAATTTCGTTAGTGCTAGTGTAATTTGAGGCAACGTTGATTCTTATTTCAAGACATAGATCTTGTAAATTCTCAAAAACTAGATTTACTGGATAGATTCTGCATTTATAGTGAACCACTCAAGAAAGTTATAAACAATTATTGAAAAATTATTGGAATTAACAGGAGTTAATGATTTTGATACCTATTATATTGGGTAAATTTCGTTAGTGCTAGTGTAATTTGAGGCAACATTGATTCCTATTTCAAGACATAGATCTTGTAAATTCTCAAAAACTAGATTCACTGGATAGATTCTGCATTTATAGTGAACCACTCAAGAAAGTTATAAACAATTATTGGAATTAACAGGAGTTAATGATTTTGATACCTATTATATTGGGTAAATTTCGTTAGTGCTAGTGTAATTTGAGGCAACATTGATTCCTATTTCAAGACATAGATCTTGTAAATTCTCAAAAACTAGATTCACTGGATAGATTCTGCATTTATAGTGAACCATTCAATAAAATTATAAACAATTATTGGAATTAACAGGAGTTAATGATTTTGATACCTATTACATTGGGTAGATTTCGTTAGTGCTAATTTGAGGCAACATTGATTCCTATTTCAAGACATAGATCTTGTAAATTCTCAAAAACTAGATTCACTGGATAGATTCTGCATTTATAGTGAACCACTCAAGAAAGTTATAAACAATTATTGGAATTAACAGGAGTTAATGATTTTGATACCTATTATATTGGGTAAATTTCGTTAGTGCTAGTGTAATTTGAGGCAACATTGATTCCTATTTCAAGACATAGATCTTGTAAATTCTCAAAAACTAGATTCACTGGATAGATTCTGCATTTATAGTGAACCATTCAATAAAATTATAAACAATTATTGGAATTAACAGGAGTTAATGATTTTGATACCTATTACATTGGGTAGATTTCGTTAGTGCTAATTTGAGGCAACATTGATTCCTATTTCAAGACATAGATCTTGTAAATTCTCAAAAACTAGATTCACTGGATAGATTCTGCATTTATAGTGAACCATTCAATAAAATTATAAACAATTATTGGAATTAACAGGAGTTAATGATTTTGATACCTATTACATTGGGTAGATTTCGTTAGTGCTAATTTGAGGCAACATTAAATAAATAAATAAATAAATAAATAAATACTTTATTTCCAATCAATAATTAATTAAAACTATAAAACAATATAATATATATCAGCAAACTAAATGGGAATCTAATAACTATAAAACTGCAATTTTTGGAAATTACCCTACTCAACTATGGTTTACCCATGTTCTAGAGTAGGGAGGGGGGGGGGGGGGGGTTAGTGCGGAATTATTAGGTAAGTGAGCTCACATTGATTCCTATTTCAAGACATAGATCTTGTAAATTCTCAAAAACTAGATTCACTGGATAGATTCTGCATTTATAGAGAACCATTCAAGAAAATTATAAACAATTATTGAAAAATGTATCTTAGAAAATTATTGTCAAGTATAAGACCCATTACCACAACATACCTTTTTAAAATTTTCATGGATAAAATTGAGCATTTTTCGTGCGCTGCAGTCACATGTCCAAAGATTGTTTTGTAAAGAAAGTCGTTCCAATCCTTTGGAATTATGCAAGAAATCTATAGAGTCGTCATCCAGGTGCGTTAAATTGTTATTGTTCAGATCCAGAACCTGAGAAAAAGATGCAGTGGTTGATAATTTGCTTATTGAAATACGTATTTGATTCATAATACAAATCAAATAAGATTTTATTCACACATCTTGAGTACATAACATAAATGAATGAATAATTTTACAGTGAATATTCCCCACAAAGACATAAGTCTGAGTGTGGAGAATGAGTTCAACATTAGCAGTATGGTACATATTCAATTTTCCATAATATTATGAATAAATGACAGATTAAAGAACAATAAGTTATACAAAACAACAAACATACACAATTCATGATGAATCTTATAACTTAATATTGACCACAGATAAGAAATAATTAAAGAGTAACAGATTCATGTTATTAAACGTTAGATATACCAAGAATTTTGTTTTTCCAGAGGTAACTTATTTTGACTTTTCTACAGGTTTTTTAATAAACCGATGGAAGTTCATAGAATTCTATAAATTGTTAATGAGCTCATAGAATTTTCAAATAAGCCGGTTTTCTTGATCGATTTCATGGTATCATCTTTTATAAGGTATTTGATGGAATTAGGAACAAAAATTAATTGTTAATAGGCTAAGAAAATTATGTTCAAAATAGGGGGTGCTGGATTTAAAATCATCTTTTACAAGCTTATATTATTTGATGGAATTAAAAACAATGTTTGCATTATAAATTTGGTTCCGTGGACACATAATCGTTACTAAGTAACAGTTAGCAGTAACAAATACAAGTAACAGAATGGAACAATAGTAGGCTCCCCAGTGTATTTTTGGTGTGAATCGCCACGCGTGAAATTTGGGTGGTGTGAAAAGCCACGATAATGACTGTGGTTTGAATGGCCACGCCACCATAAATTTCAGAAAATTCAACCACAACTACCAGAAATCAATTTCATTATTACGAAATTCAATTTAGTCTCAATGGAAAAGACTTTCTAATCGAAGAACAGCTGAGGCAGGGGTGACCACAGGGGGGGGGGGCTATGACGCAGACTGCGTCATTGAAATTCTTGGGGGGGGGGGGTTCCCAAAAACGTTTTGGGGGGGGGGGGGTCGTAAAGTTGATTGAAACCGTGTTTAACGTGACAACATTAAAAAATATACTAAGAAGTCACCAGATAGAATGTCAATTAATGAAAATATATTTATAATTATTATTATTATTATACAATTGAATATGAATTAGCTAAAATAATAATGTTTAGGATTTGTGCAGGAACTTGTGCAGATGTACTTGAGTCTATTTCTAACGAAGAAATAATTGAAAGGTTTTCTGTTTCCTCATCCCAAAAACTTCTATGTGGGGTTTAGAGAGATAGATTTAACAATAGATTTTAGAGGGAAGTGATAGCCGCGACCCGTAGCAGGTATCTGTTCAATCAGATAGATAAGCTGCGTTCTCGTAGGTCCTGTTTGTAACGGTGACCGATTAGATTGGCCAGAAAAAAAGACAATGTTCTCTGCTGAAAATCACTTCCCGGTGGTTCGGAACCCACCTAAAACTGTAGGTCCAACTCATCAATCACCATCATCCAACTCATTACCCACGCACAGGTCTCAGACCCATGTGGGCTTCATCCTCGAAAAAAAAAAAAACTTAGAAGGTGCCTAGCTAACTTGTAGATGGTCACAGTCTACAAATTTAAAATGTTTGTCTTCAAACTGTTGATGTTTTTCATGTATTTTACGATAACTACTTACTAATAAGTAAGAACTGCTTTTGAAAAACTTACTAAATACTAAAAATTCAGTAATTTTTCATAACTATGTCTTTATTTTGTTTTTGAAAGACACTTCTTTCGATTGTGTGTTGTAAATAACTATACATGAAATGTGTGCCTTTTATGTACTTCATCCATACATAAATTCTCCCAAGATACTACACTAAGTAAATAACCTGTTGTTTAACTACTGTCCAATAAATGACTTAGTATTTTGAATTTTTGTGTTTTACAAATGAAGTTATTAACTCATTGTTTTCACTTCCTTTAAAGGAACAACTTTGTAGAATTATTTAACCTTAATCTAATTGGTACACCGAACATAAACTTATAGGTATTTCATTTTTATTGAACATTGTGTATTTGTAATAATATTTTATTGTTTAAAAACCATTTAGGTTCAAATTCTTATTTAGCTATTTTGCAATTAAGTTTATTGAGCAGAAGTTCATATATTCATTTCATTGATATTTCTTTTTTACCTTTACAAAAAAATGTTACCTATGTAAAGAATCTCAAGAAATATACATACATTTTGTATATTATCGACTGGGTTTGAATTTTTTCAATAGTTATAAAAATCTTCTTTTAGTTTTAGAAAGAATACGTGGGGCTTTTTTCGCATTTTTTTTGGGTGGGGGGGGGCTAATTTATGGGGGGTTTTGGTGCCAAATTTAGGGGGGGGGGGTGCGTCATGAGGCTTAGGGGGGGTGGGCACCCCTGTCAAAACTGACACTGTATTTCAGTAAAAGTGAGTGTAAATCACATTTAATTGAAATACAGTGTTAGTTTTGATATTAGATCGAATTTCTTATCAATTACTATGTATTTCAGTAAAAGTGAGTGTAATTCACAAATTAAATTGGAATACAGTGTTAGTTTTGATATTAGATAGAATCTCTTATCAATCACTTCCCGGTGGTTCGGAACCCACCTAAAACTGTAGGTCCAACTCAACAATCTCCATCATCCAATTCATTACCCATGCAAAGGTCTCAGACCTATGTGGGCTTCATCCTCCAAAAAAATACATTGTTAGTTTTGATATTAGATAGAATTTCTTATCAACTACATAAGATATTTGGCACCGACTTCAAAAGATTACTTGTATGAAATTTAAAATTTTCTCAGTTTAAAGTAAATACTTTATTTTAAACTTTTTAGTACGTGAGTATTTAATCATTTCACTGAAGTCGGTTTCTTTTTTTGTTTTAAAATATGTTTTTTAGTATGTGCCGTGAAAATGGTATTAGACTTAAATGGGAAAAATGTGAAGTACTGAAATCTGAAATTACTTATTTAGGGTTTAAAATTGACAAAGATTGCATACATAAAACTGATGATAAGATTGCAGTTGTTAAGAATGCAAAACGTCCTACAAATGTATCAGAGTTGAAATCTTTTCTAGGGTTTGTTACATATTACTCAAGGTTTATACAGGGCATGGCTAATTCTCTCTCACCTTTATACAACTTACTCAGGAAAAATGTTGTTTTTTCGTGGTCACAAGAGTGTGAAACTGCATTTCAAACAATTAAGAAAGATATTGAAACAAAACTTACTCTTGCGGATTTTGATGTCACTAAACCTATAATTGTTGCTACTGATGCTAGTAAATATGCTATTGGTGCGGTTCTTTCATGTTTAGATGAAAAAGGTGTGGAAAGGCCCATAATTTTTGCTAGTAGATGTCTCACTGCAGCTGAGCGAAATTATTCCCAGATAGACAAGGAAGCATTGTCAATTTATTGGGGAGTTAAGAAATTTTTCAATTACTTGTTTGGTCGTCATTTTACTTTACTGACTGACCACAAACCATTACAAAGCATCTTAAATGCTCATGCTGCTACTCCATCCATCAGTGCTACACGTTTATTACATTATTCATTATTTTTACAAGGTTTTGATTACACCATACAATACCGTAAGACCACTGAACATATGAATGCTGATTTTTGCTCAAGATTTCCTATGGAAATGGTTAATGACAATACTATTGATGAGGTTCAAATTGTACAAATGAATCAAATTAATATTTTACCGGTTACAAGGGAAAAAGTAGCTCATGAAACTAGAAAAGATCCAGATATGTGTAAATTACTTCGACAAATTTTAGGTACTGAAAATGGTGAAAATACAAACAATATTGCTGAATATTCAGTTGAACAAGGTTGTATTATGAAAGGCTTACGAGTTATGATTCCAAAATCTTTACAATCTAAAGTACTTGAGGAACTACACCAAGGACACTTAGGAATTGTAAAAATGAAAGGCCTTGCACGAAGTTATGTCTATTGGCCAAATATTGATTCTGATATTGAGCTTGTTACAAAGAATTGTATACATTGTGTGCGTCATTCTAGACAACAGTCTAATGTGAATTTACATCCATGGCAATTTCCTTCAGGACCATGGCAAAGATTACATATAGATTTTGCTAATCCTTCTCCAGGATTATGGCTGTTAATAATTGTTGATAGTTACAGTAAGTGGGTTGAAACTTACATAATGAAAACTCTTTCAAGCAAAGAAACAGTTGAAAATTTGCGTGAATGTTTTGCTAGATTTGGTTTACCAGTTACACTAGTATCAGATAATGGTACTCAGTTTACCTCTAGTGAATTTCAAACCTTTTGTACTAATAATGGTATAAAGCATATTACCAGTGCTCCTTTCTTTCCTGCATCCAATGGTCAGGCAGAACGTTTTGTACAAACTGTGAAGTCAGGATTAATTAAATGTTGCGAAGGTATGATTGTAAATTCTACTTTACGGTTCAAATTAAATAATTTTTTAATGAACTACAGAAAAGCACCACATGCTACTGCTGGTGAAAGTCCATGTAATTTACTCATGAAAAGAAATATTCGAACTAGACTAGATTTGATGCTACCCAATATTACTGACAAAGTGTTAGATACTCAAAGAAAGGAAATGCAAAAACAGACAATTAAAGATAAATGTTTCAATATCAATGATAGAGTTATGTACCGAATTTACAATAATAAGGGTAAATGGAATACAGGTATTGTAGCTGATAAAATTGGTTCTTCTATGCACAATATCATTACTGATGATAATCTTTCTATTAGGAGACATGCTAATCAAATGAAGGATTGTAAAATTAATTTAAAGGATTTTTCAACTGATATACCTAATGTTCATTATGATACTGATGTAATTGTGCCTAAATCAACAGTACTTTCTGAACAATCGAAAGCTATTACAAGCAATGATGTTGATGATTCTACTTTCTTTTCTAATTCTTTCAAGAATGTTTTACATTCAACGCCAGTTTCTACAAAATTACTGATTGTGACAGATACTATTTACCATACGCCACAGGCTAGACCTGTTAGGTTCAGAAAACCTCCTGAAAGGTATTCACCCTAGGTTTCATTACGGGGGGAGGTGTCATATATCCTTGTACAACATGAATTTTAGTTTTATTTTATGCAGTTGGCAAGACTGTGCCACACCAGAGAGACAACGCCTACTGTACTATGTCTCTATTGTCGATTGAATTTTCATGATGTAATGAGTTTACTTACGCTATTCGTTCTTTTAATAAAATGTATTTCATCAATTACAATGAGTTTGTGATTACTTCTACCACCTACGTTACAGAATTGAATACTATAAAATACATAGCACAACAGAATGGTTACAAACACACACTAATAGACAAACTACTGCACAGAATATCAACAAAACCAATCACTCACACCAGCAACAAACAGAATGACAACCCCCATACATTCATCACACTTACCTACCTCAACAAAAAAAAACTCATAAAATAGCAGCTTCATTCAGGAAACTCATAAAATAGCTTACAGAACAAATAATTCACTCAAAAAACACCTGCATTTTCAGACAACATCTCAAAACAAGTACAACAGATCTGGAATTTACAAATTGAAATGTGATGACTGCAACAAGTTCTATATAGGACAAACTGGCAGGACATTCACCACTAGATTCAAAGAACACACAAGAGCCATCTCACACCCAAACACACATTCCACTTTTGCTGAACACATCATTTCAACAGGCCACAGTTATACAGACATTGACACTAATTTAGACACACTACACTTCACTCACAAAAGCCATAAACTCAATGTTTTAGAACAATATGAGATTTACAAACATGCAAAGCAGGAACCTGACAACATTTTAAATGATCAACTTAACTTCTTCTCACACTATTTGACAAAATAATCCCAATTTCAAACCTCCCGCCTACTCATCCCCCCACCCCAGCACAGTGGCGGATCCAGGAGGTGATTTCGGGGGGGGCAAACCGGGAGGTTTGGGGGGTATGGAATACCCCCAACAAGAGGGGGGGGGGGGGTCCGGGGGCCCACCCCCGGAAAGTTTTTGGATTTTTTAATAGAAAATGGTATATTTTGACATAGTTTTTAGTGCCCCTCATAATGTTGTCATGGAAAACTTACTGATAGAAATGATAAATACTATTTTTCTGAATGGAAAACTATAACATCCGGTGTTCCACAAGGATCAATTTTGGGCCCATTGTTGTTCGTTATCCACCTAAATGATTTGCCATGCAACATCAAGGCAAATGTCTTTCTTTTTGCTGATGATAGTACAAGTGTTGTGACTGGTACTCAGGAAAGTGTTGCTGAAAAAACTTTAGAAACAATAAATGATATGAACATCTGGTTTGAAGCGAATGGCCTCAATTTGAATGTTGAAAAAACAAAACTAGTAAACTTCAGATTGAGAGAAAATCATGAGTTCCATAGCATCCTCAGCCAAGCGTTTGAAGGACAACTACATGAAGATGCCTGTTTTTGGGGAGTCCGGATGATGAACAGCCTCAGATGGACAGACCAAGTGGATCATATTCTCAATAAGCTTTCCAGCATTCCTTTTTCATTGAAAATACTGAGGAGAGTAGTAGGATCACACACTTTGATGAGTGTCTGCCATGGCTATTTTATGCCGGTAATCCAGTACAGTATAATGTTTTGGGGCAGTGGTAAGACTTATTTGAACTCTGTATTCAAGAAACAAAAGAAAGCCCTTCGCATTATTAACAACCTCAGGCCATGGGAATCTTGTAGGAGCGCATTCAGGAAGTACAGATTACTCACAGTGCCTGCTCTGTATTTTCTGGAACTGTCAATATTCATGAGGAAGAATGCAGGGATTATTGAGAACCACAGTCGAGAACATCATCGATATGGTACAAGGCAAAGAGCGCAGCTTCAGTACCCCCAGCACAGAACAACTACGTTCGAGAGGGGGGGGGGGACCACTCTACAGCGGGCTGAAGATATAATGTGCTACCATCTGGAATAAGAAATATACCTGATATTAACCGTTTTAAGTTTACATTGAAACAAACTTTAATAAGTGCTGCCCCCTACAGCATGGAAGAGTGCATACAGTCTTTTTCCTGAAAGTGGTGTTATATGTGTTTTAAAGACCAACTAACTTTTATTATATTCAAATCAAACAGTTTGAAAATCATGACTTGTCAAATACTGCCAAGCTATGCTTGTATATGTGGTTTATACTTGATGTAAATAACTTGAATTGAATTGAATGGATGGCACTGTTTTATCAATATGTATGCACAAATTTGTATTTGTATTGGTAATTTGCATTCCTTACCGTTTTACCTGATATCTATTTGTCATTGTATTTTTTCTTATCAATTAAGTTTTCAAGTTGTTACCTATCAAATTTCAAATGAGTTCTCATCCAATTTACTAAATAATTATTGAGCACATTGTTTAGATATAAAAATATCAATATGAATAAGGTAATGATTTAATAAAATATGAGCCGCCGCTAGAATGCGCGTGTGGGGCTCAACCATTCTAGTGGGGGCAGTCGGAATCGGAATAATATTTGGTCGAAACACTCAACAGCTCAACACCGTCTCCAGTCAGTCTACTCCACTTGAAGCTTGAAGTACCCGCGTACTAGCGGGTTAAAGAACCCTTGTATCTAGAACATGATATTAAAGAATGCCCTCTGCACAAGTAACATGGATGGCTTTACACAAATTGGGAACAGCCAATTTTTGTTGCTTACATAATTTCGTCCTAGTTTCTATTAGATTTATGCCGTTATTTTCTTTTTCTCTTGGATCTCGGGGGGGGCAATTGCCCCCTTTGCCCCCCCTTGGATCCGCCACTGCCCCAGCACCATTCCAACATACATAACCCTCAAACTCATACCTTAAGTCAGTGTACTGTGGGTTGTCTGACGATGCTCTAGACAACAGACCGAAACGGCCGTCACGCCATAACGTGAGTTAATTTCCATTTAAAAGTGGTTTTTTTAAGTTTATATTACATATTAGTGGAAACAAGATGGATCTTCAACATCATAAATAAAATTACTTCCAATTCAATGACGAATATACTACAGCCATCCTGCCGACCTCCCTATGTGATCACCCATTTCTAGCATAATGGTCGAAATGTGTCTCCAACACTAAGAGAAAGTCCAAATATTAAAAAATAATTTAATTTCTGTGGAATAATTTAATATAAGAGTCCTTCACCAAAATTTTTGATTGCCGGCCGCCACTGCAGTGCTCAGTGAGTAAAATATTTTAATTTTCTACTCAAATATTTGACTTCATAGTCGTGCAATTATTCATAAAGTCAAATACTGTAATTATTATTAGTAATACGCGCAGTTCGTCATGTATACCAAATTTCAAGATTTCAAAACCAGTAAATGTTACCAGTGTCATTTTTTGGAGGATGAAGCCCACATATAGGTCTGAGACCTGTGTGTGGGTAATGAGTTGAATGATGATGATGATGATTGATGAGCTGGACCTACAGTTTTAGAATAGAATGACTTTTTTATTTGTTGACGTGGCGAAGTTTGGACAGTTATGTCCAATCTACCACTTAACCAGTTTTCGGTGGGTTCAGAACCACCGGGAAGTGATTTTACAGCAGAGAACAGTGTCTTTTTTGCTGGCCGATCTAATCGGTCACCCTTACAAAGAGTGCCCAGTAGAACGCAGCTTATCCCTATCAGATTAAACAGATACCTGCTTCGGCTCACGGCTATCACTTCCCTGTCGTCTGGTCTATTAAAATTCAAAGATGTTGAAGAATTTGAATAGACCAATCAGACTCCACCAGTAACATTTACCAGTAAATGAGAAGGCTCCCATAAACTCAACCAATAATCTACTTTTCAACCTGATTTTACAAATTGTTTGGGGGGGGGGGCTTGAAAACGCTTTTGGCACAAAATGGTCAATCAAGAAGTGGAAGGGCGACGACTGTATTACTAGTAACAATACTATTTGATCTAAAACTGTTATTTTTCTAAGAAAAATTTTGAAAATCCAAAAATATATAGTTTTAAAAAGTACAATAATTATTATAGTTATTGTCGATTAGGACAATATTGTCGATTTGAGAGCGTTAATATGGTAACATCAGCTGATGAACCGGGTCCACTTTGATTCGGTCTCCTGTAAACAAAAACAGTCCCAGTAATACCAACTAGAACCACATGATAATCAAGTTGGCATTGCTACCAGTTACCGGCTTTCATAATCAGCTGACTGCCTCCATTTTCTTCAACGTCATCGTCAAACCTCAAACCTTCATCAGTTGATGTCTAGCACTGATAGAGAGAAGAGCTGTTTTGTGCTCCAGTAGATTTTTCAACACAAATCACTGGAATGTTACCTTAAATTTGCTATTTAAACAGTGCCTACTGATTAAATACTGAAGTGCTCAAATGATTTAGTGATGAATAAATGGAAAATCAATTCTGGATATCTTTCACAAGGTAAGCAGTTTCATATCAATTTTTGCAATTTAGTCTATTTTAAGACACCCTTAAATACCATAGTTTCTTAGTTGCATAGCTTTGCTCCATTATTTTGAAGTGAGAAATAACTAAAATGAAATGGCTAAAATTTAACCTAAAAAGTTCATCATCACTAACTCTTTGAAATCTGTCTAGTCATTTTCAGTTACCAACTCTAATTCAATAACTATGTTTCAATACTCGGGTAGGGTAAACTCTACTAGTTTTCCCCTATATTAACTTATTTCAAAGCCAAGCTAAGAAACTATTTAATAACTACAGTTTTTAATATAAAAACCAAGAAAGAATTGTTATTCATTTTTAGGTAGACTTCTCGCTATTCATTATTATACATTGACCTTGACTACGGTACCAATTTATTTTATAGATCATTAGAATTTATAAATTTTATTGGGACATTCTCAGTGAACATGCATTTTCTCATTTTGTTAGTTTTAATCTACCAATGCTGCTTGATTTCAAATTTCTCATGAATTTATTTTTATTATTGCTTCTATTTTCCCTTGGACATTATTTTCCAGACAGTGTGCTTCAAAAGTCAATCTTGAAACTATCCATCAATTGAAACGTCCTTCAAAAATCAAAAGCAGAGAATTTAAATTGTTTTTGACTGAAAAAAGAAATAATTCATTGTTTGAAAAATAAGTTCAGAACTGGTCGTCGCCTACATTATAATTATTATAAATTGATAGTGATATTATATAATCAAATTAAAATTAGTTATCACACTAGTAGCCTCTTAGTGGAATTTTAATGAGCTTTTATATCATGATGATCATCCAAGTAACTAGTAACTATATTGATAAACCTCTTATTAGAACTTGTATGCATACTGGGCTAATTTAATTTTATGATTTCAAGAAATGTTTCTTACAAGCCAGCAGCTACCGTACTGATTTGAACCATGATCTACCAATAATTGATTCAAACTATTCCAATCCTTATAGATAATTAATCCATATTCTTTTCAATGAGAAAATGTTTTTCAGTCTCATTTAATTATTATCTTTAATCTCTGTCCTTTTGCTCAAACTCCACTTACTCACTACTCAAATACACATCCCACTTGCAATTTGACATGTTCAGTGACTATAGATAGGCCTACTGTACTAATCCAACATTTTCTCAAAATTATGTTGCTGCAACCCAAATTGACCAATTTCTTTGATTATTTCACAATTATTTTTAGGATATTATAAAATTGGGTTCCACTATTTGACGTCGTTTCAGGCATTGCTGAATATAGTTAGCAAGATTATTAACTTGAAGCTAGTTTGTAAAATATTTTTTCAAGTTTGGTTTCTCAGTCGTTTAGTAAATTATTCAGTAGCTATTGATTCATTAGCGGCCCTAAGGCTTGTTTCACACACACCCGGCAGTCGGGTAACTGGTGTTGTTTGCCCAGCTGTACGAATGGGACTATGTAATCATACCGGATAAACAATAATGGTTACCTAACTGCTGGGTATGTGTGAAACAAGCCTTAGGGCCTCTAATGAATCAATAGCTTTTGAATGATTTTCTAAACGACTAAGAAACCAGGCATGAACCATATATTAAATTGATCATGATGTTATTTCCATGCCAGTGAATCAAAATGACTCATTCCAAATTCAATTCCATTGGATCACCAATTAATTCTAATATATACTAATGATAGTCTTATTGGAATTGAATAGGAAATTTTAATTCATTCCAAGTATCCTCCAACATTATTCTCAAGGGCAGAGATTGTTCATTGATATACTTGATGAATGAAGTGGCTGTTTTACCCTATCAAAATTTCAATATAATTATTGTTGGAGCCGTATTGATACTGGTTTATTTTGTATGGCTTTCCATTTTTAAGAACAAGTATTTCTGAGTTTTCAACTATATCCAGCAAAACATATGATGCAGTATCAGTATATTAGGACACATTGTTTAATGCTCAAGATACTTGATATTAATCAACATCATCACTTCAAACACATTCTATAGTCAATTGAATATTGCCAGCACATATCAATTTCCAATCAACTTTACAAACTTTTATCAATGTAACACCACCACATATTTTGATATAATTGAAGCAATCAACACACCTCCAAATTTGTAATAGCTTAACTGAACTATTTTTTTTTTCAACAGGATGACTGATCAGTTCAACCTACTTCAAGAAGGAGATATGAAAAGACTCAACTTCATGGTAACCTCTTCAGTAGGTCAAGATGGTGGAGTACAAACTGGCCAGGACGTGAAACTGGAGATTTGGTATTATGTATCTTGCTTTTATAGTCAGTTAGGTTAGAAGTTTCCCACCATTCTCCTGCATATGCTAGGAGGTTTACAGTTGTTAGTCAAGTACCACACTCTTCAACCATGCTCTTGGATTGTGCCACAAAGTCATATTTGTGGCTTCGATGGCAGGGTCTGCATCTGAGAGTCCATGTCTCTCTTGTAGAGTTCATGACCGCAGTTGTCAGATAACGCTGCTATACGTCCGTCTTATGATGGAGTGGTACTGTTTATTGTAGCTGGTGGGATGTGTTATGAGGCTAACAATCGTGAATGGAGATTTGTTGGGTTGTAGGGCATTTGCAGTTGTTAATCATGTATCACACTTTCTATCCGGGCTCTTGATTTGTGCCATGACATAATCTTATCGCACTTGATGGTTTTTTGGCTGGGTTCAGTGGCTCTCACGGATGCTTCGAGAGTCTCTCTCCTCGCTAAGGCCTTGTGACTACTTGTTAGTTCCACAAGGAGAACAGGGTGCACTGCTCAGTCGCCACAACCATTTTATTATGGTGTGGTACATTTCATTGCAGCTGGTGGGTTGATATAAGGCTAACAAATGTAAATAGGGATTTGCTGTTAGGTCCCTGTCAGGATTCTCATGTCACATTCATTGTGCATGGACTGTGTTACCCTGTGATCAAGAGATGCCGGTTGCCAGGTGAAAACCCTGGAGTAATGATGTCTCCGACATATGTTGAGTGCAGGTGTTAGCACCTTTATGTTTGGTAATTGTGATAAGAGATTAGATTAGACATTGATTATGCAAAAATTGTGGGAGTGGCTCTCACTTTAGCTTCGGCTACTGGCTTTGTGCTTAGAGCTTATGCAGTATTTACTGTTGCCAGTGAAAATGCCATAAGCTCCAACACACTGAGAATAGAGTTCACTAAATCAAATCATTTATATATCCTCCTCAACAAAAATAGAAACATAAAAATATAAAAAATACATCTGAATAATATAAAATAAAATTGCACTAAATCAACAAATATATAACTAGTTTATATGGTATTTATATACCAGTTTCAAAAGTACAAATCATGATTTGAAAGAATCAAAAAATTTTCTGGGGCTCTTATACACATGCTAGGAAGTGGAAATATGTGATACTATTTATCAATTGCTTAGAGGCGCTTGCCTACAGATGGTAGGAATGCAAATATTTAAAACTATTTATTGATAGATTATTGGCGCTTGCCTACAGATGTAGGAGTGCAAAAATATTTGATACTATTTATTGATAGATTATTGGCGCTTGCCTACAGATGTAGGAGTGCAAAAATATTTGATACTATTTATTGATAGATTATTGGCGCTTGCCTACAGACGTAGGGGTGCAAAAATATTTGATACTATTTATTGATAGACTATTGGCGCTTGCCTACAGATGTAGGAGTGCAAAAGTATTTGATACTATTTATTGATAGATTATTGGCGCTTGCCTACAGATGTAGGAGTGCAAAAATATTTGATACTATTTATTGAAATATTATTGGCGCTTGCCTACAGACGTAGGGGTGCAAAGATATTTGATACTATTTATTGATAGACTATTGGCGCTTGCCTACAGATGTAGGAGTGCAAAAGTATTTGATACTATTTATTGATAGATTATTGGCGCTTGCCTACAGATGTAGGAGTGCAAAACTATTTGATACTATTTATTGAAATATTATTGGCGCTTGCCTACAGACGTAGGGGTGCAAAGATATTTGATACTATTTATTGATAGACTATTGGCGCTTGCCTACAGATGTAGGAGTGCAAAATTATTTGATACTATTTATTGATAGATTATTGGCGCTTGCCTACAGATGTAGGAGTGCAAAAATATTTGATACTATTTATTGAAATATTATTGGCGCTTGCCTACAGATGTAGGGGTGCAAAGATATTTGATACTATTTATTGATAGACTATTGGCGCTTGCCTACAGATGTAGGAGTGCAAATATATTATACTATTTATTGATAGATTATTGGCGCTTGCCTACAGATGTAGGAGTGCAAAAATATTTGATACTATTTATTGATAGATTATTGGCGCTTGCCTACAGACATAGGGGTGCAAAAATATTTGATACTATTTATTGATAGATTATTGGCGCTTGCCTATAGATGTAGGAGTGCCAAAATATTTGATACTATTTATTGATAGATTATTGGCGCTTGCCTACAGACATAGGGGTGCAAAAATATTTGATACTATTTATTGATAGATTATTGGCGCTTGCCTATAGATGTAGGAGTGCAAAAATATTTGATACTTTTTATTGATAGATTATTGGCACTTGCCTACAGATGTAGGAGTGCAAAATAATATATTATACTGTTTATTTATAGATTATTAGCGCTTGCCTACAGATGGTAGGAGTGCAAAAATGTGTGATACCATATTTATTGATAGATTATTGGCTCTTGCCTATTCATGTATGGTGAATGTGATAAGAAATTAGATTAGACATTGATTATTCAAAATTTGGGGAAGTGGCTCTCACTTTAGCTTCAGCTACTGGCTTTGTGCTTAGAGTTTATGCCATTCTCTCTGGCAATGCTTTGGCAGTGAAAATGTCATAAGCTCTACCACACTGAGAATAGAGTTCACTTGGGTACATTCAAGCATGGAAGCAATAATTCAAGGGTAGTTTAAGGGTGCTGTCCTATACTTGCTAGGAAATGAAAATATGTGATACTATTTATTGATAGATTACTGGCGCTTGCCTACAGATGTAGGGGTGCAAAAATATTTGAAATCATTCATTGATAGATTATTGGCGCTTGCCTACTGATGTAGGGGTGCAAAAAATTTGATACTATTTATTGATAGATTATTGGCGCTTGCCTGCAGATGGTAGGAGTGCAAATATGTGATACTATCTATTGTTAAATAAGGAATTTTCCCCATTTAATCACTCTTGCTCAAGTCTGTTTCAGCCACACTGTGTTGTTGTCATCACCACTTCTTCTCGGGTATTCTTCTCAAACAGATTCAACTCCATTCGTGCTACAGTCTTTTTTCAAGCTTCATCTACTAGGTAATTAACTGTTTTTCTTTTCTTGTAGAATCTATTCTAAATAACTGAAGAAATCACAATCGCCTTCATAGCTAAACAGATTCGGTTTCAGAGCAATTCAAATATCTAATCCAGTGCTGAGTTTCAAGCATTGCATTTTGAGATTTGTCCAGATATCTCAACGCAGTAATAATTGAATGTTTCCATGAGTGATGATTCTGAATCTCCATCAATAAATCAGATAATAAATCCAGCCAATCCGACTTAGCTTTTTTAAATGCTATCCAATTCTAAACACTATTCTTGATTATTTGAATTAAAAATTAAATTATGTTGTTTTAAAACTATTTAGTGGACTTTATGCTTTGAAAATTTCTTTTATCTCTGATTGTTTTCTAGGCTAGTTTGCCAGCAGAAGTGTTCATCTAATTGCTATCAAAGAGGATGGAAACTCCAAAACTAAAACTGATAAGATATATAGTAGTACCGGTAGCTTACTTGAACAGAATTTTTGTTTGAAGCTTGGTATTTGATGATCCAGACAAACTGCTAGCTGGACAGTTACTTGAAAAAATATTATTGTTGAAAATGATAGAATAATATTCTTCAAAAGATTATATTGTTTTCATATTGATGCAGGAAATTTGATGAAAATTTCTGTAAACATGATTAGGCTACCAATACACAGTTTCAGTAGTTCGTTGGTATTATAAACCTTTTAATCAGAATTGAAATGCAATAATTTTTGTTTAATGTTGAAATAATAATTGTTTTTTGCTTTTCTACTGGTGGGGAAGGAATTATGCACAAATTCTGGAACGCAGATTTCAGGGTTATACCGGAACGTTTTTCTAAGTATGTCGGGAATTAAAAAAATATTTTTTAGCAACTTTTTATATTGTACTTGTAATTGGGCATGCATTTATGTTGTTACAATTCTTTGTTATATTGTGTTTTTCATGGCATTGATTTAAAAAACGTTATGTATTAATAATAGCAAAAAAATCATTTTCTATTTAAATTCAAACAATGAAAATATATATAGTTGATAAAGTTTCTATAGAGTACAAGTGACCTTTTCAGATTATTTCAAGTCTCAACTTTTGTAATTTTATCGATTGTGGCTATTGTAATTTGTGAATACTGTTTGTATTGACTAGTCTTAATACTTCAAGGCATGATTTTGAAACACAGTTTGTACAATCCACAACTAGGTAGGGCATGCAGTTCTCTGTTACTTCGTTTATTTGTTTTATTGTGTATTTCCTGTCATTGATTTTACCAGACACTTTGTATCAATCATTGTTAAAAAATGTCAGCTCCCACTTCAAACAATTGAAGATATATCTAGTTGATAATGATTTATAATTTAAGTATAATTTCAAGTTTCAACTGCTGTAATTTTATCGATGGTGACTAATGTAATGTGAGAATACTGTTGGTATTGACTTGTCTTGTACTCCATGTGTGGAGTTTTCAAGGCTTAATCTTTAAAAAATTCAAATAATAATAAATAAAAATACAGGATGAAAAGGGCAGAAGAAGGAAGAAGCGAGAAAGGTGGGAGGTCTAGGCCACGGGCTTCTCCATCTTTCTTAGTATATTATATTGAATGATCAACATTTAATTTAATTTCCACTTTTAATAATATTTTATTGTTATATAGATAGGAAACATTGTTTTTTAAATGTTATGATTTATTCAAAATTATTTTCTCTTTTGTATGAATTTCATTTATAAAATCTTATACTGGGTTCTCTGCTGTACAAACCGATGGAGAATTTTGAGAGGCTCTTTTTGTCCATCTTGAATTACATCTGAAGTTCTGCTCTTCTGGTGTATTTTGATGATGTTCTCTTTTTGGTGTTTAGGGAGGGGGGTATTGTTTGCTGGAGGGGGGTATTGTTTGCGGTACTGGTTCTATTGTGTTGCTATGGTGTCAGTTTGTAGAATAGCTTTTGATGTCTATTTGTTGTATCAGAGGAGTACTGCAGAAAACCCAGCAAATGAGATTTATATTAAAATATATTCTTTTTAAAACAATTATTATTTATTAATAGAAAATGTGGTCAGGGGATACTGTTTGGTTGGCAGGACAGAGGTGATCTCTGGAGGTACCCCAGGGATTGCCTCTCAACTCCAACACTACTTCCCTCCGTTAATGGGTTGTAGTTAGGAGCAGTATCCACCTCGCGTGGCCCACAAGGCCCCTCCCGGAAGGGGGGCAAGTCAACCTTACGTCCTCGAATGGTGTTGATGCCACACCTCGTGTGGGCTGGGAAACGTACGTCCTGGGTGCCCTCGGTTTGGTTCATCTCTTGACTGGAGGCAGTGTTGAGATGTCCCCTGACGGTGGGATACCACAGTGACTGCGGCCGACAAGGCTCTGGCGATTGGCGAAGTTAGGGACACCCAAAGTTAGTAGACAGATCTATCTGCTACTAATCTTGGTGGTCTCTCACTACCGCTTTTCATGAATTTTTACTATTCTTCCTTTCTGTTCTCAATTCCCTTTTGGGGCCAAGTAATAGGTGTTGTTAATTTTAATTTTTTTATTTTCTCATGTAGGCATCTATTATTTTATCATCCTATCATTCGCAGTTCTTATTTAGATTGTTGTGTAATTTAATTTATTTTAAATAATGTGAAAAAATTGAATTAAACTTAATATTTTGAGCTAGTATTCATGCGAGCAGCAGAACATATAGGACGTCTAAAGAATAGTAACTTTAAATTCTTGTAATGATGTGAAAATTCTTTAGAGTAGAATTTGATGTGGAAATAGTGCGTGATTTGGATTTCTGCTTTCCATTTTCAGGTATCTGTTCAATCAGAGATAAGCTACGAAACTCCTGGGCACTCTTTGTAAGGGTGACCGATTGGCCAGCAAAAGAGACTCTGTTCTCTGCTGTATAATCACTTCCCGGTGGTTCGGAAACCACCTAAAACTGTAAGTCCAACTCAGCAATCACCATCATCCAATTCACTACCCACGCACAGGTCTCAGTCCTATGTGGGCTTCATCCTCCAAAAAAAATCATGGGAATAAAACGCAAAAACCTTCATATAAAAAAACTAGGTCTAAGCAAGGGCGTCATTTTAGTCCAGCTTATGAGGGGGAAGGGGCATTTATTAAAAAATCTATCTGAAGAGTTTGAATTTTGTCACAATTTTGTTTCTTATTACTATTTTTTCAAGTTAATATCTTATTCCAATAAAGTAATTTTGTTGTTTGGTATAATAATATAATAATTATCTATACCGCTTTTTTCACTTTTGGCTTACCGTATATTAATAACAGGGGTGCCCACAGGGGGGGGGGGGGCTATGACGCAGACTGCGTCATTGAAATTCATGGGGGGGGGGGTTCCAAAAAACGTTTTGGGGGGGGTCGTAAAGTTGATTGAAACCGTGTTTAACGTGACAACATTAAAAAATATACTAAGAAGTCACCAGATAGAATGTCAATTAATGAAAATATATTTATAATTATTATTATTATACAATTGAATATGAATTAGCTAAAATAATAATGTTTAGGATTTGTGCAGGAACTTGTGCAGATGTACTTGAGTCTATTTCTAACGAAGAAATAATTGAAAGGTTTTCTGTTTCCTCATCCCAAAAACTTCTATGTGGGGTTTAGAGAGATAGATTTAACAATAGATTTTAGAGGGAAGTGATAGCCGCGAGCCGTAGCAGGTATCTGTTCAATCAGATAGATAAGCTGCGTTCTCGTAGGTCCTGTTTGTAACGGTGACCGATTAGATTGGCCAGCAAAAAAGACAATGTTCTCTGCTGAAAATCACTTCCCGGTGGTTCGGAACCCACCTAAAACTGTAGGTCCAACTCATCAATCACCATCATCCAACTCATTACCCACGCACAGGTCTCAGACCCATGTGGGCTTCATCCTCGAAAAAAAAAAAACTTAGAAGGTGCCTAGCTAACTTGTAGATGGTCACAGTCTACAAATTTAAAATGTTTGTCTTCAAACTGTTGATGTTTTTCATGTATTTTACGATAACTACTTACTAATAAGTAAGAACTGCTTTTGAAAAACTTACTAAATACTAAAAATTCAGTAATTTTTCATAACTATGTCTTTATTTTGTTTTTGAAAGACACTTCTTTCGATTGTGTGTTGTAAATAACTATACATGAAATGTGTGCCTTTTATGTACTTCATCCATACATAAATTCTCCCAAGATACTACACTAAGTAAATAACCTGTTGTTTAACTACTGTCCAATAAATGACTTAGTATTTTGAATTTTTGTGTTTTACAAATGAAGTTATTAACTCATTGTTTTCACTTCCTTTAAAGGAACAACTTTGTAGAATTATTTAACCTTAATCTAATTGGTACACCGAACATAAACTTATAGGTATTTCATTTTTATTGAACATTGTGTATTTGTAATAATATTTTATTGTTTAAAAACCATTTAAGTTCAAATTATATTTAGCTATTTTGCAATTAAGTTTATTGAGCAGAAGTTCGTATATTCATTTCATTGATATTTCTTTTTTACCTTTACAAAAAAATGTTACCTATGTAAAGAATCTCAAGAAATATACATACATTTTGTATATTATCGACTGGGTTTGAATTTTTTCAATAGTTATAAAAATCTTCTTTTAGTTTTAGAAAGAATACGGGGGGCTTTTTTCGCATTTTTGGGGGGGGTCTAATTTATGGGGGGGGGGGTTTGGTGCCAAATTTAGGGGGGGGTGCGTCATGAGGCTTAGGGGGGGTGGGCACCCCTGTCAAAACTGACACTGTATTTCAGTAAAAGTGAGTGTAAATCACATTTAATTGAAATACAGTGTTAGTTTTGATATTAGATAGTTCATCAAGTATTTCGTCATGGAAAACATCACAGATGAAAATATCCACTAGATATTATTGTATTGTTTTGAAGACTTTGTTTCATACTGAATTCTTTATATTACGACGAATCACCGATCGGCGATGATACAATAACATCTACAATCAACTGATGATAGGAGGGTTGAAACCGGTAGTGACTATAATAATTGGATATCAAAACTCAGGCATTTAAACCTTTATTTTTATGAAGACTAGGTTGAAAGTTTTGATTCTGCCGCATTAAAGTATTCACTCTTTAATCAGTTATATTTTACGTCTAAACCCAATACAAGTCTAAATATTGGTACCAGTATTAATCATGATTTATATATTTTTTAATTTTGTGGGGTTTAGTGACTACATTCTATTTTGACCAAGAGTAGTTGAATACCAGGTTAAGATCGACATGGAGAGGCTTGGAGCTACCCAAAGAGATGCAGAGGACCGAAATACACTAGAAACAATTAGTCTGGGCGCGTGGCTCTGGTTTCACTACTAGCCGTCCTGTAAAAGTTGACTAGTTGACCTTGAAGACATCTGCAGCGTCGCACGGGCCACATGTTTTTAGAAATGAGCGATAAACACTCCCCTCGCCATGGCTGACTACCAAACGGCCGCGCGCCCAGACTAATTGTTTCTACTGTAACTGGGGGCGATTTGTTGGTGCGGCTAAATATCAACTTCGATATAGATGGCCCTGGGAGTAAGTAAGTAAGTTGAATACTACCATAATAATAAATTAGCCCAAAATGGTTGAAAGAAAAAAAACAGTGTAGTTTTAAAAGTACTCACTGTTAAGTCTGGCGAAAGCTGAGTGATGTTTATAGATGAAAAGTTGTTTTGCGACAAGTAAAGCTGAGTGACTTTCTTGAATCCCTTGTCAAGATGCTGGGGCAACGATGTCAGCTGGTTTTGGCTCAGATAGAGCACGGTGTGGTTGATTCTGGAGAAGTGTGCATATAGATTGTAGGTTGGCAGCATGAAGGCATTGTCCAAATGGACCAATCCACGGCCAATGCAATCGACTAGCAGAGCCGAATCGGATGGTCTGTAGGAACATTCGCATTTTGGGGGACAAGTACTTCTATCATCCATGCTGACCAACTCATGCAAGTGATGTACATCGCATGTGACGGCTTTGGACGGTATGGTGGCCACTTCTTTCCCTTGCAACTGTCCAGGCTCTGAACAAAACAAATCAGATGCGTCGATTTCTAGGTGACAGTAAGCCTCGTCGATCATCTTATGCTCCAAAAACCTCAGAAAATCATAAATCTTGCAGTCGCATTTCAACGGATTGCCAGCTAAGATGATTTTGGTCAGCTCATTCTCGTTGGGGTGACCACTGGTCATGTCGCACTGGTGTCGAGCAATCATTTCCAAGCCGCTCATGTCGAATCTTGAGATATTGTTGTGCGATAGATCCACTCTAAGCACGTCCTGAATCAGGTTAAATTGGAGGTCTTCAGCCTGAAAAATAACCAAAATAATTGTTACAAAATTGGAAAACTAGTGGTTAATCCGTCCTTTACAAAGGGATGAAAGGTGGATTTTATAAATTAAACATGTTATGAATTGATTTCAACCGCCAATGCCAACACAATAAGAAATGCTCTAACATTGTTTCTATAAATTCTTATTTTGTCATTTTTTTAATGCATTTCCTTAAATGTTTGTTTTTTTTTCTAAAAAATCATGTTTTATGATTTTCTTTCTTGACCTGAAACACATACGAGTCTAGTAAGTGATCAGTTTTCAACTGAATAAATAATAAGGTTGATATTTCAACATTTACAAAAATAATGAACCGAGAACAAGATGAGCCTCAACATAAAATAAAGAATAATGTCTGGAAATAGAGCATACTTCAGTAACATAAAACTTCTAAAAAGCAGGCTCATTTGTAGAGACACTAAATTGAAAATATAAGAGAGCCTAATACGGCCAGTAGTGACAAATGGCTCTGAATATTGGACATTAACCAAAGAAGACAAGAATCATCTGGGTGCATTTAAAAGAGAAAAATTTTAGAACAATTTATGGTCCTGTGAAAGAGGGAAAAGAATGGAGAAGAAGGACAAATTCAGAGCTGGAATCATTGATACACGGCCGTAATATCGTACGTTTTATAAAGGCGCAGAGACTCAGGTGGTTTGGGCATATCTGCAGAATGAGTGAAACCAGAATGCCCTAAATAATCTACAAAGAGAAACTTCACTCAAGAAGGAAGAAAAGCAGACCAAGGATAAGATAGGAAGATGAAATCAGAGAGGATATCTTAAAGATGGGATATAGTAGAGGATGGATTACATTATTAGATTGGATTATTTCATTTATTCAACTTTCTTAGTAATGGCGAAGGTGATATTGTGGAAGGTATCCATAATGAAAAATAAGACGAAATTGTCACAACCACATTTAATAAAACTTCGAGTAACTAGTTTCGGTTGTTACACCATTATCAATCTCAATCAAACCCTTTTTAATGATTGATAATGGTGTAACAACCGAAACTAGTTTCTCGAAGTTTTATTAAATGTGGTTGTGACAATTTCGTATTATTTTTCATTCATTTATTCATGTAGATTACAAAATGCGCAGTCTTGAAGTCTTAGATTCTAGATTGTTAAAAATATATAAGTACTGTAATTGTTCTATGAATTTTACATAGCTTAACTAAATAATTATTCAATGAAATGAATATGAGATGCAATTTGATAACGATAATATGATTGTGATGTATCTACATGAAACGGCCAAGTTTGAACATATAAATGTCCATTTTTGGAAGAGGATATTCAAAGATTTTCTTCTCATCAACACTTGACCGTAATGGAGAAAGAGAGAAAGATGAAGAGAGATGATTGGTGATAGAGATGCTTGGAGGGATGTAGTGAAGGAAGCCAAAAGCCCATATTGGGCAGTAGTCAAAAAAAAAAAAAAAAAAAAAAAAATGAACCGGCTTTGGAGCACACCGTGATACCTCGATTATAATTATTTTGCACATAAAGAAATATGAAATATAAACACTTATAAATTCCTGTATTTCTTGTTCCATGACGAACTGCGTTGTTAATATTAACTTTTCATGTGAAATTTATATTTGACTGCAAGTCGTTAAATTTCACATGAAAAGTTAACACTTATAAATCTAATGAAACTAAACGTGATTGATTGATCTCACCTGAATAACAGAGATCTTGTTAAATCTCAAATCAAGATACTGCAGAGATGTGAGTATGAAATGCCAGTCCTCGAAAAATGTCGAAATCGAATTATTGGCCAGTTTTAGAGTTTTCAATGCTCTGCAAAACTGAAACGGCGAGTGAGACACGAGCTGGCTTGTTTGAAACGTCAGTAGGTTACTAGTGAAGTCGATCGTTGTCAACTTGGGCTTGCGTTGGAAGGCGTTCGGGTGGACCACCTCCAGTTTATTGAAACTCATGTTGATGGAATCCAAGTCATATAAGCCCTCCAGAAGGTTTCTGAAATTATAACAATTTTTAAATTATATAAATTGAAACAACATTACTTTTATAATTTAGTCTAATAGCTTCTGACTATGTGATTAACGAATATACTTTTTTTAAATTTAAATTATATAAATAAAAAAAAACTCCTGGATTTCTTGTTCCATGACGAACTGCGTTGTTAATATTAAATTGTTATGTGAATCTTAACGACCTCTGAAAACGGATCTCAAAGATTCGAAAGCGCTCGGCCTACAGAGTAAGTAAATGGGAATTGATAGCCGCGAGCCGTAGCAGGTATCTGTTCAATCAGAGAGATAAGCTGCGTTCTCGTAGGTCCTGTTCGTAACGGTGACCGATTAGATTGGCCAGCAAAAAAGACACTGTTCTCTGCTGTAAAATCACTTCCCGGTGGTTCGGAACCCACCTAAAACTGTAGGTCCAACTCATCAATCACAATCATCCAACTCATTACCCACGCACAGGTCTCAGACCTATGTGGGCTTCATCCTCAAAAAAAAAAAAAAAATTTACTTATTCTTAATGAATATTTGACTGCAAGTCGTTTAGATTCACATAACAAGTTAATAAAAAAAAAAACAATATTTTTATAATTTGGAGTCTCACTAAGTTAGTTATTATTATGTGACTAGCAAAATAGATTTTATATTTTATAGATTTTTTAAAATACGTACTGTTATGCAAGTAATGACAGCTGAATTGCAGGAAAATAGGTGATTTTTCATACTAGAATATGTTAAGATTTTGTATGAAAATAACGCAATTAAATGTGAGCAAATAATAAGCGTACGGCTTATTATAAATTAGGAAATCCTCCAGGCTAGGTTTTACCGTGCCGTTTAACATGGAAACTGAAGGTTTTACTTTATTTGATACAAGTCTTAGTATTGCAAGAATACTGGTTTGAAGAAACTTTAAGATCATAGAAATGCATATTAATTCAAAGATTTAAATTTTCTTTGTAGTGGTCAAGGTGATATTGTGGAAGGTATCCATAATGAATAATAAGACGAAATTGTCACAACCACATTTATTAAAACTTAGAGAAACTCAATCAGAGTTTGATTGAGATTGATAATGGTGTAACAACCGAAACTAGTTTCTCTAAGTTTTAATAAATGTGGTTGTGACAATTTCGTCTTATTATTCATCAAAGATTTAAAGAATTTTTGGCCAATTAACTAGAGAATGATGGAACAAATATTATACATTTTTACCCATAATTAGCTTTATTTTGAGTTTACTGTATTTGATTTGCATTTCTCCCCATAATACAGAGGTGTACTATAACTATAGTGGTAGCAACTAAGTAAAAAGCCATCTTTCGCTAGTAATTGAATTATCCATTTAAGTTAAATATGTTGGTAAAACTTAAGTTAAACTAAGTTGGTTAAATATGTAAGTTAAGATAATGTAAAGTTTAGTTTATGAAGTGGTGGTATAACCAACATATAAATCAATACAATTGAATCTATAATAGAATTTTTTTTTAATGTTTTGGAAACTACATCTCGGTTGCACTAAAGTAGTTATAGAAGCCTAGTTCATTGGCTTTCTCATAATCCACAAATATATTTGCAGTAGTGTCATTTAAAAAAAAAACTTATTAAAATAAAAGAAAAATATTTTGAAGAATATCAACAGATGTTTTAATTTATTCATTTCCATTAAAAATAAACATCATTCCGAAAATTGAATGATCAGTAGGTCTAATTCAATCATTTATGATTTACTGCTTTGAATAATTTTCAAAATCTAGAGGAAAAATATCTATATAATTTTTTAATATTACTCACTTATAATAATAGAATAATCTGTACAAATATAAGTACAGACTACAGCTCCCTCCTTTCATAATACTTTCCTTTGAAGTTTATTCTTTGAAATTGTATTTTCGTATTCTATTGTGATTTCTCATTATTTGAAAAGTACATTTAATATGAAATTTGTACAAATATAAACTAGACAACTGATTCTTTGTGAAATATTGATATTATCATGAACAATTGAAGAAATTTTAGCAGGCTTCTGTAGGGAAGCACTGAAATTTGTATCTGATTCTGTTTTATTGATTACTAACTAATGGTTCCAATCTTATCTACTGAAATAGCACTGATGGAAATAGTAATTGTAATTTCTCTCACTTCAGTCAACACAGGAAAGAATCAGTTTTATAATAATAAACTAATCAATTCAGATATCATGCTGTCATATCGGGAATTTCCTGTATACGGATCAAAACATTCCCAACTAGCCCGGATGTTAGTGTGACAAGACACTATAATCACTACAAATAAGTATAGACTATAGCTCCCTCCTCTTCCATAGTGTTTTCCTTTGAAGTTTATTCTTTGAAATTGTATTTTCGTATTCAATTGTGATTTTTCATTATTTGAAAAGTAGGTTTAATATGTTTTCGATACATTGAAATCATTCATTGAAGCCATAGGAGATTCTAATTATGAAAATATATACAATACATAATTAGGCGTGAAAATAAACCGTAATTGTGAAAATATAGACAATAAATAATTTGGCGTACGACTTTATTGGTGAGACCAATAATTATTTTTTATTTCTATCACTGTACTTGTGGGTTAAGTGGAAGACTTCTACCTCAACTTCACCCACAGCACTTATGTTAATTGTAAAGTATTAGTTATGGTGTTACCATAGTTGGAAAGGCTTTACATTTCACACCAGACTAGCCCTACATCCTTATTTATTGTTAATGTATTTTATATTGAAATATATATCTATATTTTGTTTTATTGTATTGTGTGTTATGTGTATAAATTGAATTGAATTGAAAGTGCTTCAATAAAAGACTATTATCTATCTACTTAATTGGCAATAACGACCCTTACAGAACACAAAAGGAGAATCTCTTAGGCTACTTTTCTAAGTTTACAGGTAGTTTAAACTCGCCGTTCAACGAAACATGATAAAACTACAATTTTAGGTTATGGATGACTGATAAATAGCCCTACTCACCCGGATAAAAATTTCAGTCGGTTGCGTGAAGCATTCAATGCAGTCAGCTTCTTTGTGTACTTGAATAGCTCATCCGGCAAAGTAGTTATTTGGTTTGAGCTGATATCAATTTTTTTAACTTCGCCATTATCCTTGAACAGCTCGGCTGGGAGCTCGGTTAGCTGATTATCGTTGAGCATGATGCTTGTTATGGAAGTTGAATTCCAAAATACATCCTTAGGCAGTGACGCCACCTGGGATCTACTGATTTGCACCAATTGCAGATGTTCCAAGTTGGCAAGAAATTGGGAAGGGATGGTTTTCAGTGTCTGCTGGTTGACCATTGTGAACTTTTTCAATAGGGGATTGTCTAGGAAGAGGTTTTGAGGCAGTGTTACAAATTCATTCCCGGACAAATTGATAGTTTCCAGTTTGCTGAGATCAGCAAAAAGATCAGCGCGCAATGTGACCAAACTGTTGAGGCTCAGATCAAGCGACTCCAGGTTGGGTGTACTTGTAAATACAGCTCTACTTATATCAGTCAACTGATTGCTCCAGATGTTCAGCAATCTTAAGCGGGTGAGATTGTTGAAAACGCCTGGATCTAAATTTTTCAGCTTATTATTTCCCAACTCGAGAACTTGTAGTTTGGTTAGAGATCTGAAGACATCTTTGGGCAGGTCTGTTATGAAATTGCCTCTGATATTCAACCATGTGACATTGGTGACATCCAGGAACAAATCATCAGGTATAACAGTTAGATTGCTTTCATCTAACCTCAAAGTGTCAATATCACCTAGACCTTCAAAATGTTTTCTGCTTATTGTCTCATCGAATGAGCTGTAACTAATTTCCAGTTTTTCAATTTTTGGAATACCCATCGATTTCATCAACGCCTTGAATGGTGCATTTGGTATCGAACAGAATTTAATCGACAGAATACCAGATTCACCAATATTGGCACCTGAGATAATTTTAAAATCGTCGGGGATATTGGAGTCGCACTGCAGTTTAACGTGGGTTTCGGTGTTGCTTTCGATTTGCAACATGATTGCGGGCTTGGAGAAAGGACAGAGCAGGTCGTAGTTTCCGTTGATGTCCCTCGAACAGCTACAGTTTGCTGGCGTGTTTTCTTTACAGTCATATTTGCCAGCCACTTGCAGTATTTGACATCCAAGGCACAATAGAATGACACTGATTGTAACTGTTCTTGAGATCGCGATGCTGCTCACTGGGGATCTGCAAAACACAAAAAATGAAAACAGATTTAGAATAGATTAATAACAGACATTTCATAAAAAAGATGTTACATTGAGAAGACCGAGAAATGAATGAATGAGGAGTGATAGCCGTGAGCCGTAGCAGGTATCTGTTCAATAAGATAGAGATAAGCTGCGTTCTCCTGGGCACTCTTTGTAAAGGTGACCGATTAGATTGGTCAGCAAAAAAGACTCGGTTCTCTGCTGTAAAATCACTTCCCGGTGGTTCGGAACCCACCTAAAACTGTAGGTCCAACTCATCAATCACCATCACCCACGCACAGGTCTCAGACCTATGAGGGCTTCATCCTCCGAAAAAAATGAATAAATATTGGGAGGTGTGAATAAAGTTGAGCACGTTGAGTAATTTGAGTGAGTGGACTCGACTGGAGTTGACTGTTGCGTTAACATTCAAATATCTATGAAATGTTTAATTCAGGATAATTATGTCTTTTATTTATTTAAAGTCATTTCCATTGTGAAAAATATTAATGTAGGATTATTACTGACAATAGGCCTACTTCTTTACAAGTATGATTTTTATTCAAATCTAGTAAAATGTATTTTCCGGTTGTTCGGAACCCACCTAAAACTGTAGGTCCAACTCATGAATCACCATCATCCAATTCATTACCCGCGCACAGGTATCAGACCTATGTGGGCTTCATCCTCCGAAAAAAGAAAGTATTTTGGGACAACAAAAACATTCTTGATCCTTCAAAAATATTTATCTAGCCAACACATAATATGTGGAAATTAGCAAAAAAATGATCTATCCATTCTCAGTTCAACAGTATCTTCACAAATGTTGGGGAAACTCAAACATGACAATAAACACACAAAAATACCGCTTTTGAACAATATTTTGAGAACATAACCTACATTCCAACTTTACTTCAGTTAGGGCTTTTAGCCCTAGTTCAATAGTATCTTTTGGAAATTTTCAAAAATCTATTACAGAGAACATTTATAATATCAACATTTAAATATATATTTATATATTTGTAAAAAACTGTGAACAATAATTAAATCAGATTATGAAATCAAAGATATTAATCACTGGTTCAAAGATGGCTCAGAAATGTTTTCTCTTGATTTACAATTAACTTCTTTCTCTAGATGCTAATGACCGGAATACATGCGCTCAACTTTTGTACCCATTCGAAACCGGTTCAAGTTTAACATGGGATTTCCCAGCCTCAGTTTACATAGTGTTCGAAATTAGACAAGTTATGCAAATCATCAACTCTGTGGGTGTTAGCTGCTAAATAAACAAAAAATAGCGTTTTGGAATGGTTACTCATACTATGATACTAATGTGTGTAAAAGTTTGATACTGTTATAATATTAATTGGATTCAAAACTGTCTACAGTTATATACATATTTATTATCTACACAATTTGAATAACATGGGCTTCTCTAGAGATTCAACTCTTCATTGTTCCGCTGGAAATTCCGCTGTTTTAAAAACCTCAATTTTTATAATAGAAATATAGGTAAGTGATAGCCGCGAGCCGTAGCAGGTATCTGTTCAATCAGATAGATAAGCTGCGTTCTCGTAGGTCCTGTTTGTAACGGTGACCGATTAGATTGGCCAGCAAAAAATACACTGTTCTCTGCTGAAAATCACTTTCCAGTGGTTCGGAACCCACCCAACACTGTAGATCCAACTCATAAATCACCATCTTCCAACTCATTACCCATGCACAGGTCTCAGACCTATGTGGGCTTCATCCTCAAAAAAAAAAGATGAGTAAAAATAAATTTTAGAATTTCTGAAATTAGTTGAAAAATAAAATCATATTCTATTTCATAAATATCTAACCAATAGAATTGATTGAAAAATAATAGAATAATAATTTTTATATAGCTGAAATGCCAATGAGAGCTCAAAACTTGTCTGGTAAATGTTACTGGTGGAGTCTGATTAGTAAATTCAAATTCTTCAACATCTATGAATATGAATAGATTCAAAAACTTTGGCAACCTCGCAAATTTTTTCATTGATGATTGAATTCTATAAAATATGTAGAAAGTACTGAACTACTAGGAAATATTAATATCAAGTTTATTTGTATTGACATTCCTCCATGATCATCAAATTAAAATACAGGGATGTGATAGGCTTAGCAGGAGTCTGTTCAATCAGATAAGATAAGCTACACTCTCGCGGGTCCTCTTTGTAAGGGTGACCGATTGGATTGGCTAGCAAAAATGACTGTTATCTACTCTAAAATCACTTTCCGGTGGTTTGGAACCCACCTAAAATTGTAGGTTCACCATAACATGGCTCAAGCGGCGAGGTCTTACTACCCTTAAGGAATTTTATCTTATCAATTAGATAAGATAAGCTACACTCTCCTGGGTGTTATTTGTAAGGGTGACCGACAGGATTAGCTAGCAAAAATGACTCTGTTATCTATTGTAAAATCACTTCCCGGTTGGTTCGGAACCCACCTAAAATTGTAGGTTCCCAATAACGGCTCAAGCGGCGAGGTGGAACTACCTTTAAAGGTCCACCAATAAAAGCCATACGCATTTAGTTTTTTATATTAAACTATTTTTTAGATGCAGCTCCATCTTCTTTTCCACTTAATTAAAGTAGACTTCCAAGTGGAAATAATTGTTTAATATAGGTTTGAATATTATGGTGTAACAAAGCACAACCTCATTTTAGTTTTAATTATAATATAGTACTTTCTTTGTAGTGGCGAAGGTGATATTGTGGAAGATATCCATAATGAATAAAAAGAAGACGAATTTGTCACAGCCACATTTATTGAATACCGTGAGATACTAGTTTCGGTTGTTACACCATTGTCAATCTGCAAAAAAGTAGAAAACAATCTGTCAAAACAAAAAATCTCAAGTGGTTGTGACAACTTCAAGTCTTTTTATTCATTACTAGCTGGCCCAACGCGCGTTGCTGCATTCTCATGAAATTCTACTTGATTTTATTATTCGCCACCTCCCGCTGAGGTTACATTTCAAATTAGGAAAGAAGTTAGTCCTAGGGCTCTTCCAGCTGATCATAGAGGCTTCGTTGTTTTCTTAATCACCACCTCTGAATGAAGAAACATTTCAAATTGAAACCTCCTATAACTATAAGGGTAGAAGCTAGGTTTTTTATTTTATTATTCGCCACCTCCCGCTGAGGCTGCATTTCAAATTTCTAGCTGCATTGGTTAACAGATGTCATCAACCTAGCATAATTACATTTCATCATACCCAGTCGTATGTTTCCTACGTATTGCAAGGCTCCGACTGCACGGTAGCCTACATGCAAAGTGTAAAGTCTTTTGCTGTTCAAAGACAGCGTAAATAACGCCTCTAAGGAGCCTGCCATATGATTAAAAACTGTTGACTTTATATCAGCTGTTCCTTTAAGCTGTTTGGCTGGCAAGTTCAGTAGGTAAGGTCTATAAAATGGTTTAATTAATAATAATTATTAGCTCCCCTATTAAAATGTATGGTCAGAAACCATCCCCAATATTCACACAACATATTCCCAAAGTTTCATGCCGATCTGTCAAGTACCTAGTATTGGAGTCTATAGGGAACATACATACATCCATACATACATACATACATACATACAGACAGACATTCATTTTTATATATAATTATAGATAATAAAGTACAGTTTCAAATATTGTGACTCGTAAAACTATGAAATAATCTAATTATTGCCATGAATAAGCTGCCATAAATAAAACAAACAATCTCAAGTGGTTGTGACAACTTCAAATATTTTTATTCGTTATAATAAAGTAGGCCTACTGTTTCAAATATTGTTACTAGTAAAACTATGAAATAATCTAATTATTGCCATGAATAAGCTGCCATAAACAAAACAAACAATCTCAAGTGGTTGTGACAACTTCAAGTCTTTTTATTCATTATAATCTTAATATATAATTCCGTAAGTCAAATTTTTGTAAAGAAATTGTGAGTGACTGGATGGCCGTAGAAGGATGGGAGGGGTCTTATTTTAAAGGTCTTGACGTGAATTTTGAGGGAAAACTATTCATTTTTCTTATTTTTTCACCATAAATTCGCAACAGAATAAAACTTTTCCCATTAAAACAACATGGGGTTTAATTTGTTTACATCTTTTGAAATTAAAACAGCTGTGCCACAGAGTTGTCATAGTTGTATATCTGTGTACTCATAGCCAGCTGTACTTTTTATGAATTCAGTTTGTTTACTTTTAAACTACAGCAATGTATAATTTTTAGTTATGGTGATCTATAGTTATCGTATTTCTTCTTTATTTATTTAGTAATGAACAACGGAGGAAGGCCGCGTCGCCGAGGTGTTGGCTTTCGAAATCAGCATGACAGACGACCAAATTTTAATTGTTTTTTATACTTATTATTTTCAAAATAAAAAAGTTTACTGTTTTAGAGGCTATTGTCCCTAAAAACCACCATTTAAATGTAAATGTATCTACTGTATATAATATATTGTATACAGTTTGTGTTGTAAACTATATTATAATGCTAGAAAATCATTGCTTATTTATAAATGACCAATGAAGGTTGATAAAAAATTTATGTATTTTGGTTTTTTAGGGGCTTTTGCCCCTACAAGCCCCTAGTAAAGTACAGTTTCAAATATTGTTACTAGTAAAACTATGAAATAATCTAATTATTGCCATGAATAAGCTGCCTTAAACAAAACAAACAATCTCAAGTGGTTGTGACAACTTCAAGTCTTTTTATTCATTATAATAAAGTACTGTTTCAAATATTGTTACTGGTAAAACTAAGAAATAATTTAATTATTTACCATGAATAGGGAAGGAGCATAGTTTATTGATTAATGGAAGGATAGCGGAAGAATGTAATCGATATCTACTAATATCTATAATATTCGCAACAAAAAATCAGTTCGCGGTTTATTTTGTCACTTGGATACGCATTTGAGTAGGCAGCGTTGCGTTTTAAAACGGTCAACAATGGACTCCCGGATCTGCCGCCGAGTGAAAGTCTACTCCTACTTTCAGACATCTTGTAACACACTCTACAGAAGAGCAATGTCCTCGACGTCGTCTCTTGACAAGTTACATAAGAGAAATTACTATTGAGATAGTGATTTTAGGCAGCTGTTAAGAAAAAGAAGGAAGTAGCAGACGTCGCAAAATACCCGAAACAAAAATTTGGCTAATAAATTGGAATTTATTACAAATAAGTGTTTTTTTTAGATCTTCGGAGAAAAGGAAAAGAAAGAGTTACTGAGTGTAAAAGTGTTTTGAAATTAGGGGACTACAATCTACAATTTAATAATAAAAAAGACACAATAAAAATGTATTTTAAATTATAAAAAGACAGTTTAACAAATTACCACATTCTGAGTATTTTAAACTGATAATTATTTCGTGATGTTGTGATTTTCATAAATTATTAATGAAGCTTAAAATATTTAAAACATTTCAGTTTAATTGCATTTAATACATTTTATTTACATTTCAGTTTGAATGTAAATGTGTTTCGAAATTAGGCGACTACAATCTACAATTTAATTACAAAAAAGGCAAATGAATTTTAAATTATAAAAAGACAGTGTAAAAAATTACCACATTCTGAGTATTTTACACTGATAATAACTATTTCGTAATATTTTGATTATTAAGTATTTTAAAACCTTTTTATTTAAATTCCCTACCTAGGGTATAAAAAAATTTTAATATGAAAATTTTTTTTTTCAGATAAAAATGAATGAAACTTATGAACTTATGCTATATTGTGAAAAATTTTATAAAAAACTTATTTTTTGAATGAACATGGAAAATATCAAACTAATTTATTAATTATTCAACTCGCAGTTCTATCTTTAAATTCATAGCAGCTATCTTGTATGAAGGCACTCTACAATCTCATCAGAATATGAAGCAAGTCTTAATAGTGTGTACTGTAATAGGAAATCTATATAATACTGTATAGTCTACTACTATTTTTTCTGTTATTGGTATACTCAGTATATTCAGTACGGTATTCGGTATATTTCAGTTTGTGTTAATGGAACATATTGACTGAGTAGACCCTTTCCAGTGGATAGTATATAAAAAGTGGAAAAATATATAACTCATTAATAAATAAGATATCTTAAATCAGTGGCGTACCGAGGTTTAAGGCGCCCTGGAGCGGAAGTGTCTAACGATGCCCCCCCCCCCCCCCACAAATCAGTCTTACACTCAACCACCCGATTGGGCTGATATTAATATAGTGGTCATTTAATGAACTAGCGGCTTTTTTTCTGCCTCTAACTATGCCGTATTTGTTAGAGATGCGAATCTCCAAGGAATGATTTTTCGCCAGGCCAGAATTTTTCGCATAGGTCTCAGACCTATGTGGGCTTCATCCTAAAAAAAAAGGATTCTGCTTTTATCAATCTCCAAACAGCTTGTTTTGGATTTTTTCACTTTTCTATAAATTTATTTGCAGTTATTTTTTCGCATTTTGCAAGTCATCATTATGAATTTTTTTTATATTTTGAAAATAGGATTCAAAAGTGAAGTATTTCAGTCCTGTTCTTAATATAAAAACCATTGAACTTCTTGTGGATTTACTTTTTTCAGAATAAATTCAAAGTATTCATTCAATTACTTGAATTTGTTATACCTTTTGCCACCCAATTTAAATTGTTTTGGCTTTGCTACTTTCGACTATTTGCTACTTTTGACTCGACCGTTTTGCATTCTGTCTGGTTGTAACGCATTTACGGCTGAACGCATGAACAGATTCATTTTAAATTTGACATGAATTTTCCTTTTAGTCATGCGCAGCGATGTTTAAATACGGTTTTTTAAAATTGTGTTGCATTCCACCCTTTTGGCTTTCATTATAGTAATACATTTTTTTGTAAGTAAAAGGTAATTTTCTCTCAATAACGGTGCGCCCCTCAGAGCCTTGCGCCCTGGAGCGACTGCTCCACTCGCTCCATTATCGGTACGCCACTGTCATAAATTCAGTATCAAGAAGATTTTTTATTTATTTACACACATAATTTCCAAATTACAATTTTTGTACACAATTCAACACTAAATAAAAAATAGAGTTTCGGTAACCCAGTGGCGTAGCCAGGATTAGATTTCGGGGCGGGGGCCTCACCAAGGGGGGTCTGGGGTATAGGAGGGTCCGGATTTTTTTTAAATTTAGTGGTGTGAAAAGCTAATCTAGACAACTTGTTAGGCTCTAAAGTTCAAAAGAAAGTTTTGAAAAATTACTACCCAAGAACCTAGGTGGCCAGGTTTGAAATGATAAAGTTTGATATCTGTGACTATTTTGCGTCAAAACCCTTGAATTGGAACTAATCATACTTAACTTATGTACTGAATCTCAAAATTAATACAAATTATTATAAGTTTCATATAATTTATGTCATTAGCCTAAAACGCACCCAACCCAAAGTTCATGAAATCGGAATTTTATTTTATCATAGCACACTGATTTTACTCGCTTCCATAGAACTTGCATTTATTTGTGTGTTAAACGTAGTTATAACCCTTGGTTTATAAGAGCACCTGCACCTTGAACTGCTCCAAGGTTACTATACAGTATACAGATAATCTGTATAGTAACCTTGGAACTGCCCTGCATTAATATTCAGATTCAGATGAGGCTAGGTTTGACAAATTCTCATCGATACTGTATTACGCTCTCTGCATAAGAGCAGAATAAAACGAGTATGGGGCGGGAAATTTGAATTTCATTTCTCGGTGACAAGTTCTCGTTCACTAGCATATATTCAGGCATTTTCGAATGCATTAATTTGCATGTGTGCCATTTCAGTTGTTAATTGCAGTAACAGAGCACAGGCCAAAAAATTAATAAATTATTCTCTTGCATTTTTATCAAACAAAATTCCAAATCAGGTGTTGTGTAGACGCTTTTTTCTACTATCTTCTTCCTACTTTATAACTATCTTCCAGAAATAAGTCTATTTTTTGAAGAAAATATTTTTTTTAAATTTTTAATTGCTGATGATGCCAAAATGAGTACGAAACTTGTGCGTAGGTAATGAGGTGAATGATAACACTTAGATGTCAGAAAAAGGAGCGGGATTCGAACCCACGACCGCTGAAACGACAGTGAGCGACGCCTCAATCCTCCAAAAAAAGTAATTTCTGAAATATATTTTCAAAATCAATGGCTAGTAAACTTTAAAAAAACTCACTATCAATACCTGACAATCAATCGTATTTTTTTCAAATTATAATATAAAAATTCAGCTATATAAGAGATATAAAAATGAAACTTCAAAAGTTCACTTGACAAAGGTAATAATAATTATTATCATTATTAGTATTCTAGCTGTAGGTAGGTATTCTAGCTAGAGTATTTGCGAATGACCTTGACCTTTACCTAGGACCTTGACTCACGAACTAGGCTCATAGAATTAGGTCTATGTGGTCTCATACTATTTCAATAAAATGGACAGAAAAAGGTTTTAATTCTATCATATTAATTAAATTGATAAAACGATCGATATATAAGTGTTGATAGTTTCTGAGCTAAATGAATAAAATTACAGAAAATATTCAATAAAAAACAACTATTTTAATCTATTGTATCTTTAAATCATTTTAAATTTGTGATTAGTTTTAGTCGGATGATGCCCAGATAAGTCTTGAAACGTGTGCCTGGATAATGAGGTGAATGGGTAAATGATGAGAAACATCCATGGCTGAATGAAATTCCAACTCAAGACTGCAGAAAACAAAGTTTTATCTAATCACAGACAAGCGCTCCAACTGCGCCACCACAGCCGCCAATCGAAAACATATTCCGTTACTAATATAATTCTGTGGATGAATACAACACAACAAGAACTAAGTCAATTCCAAACAAGTTTCCAAGTTATTACCGATAAGACGAAGTTGAAAAGCTTCAAACTTCTATTCATGGAGTAAGTTGGCAGAACATGAGGAAAGAGTTCTGGCAAGTTGAAGTTTTGAAAGCTTTATGAAACATTTAATTATAATACGCCCAATGAGCTTGGAAACTGACAGAAGTTAGACAGAGATGGAAGAAGTTGAAGGAGAGGAGAGAAAAGCAACGATTGATTGGAAAAAGGGAAGAAAGTTGGCCTCAAATTGAAATTAAATAATTAACAAGACTTATTGATTCGATAAGACCACAGATTAGTCTGGTTTGTGAGATCAGCTCCAGAAGTTGAGTCTTGAGTTGAATAAGGTATCTAGGTGCTGGACTCACGGACAGGCCAATTAGGTACTAATTGTATGTTTGTAAACTTTAGTATAACGTTTGCTATCCATCAGTTGTTTTATAAATTGCTCTAAACCTGTAGCATTATCAGATATGTAAATATACATTAATAATTGTGGTCTCATACTATTTCTATAAAATGGCTAGAAGAAGGTTCAATTCGTTTATATACAAAATTAATCATATATATTGTATTATATTAATTATATTGATAAAACGATCGATACACCAGTCTAGACTACTTTTCTTCTTAGTGCGATAATTGTGATATTATATTTATTATATAATAATTAATTGGATATACAGTATAAGTGTATTTTTTCTTCTTAGTAAGATATTTATCCATTTCGTTTCATGTCTTGTAATAAATTTAATCTTTTCCTATTCTGTACACATGTTAACTATTTTTTAAATGTAAAATGTTTAAATAAATTCAAATTTCATTTAATTCAAATTTACCTGTTCAAGAAACAGTATTTAACTTCCTAAAGTAGTTTTGTGAAAGGGATTAATGAAATAGCTGATAGAAAAGACAAATAAACAAGATTTAGGATACGAAAATATAAACGATTGATGATTTTAATGTCTAATATTAATCATTATATTATTATGCATCAACAACAAAATAAATTATCCAGCTGGTTTCGTAATAGTTTGGTAAAAATAATAGTTTCACACTTTATTCATGACTTTTCACAGAGTAAATTTACAGAAAATTATAGTAAATTCCACTTTACAATGTCTGGAAACTAATTTCAAAAAACTATTTAATAAAAAACAACTTGCTGTTCTCTGTCGGCGAAGCTCTAACTCTGGAAAATGAGGGATTGAAGGAGGATAGGAAGAAGATTTTGATGAAAAAGAAGATGGTGGAGGAGGAGGAGTAGGAGGAAGAGAAGGAGGAGGAGGAGGAGGAGGAGGAGGAGGAGTAGTAGGAGGAGGAGGAGGAGTAGGGGGAGGAAAGGGTGAAGAGGAAGGAGCCAAGGAGGAGGAGGAAAATGAGAAGAGAAAGAAGAAGGAGGGGTAGGAGGTGAAGAAGAGGAAGAAAAAAGAAGAAAAGAGAGAGGCCTAAAAAGATAAAACTATCTTTTTGTTGTAAATTTAACGACTTGCAGTGAGTTTTATAAATTATATAATAAATGTACTCTTATTATATATTCACAATATAAAACTGACTGCAAGTCGTTAAATTTACAACAAAGAGGTTCAAATATGAACAGTTTATTGATTAACACCGCAGATCGTTATGGAACAAGAAATCCAAGAAGATAAGACTAATGAAAATTCTAGGTAAGTTTTACTTATTCTCTAGAAATCCAGAATCAATTGAATCGGGCAACCAGCTAGTTCAACATAATATCTTAATTCAACAGTGGATAATAACTGTGAAATACGTGAAATCCAAAGCTACTCAACTAAAATCCATTGAATGATCCCGTTATTATGATTACACATGGCTTGTTAGAATTGATTAGAATTGTACCCGGGCTCAGTATGAGCCACAAATAGATTGTTAATCAAATTGCATCCATGCAATATACAGAACCGACAATATGTCAGCTGATGTAAGTGTGTTTGTGTTTGTGTGTGTGTGTAGGTGGCTTCCACATCCCCACTAAAATCGCCGTGACAGCGCTAGATGTGTACATTAACATGACAATTGACACTCGGTTCCAAATAAACAGCACATACGACCTTTGACCTTTATACGTTGTTGTGAATCGCCCCCGGACTTGCATTAATAAAAGATGACCCCTAAATAGAATGCCGACTCCTCTCGCACACCGCTTGTAAACTATGACACATTATTCATAATTTAATTTATAGTTTCAGAATACTGTAGCTGGAATGGAAGGTACCAGTCTTCCTTTCAAATGTTGAATATTGACATTGACAGGGTAGAATTGGTGAATAATTCAGTTTTCCAGTTGAATAGCAGCTTCAGGTACCGTATGGATGATGATAGACGAGTTGAGTTTATTTTCGCACTTTGCAAAAAAGAAGGATCGAGGGTGAATTTGGGGCATACCATGTGTAAAAGAGGTTTTAAAATGTTTAAAGATATCCGAGTGCAGGTTCTATTATTGTAGCGAATAGAGAGAAAGAAGAGACAGTGGTTCTCGGTGTTATCTGCTATGTAAATGTTTACTTTTAAGCAATTAATTACTCTGCTTTTTACACTTTTGTGGTGTTTACTTGGTAATTAGTAGAATGTTCTAGTTGTTTGATTAGACATCAATGGAATCTTTTCGAATATTGTAGAAAGTGCTTATTTATTTAGAAGTTGGTAGAGAAATCTAGAGATATCTCAATTATTTATTTATTTATTTATTTGATGAAATTATTACAATCAAGTAAAAAACTACAGGCATTTGCCCAAAACAGTTCAAATTACAAATTTGTCACATAAATAGTCCAAATTAGGTTATGTCCATAGGTTGTGTTCAAATTTCTGTTTCCATCAAATATTTCCACTAAAAAAAGTAGTCCGACAGTAAATGATCAATTTGAATGGTTGATAAAACCGATAAAGTATATGATAAAGATATTATGATAAAGTATATAAATGGAGGAAGTCTGTTGTAAATGAGTTCAGTTTTCTTTGAAATTCATCGTGATAAACAAGTTGTGTCAGTTCTATATTGTGTCTATATATAGTGATAATTCTTTCTCAGTGACTATAGAGATAATTCTTTTTCCTGTTTAATTCATACCAGTGAGCTGCTAAATAGTTTTTATTTTCTGGACTAGTGCTACGTAAGTTAATTGTTCTTTTTCGACGTTTCCTTTTGAATATTATTGGAAAGTTTATTGTACAGTTATTAATTAATATTAGATCGGCCTTTTAACTTTTAGTGATTGATTTTTGTACAGTTTATTGAAATCTCTTTATTAGTTGAACAATATAGATTTATCTGTTTTTAATTGCTTATTTTTCTGTAAGACATTACTGATCAGTGAGTGTTGTGATTAATTGTGTAAATAAAGTGCGAGTGATAAATTTAAGTGTTGCCAGCTTTATTTTAGACATAGAACCCGTAACATTATTTTAAATAGTGTATAATTAACATTATATTACATATACGAGCATAGAACCTAAATATTATTTCCTGATACAGAGGAAAAGGTAGAGTTCATGAAAGATTTGAAAAAGAAGATCCTTCTTTGCATTCGATTAAAATGATATTAAATTATAATTAAATATAATTAATAATATTAATGATAATTTATTTATTTATTGTGACAAATTTACAAAGAATGTGAAGTGCAACAGACTCAAGACCAGAACTGCTCCCTTCACAAATTTTGAATATGTTACACTGCCCAAAACATTGAGGTTAACACAGACTAAAAATTCAATATTTGCTAAAAACCTTCACTCAAAAAATAACAAAATGAATCCTCTCACTTAAAACCACTATTAATTTAAAAAATCACTTGAAACTAGACACTGGAAACTGTTAAAAATAGTTTATAATATTAAATGTTTATAAAAACTTTTGAGCCGATAAATATTATCTTGTTGCTATTTGATAATGAACTGTATTTGATAAGATGACAACGATAAAAAGACACGAAGCAATAATTAAAACACAGTAGTTGCTTCCTTTAAGCAAAAAATCAATACTAGTTTCATTGTGACCATATTCCTAAGGATATAATGTACGAGTATCTTTATTCTTTAAATCAATGAAATGTTGAAAAATGAGAAAATAAGAGGTAAGATGCTCTTGTGATTTGAGAATAAGAAAATAATAGTAGTTTATGCAACGATTTTATTTTGACTCTTATTAAGGCACGAGTTAGATGTAAGTTATAACACGAGCGAATGCGAATGTTATAAATATCTTACGAGTGCTTTAATGGCCAAATAAAATCGTTGCATACACTATTTTATCTACGACCTCTAGTATACATTTAATTAAAACAATTTCATTTTACCTGTGACTGTCAGAGATACCTAACCTCTCATCTCAAATACGAGAAGTGATAGTAGATTGTTAGGTTAAAGCAGCTGGTGTAGCAGTTTGATCAAATCAGCTGATAGTTTCACAATATTGAATTACGATATTGATTCCATCAAAAATGCTTCTGATTGGTCCAGAACCCGTGTTATAATGTAGAACCTGTACTATAATGAGCTCATTATGCAACGGGTTTCAAAAAGCATTTCGAAAAGACAGCTGTTTTGGCATCAATTGTGAAACTGTAATGTATACATTATGACATGGTCGTAGATAAAGAGTTTTATGAATGACTTGAGAATATAAGGTTTATTAATACTGTACTAAATGTTTATAAAATATAGTAAATGTTACTTTCCGTAATTTATTTGTATCTGGGAAACAGCAAATAGACACATAATCTGAGTTCGTACTGTGATGAAAATACAAAAATAAATTGATTTAAATTTGAAAATTCAAGTTTCAAATATATCAATACACATCACAATAGAGCGACTCTCGAAATAAAACCAATCACTCATTTGATATTGATTCAGTGATTAAATCGATTACCAAGGCTTTAGAACAATATGAAATCAACATGATACAAAGTGTTTGTCTTCAGAATAAATATGGCATTGCCTTTTATATCTGTGTAATGGAATGTATTCCATTACGAGTTATTGTCGTTATTTAACACAAACAATGGACAGATTTGGAACAGAGGGCAAGAGGTTTATGTGAGATTTTCATTTTCACATGGAAACTTTGAGAGAGTATGTGTGAGAGAGAGAGAATGTGAGAGAGAATGTGTGAGAGAGAGAGAGAGAATGTGTGAGAGAGAACAGTGAAATTGGAAAGGGCGATTGCACCCTGGCCGGACTTGTGCTTTGTTTGTATTGCCATTGGTTGCTGGTGACACAGTGAATGGATTGGTCCAGTAATAATTGAGGGTTTAATCTGGAAGTCGCATTGTATTGTTTGTGTCCCCGCTGTGCCCCCGTCGCTTGTCTAAACAAAGCGCCGGTCAAACTCAGTTCAGCATAATCTGCTAATTTTTTGTTTGTCCTTTTTCGATCAGTTTTCGAGCATTTCCACTGATTAAAATACGAAATTCGATTATCACAATCGATGCTCTTATATCCGACTCCATTTTCTAATCCTGTAAAAGTATACAAATTCAATCAAAGATTATTTCGGATAGTAATTTCCATTATTTTTGGGAGGATGAAGCCCACATAGGTCTGAGACCTGTGCGTGGGTAATGAATTGGATGATGGTGATTGATGAGTTGGACCTACAGTTTTAGGTGGGTCCCGAACAAAAGGGAAGTGATTTTACAGCAAAGAACAGAGTCTTTTTTGCAGGCCAATCCAATCGGTCACCCTTACAAAGAGCGCCCAGGAGTTTCGTAGCTTATCTCTGATTGAACAGACACCGGCTACGGCACTCGGCTATCACTCCTTGGACCTACAGCTTTAGGTGGGTTCTGAACCACCGGGAAGTGATTTTACAGCAGAGAACAAGTATTTTTTGTTGGCCAATCCAATCCGTCACCTTTACGAAGAGGGCCCAGGAGTTGGTAGCTTAATTTTATATCTGACTGAATTGCTCAAGGCTGTCACTTACTGGCGTCTGTAGTAGAACAGCACTAGCAAACTACTAATTTTACTAAAACTTCTAAACAAGCAACTAATTGTAGTGGCGAAGGTGGTTTTGTGGAAGGTATCCATAATGAATAATAAGACGAAATTGTCACAACCACATTTATCAAAACTTTGAGAAACTAGTTTCGGTTGGAACACCATTATCAATCTCAACCAAACGTTTGATTGAGATTGATAATGGTGTAACAACCGAAACTAGTTTCTCAAAGTTTTGATAAATGTGGTTGTGACAATTTCGTCTTATTATTCATTATGGATACCTTCCACAAAACCACCTTCGCCACTACAAAGTCATCTATATCATCATCACAGTTCAAGAACACGGGAGAATACAAATTTTTTGGAGACTTCCATCCGATGACATCAACGATTAGTGATGAATAAAATAATGCAAGTGATTAGATCTAGGAGATAGGCATGCTATAATTTTTTTTTGAGGATGAAGCCCACATAGGTCTGAGACCTGTGCATGGGTAATGAGTCGGATGATGGTGATTGATGAGTTGGACCTACAGTTTTAGGTGGGTTCCGAACCACCGGGAAGTGATTTTACAGCAGAGAACAGTGTCTTTTTTGCTGGCCGATCTAATCGGTCACCGTTACAAACAGGACTTACGAGAACGCAGCTTATCTCTCTGTTTGAACTACCTGCTACGGCTCGCGGCTATCACTTCCCTTGCCGAGTTATTAATTTTATAATAAAATGCCGAGTTTTAATTTTATTAATTTTATGTTATTAATAACTTGCCGAGTTATTTTAGTTAGTATGGAACTACTGACAGACTTCTAACTAATTACATTACCGTTTTAATTTTTCATCTGTGGTACCTTACTACTAAAATAGTTAAACATAAATAATTATTGAAATATTGAACTTAAGTAGTCAATTCAGCTCTTACTTATTCGTGAGATGGCTATTTCGCATTGTTGGAATGCTTCCTCATACACGGTATTCGAACAATTAGAAATTGCTATCACACGAATAAGTAGAGCTGTATGCACTCATGAAGTTCATTTTCAATAATTATTTATGTTTGAATATCAAGTGAAAAAGTAATATGTACTACAACATCAATCTGTGATGTTTTCCGTGACGAAATACTTAATGAAAAAACTAATATTAAAACTGACACTGTTTTTCACTTTTATATATTGTTTTACTCACTTATATTGGAGATGCTTGACGGATGCATTCCACTTCTGGAAATGCTGAAGAAGCTTCTTTTCAGAAGTAAAATGCATCCCTCTAGCATCTCCAATATAAGTGAGTAGAACAATACATAAAAGTGAAATACAGTGTCAGTTTTAATATTAGATTGTACAACATCAAACTAAAATAATGTTCTCTAATCATAACAATGGTCTCATGACATGGCTGGCTCAGGTCTGCTGTCAGAGTTTCCAGGTCACACCTAGATAATTCTGCTGCTCCATTTATGGCAACACCAAAATAGCGTTCATGATGGCTGTTTAGTCGCAAATGAATTTAGGCTGGGAAATATGAACAGATTGGGAAGCAGGAACAGGGAGTTGTTCTTTGGAGGAGCACAGCTGTTCAATTGAATAAACGCGGTTACTTGATTGTCTCTCGTCTCTCGCTGTCAGAGCAGAGTGACACTGCCACAGCTAGGGCCTCACTAAATACAGTATATAGTGAGACCCTGCCACAGCCACCACAGTTGAACTCTGGGGACTTTCAAAGCGAACCACCCATGCAACACTAACAGCTTGCAACACCCTCATCAAATATTCCATGTCTGCTGCCCATAGAACTACATTATGACATGATACATATAACTATAGTAGACTCGAATACATATGTTGATATTATGAAATGAAATATAGCCTTACTCACAAAATTATAAAGAAAAATGTGTACACAATTTTGAAACAATATCAATTTTGATAAATTAATACTAAATAGTCTATTTATAATATTGAATACTGTTATTGTAAATAAAACCAAGTAAGACATCCCGAGGCCTGGCCTGTGTGGGATGGGTATCAGTGGTTCCATTTTTAAATTTTATTTATTTGTTTAGTATTATTTCATATTATTTGTTTAGTGTATCATAAGATGTCTGGCTTTTATTAATCTAGACTTTAATATTTTCCATTATGAAATTGTCATAAGGATTATATTTTTGCCTAAGCTTTGTTCATTATTATTGTGTAGTTTTGTAATGTTAGATAAATGACGATGTTCAGCATTCTTTTGTTAGGATGAAGCCCACATAGGTCTGAGATTGGATGATGGTGATTGATGGGTTGGACCTACAGTTTCAGGTGGGTTCCGAACCACCGGGAAGTGATTATACAGCAGAGAACAGTGTCTTTTTTGCTGGCCAATCTGATCGGTCACCGTTACAAACAGGACCTACGAGAACGCAGCTTATCTCTATCTGATTGAACAGATACCTGCTACGGCTCGCGGCTACCACTTCCCAAGTTATGTTAGTAGACAAATGATGATGATCAGAATTTTATAAGATTTGTATTTGTATTCTGTTGAATAAAATTTGATATATATATATATATATATATATATATCAAGTTTTATTCAACACAATATATACATACATAAGCTATGACATATTTTTTATTTCAAACTAAAATAGTTTTTTCAAAATAATTTTTTGAAAATTAAAACTTTTACAGATTTAAAAATATGTATTTTGAAAAAACTTATTGCTTGATTGGGGTAAAAATATGTTCATTTATTCCTCGAGGTGTCTTGTTACTGTTCGCCCATCACGAGAATAGAGGCGACGTATGTGTGCTCTTCTTCACTGTCTCTCTCACACGCTGTTTCTCTCTTTATCGCACACTTCCGTCTACTACCCAACGTGGCTGTATTGGTTTAGTTGAGTTCGCAACGTCGCCAAGCAAACAAGCCGAGCAATTGTTTTACAAATGTTGATAAATTAAAAAAACCGGTTTACTGTGTTACCCCCACTCGGCCCGCTCCTACATTCCTTGAATTCCTGCCAGCTCTATTCTCGTGGTGGGCGAACAGTACAGAAAATTTATCAAAGTTTTACTCGTAGGTGAGATTAATTGCGCCCAAAAACCGAAAAATTTCAACTCTGAACCGTCACAAAAGAATTGATGAAAACTTTTTCTCACAGCAATAACATTTCAAAGCCCTACAATAAATCATCCTATACAATAAACTTGGAAAAAAATTAAGAATAAAAACCTTGTGACCAGCCTTAACTAGACAGAATCAGACTCTTTGTGAAAAATATTGGTGATAATTATTTGCAATGCTGTTCCGATAATCAACTCCTGCCAGTACTCCTCTACATCTATTTTGGATCGATGAGCGTCCTATTTCTAGGGAGGATGATGCATGTGATGCTAGAATGTAAAACGGAACGCAAATAGAAATAACATCAATAATCGCAAAATCCTCGAATGTGGAGCAATGAGAGGCTTATAAGCGCCGAGCGAATTGATTTTCCCTCCCACAGACCACAACTCTGGCTCACGAGAGGTGACGACGATTTGGGAGACAAATCCAAATACAAACTCACAAGAAAGTTCTTGGGCACATGTGTGTGTAAGCGAGTGCGTAAATCATATTAACTTTAACTGAAGGCTTAACCTAACCAAATATTCCCTTTTGTTCAATGTATGTGATTATACATTATACATTACTACTGTATTTCCATTACGAATTCTATCAAAACACGCTTTCTTTATAATAAATCCAATAAAAATTCACTTTTTTAACTATAAATCCAAACAAAAAACTTACTCTTTTGATGATAATCCTTTTAGTCACTGTTTTTAATCCGGTGAAGGGACGAATTGAGCGAAAAATTGACTACAGAATGGTTGGAATGCTATAAATAACAAGGCTGTGTTGCATAATAATTTACAAATACAGTAAAACCTGTCTAAGACGGACCCCTTGTAACCTGGAAACCTGCCAAAACGGATTTTTTTTTTCAGTCCAGTGGAGTTCTGCCTTACACAGGTTTTACTGTACATATTTTTCGATTCAATAATAAATCTTTTTTTTGAGGGTGAAGCCCATATAGGTCTGAAACCTGTGCATGGGTAATGAATTGGATGATGGTGATTAATGAGTTAGACCTACAATTTTAGGTGGGTTTCGAACCACCGAGATGTGATTTTACAGCAGAGAACAGAGTCTTTTTGCTGGCGAACCCAATCGGTCACCCTTACAAAGAGCGCCCAGGAGTTTCGTAGCTTATCTCTGATTGAGCAGATACCTGCTACGGCACTCGGCTATCGCTTCCCTTGATAGAATAGAATAGAATATTTATTTTATTCAACACAATACAAATACAGAAATATCCATGAAGTTGAACAACGTCAATAGAATTCTATTTCTAATTCATTGATGACAATGATGGACCCACGGATCAATATGGGCTCCGAAACACTAGGAAAGTGACAATAAAGCTGATATGTGATGGTTTCACTTATATTGGTCATATTGGAATAATAATAAATAATAACATTGTAAATAATGTGACATCATTTCGATCTGTTCTGCTAATCTTTTATCCCCTTTTTTTCGTGCTAATGATGCCCACAAGAACCCGAGACTAGTGCGTGGGCAATGAAAATGAGTTGATGTTATGGATGGTGGACCTACAGTTCAAGGTGGGCTCCGAACCACCAGGTAAGTGATAAAGCAGACATACCCTTCTAGATAATAACCTCATGCATGATGAGTTGGACCTACAATTTTAGGTGGGTTCCGAACCACCGAGATGTGATTTTACAGCAGAGAACAGAGTCTTTTTTGCTGGCCAATCCAATCTGTCACCTTACAAAGAGCGCCCAGGAGTTTCGTAGCTTATCTCTGGTTGAACAGATACCTGCTACGGCACCACTCGGCATGGGCAATGAAAATGAGTTGATGTTATGGATGGTGGACCTAGTTTAAGGTGGGCTCCAAACCACCAGGTAAGTGATAAAGCAGACATAACCTTCTAGATAATAACCTCATGCCATTAACGATTTTTGCTGGTCACTTCAGACTGAGAAATACAGGGTCTTTGCTCTATTTATTTGGGATAAGTTCACGAGAACGAGCCATGTTATTGAAAACACGTTGTGATAATGAGGCAGTTAGTTGAAGAACAGACGAATCAATAATAAACTTTAATTTCCTCAGCAACGATCGATGTATTTTCCACCTGAATGAGTTGCTATTGGGAAGTAACACGCTTCCATAATCTGGGCGGCTGTAATCCTGTCACTCCGGGCTGGGGAGAGGGGAATAGGGGAGAGAAATATCGAAGCGGAAAAAGATTATTTATGGCACTGACGGAAAAGCACGTTTCTGCTGACGCGATTGACGCACGCGGGCGAGCGAGCGCGTTCAAAATCAAGATCGGTGATTGGTGGATGGGCTTCAGTTCGAAAGCAGTTCAGTTTCACGCTGACACAAATCTCTGACAGTTTTCAATCGTTGCCAATGGCAACCGGGCATATAGGTGAGTCGTAGTCGCTCAAAGGTGTAAGACTAGGACTGGAAATGATTGAGAGGGTAGTTAGATGTTCGGAGCTTGCTTGCTGCTACTGATGTTAGAGCTCTCATTGAAATTCAATACAGTACCGTACTTCTAGGTTTTTGTTTCAAGGGATAAATCCTAAATACAAGGAAACTTTACGTTTGTTAACAATATACTGCTGTGTTTTGTCCTCTATCATAGTACTGTAAATCAAGATTTGTTACTGATCTGTAAACTGTAATACCTCTCCAAAAAGAGGAAGTAAGCAGATAGGTATCCTGGCAGTTTCAGAATCCTGTTTCTTTCACGATTATAATGTTGTACAAGGAGTGGATAGGAAAAAGGAAAGGAAAGGGAGGGGAAGGTGAGAAAATAAGGGTATGGTGGGAAAGGAAAAAAAGAAAGGGAAGGGAGAAAGGAAAGATAGCGAAAAGAAGAGTATGGTTGGAAAGGAAAAAAGGAAACTGAAGGGAGAAAGAAAAGGAAAGGGAAGGGAGAAAGGAAAGGAAAGGGAAGGGAGAAAGGAAAAAAAAAAGGGAAGGGAGAAAGGGAAGGAAAGGTGGGAAAGGAAGAGGAGTGGTGGTAAGGTGAGGGGAGGATAGGAGAAAAAGGAAATGAAACGAAAGATAAAGGGTGGAAAGGGAAGAAAATGTAGGAATGAAAAGGAAAGAAAATGAAGCGGTGAAAAGGGAAGGAATGAATAGGAAAGCGGAGGGGAGGGAGGAAAAGAAAAGAATGAGAGGAAAGGGAAGGAAGGGAAATATAGGAAAGGAATAAATCCAAAAGGAATAATTCCAAAGTTTCAGGAAACAGTATTTTACTCTCCTCCCTTCCTCTTCTTTGGAGAAGAACATCTAGGGATCCTTTTCAACAAACTACAAATTACAAGTTGTACCATTTTTCCAACAGTTTCCAGTAACTTCAAGTAGGTTACTAGCACTACCATAAGTTTGTACTATTGTTATGAAACAGGATTCTGGTGATCTACAATAAGTTGTTTAATACATAAGAAGTAGTAGTGCTATAACGTATAACCTCTACTCAAAGTATAAACACTATAGCCTACTATAAGATTGTACTTTATAATGGAAAACTGTTTTGGTAGATCTATAATAAGTACCTCTAGTATAAGAAGCCGAAGTACTGTCGCCTAAACTCAGAACTCACTCAAAACCAAAACAGTTCCACATTAGGCCGGGTTCACACGAGCTACAATCGCGCGAATGTAGCCAGATCAATTCTTGTGACGGGCAACAGCCTCGCCAAAGCAATATTATGAATCGCAGAGCTGTCGCTGACTTTTCTCCTAATACAAATAACATAGAAATTTCAGCTTTCAAATTTTTTTAAAGTCCCATGCTACTGCGCTCAGTCTCCTTCATTTGAACCAACTTAAATTTTTCTCCTGTCACTAAAATTAAAGTTTTTGTGCTATAAAATAGACCGACCTTCATGGATCTCTTGGTATAACGGCAACTTATGCATTTCAAACAAACATTCTATAAAAATGTTAATATTCATGCTAGAAAAAAATCTCAAGTTCCTACGTATTAACGACAATGAACAGAGTACGATAGTATTTTAAAAAATCCGAAGTTCTATGGTTTTTTGTTAGCTGAGTTAAAAACGGAGATGAACTTGGCTACAAACGCGCGATTCTAGTAGAATCGGCTACAGGCCGGCAGCGAAGTGTAGTTTGTGGTAACTGCATAATCTGATCCTGTGCTCTACTAGAATCATGGGAAGTGATAGCCGCGAGCCGTATTAGGTATCTGTTCAATCAGATAGAGATAAGCTGCGTTCTCGTAGGTCCTGTTTGTAACGGTGACCGCAAGGGCGGATTGAAGGGGGGGGGGCGGAGGGGGCAACCGCCCCCTCCGAGGGCTTGCATATTTAAAAAAATAAACACACGCACACGGTAAAATTTTAATTGTCCCGCTACATCTTTGACAGACGGAATATAACATGTCATCCCACTTGTCTTATTTTCTATATTACCTGTACTTTATCTTTAACATTTGTTATCTATATAATTATAATTCAATGAAGAATTAACAAATGACAGAGAATGAAGGAAATCTTATATCAAGTGAAATACTTTTGAATAGATTAATCTCTTATAGAATAGGTAGGGGCATATACATCTCTGTTTGTATTTTACCTAGTACGTATTTATTGAAGAACTGGTATTATGAAGCATGAGAGAATGTTGAGAGTAATTTAAATATAATATATAGGTCTAAAAATCATCACGATCATGAATAAATTGCTTAGACTCTGTTCATTTCTTTGTAAATTTTGATAAGAAGTTAAGCTAGCAAAGCAATTTTTGTTCAAGACATATACAACAATTTCTATTCATTTCAGATGAATATACAGAAATAAACTACCATACTCTAGTTAGGGGAAATTTGATTGTTCTTAAACAGAAAAAAATATATTTCTTCTCCACCCACCCCCCCCCCCCCCCCCCGGGGAACCCAGTATTTTTTCAGTATGTCGCCCCTCCCCATAACAATGCATTAATCCGCCACTGGGTGACCGACTAGATTGGCCAGCAAAAAATACTCTGTTCTCTGCTGTAAAATCACTTCCCGGTGGTTCGGAACCCACCTAATACTGTAGGTCCAACTCATCAATCACCATCATCCAACTCATTACCCACACACAGGTCTCAGACCTATGTGGGCTTCATCCTCAAAAAAAAAGAATCGCTAACTATCGATAATTGCTCTGGCTACAATCGCGCGATTGTAGCTCGTGTGAAGCCCGCCTTAGTGAGTATTAAAGTGAGTATTTAAAGTGTTCAAGTATTTAAAGTGAGTATTATCCATTTATCAACAGCGTATTAATAGAGCTTTCAAAAGATTCACTGCCATCTACTAATACAGTATTTACTGCAGTCATTGTAAGAAAGTCAATAGACATTGGCAGTCGTGGTGAATTGGCACTCTTGCGGTCACGAGTTCGATTCTCGTTCAGCTTTGAATATTTTGTGTCATCATTCACCTCATTACCCTCATTGTCTTAGGTGAACATCGTCAGCCAAAAAAATACTCCGATATGTACAAGTACATTTTTTATGTATAAGTATTATGAGCCGTATTTATTCAGTGTCTATTGACTCGAGTCAATAGAAACTATTGACTCGAGTCGAGGGACTTTTGAAATGTAATGTTATTATATAGGCATTTCAAGAATCCCTAGAGTCAAAAAACACTGAAGGAAAGTTCATAAATACGGCTCTAAGTTTACAGTAACTCAATTGATACAACATGAAAATGAAAATCATACATGCAATATAATTTGCATTGAGCATTATCACAAGACCACAACTTTCAAGTGATACTTTGCCAGCTAAATCAATGTGGATGAGACATTGATGCGTGAAATTGCGACTGGATCCCGTTTTCAGGTGGGCGAATTTTTGGACACGGACCAAACAGAGTACAGTCACTGCCATAAACGACCACACTGATAATACGGAAGACGGAGATGGAAAAGGACATTGGCACCGCACACCAAATAATAATAAAGAAGGAGAGAGTGAGAGAGTGAATGGAGGAGAACTCTGTAGCGCACTTCACACAGCCTTTTGTTTCCAACGTCAAGGTCAAGTTGGCCACATAGCTACGAATTCAGACACAACAACAAACAGAGCTTGATTATACTCATTAGCCAAAGGATTGAAGCCAAATTATACCTTCAAAATAGGCGTACGAATACCAATGCAATATGCCTTGAAGTTCGCCGAAGGAGCTCAGAGTTAAATAATGTAGCATATGCATTATGGGGTACAAAATAGATGTATTAAAATATTTTTTAAAATTGTCAGAATATAATAAATTAGATAGATATGTAATGAACGATAGACTATGAACCTATTAAATGATAGACTATGCATAAAGTACCATAGCCGATTACGACTGTAGGTGACTCTAACCTAACCTGACTGAACGTTGTGTCATAGTCCAAAGAGTGTATAACACAGGAGAGGAGTGAGGTAGTTTGTGATTGCTTTCCTCACTGAGCTACAGCATTTGAAAAATGTTTGGAAAGCAGCACAATTTGAAAAAAAAAACAATTTGATGAAGGCTAGAATGTTAAGTTTTGTGAATAATTTCGAATAACAGTAAGAATATGAATGATAGATAAAAATAGAACTTTGTGCATTATTGATAGTGTAGTAGATATACAAGCATCAATGGAAAAGTTCCCAGTTCAAAGTGTGCTAATCAAAAGATAAAGCCTACAGAACTTCCTGACCAAGATAACTGACGAGTTGACTTTTCTATATCCAGTTAAGAAGATAAGTGAACCAAGCTGTCAATGGCTTTAGGCGACTACATTTTCTATGACCGTTAGATTTCACTGTATGAATTAAATGTCCAATATCCAAATCTCGATAGTTGACCACGCCAAATTAAGTTACTAAATATTTCAACGGTTATGTTGGCACAGTCACATTTAACCATATACGGCAATAATTTCGACAGTTACACAACAAAATCTAATCTCAAACAAAAATTAGTATTTTCAACAGCCACATTCCTGAATTCTATTGAAGGAGTGATCCTATTGGCTAACAAAACGGGTGAATGCTTCTGATAGGCGGAGCTAAGCAACGATGGATCACTGTTATTGGCTGTTATTTCGAGTGCTGTCCCGCCCACTTTAAACAATGGGAGGATTATTATTAACATCAACTTTTTACATAGTAGATGATCGTTTAATATATCTGAGCACTAAAAAGTTATTTTTTAAAAGTAATAATCATAATTAGAACCAATATGAAATTTTAGTTGAATTTTTCTTTATATTATTTATTTTAATTATTATTCAATTTAATTATCTACTTATAATTACTACCGTACCCCAAAAATGTTGCATATTGTTACGGGTTCTATGTCTAAAATAACGCTGGCAACACTTAAATTTATCACTTGCACTTTATTAACACAAATAATCTACAACTCACACTGTTCAGTAATTTCTCATAGAAAAATAAGCAATATTAAATACAAAATTATAAATATTAAATACAAATACTACAAATTACAAATACAAATTACAAATACTACAATATTAAATACAAAAGAGATGCTATTTAGGCCTTCACAAGCAACAAATGAAATATTCGTTAATTCCATAGTAACAAGTTTAGTATTTTTTTTGGGCTCGAAATTATCAATCAAAATTTTATATCTTGAACTCTTTTCAATTAGTTTATTTTTTTTTCGTGTGAACTTTTAAAATCAATAGCTTTCAAGTTAAAAGAAACAAGACATTTTTCTAATGGGAGTTTTTAGTGAATCTAAATTTTTAGTGCAGACTAACCTAAAAGTTTTGGATGAAATACCTTAATCAAAATTTGTAAAGAGAGCAGTTTTGGACTCTGGTCTGTTGCAACTTTGCATTTATTGTTACTTTGTCTATATAAATAAATAAATAAAATGCGTTTGGAAAACAGAGGGGAGTGGGAGACCGTTACGGATATGGCTCTCGTTTGAACCATATTACCGTATATGATTTTGGGGTTGGTAATGACCCCACAATTCCCCCCCCCCCACGGTCCGCCCTTGACGATAATGTTCATTTGGTTCAAGTGTGAACATTTTTATAATTAGTTCCCCCAATTCTCTTTTCTTTTTTTTTTTTTTTTTTTTTGAGGATGAAGCCCACATGGGACCTGTGCGTGGGTAATGAGTTGGATGATGGTGATTGATGAGTTGGACCTACAGTTTTAGGTGGGTTCCGAACCACCGGTAAGTGATTTTCAGCAGAGAAAATTGCCTTTTTTGCTGGCATTTTCTTTTCTTTGATTTTGATTGTTAACATATAGCTATCTATTAGGCAACACTAATTAATAATTAAGATGTGACAAAACCTAATCAATCAAAACTGACACCGCTCAAGTCAAGAGTAAACTTTATTTGAAAACTTATATTTGGTCATAATTGCCCAGCAACACGACGGTTGTTCAAGTGTGAGTGACTCATCTGACTAATAATATTGCAAATGGCCAACTTTCTCTTGTCGCCGACCTCGACAAACTATTACAAAGATATTTGATTACTGGGGAAACTTCAGCATTCATGGCCATTGATGGGACAAGAGTCTCTTCAAGCTGAACCAATATACTGTAATATATTATAACATATGATATCTATTCATATAGACTACAAATCATGTTAGCACACACTAACTATTATCATGATACAGTGAAACCTAGATTATCCGTCACTGTTTTAACCGTCACTTTCAGTTATCCGTCATTGTAAAAGATGTAGGCCAAACTTCAAAAGATCGAAACTTGAAACTAAGACATATGTCATATCGTACAAGCAGTGGCGGTCCCAGGATTTCATTTCCGGGGGGGGGGGGGGGGGGATGACGCCCCGTCTGGGTCCCCCCCCCCCCGAGAAAAATGTGGAATTTAAAGCCTAAAAACGTATTTTTATACGTATTTGAGCTCTAAAATATGCTCAAGCTAATAGTATTTATGTTAGCTAATAAAATAGTTTTTCATTTAAAGTTTATTGTACCTGGGTGAAATAGGACCCAACCATAGTATGTGTTATACCTTTGATGTCCTTGAGCTACACAAAGAAAATTGATTAAAAGTCAATGTGATTATATTTAATGAGCGAATTAGCATGATGACAAAGTTCAGTTAAATAAACGTATAATGAAATGTACATTTATTAAGTTTACAAGAAAGAATATCACAAATAAAAAATTAAGAATAATAGAAAAACTATTGTGATTTACGAAAACTAAAACTTTTTTAGGGGGGGATCCATCTTGATATTTCGGGGGGGGGGATTTATCCCTCCCCCCCCTGGGACCGCCACTGCGTACAAGAATACAACAGTTCTGTATTTTTATTTTTTTAATTTTATTGTAGCTTGTTTGCATTTTCACTTTGGTTGCATCTGCCTCAAACCATTTCAAATTTAGAGACTGTATTGAGAACGTTATGACATTTCTACCGTTGTCTATTCAGTGATCCGACAAAGTTACGGTCCCGATGGTGACGTTTAATATACGTTTAACAGTAACAATTAACTACTGTATTACTGTACTCACAAACTACAAATGGTCAGATGATTTTCTAGAATGTTCGAACATTGTGACTAAGATAGGTAGTCAAATAAGTATTCAGAGTAGATGTTGAGACTAGTTTTTTTAGTTATTGTTATTAAATTAATAATAATTATAATAATAATTTCTCTGGATGATGTAGAACACATCCAGAGGAGTTTATTGATATAGCTCAAACATGACAATATTATTAAATATAAAACACAGTGATTTCATTGCTAAATTTGAAAAAATATGATTCCCCACTATAAAATTATGTGTTGGGGTGATCATCAATATAAACCTTAGATGAAGCTAATACTATTCCTAACTAGCCATTATAACTATTACAATAATAAAAACTATTTACTACCTAAATTACATAATAAAATATGGAGTTATTAAAATGAATGGTAATAGAGATGGAGAGATGCAATTAGTAATACCCTGACACATAGTAGCCTATTATAGTGGGGTATCATAATTGAAAAAAACTTTTTATAACAGTTTCTTGAGAAGAGATTCTCTTTAAATATCTATAAAATAATACGTATTTGTGTGTTTATAAATAAATAAAAATAATACAGTAACAGTATTGGTTAAAAATGTGCTCGTGAGTTCGATTCCCGCTCCTCCGTCTGGCATCTATGTGCAATCATTCTCCTCATTACCCACGCACAAGTCTCGGACTTATGTGGGCATTATCAGCAATAAAAAATAAGGCTTTTGGGGAATCCGCTAAAATTGCTTAGTCGATTGGTTTTGTTCTCCTTTTACTTGAATTTTTCATTCCAATATAATAGGACATAATACAAATATTTGTACTTGTGGCTCTCGTTTCTGTATGTTTAATTCTGTAGTATATATCTTAATTACCATACAGAATAATAGCGTTCATATTATTAACCTCTGCTATTCTCAGACGTTAATAAATGTTTTCTCATTTTCAACTTTCCCATTTTTCCATTTCAGGAGAAGGAATCCTCTTTTTATAATAAATCACCTCTACATAGTGATTATAAAACAAAAATACACGTCAACAAAGTGAAACCCCTGAGGGCTAGTCCTGGTTCAAAAATTTAATAATATTTTATGCTGTAACTTAATAGAAATACAATAATATTACATCTTTCAATAGAGAAATATAAAATAGTCTACAAATTGAATTCAATGGAACCAGGTCTTACACTTTGTGGGTGAACTTTTACTTTAGAAGTGATGACATTACTTCTAATTATAATTAACTTTTCATTTTCAGAGATTTTTCGGGAAATGACGGATGTGATGATGCTTTTCTCTGAGAGCACTGCGCTCTCACCGCGCCTCTCTCTACAACAGGGTCACTAAGCTCCTCAATTAAATTAGCTTCTAACTTAATTACTTTTCTACAGCACCTGAGGAAATTACAACTGAGCTAATATTTGTAACCCTTGGCAACATTATTTTTCTTCCAAAGCCACTCCAGAAAGTTATTTTCCAATTTCTTAAAAAATAACAAATATTTTTTGTTACATTATTGTTCTCGAACGGAGCTTTCACTGAACCTTAGAAGTTTGAGCTTGAATACTCTTCCAAAAATCTCTATAATTTTTCCTGTTTCTTTTGTTCTGGTCATATTTTTCAGTTTTTTCGTCTCTTTTTCTCTACTTCTACTTCACATTTTTTTTTGGAGGATGCAGCCCACATAGATCTGAGACTTGTGCGTGGGTGATGAGTTAGATGATGGTGGTTGATGAGCTGGACCTACAGTTTTAGGTGGGTTCCGAACCACCGGAAAGTGACTTTACAGCAGAGAACAGTGTCTTCTATGCTGGTCAATCTAATCGGTCACCGTTACAAAGGGTGCCCAGGAGAACCCAGCTTATCTATCTGATTGAACAGGTTAGGCTCACGGCTATCACTTCCCTGATTACATTTTTTCTATTCGTGTTATTAATCTTGTCTATTTTTGTATTATTGATTTTGTCTCTGAATACGTCTTCAGACTGTTATTCTTCTATCAATCAATTCATGTATAAATATGATAGATACTGAATATTTAAAACGTCTGTTAGGCCCTTTAGAATTAATATTGCCTGTCACTTATTCAACACAGAAATAGGTCGATTGTAATTACTTGATTCCTATCAAGTAACAATGACATAATTAAAATAATTATTAACTTATCTATAATAGATAGATAGATATGGCAGCGTCCACTGACCTCCTATAGAAGGGGTATCTGGATTTGTCAAAGATTTTAAGTTCTACTAAAAGAAGTCCTGCTATCATATGAGATGAAAAATTTATATGAAGTGTAAATTAAAATCATTATAATTCTAAAATCGTCATGTATGATTTGTGTTGGCATAGTGACTAATATACTCCGGAACGGAGTAAAAACAAAATTCTTGTAATTCTTTTTTCAGCTCATATCTAGAACTACAAACATACAATGGAAAAAATCAAAACATAAATATCTTGGGGTATTCTCCCGGAAAGTAAAAGTTTTAATTTCTAATTATAAAAATATTTTAAATTAATTTTAAATAATTATAGGAATAAATAGCTTTTAATATTGGAATATTCTTCATTGGGATATCCTACAGATATAGGATAAAAGTTAATTATTTTTTATTTTAGGCTACTAATAATCAAGGCTAGAAATTATATAATGTATCTTAAAAAAATGATTATGATTATAATATATGAATCTGTTGAATATCAAATTTTACTGAAATCACGTGTACATAAAATTTTTGAAGATACAGTACCATACACAGGGGCAAATTTAGAATCTTTTCGGGGATATCAACTGAGAAATTTGTTGGGGGATATCACTTAAAAAAGTCCTTCTCCAAAAAAACACAACAAAGGTTTTTTAGTGTCGGTTCAGAATTTCGGAGGGATAGATCTCCTTTCTCCCCCCCCCCAAATTCGCCTCTACGGCACATGATATTTTTTTTGGTAAATCCTATCCTAAGCCCTGAATCCTTAAAAAAAATCGAGTAACAAAAATAGTTGAAACTTAATTATCAATCCCAGAATAAACAGAAGGATGAAGGTCAACTACTTACGTAGAAAATAAGAGGCACGACTTCGAATAAAACGCTTGAAATGACCTTCGAAGCTCGTGGATTCTACTGCTGGTAACTTCTTCAAGAGAAAGAAGTATTTGCGCGGAATTTTTGATTGGAAATAACCGAAATCTGGTTGAGGTTTGAGATTCCTGATGAACGAGGAAAAAAGTAGGTACGTCGTTTCCACAAAAAGCATTATATTAGTTGACACATGAATTGTGATATCAAATACTAGCAATTGCCCGATTCCATTGAATCGGGAAAACAAGAACATGACATAACCTATTCAATAGCTCAATAAAAAAAAGCCTCTTTCTTCTTATCCCTCTTCTATTTATATAATTTTTATTTAATTTTTTTTCCTGGAGGATGAACCCTATATAGGTCTGAGGTGTGTGGGTAACGAATTTGATGATGGTGATTGATGATGTACCTACAGTTTTAGGTGGGTTCCGAACAACTGGGAAGTGATTTTACTATAATTGAATAGTCTTTTTTTCTTATCCCTCTTCTTATCCTCCTCCTACACCACCTCTTCTTTTGCCTCCTCCACTTCAATCGTCTTCTTCCTCTTTTTTTCTCCTCCTCTTCAATCTTCTTCTCTTTTCCCCTCCTCCGCCTCCTCATCCTTCTTATTCTTTTTTTGCTTCTTCCAATCTAGTTCTTCTTTTATTCTTCCCCTTGTTCTCTGTTTTCTCCTTCACCTCCTCTTCTTCCCCAATCTTTTGCTTCTTTCTCTTCATCTCTTCATCTCTTCTATTTTCTCCTCTTTCTCAATCTTCTTCAACTCTTCTTTTTCTTCTCACTCTCCTTCCTCTCCTCCTTCAATCCCTCACTCTCCAGCGTGGACCAACCATCAATTGATTTCATGATTTCACCAACATCATGATTTCATCATTATATGTCTCCAGCGTTTGAGTATCGTCGACAGAGGACAGCATGTAGACACTTTCATACATAGGCTAATAGATTTTTCATATAGGTTAAGCTTATATTGTGAGTTAAAATATTCCATACTTCAATAGGCTAATGAAATCTCTTTCCTAAGTCAGAATTTTATAAATGAACGAGATTTTTCACCACATTTACCAATTCATGGACAATTTTTACTCCTTTGTCATCCCTCTCATTTCAAACCAGTGTCACATCTCTAATGCTTCAACAGCAACAAATTTAAAATAAATTGCTCCCATGACATCAAACACAACGCAGAAACGTGGAATTGTTTTCAAACTTCAAAATTTGTCAAATTTGGTCCGACTTATTGACCTGAGCCACTACTGAAAAATCGTTATGAATTTAAATCTGAGAAGCAACGAATTGGAATTATAAAAATTTGAATTTACTGGGACAAATTTGAGATCATTTTGCACAATGCGGTAGGCTGTGATTTTAATTAATGTGGATGAAAATAAACAGCAGAATAAAAATTTTTTTTTGTGTACCGTGTCCGCGAGCCACTTTATAACTCGCGCACCTAACCTAACAGTTTAGCCAAATACCTGAATGTAAAACCACCCTCATTTCTTGATTAAGTGGTAGAGTGGACATTACTGTCCAAACTTCGTCACGTCAACAAATAAAAAGTCATTCTATTCATTCAAGACAAAACTCAACAGATGTGCAATGCATGGAGTTGTCATGTCATGTAGGATGTATGACCACTAAATTCGATGTATTTTTGAGGGGACTAACTTGATGAAGGGAGAAGCAAAATGGTGATATTTTGCAGACAGACGGCTCGGTTTAGATCAAATTTCAGTTTCGAGCATGCTGTCCAATTATACAGTGATACATTTCATGTTGCCAACGATGCGAGCTTTGGGTTGACGACGCCGGATTCCATTAAAAACAAATTTACAAAGTTCGTTATCTGTCGGCGGAGAAGTTCTCTCTATGGAGTGCGGTTTCGCGGCGACCGACTAGAAAAAGAAAGAGGAGAGAGAGAGAATTTAGAGAGAAAACGAAAGAGAGAAACTGTCGAGGGGACAAAACCCCCGGGAGCTTTCATTTTTCATCCGGTCGTTTACTTTATGCGTGTTTCAAAATCTACAAAAGATTAGCCCATTATGCCTGTTTCCCCTTAGCTAGACCCCATTCCATTGCGTACACCTTATGTCCAGTTAGGAGAGTGTGGGATAGTACGTTATTTAACGGATAACTCAGTAGCAGAACTGCTGTCGCATTTCAGAGGGAAACAAGTACGGGCCGACATTATTTGTGTGTCCGATGACAATGTATCCGATGGTCCGTCAACAATACTGTGGCGAATATGAAATTGGAGAGAATAGAAAGAAAGAAGGAACAGTGGTGTTATCTGCTATGAAAATGTTTTTTATTTTTTATTTTTTTATGAAGCCCACATAGGTCTGAGACCTGTGCGTGGGTAATGAGTTGGATGATGGATGAGTTGGACCTACAGTTTTAGGTGGGTTCCGAACCACCGGGAAGTGATACTTCCACCTCTGAAGTTTACTTCAGAGCAATTAATTACTCTACTTTTGGTAATTTATAGAATGTTCTAGTTGTTTGATTAGAAATTAATGGAGTCTTATCGAATATTGTAGAAAGTGCTAGTTTCTTTATTTATTTATTTAGAAGATGATAGAGAAATCTAGAGATATCTCAATTATGATAAAGTATATAAATAGAGGAAGTCTCTTGTAAATGAGTTCAGTCTTGTTTGAAATTCGTCATGATAAACAAGTGTCACAGTTGAGTAGTTCAGTTATTGTTCTATGTTGATAAGTGGCAGTAGTGACAGTTCGCGTTAATACAAACAGTGAAATCCCGTTGGCGCTATTACAAATCATGCAATGAACTTTCGTTGTCTGTAGTGATAATTCTCTTGAAAGTTCAAAAGTGATAATTCTTTTACTGTATTGACGGACTTGTGCTACGTAAGTTAATTGTTCTTCCTCGACGGTTCTTTTTGAGTATTATTGGACAGTTTATTGTACAGTTATGGTTTTAATATTAGATCGGCCTTTTGACATTTAGTGATTGATTTATTCGTGTACAGTTCATTGGAAACTCATTATCAGTTGAACAATATCGTGTTATCTGTTTTTAATTGCTTATTTTTTCTGTAAGAAATTACTGAACAGTGTGAGTTGTAGATTATTTGTGTTAATAAAGTGCAAGTGATAAATTTAAATGTTGCCAGCGTTATTTTAGACATAGAACCCATAACAATACAATAAAGTTAAGCAAATGTTGAAGACTGTAGTTTACAATTGAATTTATCGATAGTATACATTATAACAATGGCTAGGGCTCTGGGAAATCGTTCGTCACTCAGCTGCTGCATTCTTTGAGAATTTCTTGAGTTGTTGTAGACATCAAGTGAAGTAAGAAAAATAAACAGAGTTCAATTATGCAAATTTCGCCTGTTTATTAAGCACTGAACCGGTTCCGTAACTTCACTAATCAGATTTTTATTGCATTTATTTATTTACTTACATTACATCTTATTACGCATTTTTACTTTTACTATGAAGTTGCACAACCACAACATCAATCAAGAATCTACTGATAAGTAAATAATATTACTATTGGTTTGCACTACAGCTGCATTATACACTTATCTCATCCACAGGGGAAAATATTATTAAAAATAGTTTTATTTTTAGGTCGCACAGCCTTAAGAAGACTAGATTAGTCAAAAATATCGAGAGAATTAACATGCCGGAGCCTGTTGCATAACAATTTACAATTACAGTTCGCAAGTAAAAACTCTCTCAAAAGATTATGCAGTACCGTAGCTTAAATAATAGCAGCCTAATAATAAAAAAAATAGTTTGTCAATTATTTTGCAACAAACCCCAGATTTATACACTTATTAACAATATTTGGTTGTATATACAGTTATATTATACCGGTTAACAATATATTCTATGTATTATATATATATAATAATAACTACATTCAGTAGCTATTGGAAAGCAAAATGTGCAAGACTTGATATTGTCCCAAAAATATTTTTTACGGAAAAAAATCAAAATAAAAACCGTAAAATTATAAGATCTAAAAATAAATACAGAGGAGCTTCTTATATATTGCACACCAAATAATTACCAATACTATTTGAAAATAGAATGGGAACTCAGCTGACCTAGGAGCTACGTTGGAGCTCTGTCATTGGGTCATTGGCTAATAAAAGTAACCTAAGTAAGCTAATATAAAATTAACCAATCATAAAGCTCCAACGTAGCTTAGGCCAACCTATTGGAGCCTCGCATTTTATTAGCCAACAGTATTAGTCAATGTAGAACTTAATATAATGATCCCAATAGTACGAGTTAATATATTAGTTTATACTAAATGGACTAATACTAATAGCTAATAGAATGCGAGCCTCTAATAGGCCAAAGAATGAATAAGCATTGTATTTTAGTTCCAACTTGATGTTAAGATTGTGATTGCTTAATTGCTGAAATTATAGTACCTTGTTTTTTTTATAATAAATGTGATTTTGACAATATCAAGCCAAAATATCACAGTCACTAATTCGTAAACGATTATTGTGAAGCTATTGATTGGGTTTTGCAAAACTTGATATGGCTAACTTTTGGAGACCCCGTGACTCACAAAAATAGTATTTTCAAGAAAGGTGTTATATAAGTTAGTCTACTTACCTACTTGTTATAGTATTAACGATGTAGACAGACAGCACTGTATAATTAATGAATAAACTGGACATTGCGTATTAGAAAATGTCATGCCATGGAATAAATATTTTTTTATGGCTGTAATAATTAATTAATTAATTTATTTATTTTTTGTAGATTACGTCTTGGAGACTCCAGTTAAGGAGTATAAGACAAGTCAGATTAACAATATTATACACTAGATACCATAATTACTTCAATTAGTTGAGGTGAGGCTTAATTTTGATGTGAAAGGAACTCTTGTACACTATAAAAAGCTTTATCAACTAAATATTTCTTCAATTGTTTTTTAAATATTTCTATATTTTCAAGACTCTTCAAAAACTGCGGTAGCTTGTTGTAGAATTTCCTACCAATATAACTAGGTTTTTGTTTGAATAAGCTACTATTGTGACTCACCAAGTGATAATCTCCTCGGCTTCTTGTATTATAATCATGTACATCAAGATTTTGGTTAATATCATTCGTTTTTACATATAAAGTAGCTTCATACACATATAAGCAGGGTACAGTTAGGAGACCAAGTCTCTTGAACAACGGCCTACATGAATCTAATCTAATAGAAATCACATAGATAGAAAACATGTGCATCCAAATCTACTAAAAATGTTAAATCATGGGAATCCAATGAAGAATTTGTAGATTGTTAAGTAAAATAACTTAGGTATGAGCCAGTTTATTCATTAATTTTATACAGTGTACTGTCTGTGTACATCGTTAATAGTATAACAAGTAGTAGTAACAAGTAGGTGAGTAGTAATAGTGTGAATAATGTTTAATGTAATAGTATTTGTAAAAGACTAACTTATATAACACCTTTCTTGAAAATACTTTTTTTGTGAGTCAAGGGGTCTCCAAAAATTAATCTGAAAGAATTTTAATGGGAAGAACAAAGAAGTATGAGACATTCAAAACTTTCTTTTCAACTCTTTTTTATTCATTTCATTGACTTACCATCACTAATTCAGAAAGGAAAATTATAGAATATTCATACTTTCATAAAAGGACAAAGTTTTCAACAGATAGCAAGGAGAAATAAAAGCGACGAGACCTCAGGATGAGGAAAGAAGTCTTCTCCGCGCTTTTAAAATATTGATAATTTGTAGCGCCATTTAATATTACTCCTACTTTTTGGAGCAAGGAAAATGCATAAATTATAGGTTTTCTTAATTAAATATGCCAGCTTAGTTGGAAGGAAAAACTTGGGGAAGGACTAAAATATCAAACCCACCTTGACGATATGAATTTTCATTTTTATGCACAGAATTGGTAGCTTTTTTGTAATTTATTTTGTTGTATTTCGACTGTCTTGTGGAGAACAGCAGTACTTCTGGAGGCGCAATCTAGCTCTGAAATATTCCGCATTGCCTCTCATCCGTCGTTGTCATAATATTCCTCTCTAGAGCAAGATTTCCATGCAGAAGAGGCTTCTGCGCATGCGCAGTCTGATAACACCATCCTCAATCCTATTCCAGTCACTCTCTTTCCTCTCTCTCCCTCTCATTATTTCCCTTCCTCACTTCCTTTTCCCTCTTGCTCTATTTCCCTCACGTACACCTTCCTCACAAATCCTTTTCCCTCAGTAACTTATTTCTTGCAAAATCAACCTCACGGAACAAATTCGTGATTCACATTCTCCACTACGTTACGTGGGAATCACAACGAGGAATTGGTTAAGGTAAGCTCGAAATTTATTAAGGGTAAAACTTACTCGGTCCATAAAATACCTTTTATATGAACAGAAGCGGTTCCAGTTTGCCAGAAGTCTGCACACTGTCCCATAAAACTATCCTACACCTTTTCCACTTATTAAATCTTCTGTAATAATAATTTTCCGTATGTAGCAGCCGATTAAATCGGCTGCTACTCTTAAAAAACCTACTCTTAAAAAAGAGTCATTCACAGTTTAAATTTTAAACTGTGAATGACTCTTCAGACCTCAACATTATAAACACATGGGAAGCGACAGCCGAGTGCCGTAGCAGGTATCTGCTCAATCAGAGATAAGCTACGAGATTCCTGGGCGCTCTTTCTAAGGGTGCGTTTATGTCGGAGCTGTGATAAACGATCGTAGCAACGATGAGAGAAGCGATGCTAGTAGGGAGTAGCGCTCTGCTTCTATCGGCTGTTCATGCCGAGACAGTCGCGCTCAAAGGTTGATTCGTTAGTTTGTGTTTTGAAAAACGAATTTGTGCTGAGTGATTCTGAAGATTACAGAGCAAAAAAAATACGAAACCTGTTTAAAATGTACTTATGTAAAAATCCAAATCCACGTTGTATTCATGAAAATATCACTAATTTTACTTAAGTTTTGTGTTCAATTCTTGAGCAATTTCACTCCACAACTTGTCCAACACAAATCAATTGTGGTGATTTTTATTAATCTTGTCCCATAATGCTGGTTTCATAAAAACTTGTGTTATTAAATTGTCAACATCCATGTTCGGAGCCTCGATACTAGCTGAGAAAATGGACTGAGCTATTATCGCTGCTCTCATCGATGGTCAGGACCCAAGAGCGATTAACAACGCAGCTCCGACATAAACAGGCCCATTTAGAAAGCACGTCGGTATTATCTTTGCGTTGCTAGGATCGCAGCTTGTATCGCTAATCACAGCTCCGACATAATCGCACCCTTTAAGGGTGACCGATTGGATTGGCCAGCAAAAAGACTGTTCTCTGTTCTCTGCTCTCAAATCACTTCCCGGTGGTTTGAAACCCACCTAAAACTTAGGTCCCTCTCATCAATCACCATCATCCAATTCATTACCCATGCACAGGTCTCAGACCTATGTGGGATTCATCCTTAAAAAAAAGTAGAATATATAGGTAATACAAATAATATAGTATTAATCTTTTGTAAGGGTGACCGATTGGATTGGACAGCAAAAGATATTCTGTTCTCTGCTGTAAAATCACTTCCCGGTGATTTGGAACCCACCTAAAACTTAGGACCCACTCATCAATCACCAACATCCAATTCATTACCCACGCACAGGTCTCAGACCTATGTGGGTTTCATCCTTAAAAAAAAGTATATATAGATACCGGTACCGTAATACAAATAATATTAATGATAATTCAAATGGTAAATCCAGTGCTTTTTGTATGAAATGTAGGTTCCGGTATAAATTTCTGGGAAGAGGGGAGGAACTATGGAGTATATAGTGAGTTATATGCTCTTATTGTATTATTATTATTACTATACTTTTATAAGCATTTGAATTATTGTCGAAATTTTCAATAATGTGAAGTAGTTGAAATTTTGGCTTAAATATGTATAGCAGGCGCTGCGGTAAATCGCCGAATACATGAGTTTATTTTGACTATTAAAATTTTTATTCTGTTCGTAAAATTGTGCTAGCCATCACTACTGGTTCAGATGGCTAGAAGTTCCATAATAGCTTTTATACTGTATCTCATTATCTGTAAAACTTTTATGGTAATAAAATGGTAATAAAATTTACTTACTTACTTATATAGAACCTTCCCAGTGTGAAGGAAATGTGTTTAATTGAAAAGTGATACCAAAATTACAGAGAACATCTAAAATAATGCGTATATTACAGAAGTTTTTTTTTGAGGATGAAGCCCACATAGGTCTGAGACCTGTGCGTGGGTAATGAGTTGGATGATGGTGATTGATGAGTGGGTCCTAAGTTTTAGGTGGGTTCCGAACCACCGGGAAGTGAACATTGGATAAAAAAAACAAACTGCAAACACTAGATATTGGTAAGAGTATAGATAGATGAAAATAAATAGTGATATTAGAATATCACATGATATGAGAATTTACTGTATAACAGAGAACCATTTATAGAATACACAAGAAGGTGAAATTAGAAAACTTTCTCATGTCCTTAACATGACGATTATGATGATGTTGACAACGATGATTGAAACGACCTTCTTCAGTCAGCTACCGATTCCTTGTTCACAAAAACCCCAACAAGTGTAGTTCCTAGTACCCAGGAATTGGCCAAAAATAGTTTCCAATAAACAACAGTTAACAATAGACTGTTAGTCTAAAGAGGTTAATTCTATTCGGAAAAACCCCAGTCCAGCTTCTAGCACAATCGTGTTTCCAACACTCATTGAAAACCAGCACCACTACAAAGCAGGTTTTGCAGATGTGGTTTGTTTGTATTTCTGGATCGTTTAGGTTTTCCTAATTGCTAATTTTGTCTTTTAGGCTTGCCTATAACTACATATTCTGCATAATTTCTCCGTTTTCTGCAAGGTGTGTCTCCAACGTTCGCGTATTACTGAATTAAATTTAGCAGTCATACCTTTTCATCAATAAACATTTCTTAAAATTGACAAATTTTGTATTTGGATTCGTTTAGATTAAGAAAGACGACCTTTTGCTACACAGGCGATACATATGGAGAATCCGGTCTCAAAAGATGTCAAATTATTATTAGTTTCCTGGATTTCTTGTTCCATGACGAACTGCGTTGTTAATATTAACTTTTTAAGTGAATTCAACGACTTGCAGTCAAATTTTTCCTCTGAAAATGGATCTCAAAGATTCGAAAGCGCTCGGCCTACAGACGAGTAAGTAAATTCTACTTATTCTTAATGAAAATTTGACTGCAAGTCGTTGAATTCACTTATGCCCGGTTTCTGAGTTGTTCATTAAGTTTAATGGATCATTAACCTATTGCTCCAGCATTGAGTTAATGGTCCATTAAGTTAATGAACAACTCAGAAACCGGACATTAAAAAGTTAATATTATTATTTTTTCATTGCGGATGATGCCCACATGAGTCCGGAGACTTTTGCGTGGGTAATGAGGTGAATGATGAGAAACATCCATGGGTAAATGATATTCAAACTCAAAGGCTGTAGGAAAAGAAGCCAGCCAGAGCCTTATCTAATCACAGACAAGCGCTCCAACCAACAGCGCTACCACAGCCGCCAAATTTATTTATTGAGACAGAAATAAATGAATGCAAAGATGAAACAGCCTTAGAGAATAAATTGCAAAACTTCAAACAAACAAAACTTTTATGTTCTTCTTAACTTCAATAATATTCTCTATGAAAGCCAGAATTAGAATAGAATTATTGGTGAAAAATTAAAATTAAACTTTTAGTATAAACTATTACTTTTAATTGACAACTATAAGAAAGTTGTCAAAGTTGTCAAGTTGTCGCCCTGAAATTTTCCTTAATCAAAGATTCAAGAGTTTTGTACAATTATATATTATTATAATGTATATGTTATAGAAATTCTATAAAACATAAAACACAATAAATAGATCAGTAAATTTTAGGAAGAGACACATAGGCCTACTCATTCTGTGCTTATTTCATATCATTATAGTTTTAATTTTCTATTATAACTGCTACTATATTCAATATGCTTGAGAAGCTGTGTATTGATTGAGAAAATAAAATAACATTGGCAAAAACCATTTACTATGGATTAGTCACCAAACAATGTATCTACGATATACGGCACTCAGTAGAAGTGAAACTTTTAATTAAGGAAGACATTTTCAAAAATTTGGAAATTTACTATTTTACCATTTACTACAAATTAGTCGCCAAACAATGACGTAGATGTAATGTAATCAGTAGAAGTGGAAAATCACTACATGACATTCTCTGCTGTAAAATCAGTTCCGGTGGTTCGGAACCCACCTAAAATTGTAGGCCCACCATGTTTCCAATCTCATGGCCCAAGCGGCGAGGTGGAATTACCCTAAAGGGTCTCCCCACCAATAAAAGGCATACGCATTTACTTACTATCTGTATTGAAGAAAGACATTTCCAAAAATTTGGCCAAGAAGGTCAAGGGCTATCTGGCTCAACGCCAAAGGAAGAAATGATGCTCCCTCCAATGGCCTTGGGGGAAAATTGTAGATGATTCTGTCAAACAAGTTTTATAAAAAACATGAAAGAATTGATTCTGAGTAAAGGGGAAATCACAGAGCCACTGATTTAATAAAATGTTGTTTTCTTACATCGGTCAGTTGAAAATTACATAATACGAGAAGTAATCACGCGTTCCGCCTTGGTCAGACTTGATATAAACAAGTTTGGACTATTTAATTACTGTAAAAGGTTTCTTAATCTATAATGCATGATACATTGATGGAATGAGAATTATCTTGCAGCGTTTGAGCGGAATTAGAAGATATACTGTGTAAATTATTTACACACAATGTATGTGTGTATGTATATAGTACCATAGCCGATTCGACTGCAGGTGACTCTTCAGACCTCAACGCTATGTTTTAGTCCAAAGAGCGTACTACACAAATGAGGAGTGAGGTAGTTTGTGATTGCTTTCCTCACTGAGCTAACAGAATAGTATCAGTATGCCAAGCCCACCGAAACAAATTCTGAAGCTCTATGCTTGACAGTCCACTCCCACCTTTACACAGGGTCTGGCTGCACAAGTGAGTGTGTTTACTATCTAGCACACCGCTGAGCTACTTCCTGCGTCCAAGCCATCGTTCGACAGAGACGTTTGGAAAGCAACACAATTGATGTAGCCTTTTTTGTATCTGAGATGATCAAAATTTAACACACAATACATAACAAATTTTAAATACATACAAAATTTTACACACAATACATATTATTTAGTGTAAAATATTTACATATTATTTGCATAGAAAATAACGTATATATAGCATAGTAAATAACATATTATTTCCCTGTAAATTATGATTTTATAGGTAAGTAGACTATAAAATATGGGCCGTGAGATAAGAATCTCTCAAAGTTTGGAGTTGTTTTCAACTATCAAATTAATAAACTTGTCGGGGAGATGGTTCCTCGAAAAGATCAGCTTCAAGCTACCAAAATTAATAGAACTATTGATGTAAAAATAAATATTATATTGGTCGTTGTAATAGATGTTTAGAACGGTTTTAATAGTTTTCAAGCCCCAGACACCACAAAAATAGAAAAAAAAAGATTCTCCGCTACGGTATCGTGAGTGTAGACTATAAAACACAATATTTAAGATAGAAAATATATTGAACACATGCCATTACAGTCCAACCCATTTAGGGTAGGAGCAAGCGGCAAAAATCGGTTAATTTGTTGAAAAATCTATCTAAATTGCTTGATTTTTGGCTCAATTAAGTTCTTTATATGTCACAAGTTAATATGTTATTCCAATGGTTGTTATTCCCAACAAATGGAGCTCCTGGTAGAACAATATTGTTATGAAATGCCAGGAAAAAGAGAGAAATATTTTCTGCACTGTGTCACTAATAGCTTCTGTTAAGTGATAACAAGCATGTTTTGTTTTCTACCCTGTTCTCCTCTCGCCTTGCAATCCATCCAGAGAGTTTTAGAATGGCATTATATGTGTACATAGATTTTTATGGAATAATCTCGAAAATGTAATTAATTTTCTAGTGTTTACTGGAATGTAAAAAAACGTGGCCTATATAAAGTGGAAGCTCTTGTAAACAGTCAGTTCAGTTTCTGTTCTACATTCCCAATGAGTGGCAGTGTCCTGTGACAAACAATACAGACCGTTTCCGGTGAGCGCTATTACAGACTGTGTTATACGAACGTTTTAAGTGATAAACGAAGTATATTGTATTATTCGGACTTCCTTTACAGTTTTTGCAAGTGTACAAATATTCATTATAGTAAAGTAAATTCGTATGGCTTTTCGTGGTTGGGAGACTCTTACGGGTAGTTCCACCTCGCCCCTTTTTTTAACGACTGCTTTTTTTTATATGCTTTTTTCATTATAGTAATACAGCGACAGACCTGAGCTTCGTAAGTGTTTTAACTGTTATGCTTCTTTAGACGTTTCTTTATCAATCATTGAACAGTTATCTGTTAAATATTGATCGGCATATTAACAGTTAGTGATTAATTTTGGAACAGTAATATAGCAACTTCATTATTAGCTGAACATTATTGATTATTTATTCGTTTCTGATAGATTTATTTTGCGTGACATTACTGATTCGTACGTGTTGTAAGTAATTTGTGTAAATAAAGTGCGAGTGTTAATTAAAGTGTTATCAGCATTATTTTAGAGATAGAACCCGTAACAATATCGTTCTTTCAGTTTGTAAGCTTGGTAAAAGGAAGAGTGTTCATTAGAATCATAATTGCAACCACTCGAACATAAGATGGTTAATTAGGTAACTGAATAATGTGTAGTATGAAAGGCATTAGCAGTGACATAACTTTCTTTGTAGATGAGAGTACTTGCCCCATAATTACCGTACCGTACCGTACGTCTAGATCCTCTCGAGTATTCTTTGTGAAGAGAAAGCTGAGGACTGAAATCACATTTAACAAGGCGCACTCTCCATACTCCAGTCGCCATTTTCTCGGCAATTTTATCCTTCTACCTCAGCTTTAGCCTTGCATTTCCTCCATCTTTGATCCTTTTATCATGGATTATCATACTCCTTTGTAATAGAATATCATCCCCCGGTTGCATAAACGTCCTATCATTTATACTGGTTCATTATTCGCAACACTTTTATACCAGGCTGTAATCCATCACATTATTCAGTATAAAAATGAATTAATTTTTGGTATAAAGTGCTAGATAGCTAGATACAATGCAGCCAACAGAGTCAACTAACAATTTCAAATTCCAAGGTCAGCTAAGCATGAAATATAGTATATAAATTAATTGAATAATTCGTTACAAAACATATTATTAAATGATTTGGAGTGAATTGAGTTTTAGAATTATAAAATACATGCATGTCTTTGTCATCAATATATGTTTCTCTTTCTCAAGAATTCGCCAGAATGTTCCAGATTATGTTATCAGTTTCCTGGAACTTCCTGGAATACTTTCAAACAGTATATAAAGAGCAGTCCTTGTAAACAGTGGTTAAGCTGTTATTCCAACGTTTAATGTGATAAACGACATAATAGTCATTCTTCTGGATCTTTCAAAAGCTTTTGATACTATCCCACATTCAATATTACTGAAGCAAATGGAGAATCTAGGAATTAGAGGTGTTCCTTTAAAGTTATTTACTAGTTATCTTAAAGAACGCTGTCAATATCTTACAATTGAAAATGAAACCAGCAAACCAGATTGGCCAATGATGTAACTATGGTAATGAGTGCAGCTAGTGAAGATTTTTGGCTTATAAATTAATGTCAAAATTCCAAATTATTATCTTTTTTTCAGACTGCGTTAGTGTTTGTTTGAAATAAAAAATTAATATTCTTTATCTGCAAAAGACTTGTGATTGTGAATAATTATTGTGCTTCAAAGTGAAATTTCAAGTGAAACAGCGACCTAACCTAAGATTTTGATCCTACTTTAAAATTTTGTGAAAAGCAGTTTTGGGCAGTAGCCAGATGGCGCATGTGCATAAATTATGGTACCACTTGTATACATGTTATCTAGGCATGAGTGCCACAATTTAAGATATATAGATCATAAGAATGCTAGCGTTAAAAATAGACATAATATGTCTACCGTAATTCAAAATGGTGAGTTAATGAGGATGAAAGCTTTTTGAAATGCGTTGAAAACATATCTAGGGTTGGCAAGTTTCAAGGTACAGTATTAAAATGTTCAAGATTGAAATGATCAACTGTACAAGAGATGAAATGAATAGTTTTATAAACCGAAGTTTTAGAAACTTGAAGAAGTATGTATGTTTATGTACAACATACAATTGAACATACAAACTTGAAGAAGTATGTATGTTTATACACAACATACAATTCCGAATGCACTCTTCCGATCTCAACATTATGTTTTGGCCCAAAAGCCGTGATACGGAAACGAGGAGTGAGGTAGGTTACGATTACTTTCCTCACTGAGCTAACAGAGTTGTATCTATCTATACCTGAAGATCTGTATCTAAACTTGAAGATAATAACGTACTTTACATTCCGGTCGAAACTCCGTATAAACCCTCCATGAAAATCATAAAAACTGATTGGAAGGGAGCCCCAATAACAATAAGGAGGATTACTTTGGCAAATTCTGGAGCGTCAATTGGCTTTTGGTATTGGCAATAGTCTCACAACGATTGGGGAAGGCTGTAAAAGGAAGAAAGAGAAAAGAAGAAAGAAAAAATAGAAAAAGAACAAGAAGAAGGCGGATATATAAGTATAGCGTAGATGGATAGATGAAGTACTTTGTTTAGATTCATGCGAGGATGTAGCCTATATGGCCCCTTATCCAAACCAACAAATACAAAATCGATTTTTGAAAAATGAAGATTTTTGAAAAATAAATTTTCCATAAAATATAAATTTTTGAAAAAATTAATTTCAATGTAAGGTGGTTCAACTGGTTAAGCACCAATTCAATACAATTCACAAAATCAAACAAAAGACAAAAAATACAATTACATGAGAAAAATTAACAAAATAAATAAGTTTGTCAGTCTTTCAAAATGACTGAACTCTAATTATAAATGTCAAAGCAAACAAACAAAAGGAGAAGGAGGACGAGGAGAAAAAGAAGAAGAAAAATGAGAATGGGACGATAACATTTAATGATTTTAATAAAATATTTAGCGAATATTAGTGAAATCAGTTACGCAAAATTTTAAAAAGATTAAGATGAAAAAAGGAATGAAAATAATAGAAACGAACGATTAAACAAAAAATGAATAAACAAGAAGAAAGAATTAATAGAAATATTTTACAAAGGTTAAGAAGGAAAAAGAAATGAAAAGAAGAAAAACGAACGAATAAACAAAAAATAAATAAACAAGAATAGAAATTTTTCAAAAAGATTAAGAAGGAAAAAAGAAATGAAAAGAAGAAAAACGAATAGAAAATAAACAACAAGAAGAAAGAATTAATAGAAAAATTTTTAATCATAAAGAAAAAAGGAATGAAAAAAGAAAACAAACCAGCGTTATAATAAAAAAGAGAAAAATAAGTTGAAGAAGAAAATAAGGATCGCATGAGAAGAAAAATGAGGATAGGAGTTAACTGAGACAGAAATCTTCAATTTGATTCCTTTTTCGTCCTATCTTTCTTTCTTCTTATGAAATCCTCATTTTCTTCTCCTTCAACGTTTTACTTCCTTTCTTCTTTTTTAATAACAGGAAGGAAAAGAAGCAGAGATAATGATTAGGGTGAAGAAAAAGAAAGGATAATAAGAAGTAAAAAAGAAGAGATTGGCGTAAAAAAACAATACCAATAGCAGGGCAATTGTTTGCATTGAGGGTCTCCTGTTTTGCTAGTATCTTGGAAATATAAAAAAAGCAATCGACCTTAAAAACCGACCTTATTGCGTATAATAGAAGAGAGCAATATCAGTATATAAGCGAGAGCACTCGCTCGAATACTGAGATCTTCCCAGCAATGTAAGAAAAGAGTAGGGAACAACATTTTGTTGAGAGCTTGTTGGAATTATTGGTCTCGGTAGACATATGATGCAGATACTTCTACTAGATACTACTGCAGATACTACTAGTAGCTCCTCAACGATATAGGCCTACCCTCAACAATGATTATCGTCCTATGTTCAATGATAGGGGTTCGCACCCTACATGACTCGGTACCCTGTTTCAAGAGCAATGTTCCTGCTCCACTGCCTTAGTGAGGCTGCCTGTAGTTGAGGGCTAACATCCCTCTAGAGCATACCAACGCACATGTTCGCGCACTACACGTCTACTGTATAACAGTAGATGCGCTCAGCATTAGCGCTGAGTACCTATTTATCAGGGCATATATCATTCAACAAATTAGACCTAGCCGAGTCGGAGCCTTGATTTCCCACTACGCTACTTATTCACCCCCAGGCCGTAGAGGTTCCCTCCGCACCTCATCCGGACAACATCCATCATTTTGTCAGGGCTGAAAGTCATCACCAAACTGATCGAACCAAATAAAATGCCTTCCTTTTCCTTTACACATTCTCTCATCCTTCCAACATTCTTCTCTCTCTTTTCACTTCACGAATTATTTCCTCTATTTTACTGTTATTCCCGTCATTTCGCTTTTTATACCCTTTTCCACTCACTTTTTCTCACCCTCCCAACAAAACCAAGATTCTTACTCTTTTCATTACACGACGTTTTTACTCTATTTTACAGGAATTTTATATCCTTCATTTCAAGGTTAAGGCTGTGCGCAGGGGTTTTGGTCATAATTTTTTTTCGAAGTTCATTGAATTGGATATTATTAAGGTATTGAAATGCTAACTATTGCCATGAGAAATAATTTTTTTCATCAAATATTTTATGGAATATGGGAGTTCAAAGTTGAAATTTTTCGGTTTTTGGGGGCAATTGAACTCACCTAAAAGTTATTTTAAACATTTGATAATTTTTTTATAACTGAAAGACACCTTGAGGAAAAGAATGACATATTTTTTATTTCAATTCAACAATTGGTTTGGTCAAAATAATTTTTTGAAAAACTGAAATTTTTCGCATGTTTTAAAAAATTTATTTTGAGAAAACTAATTGTTTTATCGGAATGAAAAATATGTCATTTTATTCCTCAATGTGTCTTTCATTTAAAAAAAAATATCAAAAGTTTAAAATAACTTGTAGGGGAGATCAATTGCCCCCAAAAACCGAGAAATTTGAACTTTGAACTCCCATATTTCATAAAATATTTGATGAAAAAAATAATTTATAACAGTCAACATTTCAACACCTTAATAATATCCAATACAATAAACTTCCAAAAAAAAATTATGACCAAAAACCCTGTGCACAGCCTTAAGTGTAAGACAAGATTTTTCACTCGTGTAAACATTACTGGCTCTGGGATTACCTTATTCAACTTGTAACATTTGGTATAAATTTTCTCAATCTTTCAACCATTATGTTCACTTTTCAAAAATTACTGTACATCACTTGAATTATGGGATCTGAGAGTTGCTAATATTAATAATACTTTTATCATTCATGTACATTGTAAATTTACACAAATAAAGCCATCTGAATCTTCGATTCTCGTATATGCATTCTTGCTTATAATATGACAACCATAAGAAAAACTGTTATTGTTTCGTATATTCTTTTAGAGTTCCATTCTTATTGACAATTAAATTGCTTTTTCATTTGTTGACTTTATGAAACCCTCTAAAGCTCAACTTTGCATGTGGTTTGATTCAGAGTAGAGAGTGCTCTGTTATTTTCGTATTCAATAGTTAATTATGTTTTAAAACAAATCAATGTAACTTCATACTTTTATATGATTAAATTATTAGAATGTATTATTTAATTTTTTTTTACAATTTGTGTTATTTTATAATATTTACTTTGAAACGTATGCAAAAAGCTTCATGAATGGAACTTGTATAGTGGATCTGTGAACAAATAAGATGGCGCAATATATATATATATTTTTTTTTTTTGAGGATGAAGCCCACATAGGTCTGAGACCTGTGCGTGGGTAATGAGTTGGATGATGGTGATTGATGAGTTGGACCTACAGTTTTAGGTGGGTTCTGAACCACCGGGAAGTGATTTTCAGCAGAGAACAGTGTCTTTTTTGCTGGCCAATCTAATCGGTCACCGTTACAAACAGGACCTACGAGAACGCAGCTTATCTATCTGATTGAACAGATACCTGATACGGCTCGCGGCTATCACTTCCCATTTAACATTAACATCTAGTGAGTCTAATATTCTGTAGTTCTGTACAGAATTCTAATAGATAAAAAATTGCTATTTTAAATGAAGAAAGTTAATCTAACCGAAAACCGGAGGCTGGACTACACAAAGAGATCACTACTTGAACTGCAAGGATCAAGGAACAAGCTATTATTACAAACACCATCAAACAGTAGAATAAAATGTCAATATGTGAGTGTGAATATGTGTAAAACGATTTTTTGTTAACTTTGCAGTCAAATAAAGATGAAAAATGTATTTCTTCCATGGAGCAAATTGCTATTCCAAATTGCTTGGATTGAGAAGGCTACCGGTGATGAATCCAAGTTTATAAAATACTTTCTGCTCATGTACTAAATATGGTACTGTTATATCAATATTACATCTTATTTCAAACTGTGTATACTTTTTTGAATTAAAAAAAAAAAAACAAATTTACACTCAGTTACAAACTTTGTTCTCAATTTTTACGTGTTTTCTTATTTTGCTTATTGACATCCACTAGTCCGGCACTTCCTAGTCACGAAATAGTGCCGGATTAGTGAAAGTCGACCATGTGTGGGAAGCACTTCAGAATTATTCACAATATTGGTACAGAAACTATGAATGAATTTAACAGAACAATGAAGCGTTCACAGTTTATCTTAACCACAAAATACGCCCAATAGAGATTATCTCGGTTACCCGATCACCGGTAATGGTTTGGTCAATTACGATCATCAATAATGTACTTAAATAGAATAATGTTCGACTGTCGGCCTGCACTGTGCGTCGGTCACGTCACGTGACTTGATCACGTAGTCCTGTGACGAAAAGGAAATCACCGCCTAATGCAATCAAAACTACGTGACCACATTACTTTCAACAGATTTTCATGGGTCACAGCATGTAACGGTCATATGACACCCGGAAATTGAGAATTAGAGGACGCAAGAACCCATGACAGCCGAAATTTCTGGATGGTATGGTCAATGAATGCTGATACTATATACATATACTATATGTATTCATTGGTATGGTACATGGCACGAAAAACAGTAATTGAAATAATGAATACACAAATGTCGTCACAATCACTGAAATTATTTCAACACACGAGACAGTTCCGACTGCCATGTCATCTTTAATCTCAATATCAATGATTATTATATAGTATAAAATATATTATAAATATAGTGATTGAAAATAGAAATAAATACATGAAAATTACAAAATAGAGGCTTACAGCTAATGCCAAAACAAACCTCATAGAATGCAGTAGATTGTATCAAATCAAACAAGAAAATCTCAAACAAAAATTGAAACGCTAAGCTAACAAAGAAATGAAGTCAAAATACATACAATAAGAAAACAGCATGAAGAAAAATAATCCTAAACATTAGTCGAAACTGTAGTATTTCATGTATAGTTTTAATCCACTTAGTTGCGATAACATATTTATTATTTATTACAGATATCTACTACAATAACATAAATAGCCCCAAGAATAGTAGTACTTATTGAAATGAGTAGCTATCGTTTTAATATAAGAAATTAAATGTTTGATTGAGATTGAAAATGATATGACAGTCGAAACTACAGTATCTCGTGTGTTAATAATTCAAGTGGTTGTGACAATATCTTTATTATTCATTATGGATATCTACCATAATTTCATATACACCAATACTGAGAAGAGTTTATTGATAAAAGAGGTTATCATAATTGAAACACAGTTATACGAAATTGAACACAGTGCAACTGCACTGATGAACGTTGTACATTTAGATATCAGCATGAAAATTCAAACATTATAACAAATAAATGTTATCAGTAATCCAATATTAGAGAAAAAATAAATTTTCCAATAACGGAATCTTATGTAGAATAAAATAACGACATGTCTATTCAAACATTAGTATAAAAATAGACCATGGGAGTTAAATATTGAATGCCAGTGTCAACTTACAAATCCAAATCAACAGATAGAGCTAACAAAAATAGAAACCAACAACGTACATGGGAACTTATGAACTGTACACTGCACACTATAACGGTAATGTATTTTATATAAGATGAGAGTCTTTGGTAAATGGTGATGATATAAGACGAAATTGTCACAACCACATTTATTAAAAATATTGAGAAACTAGTTTCGGTTGTTATACCATTATCAATCTCAAACAAAATGTGGTTTTGACAATTTCATCTTATTATTCAAAATTACATAGATTTTATCTAGTAGCATGAAATACAATCAAATACTGTACATTGGATTGGATGTATCTAGTAGGCTAACAGCCCAATATAAATATCCTCAAATTATTTGTGATGTTTTCCATGACGAAATACTTGATAAACAATCTAATACGAAAAATTACACTGTATTTCTAAAATAATGATTTTAATCGTTTCAACTGGAGAAATGCATTTCGCTTCTGAGAAGAAGCTTCATAGGCTGGTATATTATGATTTTACTAACTTAGGGAAGTGATAGCCGTGAGCCGTAGCAGGTATCTGTTCAATCAGATAGAGATAAAATTTAGATTTTAGATTTGCCAGCAAAAACGACACTGTTCTCTGCTGTAAAATTACTTCCCGGTGGTTCGGAACCCACCTAAAACTGTAGGTCCAGCTCATCAATCACAATCATCCAACTCATCACCCACGCACAGGTCTCAGACCTATGTCGGCTTCATTCTCCAAAAAAAAAACTGGAGAAATGCATTTTGCTACTGAGTAGAAGCTTCATAGGCCACAGGACCTCAGGCTGATGAAGCTTCTCCTTAGAAGAGAAATGCATTTCACCAGTTTATAAGTGTGTAAAATCATACCTTTAATAGAAATACAGTGTCAGTTTTCATATTAGATTGCTCAAATTATTCATATAGTGGAAATTATCAGAGTATAAAAATAAAATTGATTGTTAATAACAAACTTCTACTGATAAACTAGAAAAAGTAAATAATTATGGTAGCATGATACAAAAAGATCATTAAAAATGATCTAAAAGCATCATTCAAAAGAAATAAAAACAAGCTATCTAGCAGGCTAGTTAAATGATGAAAAATTTAAAAATCTACAAATCAAAATAGTAAAAAATATTGTAACATAAATATAGAACAGATTGTTATAACAAACTACAAATGATAACTTGTACACGGACGTGAAACTTGGGTAAAATATCCGGAAGTTTCTTTATCTGCGGCTACGTTATTAGGTATACTTAATATAGGTGTACACATAATATACATTATAAAGGTTAGCATGCGATATTAATACATCATAGTCTAGTTCAATTTATTCCATGGATTATCAAAGTAGTGTTATAATGAAGCTATATGAACACTACAGTCACTTTTCAGTATCGGTATAGGCGTCTTAAACTAATCAGGATTTCTTCAAAACAGTTTGAAATGAATATTATACTCCTGGATTTCTTGTTCCATGACGAACTGCGTTGTTAATATTAACTTTTCATGTGAAATTTAACGACTTGCAGTCAAATATTTGTTAAGAATAAGTATAACTCACTTAATCTGTAGGCCGAGCGCTTTCGAATCTATGAGATCCATCCAGGCCTCTGAAGATGGATCTCATAGATTCGAAAGCGCTCGGCCTACAGATTAAGTGAGTTATACTTATTCTTAACAAATATTTGACTGCAAGTCGTTAAATTTCACATGAAAAGTGAATATTATACGTTAGTCACATCAGCTGATTCAAACATTTTTAAATAAATTTGAATTTCAATTCAGAACCGAAAAGCAACAAACACGCATTCTAGGTTATGTTAGTATGGGTAAATTATCAGATTTATATACCATATTTGTAACATGGCTCAAACGGCGAGGTGGAACTACCCGTAAGGGTCTCCCCACCATTAAAAGCCATACGCTTATTATTATTATTATTATCAGATTTATTGGTAAGTTAAAACGTAATATATTGGTAATCGTAGATCAAATATCGTATGCAACGATAGTATTTTGCCTATAAGCTAGGCCGATCGTGAAATATTTAGGACACTCGTTTGTCCTACATCTTACTTGTGGCTTAAAAGCAGTCATAATACAATCCTTGTATAAAGTACTATTTATGATATAATATAATTATATACCTACGATTAAAATTTACTTATTTATTGTGACAAAATTACGATGAATGTGAAAGCGCAACAGACCCATGTCCAAAACAGCTCTCTTCACAAATAAATTGTGAATATGTTGTTCAAAACATTGAGGTTAATTTTAATGCTGAAAATTTAGATTTACCAAAAAAAAAATTCCACTCAAAAAATAATAAAAATTATTCCTTTTCATATTATATTAAGGCAATTAATTTCAAAGTTCACTTGAAACGAAACACTGAAAACCGTATTTTTTTTTTGAGGATGAAGCCCACATAGGTCTGAGACCTGTGCGTGGGTAATGAGTGGGATGATGGTGATTGATGAGTTGGACCTACAGTTTTAGGTGGGTTCCGAACCACCGGGAAGTGATTTTACAGCAGAGAACAGTGTATTTTTTGCTGGCCAATCTAATCGGTCACCGTTACGAACAGGACCTACGAGAACGCAGCTTATCTCTCTGATTGAACAGATACCTGCTACGGCTCGTGGCTATCAAATTTTGATGGAAACTTTCAAGCCCAAAAATATTATCTTGATTTTTTTAATAATATGATTCTTTTATAAAATAGGTTAGTATTTTTTTTTTTTTTTTTAGGATGAAGCCCACATAGGTCTGAGACCTGTGCGTGGGTAATGAGTGGGATGATGGTGATTGATGAGTTGGACCTACAGTTTTAGGTGGGTTCCGAACCACCGGGAAGTTATTTACCCAGGCTATTATCATTGGGGCTACAAAACAAACTTGATCCTACCCTAAATACCATAGGCTGCGTCACAATATTATTATAATGGCTGACATGGCGTTTAATAATAACACACGTGAGAATGAAATACGGCCTGGGGTAATTAGTGTATTGGACATCGCCCGTAGGAAACAGTTATGGATTAAAATAGAAGGCAGTGTAACACTTAACGGGTGTAATCGATGCACACTTACCACTTCTATTCCAATAACACAGAGGATTATCTACGGGCCCGCCCGCCCATAAATATGCATTTTGGTCATAGTTGGATTGTTATAGCCAAGATTAATAGCGCAAAGCAGTGCTGCCCCGGAATTAGGGGAATTCCCGTGTGGAAGAGGGAGCAAACACAATCTATCACAAACTAATTGCTAAATTTCGGCGTGGAGAGCATAGAATCGACATGCGTTCTGAATTATAATCAAACAATAGCTGGCGAAAGTTACATTCGTTAATTTGTGTGAATGTTGTCTGCTTTAATATTAATCCTAATCTTGAAAAACGGAGCGCGATTTCAGTTCAACCTAATTGAGGGGGTGGGGGAGGCAAACGGCAATCAACAGGCAGATTTTTACAAAATCTATCCAAATTCCTTGAATTTTGGCTGATTTATAACCTTAATTATCTAGTTAATTAGTTCATTATTTCAGTTATTCAGTTAATATGTCATTCCAACAGAGAAATGTTCATTATAATAATACTGATATCAACAAACGCATTTTTATCATTTTTGGCAAATCTTGGTGGCTCCCCACCACAAATGGCGACCCTGCTCGTGAAATTTCAATCTCCAGAAATATTGTGTGATTGCTGTCTCTTAATATATGTAACCCTGAATTATGTGATTTATGTAATGTGATTTATGATTTATGCGCCTCCACCATTTATGTAACCCTGATATTCTTAATATCAACAATTTGTCTGAATGATTACTCTGGGGTCGTAACTCATAGACAACAAAATACTTCTAATCTTATAGTTTGTTTATCTATAATATTATAATATTACAACACATTAAAGAACATATCAAATTTAACTCGCTTGGCTTGCTATCTTAAGACGTGTATATAATTATGAGTTGGAACTTATATTTAAAACTAACCTGGTATTCTTGCCTCTCCTTTCCTTGATCTCCAGGAGTCTATGGCCACTTCAAACCCTTATAACAACTCTCAGAACCCAACCGAACATGCCCTTGTCGCCCAGTAGAATTGCTGGCCAACACGCCAAAATTTCGATCCCCCAATAAGTTTTAAACTGCCCGGACTGTAACAGACTTATTGAGTTTTCAAAGATCTTGGTTTTGCAAGCCTAACACTCCACTGGTCGAAAGAAGCGTTCTCCTGGCTTCTCGAGTTGAACTCGTCGATCATGAATTTTGGTTCTCTATTTAAGTGGTCCATACACTCCTTTCAATGCCAGAAAAGAGGCCTAATATTCACAAGATTGGATAGTGACACGTTCTTACATACCTTTAATATTTATCAACACATTCAAACAATTCGCATGAACGTGCCACTATCAGACTTGTCGATCTCATGAACGTCATCATTGTTTAATAACACACTTCGCCTTGAAAGCCTGAAGTGAAACACCTCGGCTCTCGCTTCTATAATAAATTTAATTTTTAATGAAAATGTCATTTATGACATATATTGAAGCTATCTCCTATTATATTAATAGGAATATAATCTTAAATAGGAGTGGCCGTAGCCGAGTGGGTTACGTGCTGGTTTGCTAGCCCAAAGGTCCCGGGTTCGATCCCAGTTCTGACCGAAAGTTTTTACCTCGAGCCATTCCCGTGTTTCGGAGGACACGTTAAGCTGTCGGTCCCGGCTGCCTAAAAAAACAGTCATTAAGTCATGTCAGAGGCCCTGAACTTATTCAGGTGCGACCTGATAACTCTGACACCAGACCTGAGCCAGCCAGGTCACACGATATTATTATTTATCTTAAATATATTGGTGATGATGTTGTGGTAGACATTCATAATTAATAAAACAACAACTATAGAACTATTCAGTGTCTCTTCCATTCAACTGGCAAAATTTATAGAACATAATGAATTAGACTAGACACTGTCGACAGGGACGACCAGGAAAACAATTTGGGGGGAGGGGGACGAGTGTAGTACATAATTTACATTGAATTTATCAGTTGAGACAAATTTTACATGGAATATCTAGAAAAAGGTCCTTATCTCCATTTAGCTTCTTTTAGGGATTGAGAATCTCGAAGGGTTAATACATCCCCTTTATCCACCCCCTCCCTGGATTCACCCTTTACTGTAGATGTTGCCAGAACCACATTTATTAAGAATAAATGAGATACTATAGTTTCGGCAATCACCCCATTCTCAATCGAAATACAGAACAGCCTCATTCATATTACACCCTACATGGAGTAATACTATTGGTTTATAGAATGGGAGCCTCTGATTGGCAGAGCAATGTTAGACTGGAGCTCTGTGGTTGGATGAGGGCTAGGACGATACACGCCATGTTAGTCAAAACAATCCAGCACTGGAAAAAGACGTATTACATGGTTGAACAATTTAAGACAGAGTTACAGCAGCTGCTCTTTCATTCGACTGTTAAGACCTGCTGCATCAAACATTAAAATAGCCAATCTTGACAGAAGAGATTGCCCTTGACGAAGAAGAATCAGAACAAAATGATTGATTGCCTTAATTAAGGGTTTAATAACCAGGGTTTTTAATAAAGCACGGTTTTTGGTCATAATTTTTTTCAGTTTCTTGTATTGAGTATTTTTAGAGCTTTGAAATGCAATCTATTGTAGAGAAAAAATTTGTGAAATATGGAGGTTCAAAGTTGTGAATTTTTCAGTTTTTGGGGGTAATATTGACCTCACTTTTGAGTGATTTTAAACTTTTGATAAATTTTCCATAGGCCTAACTGAAAGACATCCTGATGAATAAAATAATATAGTTTTCATCCTCCAGGCCTATTAATGATAAATTGGGGCGTTCAACGTACGCCAGGACATTTCAGTGACATTTTTAAACAAAAGAACCATCCATGATTCATTTAACGTAAAAAATAAGTGGAAAAAGCCTTCCGGTTCGTTTTAATTGACAAAAAAACAGGTTCCTGCTTCCTTTATTCAGGCTTCTCTCTTGTTCTCGGTCTGTCTTCTTTTTCAATTCCGGCTCTTGGCCATCGGCAGTTAGCTTCAATTCATTCACAAAATGTCTGAAACTATAGACAGTAGGAGCCAGCAGCAGAGTGGCCTTTTCAATTCTTTTGCCATTCAACTGATTTCCCGAAAAAGTGTAGACACACAATTGTGGTAAATTAACACTTCAAGTTCTTCAGTTAACAAAAACGAACACATTAGAAAGGAATAAAACGCTCTTTAAAGAATGACAAACTAGAAAATAACAACAATTTATGGCATTTCAATTACAGTTGTCGGAAGAACGTTAGCCAATTAGTGACCACAATAATTAGCTTGACAATTATCAGAAATTAATTTGATTACTGGTAAATGAGACAGTGGAAATATGACCAACGGTGAAAAATATTTTTTAAATCACTGGAGTTTAAATTAATGCCGGCTTTGCCAAATGAACAAAATTAAGCCAATAATAATTATTTTATCTTATTATTAAGGTAACGTACATCATATTACATTCACATACCGTACTTATTACATTTTTCTCATTAGTAGAGCTTTTAAATAATACTTGCATCTAGTAGCATAGACAAAGAAAATGTAATGGTTCTTGGATTTCTTGTTCCATAACGATCTGCGTTGTTAATATTAACTTTTTGTTGTAAATTTAACGACTTGCAGTCAGTTTTAGATTGTGAATACATAATAAATGTACTCACACTTGGCCGAACGTGTTTGAGTTGTTGAAACTCTTCTTCAAGGCCTTATATATATATATATATTCACAATATTTTATTATAGGCCTATTTTATCAAGGCCTTTTATTATATATTTACAATCTAAAACTGACTGAAAGTCGTTAAATTTCCAACAAAATATTTTATGGTCTTTCCTAAGTAGCTTTTTTTTAGTAGATAACCGAGTAGGTTGGAACGCCCAATTGACTAGGAACTTCTCCGCCGGTCATAGGTTCGATTCCCATTCCAGCCTGGAATTTTTGTATCACTATATTAACCTCTTCTTTAACCATGCACAAGTCTCACAATCTTGTAGGCATCATCAGCAAAAAGATCCTTTTATTTCTATGGATAGCCTATATTTTTCAAAATGGTACAAATTTTCTACATTTCTACACTACTATAATTTACGGTAAATAACACTAACATTTATCATTTCAAAAAGGGTTGTAAAAAATAATAATGTCAATACCGGTAGGTTACAAAGGAGCCTAGAAGATTTTGAGTCACTAAAATATTTATTGAATAAAAATCCAAAATGCCATAAATTATTAGTGAACAGGCTAAAAGACTTGACAAGGGTAAGGAATTTAAAACAAAAACAGCAAAATTATGAATGGGCTGTCATAACAGCTTACTGTGATTTCATTTGGTAGATCTTGCTTTGATAGTTTTTAGTAGCTTTCATATTTTATGAGGTTATAAAATCGAGTAGAGTGAATAAAATTAATGACCAGTACTGGTATGATTCAGAAGACATCTCTAGACATGCATATTTTATGATGCCATGACTTCATATATATCAGCAGTCAATTAAGCTTGAAAACAAAACAACTTCTGGCATGAAAATGTCATCTTGGTTTTTTTTCTTCGAGGATGAAGCCCACATAGGTCTTAGACCTGTGCGTGGGGAATGAGTTGGATGATGATGGTGATTGATGAGTTGGACCTACAGTTTTAGGTGGGTTCCGAACCACCGGGAAGTGATTTTACAGCAGAGAACAGTGTCTTTTTTGCTGGCCAATCTAATCGGTCACCGTTACAAACAGGTCTTACGAGAACGCAGCTTATCTCTATCTGATTGAACAGATACCTTGATTGATTGTAATATAATTATTATCATACTTCAACAATTATACAACATACTTCAACTTGTGTTGTATGCCTAACAATTGACAAACACCAGTTCCTATTGATGAATCTCTAGCCTACAAATTCAATACAACACACACCAGTTCCAATAAAACAACCAATAAATTCAATAAAACAAAAGTATAACCTCACCTTCTAGTCAAACATTCAGCAAGCATTGTCAACAGTCTCCATTCCTGAGATTCCTTGACACGAGACAGGTTAGCAGGAGCTGACTTTTTCACCGTGCACATTTTGTCACTAACAGTTGAATTCTGTGATTCACTAAAAACGTTGGTACATGTTTCTTCTCTCTAAAAACCAAAAACTTGATTTGCAAACCACGAGGAGTAATGTAGTGTGTGGTTGCAAGAATGATCCATGCACGAAATGGGAGATTATCGACAAGAAGGTAAGACTAGATGAGTGTAGAATGGAAGGAAGTGATGTTTCACATGTCCGGCGTGATGCAATCCCGGTACGAGGATGATGGTTTTGGTAGAACGGCACGGAACGCGAAAACACAACCTCGACGCTCACTGGATCTCGTACAACTGGCCGCTATTTGTTACGCGTCGTCTGATCAAGATCTAGCAGCCAGCTGCAAACGCAGAGGGAAGGTGAGACGGAAAGAGGATGATAGAAGCAGTACCACCGGTTGATTCGATTGTTCAAGCCAGTCCGAACGACGAGACGTGGTAGTGGGGGAGAATATAGCCTTGCTCTGCTGCATTGCTCTTGCGTGGTGGTGGGGAGAGTCCATAGAGCTTGTGAATACTTTTGTGAAAACATCCTCTCTGTGCTTTCAGGTCGCTTCCCCTCCCCCTCACCAACAAATCACGCACGCGCGCACATGGGCCCCCATCCCCACATAAGCTACCCGACCTCAAATTCTAAACGACCCCTGCCACGTAAATTTCTGCGCCTTCAAATTGCATTTACCGCCTGCAGTCTCTCTGCTCTGGCATCTCTCTGCATGCACGATTCGCCACCATCAAAATACATTAATTTACTCACAAGTGTGTGCTCTCAGCGCTCTTCCATTTCTACTCAACTGCTCCTTGCCCTTATTAAAACTGTTCCACATGCTTAATTTGAGGCATTTTTTTTGTTGAACATCGGATTTTGTCCAGTAATTGAAACTCACCTGAGTGTGATGAATGCTGTCCAATGAGTAGAGGAAAAATGTATATTTTTTAATCATCATGGGAAGGTCAAAATTAATCGGAAATAAATTAATATAAAACCACAAAATTAGGGGTAGATTAATCGATAGATTTTCTCAGGCACAGACCGAGGTTTAAATCATGTTTAATTTGAGGATATTTTTGTTGAACCTATGCATTTTCTCAGTAATTCAAACTCATCTGTGTGATAAATCCTGCCAAATAAGTAGGGCAAAATGCAAGGGTTTCAATCAAGGGACGATAAAAAATTATTAGAAATAAATCAATATAGAACACTCTATTAGGGGTGAATTTATTTTCAGTCACAAACCGAGGTGATTTAGAAGGTCCCAGCACAATTTTTCTTCATATTTAATATCAGGGTTTTTTGTTGAATATCGAATCGCTCAGTAATTCAATTTCATTTGAGTGTGATAAATCCTCAATGAGTGGGGAGAAAATTGAGTATTGATTTTAAATAAATTATATCTCCTGGGCGCGGACGAAAATTTATGTTTTGCGCCTTGTATTTTTGTCTAGAAATGTTGTTACTGTAGTATTCATATAACTTGGCAGCGTGTAGCAGATGGGACATGCTATATCTGAACCCAGCATACTGCTGCCAAGTTATATGAAAACTACTTCTACGATCAATATATTTTGTTTCATTATATTTTATTTCAATTATTATTGTTGATAAAACAGATTATTTGTAAATTTCGTGTGACAATAGCCTAAACATCTATCTATCTATCTTTAATGATAATAATAATATTTTACTATTCATCTTTTATTAACTTTTCAAACAAAAATTTTACACATAGTGGGTGCTGTGCTATTAATCAAGAAGATTTTTCTTTACTAAACTTGTTCTTTAGTTGACCGCCTAATGAGTAATTAAATTTCAAAATGAAGTGCCCCAGTGGAAAAATTAATTTTAAATGATATTGTAAAATGCTGCTGCATTTGGTGAATCAAACTGCCCTCACACATGCCATGTAAACCAGTTGGTTCACACTATTTCTTCCAAACATGCAATTACTTAAATAATTATTGCAGCCTGTGCGCTGCGGGAAAAGCCTAATATGCAGATGAACCTGTCCATCGATAGCAACCGGGAATGCGGGAAACACAGTTTATTTCATTAAAAAGATGAAAATTCTGTAATTGATCGCAAATCCATCTTTTTAGTTTTGTCTGCTATTACAAGTCATGCAATAACGTAGAAAAAAGTGATTCCGTGAGGGCAGGTTGACCTTGAATGCTTGGTGTGTTAAAAGCTGATCAAAACCTGAGATGTTTTCTGCGATTGACTCATTTCTATCCACGGGTATCCCATAATATTTTTTTTTGTAGATTACGTCTTGGAGACTCCAGTTAAGGAGTATAAGACAAGTCAGATCAACAATATTATACACTAGATACCATAATTACTTCAATTAGTTGAGGTGAGGCTTAATTTTGATGTGAAAGGAACTCTTGTACACTATAAAAAGCTTTATCAACTAAATATTTCTTCAATTGTTTTTTAAATATTTCTATATTTTCAAGACTCTTCCAGTATGCCAGACTCCAAATGCCAGTAAATGTTAAATGTAATATTATTGCATAATAAAAGTAGATTTTATTTGTTAATTGAGGAGACATCAAGAAACTTCCAAACCAGTAGATTTGAATTTACGTAAGACTTAAGATTTACTCAGAAAAGGTAAAATTGTAGTCCAATAATCAACAAAAATCCCCATACTATAAAAAATCAAGGAAATGCGGCTACGTGGGAAAGATCCAACAAAAAGAAAGGAGAGAGATGTAAGAGAAAATATTGTCTACACCCACCATGTGTAAAACTATGAAGTTTGAAAATTTAATAAAAGTATAATAACAGATAAATAGTAAAATATAATAATAATAAATAATAAATAATAATAATAAATAATAATAATAATAATAATAATAATAATAATAATAATAATAATAATAATAATAATAAATAATAAATAATAAATAATAAATAATAAATAATAAAAATAATAATAGAAACATGAGAGAAGATGGAAAAAAGCTAGAGATACAGATGATAAAAAGAGAGGAAACGATGAAAAAAGAGAGAAAAGGTCGAAAGAGAGAGAGAGAAAGATGTAAAAGTAAAGAAAAGAAAGAAAAATATGAAAAAGAAGGAAAAATAAAAAGATGAAAGATGATGGACAAAATATAAAAAAGGAGTTATGAGGGAATCTGTAACCTTCCCACTGTAACGGAACTAAAACTTGAATAAAATGATTAAAAACATTAATAGAAGACTAGTAATATAATAAGAAGTCATTAAAAATAGACAGTAATAAAGATGAAAATGATTAATGGTTGATAATGATGTCTACTTAATATTTAAGAATAGTTATAGTATTTAATTGAACTAAAATGTTTGTTTGCAACTACCTTGATTGACTTGGCCTTGTATTTGGCACAAAAAACAAATCAAACAAATTTTCACAGTTGGAAAACAGTTATCAACCAGTGAGATAGCATTCAACTATTCTAACTGCGTTGTTTTAGCTGTTTAACTGTTTTAATTTTATTTAATTGCAATGGTTTGAATAATTTGGCCAATTTCATTGGGAAAATCTCATTACTGTACTTGTAATACTGCTGTAGAAATAAAGTTATAAAGTTCATAGTCATTTCACATTCAATTGAAAGTGTAATGATACATTTTTAGGGTTATAATAATAATGCTTGAGAAATTCTTTATTTCAATTGAGGCACCTAAAAGCCAAGGGGGGTAAGTGACATTTCACAAGTTTCTGGTAAACCAGCTTCAAAGTTCAAAGCATGCCAAAAATCAGTTTTTTGTCAAAATGTTATATCAATCATATTTATCTATCAAATGGCTCTTTGTTAACTTTTTCCAATATAACAAGAACTTGTAGACATTATCTAGTGCTTTTTATTAACAAAAAACTAATGATAAGCAGCACTTACCTCCCTTGGCCTCTACTCAAAAAGGCAGAATAAAACATTAAAACATGGGTTTTACTAAACTACTAAGGTTTTTTGTAATAAAAACTCTCACAAATTTGTCAGTTAACCATGACTTTATTTTTTAATCATCATCTTCATCAGTGAACATAATATTGTCCTCCATTTTTTCTTCATCATTTTCATCGGCCATAGTAGCTGCATTGTCAGAAGTATTCATGATATTGTCAGAAGTTGTAGTTTTATTTTTTGAAGATGTAGTAGAGACTGCAAGTTGATTGAAGAAAATGTGATGAACCGGCGGAATGAAGTCAAGTAACCCCTGGAGATCCTTGAACTTCGCCGGTTTTATGGGGTTGATTTTTTCAACTTTTTCAAGATCAGGAAATAATAATGTGCTTGAGCACTCCGTGGTACTTTTTTTCTTCAATCCTTTTTTTGGACGGCCTTTTTTTGAAGCTCTTAGGCTTTTCAGTTCAAAAGGAACACTTTTGCTGAAACAAGTTTTGTATTTCAAAGTGAAAGGATCTTCCTTCTCAAGCCGGAAACAAACCATCTTTTGTATACCTGGTACTTTGGAAACAAGCAAATTTTCGAAAGGTTCCTCAAGCGAATCAATAAACTTATCCATTTCAACAACCATAAAATTTCTGCTAGCCTTTGAGACAACTTGTCGCCAGTGTTCTGGAACAAATATTTGAGCCTCATATGTCTTTTTTGCATTTTCGATAACTGCAAAATCCTGGTCGCACTCCATGAAGGAGTGACCGGGCACAAAAAACTGGTGTTCAACTGATTCTATTTTAGTATTAGCAACTATGTATGCCCAAAATCTTATGATAAGTGCACTCTTGTTTTGTCCCCCACAATTATCACTAAATGCTACAAGATGTTTCACACTGGGGGACAAATTTTCAATATATTTCAGTAAACAAGAGGCAATTTCTGTGCAACCTCGACCTCCCTGACCTTCATGCCACATAAACATGGTGCCTTTGTTGGTTTTTAAATCGTGGACACAAAAGTTGTAAGTCCACAGCTGTCGACTATAAAACACTCTACTACAACTCAAATTTGGAGTTGGCAAAGTTTTCTCCAAGTCAAAGCAAATTACTGATGTGGTTTCATCATCCTTAAATCTATCTACAGCATCAGATTTTGCTGTTTTAGCAGCTTCTGCCTTCCTGATGTGTTTCTCTTTGGAGATTTTGTAGTTATCTATATCACCAGTGTTGTTATTGATGTTGTATTTTATCATGTTTTCCAACTTGTCACATGTTGTACAAGTATCAGTGTGAGGTTTTTTGAATTTGATATTGAAGTGTGTATTGAATATATGTCTATAGAATGAATCTGACACAGGCTCAACATTTTTTTCTGCACAAAAATCTTTATATAGATCAACAAGCTTTGTTATGTTCAAATTAGAATGCATATACTTCTGAGTAGGATTTCTGGCTCTGGTATAATGACTTACATATTTGGGGATGCTATTGATGTGTTCCTTGACCAAATTAATTTTTTCTTGGGGGACCTTATTACTGGGTTCTTTTTTGCCTCTTTTGTCTTTTGGTGCAATGTGCAAGCTATGCTTCTTTTTAGCTACAATGTTGTCTAGTCTTTTTTTGGACACACCTAAAGTCAAACAAAAAAAATCCTTGCATACTCTTACGTCATTGAGGGTGTAAAAAACACTTACGTTCCGTTTTTGCACATGGAAATCTTTTTTCCGTTTTGGCTCTTGAAGAGAAATAGCAGAGTAAATGAAAGCAGTTTGAAGATCAAAATTACCCAATTTCCAGTAGTCGTCGAATATTTCCTGACGTTTTGGTTCTAGAACATTAGTATTGCATGCAAACCTGCACTGATGAGTGTATTCCTGTAAGGTTTTAGCAGCATGAACATGTCCTTTTCTGTCAGTATATGTCTGTCCCAAGTTTCTTGAAGTGTGTGCTTTATTTCTCTTCCACAATTCCGGCCTCCTTAACTTCTTCCGTGATTTGCTTTTCTGTAAACGTTTTGCTGCTGGTGTGGCAGGTTCAGGTAAATCTGGATGGTTAGTCATGTTGGTTGACTCTGTACTTTCACCTGAAAAGTCTGCAACAAAATGCAAAAGAACATTTTTGAACATTAGTGCAATGAGGTCCAACAATACAAAATAAAATTATTTTATATTAATTATTTTTATTGTGGCTCAAAAATTTTCAAGTTTAACAATATTTTTCAAGTTTTTAACCAATGATTGGAGTGAATTTTCTTCTATTTCCATTCTAAATTCGAAATTTCCTGGTGATTATTGTGGCATAGAAATATCTTTGTTTAAAAGGGCTCAAGAAACATACCATAAACATTTTTGAACTAAATCTGTCATCAAAATTGGGATTGAGATGGTAAGGCCTATTTTTCCTTTTACTATTGTTTCATGATTGTGTATTTGTCTCTGAATGGATGAATAAAATACAAACAATATTATTGAACAGCACTAATAATAGACTATAAGTTATTCAAGAGGGTATCTTATTACCTTCATGAGAATCTTGTGTAAAAGGCAATTTTCTTTTCTGTCTCCTTGCATCAACTTCATCTCCAGGTTGATATGTTTCGTCCTCATCACTGTCTGAAAATAACACACCTTCATTAGTTATTGACAATATACAGGCATCAAAATAGCAATTTAACACTGGCCACCAGATGAATAAACCTTACAACAAATTTAGAGCTCATCTTGATCCTCCAAAATCCATTACATCATTCAACTTATTCTGATTAACTTGGCTTATGAATTTCATAGATTCTAATAGCTCTGAAAAGGTATCTTAGTATCAAATTGCATATTAATTTCTTCCGGATCCTTCTTGGAGTGGAAAAAACATTGGCATTAATAGAAATTTGGACATAACCTAAAAATTCGGATTATATTTTTAAAAATTGTGTTGGAAATAGTAAGGGCTATGCCTGTTTTCTTTCACTACGTATTTTTTTCATTGAATTAAATAAATAGATAATGAATAAATATTCAACTTACCATCATCGAAAAGGTTATCTTCAATACTTTCTGAATCTTCCATAACGTGATTGAACAACGAGACGTTAGCTGTGAGAGCCCAACAGAGGTAATTGCAGCACTTGCCTCCATTGGCCTCCAAGTCAGCTGATACCTCCGTTGGCTTCCAAAGGAATTGTTGGAATTTTTTCTTAGTGAAAAAGTTGACCACTAGATCTCAGCACCTGTCATAGATTCACTTATATCCCTTTGCCACCAAATATACTTGTACTTTAACTATCCATTTCTGCACTTATCTCGATTTTGACAAAAATGTCACTTACCCCCCTTGGCTTTTAGGTGCCTCAATTATTTAAATGACTTTATTTCAATGACGTTAGAAGTCATGGCTAATAAATCGACCTAACCTCTTTGTATAGTGTATCAATAGTCCATATCGATATATCGACTTAGTGTAATCGATAATAAATAATCGAATATGTCTGGAAGGTTATGTTATTTTTTCATGTATCGTAATATAATATAATTTTTTTATAATGTTGAGATATTGAAATAGACATTTAATAAAATACAAATCTATGTATTATAATTTAATTTTGTCATTGATTTTATTATTGATGTAATAATTATTTTCATCATGCATTTACTTACGCAGCACAAATGTAGTAGTCTCCATAATTTTGTCTAGGTTTTGGATTCGCAGAAGCATGTAGGGGGAATGGGATTACCGTGGGAAATAGCTTTCGGTTTCCTGTTCACTTGTTCGCTGAATCTTGGTCAAGTCACTTCTCTTAAGCCGCGTCTCCACCAACCGAACATGCTCGGCGAACAGTGTTCGCTGGAATCAGCTGATGTCGCCGAACATTTTTTGGAGTTGGTTTGGTGTGGACGTCTTCTCGAACATTATGATCGTAGTGGCGGGAACCTATTGTTGGTCGTCACTGTTCGCTCACAGACCGAACATTTCATTTGAACTCACGAACATGTTCGGTGATCCATATGTTTAATGTTTGTCCGTTTTTTGGATACGCCAACAATGTTCGGCAGACATGTTCGGTTGGTGGAGACGCGGCTTTAGATTTTTATAGTTGCAGTGCTTTGAGCAACTAATATTTGTAATGTAACTTTGTAATTTCTCAATATTAACCTTTTATATTGTGCATCGTGACCAAGATCTATGTATAATTGAAGTTGGAACACCATAATAAAAGATAAGTAATAGTATTAAGTTGTAATAGTGTCATGACCGTTTCATGCCTCGTGTGTCTTATTTTTGGATTTTCTTTGTTCTTATAATATTAATATGTCTCATGATAGGATAATTAATATGATTCATGCTTAGGTTAGGGTGTAATATTCTTTTCTCTTATATTTTTGTATCGTTAGCATTTAGGTGGCAAGTTGACCACAGAAATAAAAGTGTATGTATTTTCAAAATTTATGTTTATTCGTTCATGAATTATGGAACCATCCGTGCCTAATCCAATATCATATCAGAGTTGAGGTACCGATATCCATATCCTTAGGAACAGTGTTTCAAAGGCCAACCCGCACTTTCGTAAACCTATTGTGAAAAGGGGGCACTGCAAAAGTTATTGATAACAACTCTGATTGATATGGAATTTCCTGTAAACTCAATAATTATATAATTATGTAACAGAAATGTATACATTTTTGGAAGTTCACTTATAACACTCTTATAGAGCCTTGGACATGACCATATTATTGGAACAGAAAACAGAAATATATTTCTCATAAATTTCATCTGTCAAATTTTGGTCTGATTGAACAAGGCCAGAATTAACTGTTGAAGGATCGATTATCTTAGTTTGGAAGTAAAATGGCTGATGTACTCTAGAATATGACTTAGATGAATATTATCTGTGTTGTTAAAATCTGATTAAATTGAGTTACCACAATACCGTACATTTTGATTAGTTTTCGGTTCCTTTTTTATTAAAATTGATAATAATTAACATTGGAAAGCTCTAAACGCAGCTTCACAATAATGCATTGAAACGCTAAAATTCTTTAAATGTTGGGGAGAGTGTTGTACGGTACCAATGAACACAAACGAGAATTCTCGTTTGTATTCATTGGTTGTACCTTGAGAATAATGTACCTTGAAACACTTCAGTTTTTCAACCAGTGAGGCTATCTAGTGATTAATTTCTTAACTACATATATTTTCCTACTTTATAAACGTGCTACTTTTATAGACATGCTGTTTCGATTACTAAAAAAATAAAACTGAAGATTGGCACAAAATAAAATTCAAAGCAGAATATAAACTGAAAAAACTCACTTTTGCACACAACATAATAATAAATTGGTACTAAAAGAATTTTTTCCTACAGTGACCCGAAAAAGTGCCTATTTTTGCACTAACTGTAGCACGCAAAATAGTCTATTCCTGCACCAGTGCGGGAAAGAAAATTGCAGTGTGGGAATGTACTTTTCCGCACTCCAAATTTGCAACCTAACAAAACAAAATAGTGAGCATGTAATACGCAGGTTCCCTATTCTGCATTCAAAAATAGGTTGGCTACTCTGCTTCAGCTGTGAATAGCTGTTGTAGTTGTTGTTGATGAAATCGATTTGATTCGAAGATAGGTTATGTGAGGAATTTTCAGGTTATGTATGCCCTGTTTTGTTCTGTTTGAATTACTTTATACATTACTGTAGGAAAAATTTAATGTGTAATTCGAGTGCAAAGTATTGTTTCTGCACTCAAAAAACTGTTTCTCTCAATTCAGAAAAACGGTGCTTTGCACTCTAGTTACACAAATAGCTATTGTCAACCTTTAGTTTAATATTACAGTAGCCTACACAGTGAAAAAGGCATGGAACCACACCAAAATATTTAAAATTATTTTCAATCAATCACTGCTTAATTCCATATTTGAAATATTTTGTAATTTCTTCATAATTTAGTAATAGTTTACTGATCAGAATCATGATCATTTACTGATCAGAGTTCACTGTTGACAGCTACAAACTAAAGTACTTATTAACCAAGCTACAAACTACAGGACTTATATACAGTACTGTAGACTAAGTCTATGACATTCAGAACTATTCAAATTGAAAAATAATTTTGTATTTTTCTTATTTAGACTACTTGAGGCAGAACATATTTTCGGGCAGGATGTATATAAATTTTTGAAAAAATTAATTAAAATGATAACCAAAGTTACATAATTAACTTAAAAAATTAATAAGTTCCACATTTTTTTTCAATAAAATTTTCAGTGCCTCAGGCACATGCAATGAGGTTGGGCATCTTGCCTAAAAACATGTTATGCTTCAAGAAAAAAAATTCCAATTTCTTATTGATTTTAAATAGTTCTGCATGTCGTCTAGTGAAAATATCTACTATTCTTCTCGCAATTCGGCATGGATAAACAAAAATACTTTATGATGTTGAAGATTCATCTTGTTTCCACTCGTACATAATATAAAAACTGAAAAAAATTGGAAATTGTGACTCATCTTATGGCGTGACGGCCGTTTCACTCTGTTGCTAAGAGCATCAACAGACGACCCACAGTACACGGTACAAAGAGTGTACTGTCGGTTGTCTGACGATGCTCTTAACAACAGAGTGAAACGGCCGTCACGCTATAACGTGAGTCACAATTTCCACTTAATAGTGTTTTATAAGTTTTTAATAAAAATACTTTGTTTCACACTTTTCTACTACACAACTTTTTTTTAATTTTCTCACTTTTTTAAAGAAAAGTTTTACATAAACAGAATTTATTAATTTCGAATTCCTTTAATTGCTATTACTTTTTAAAGTTTAAAGTTTTACTTTTTTCAGCATTTTTAAGCATCAGAGATTTCTTAATTTTTGCTCTGTCTCACTTTCCATATTTTATTACAACTCATCTGTTATGAAATCCTAGTAATTTCAGGCACGATTTTACGGATGTGCATGTGGGTGAAATTGAGCTATATATTAATACTATATATATTTTTTATATTTGCTTATATATTAATATATTCCTGGATTTCTTGTTCCATGACGAACTGCGTTGTTAATATTAACTTGTTATGTGGATTTGACTGTCGTTAAATCCACATAACAAGTTAATATTAATATATATATATTTTATATTTGCTTATTTATTTTCAACGACTATACTGTTAATAGGAACTCTCTGGATACCTCACTGTAATGTTTGTATACATGTTACAGGGATAGAATTTGATATAATGCATTTCAAATATGAACCTATGTATTAATGGAATACCATTTCTTAGGAATTTTATTTTGTCTACTAATAGATTGTCTGTCCTACAACTGTTGTTTTTCTGTCAAACTGTATCATATTGTTGAAATTGTGTAGGTCTATTACAATATTTTTTATGTATTTTTATGTTATCCATTTACTACAAGAAACACTATCAAGCAAAGATACAATAGGAACAGCCCACTACTGCTTTCTTTACAGATTTTCTAAAAAAAACCAACAAATTTTAGGTTATATCAAAGTTCAACTAGAGATTTAACTTTGAAGTTCAATTACTAATTCTTTCCAAAACACAAAAACGAAGCAATAAAACCGTCCAATAGTCCAAAGAAAGTGGACATAATTTTGAATTATGTGATGGATTTTTTCGGAAGATGAAGCCCACAAAGGTCTGAAGCCTGTGTGTGGGTAATAAATTGGATGATGGTGATTGATGAGTTGTACCCACAGTTTTAGGTGGGTTCCGAAACACTGGAAAGTGATTATAAACTTAAAAAACACTTTTGAATGGAAATTGACTCACGTTATGGCGTGACGGCCGTTTCGCTCTGTTGTCTAGAGCATCATCAGACGACCCACAGTACACTGATTCAAGGCATCACTGGAAAGTGATTTTACAGCAGAGAACAGTGTTTTTTGCTTGCCAATCCAATTGTTCACCCTTACAAAGATGGTCCAGGAGTTTCGTAGCTTATCTCTGATTGAACAGATACCTGCTACGGCCCTCGGCTAGTGGAAGAAAGGGAGAGTCCTAACTTCGCCCTTTTAGTACAAAGAAAATGAATGTAATTTTGAGTAGAAGAGAGGGCATATAATCCTAACTTCGCCCTTTTCATGAAGGCATTCATCTCTATTTTCTCTTTTTGACTGTGACTGATTCCATACAAATGCTTACATTTCTAATTGGACTGAATCAGCAGTTTGCAGCAACATCTCGCAATATTGACTTTAAATTTGAGCGTGCAATGAAACTAACTTCGCTCCAGTAGTTCATAAACACTCAACTTTCCATCTCTCTGATTTTCTCGCCGAATATATCAGCGTGTGTGCGTAGTGTCAGAACTTTTGGCTGGCTGATAATTTCGCATATAGGCCATGACGGTAGAACTTTTGCAAAAACATCATCCCATTGTATTTTCCCACACCCAGCCTTTTCTCTTGCCTGTACACAATATAGTGATGATAACAGAGGAGATGGGGGAGTTATAGCCGCAGCGCTTCTTGTTACCCCATTCTCCTCCTAATCCTGGTTCATAGAGGCTTTTAAAACCATCCCTCTGAACCCCCCCCCCATACCCTAACCACGATCCGATCTTATTAAACGCAATAATTCTACTACAGCACCTGGGCGCCTTTTAAATTACGATAATGAACTTAATAATTTCGGTCTTAATTTTTAATGCTATCCCACTCCAATTAAAAGCGGCAGGTTTAATCTTACAACGCATTGCTTGTCTTATCTATCCTCTCCTAAATGCAAGTTTGCTGGTGGTTTGCAAAATTTAATTGAATTTTAGAGTCGCAATGCAACACCTTTCTGCAGTACTGTACCTGGAAAGTGTTGAATGGTAGTGGTTTGACTCACCAACCAAATTGAAATAAAATAGCGGTTGAAAATTAAAAATGATTATTTGATAAAGTGAAAATCATAAATTTAAAACAATTTAGAATTAAATAGCGTTCTCGTAGGTCCTGTTTGTAACGGTGAACGATTAGATTGGCCAGCAAAAAAGACACTGTTCTCTGCTGAAAATCACTTCTCGGTGGTTCGGAACCCACCTAAAACTGTAGGTCCAACTCATAAATCACTATCATCCAACTCATTACCCACGCACAGGTCTCAGACTTATGTGGGCTTCATCCCAAAAAAATAGGTATAATTTCCCAAAGGGAAATATAAAAGATGTATGAAAACTGATCTGTAAAAAACAGAAATACGAATTCCAATTTGAAAAAATTATACTATTAAAATTATATTATTAATGCACATAATATATTTATTTATAGGCAGGATAAGAATGAAGTGAACATGCAACAGACAAAGTCAAAAACTACTCACAAATTTTGACTGAGCTACTTTGTCAAAACATTAAGGCTGATTTAAAATAAATCATATTCACAAGAAAAACTTCACTCTAATAAAATAAAATGGTTCTCAAAGGCTATTAATTTAAAAGTTCACTCCAAATGTAACACTAAAAATAGTTCATTGTTACATTTTGATAAAAGCTTAGCCGAAAAATGCTGATGGGAGAAAAATTGATTTAAATTGAAATTAAAAGGAAATTAAAGGAAAATGAATATTTGACTGCAAGACGTTAAATTCACATAAGTTAATATTAACAACGCAGTTCGTCATGGAACAAGAAATCTAGGAATTAAAAGGAGTTTGACACACAGATCATATAATTAGTATTAAAAATAATCTGTGATGTTTTCCATGACGAAATACTTAATGAACAATCTAATATTAAAACTGACACTGTATTTCACTTTTAAATAATGTTTTACTCACATATATTGGAGATGCTTGAGGAATGCATTTCACTTCTGAAAAGAAGCTTCGTCAGCTTGCCGCCAGGGGTCATGCTTTGTTTAGGTTAGGATGATCAGCCATTATGTACTTAAAAATTGCGTTTGATTTGAATTGTATTTGGTCATTGAGTATGTTGGTTCTATCTTGCTTATGGTGTTTGAATATTTCATATTGCATATTAGCATATGCATATTGCATATTTCATATTAGATTAAAATTAAGTCAATAATTATTAGGGAGGAGTGGTACCTATGTTACTACAGTAATAATTGACAGCTTTTATTCTCCTCAATGTTTGGTATTGTAGTTCATGCAAAGATTGTATTATGGCTGTCTTTAAGGAACTATTGTGAGATGTAAGAAACGTCTCACGAGTTGCTTTAAGGATAAATACGATCGTTGCATACAATATTTTATTTCCGACTACCAATAAATTAAGTTTGATTTAACTTACCAATGAATCCGATACCTTACCTAAAATACAACATAGCCTACAACGTATGACAGTTATCGACAGTTCTGATTTGAAATCCAGAAAAATTTCGAAATCAGCTGTTATATTCAGCTGTATTGCATTAATTTCGACACTGTTTAGAAGAAATCCTGAGTTCTGATTATTCTAGAATCCTGTACTGAAAAGTGACAGTAGTATTAAAATAGCTTCATTACACAACTACTTTGATAATCCATGGAATAAAGTAAGCTGTATTGATTTCACTTTCTAGCCTCTTATGTCAACTTTATAATCCAGCCATGGATTAACTCCAAATGTACAGTAGAAACAATTAGTCTGGGCGCGTGGCTCTGGTTTTACTACTTGCCGTCCTGTAAAAGTTGACTAGTTGACCTTGAAGACATTTGCAGCGTCGCACGGGCCACATGTTTTTAGAAATGAGTGATAAACACTCCCCTCGCCATGGCTGACTACCAAACGGCCGTGCGCCCAGACTAATTGTTTCTACTGTACTCTTCCATCCAATGAACCTCACATGTTTTAGTAGTTTTGTAGTTTAATTCTAGTTTTTCCTATCACTCTATTGCCTTAATTTACGGATATCTATTAATATAAACTTAATAAAACAACTTTTGAATGGAAATTAACTCACTTTATGGCGTGACGGCCGTTTCGCTCTGTTGTCTAGAGCATCGTCAGACAATCGTCAGTATAGCTGCCGACCCACAGTAATGAAATGCCATAACGTAAGTTAATTTCCATTCAAAAGTTGTATTATTAAGTTTATATTACATATTAGTGGAAACAAGATGGATCTTCAACATCATAAGATATCTATTTTTCAGTCTAACATTTTTATCTTTCTATGTAGTGGCGAAGGTGATATTGTAGGAGGTATCCATAATGAATAATAAGACGAAATTGTCACAACCACATTTATTAAAAATATTGAGAAATATTGTCTCCATATTTTTAATGAAATGACAATTACGTCTTATTATTCATTAATAACATTTTTATATTTCCATTTTGTATCAATATCATTTGTGCAATATCAACATTCCATAAAAAAATGGCTGCCGTACAGCTAGAATATGAAACCAGTGACCAGTTTTTACATGAGAAAAAAAATTGGGAGGCTATAGATTACATTTGGAGGAGGGAAGAGCGGTATGATAATCGAGAAACAAGGTTTAGCCTACGGTTGCTTTGACGACTGGCCAAATTGGATGGAAATTTCATTAGCCGTGCTGAGCGAGCTATCTACATCATTTATCCGGTGGGCAGGCAGATAGACGCAAGCGATACGAGCTATGTGTACAAATTATCCAGAAAGCCGGCTCTTGATAGGTCAGTTGCCATCAAAGTCAAATGCCCTGGACAAAAGTTAATCAAGTAGACAAAGCACGGATGGGAGTTGGGAGGGTTGAATTTTTGATTCCAAAATTCTGATTACAAAATTTTTGATTACAAAATTAAATAAGTAATGAAATAAAATTAAAATTATTGGCTTCCATGAAATGGGAGCTTACAAAACTGTTCACTGGTTTCATATTTTAACAGATTGGCAATACTGAATAAAAGACGAAATTGTCACAACCACATTTACTAAAACTTGAAGAAACTAGTTTCGGTTGTTACACCATTATCAATCTCAATCAAACTCTTGATTGAGATTGATAATGGTGTAACAACCGAAACTAGTTTCTCTAAGTTTTAATAAATGTGGTTGTGACAATTTCGTCTTTTATTCATTATGGATACCTTCCACAATATCACCTTCGCCACTACAAAGAAAGATTGGCAATACAGCTTACTATTTGGGTTGTATTTTATTGGTTGAATAATGAATTATATTAATTATTTGGCTTTAGAGCTTCCATTCTAAGTTCTGAATTTTCATTGAGTCACGACCGCTCAAGACTGCGCTTGGATGGGTGACCGTGCTTCAATGACTTGATGTTACAAGCTTTATTATCACTTACCCGGTGATTCGGAACCCACCTAAAACTGTTCGGGTCCACCATGTTCCCCGTAACATGGCTCAAACGGCGAGGTGGACTACCCGTAAGGGTCTCCCCACCATTAAAAGCCATACGCTTATTCTTATTATGGAGTTTGTAACAATTGCGAGATTGGTTCTATGAAAAATTGATTAGGAAAAATGTTTGCATCTGATGTAAAGTATGTATACAGATATATTAATACTTCCAGTAGTTGTATAGCTATGTAGAAGCAAAATGGATGCTGATTAATGAATTTCATCAAGAAATTGTATTTTTATGAGTTTTATGCCAGTTATATTCAAATTATTTCTTCTACTGTGATATACTCTCAATTTTAATTATTATTCATGTAGAGCAGGGGTTCTCAATCTTTTTCAAGGACTGTACCCCTTCATGGAAAATTAAAATTTAGCGTACCCCCTTGTTAACGCGAGGAGATGTTTGGGGGGGGGGGGGGTTGACGGTTAAATTAATAAACGTTTTTACATCAAAAACACAACATATTTGAAACCCATAACAAAAAATTTATGGGAAGGCAGAGCTTGCTTCTTACTATAGTTCATCAATGCTAGGCTCAAGGTAAAACCTTTAATCGTCCCCAACATTAACCTTGTCTCTGAATTTCTACGAAATAGTTATACAAACCTATTGCACGTGTTGGTTCCTAGTAACTCGACCACAAAGTATTCAATTTATTAGATTTCATTATTAAATAATAACCTTGCGTGATCGCGAAACAGGAAAAAGGTTTAATTTTTCATTAACCTGCCCCGCGTACCCCCTGAAAATTTTCGAGTACCCCCAAGGGGTACGCGTACCACAGTTTGAGAATCCCTGATGTAGAGTATGTACAGATGTACAAAAATATAATATGTATGTATAAAAATATTAATACTTCCGGTTGTATAGCTATGTAGAAACGGAATGGATACTGAAGTATTTATTTCATCGATAAATAGTATTTTTTATGAGTTTAGTCCTTATATTAAAATTATTTCTACCACTGTGATGTGCTCTCAGTTTTAATAATTATCAACGTTTTATAGTAAATTCAACGACTGGAGTCAAATTTAATTCTGATTAAATAATAGTCTATATCTACTCACTTTTTGGCGAAACGTTTTCGAGTCATGGAGACTCATCTTCAAAGGCATTTGCACCTTTGAACCAAACGTTTCGCCAAAAAGTGAGTAGAAATATTATTTTCGCCACACTAGGACGTAATGAGCTGTTTTTCGTGCTTCATATGGAGGCCGAAAGTGTTTGGTTTCCGACGAGGTCTGTAAACGTTTACCGCCCTAGGGCGGAAAAGAAAATGACCTTGAATGACAGCTGATCGTGTCTGGATACAGCAGTCATGATTGTAAAAATGAATCCTTCAAACTTTTATGTAAAACAAAAAGATTCAAACCATCAATAAATGTTTATTTTTTATAATTTAATATGTACGTAGTATTTAAAATGTCAAAAATGATCACTTTTTATAACTTAATATGTAATATTTTGTAGTTTTGATATCAAACAATAGAACCTTTTTATTCAACCTACAGAGCTCTGGGTGGGAATTTTGTGAACTACTACAACTGTTGCTAACCTCTCTTGGTTGGTTAGGTTTTTTGTTTTTAGGAATTTTTCTACTACTGCAACTGTTGGTAAAGGTTACTGTTGGTATAGAAAGGTTAGTTGGTTAGGTTTTTTATGCAGGTTTTGAATCAGGAACAGGAATAACAACAAAAAACCTAACCAACTAACCTTTTGGCGTACAGTTGTAGTAGTTGACAAAATGCCCACCCAGAGCGCTGTAGGTTGGATAAAGAGGTGATAGCCGTTCCTTGTATTCTTGCAAGTACCATAGCCTTAAAATTTCGCTTTCAAAATTTCCAACTTAACATTGTTGTTTTTTTTTTTTTGTGGTGTGGCGAAAAATAGCGTTCGCAACACGGACAAAAATGTTTTGCCGGCTCTCAAACGCTTCAAGTTCTCGACTTCGTCTCGAACTTGAAAACCGCGATCTCGAGCCGGCAAACACACATTTTCGGCCCTAGGTGCGAAATATACTATTATTCACAATTGAAATTGACTGCAAATCGTTGAATTTACTATAAAAAGTTTATATTAACAACGCAGATCGTTATGGAACAAGAAATCCAAGAATTTAATTATTATTGATTAAAAATGTTAATTTGCTTTATTGGTTTTAGGTTTCATGGTTTAAGTTTCAGTGCAGTTGATGAATATTGGATGTTACATTGCTACAGAAGCTCAACGAATATTGAATCATTGATGAGTTAGATATTAAATATTGATGTCTGGAATCACTATAAATTATATGGGCTATTCTTGGAAACATGCAGGCAATGTTTGAGTTCTATGGTTGGAAGCATAGATAAATCATTCCATTATTTATTCGATTATAAACCATTCCATTATTTGATTTATGGTCAAAATATTAATGTAATATGGTTAAAATATTATTTATGTAATCATAAATAAATTGATTTATGTATGTTTAAAATGTGTATTGCATGTAGCTCTTTTTATTATGATCAATTAACTAATCTTTTTTATTTCTAAAATAGAATTAAAACACATTACAAGACAAAGAAGTCTTGACTTAATAAATTAATAGTAATATAAACTTAAGGCTGTGCGCAGAGTTTTTTTTCATAATTTTTCTCGAAGTTTATTGTATTGGATGATATTAGGGCTTTGACATTTCATCAATTGCTGAAAGAAGTTTTTTAATCCTATATTTTGTGAAATATGGAGGATAAAAGTTGAAATTTTTTGGTTTTCGGGGGCAATTGATCTCACCTACAAGTTATTTTAAACTTTTGATAGATTTTGTGCAACTAAAAGACACCTCGAGGAATAAAATGAAATATTTTTTACTCTGATTAAGCAATTAGTTTTATCAAAATACATTTTTAATAATCTGTAAAAATTTTAATTTTTTCAAAAGTTTATTTTGACAAAACTATTTGTTAGATTGAAATAAAAAATATTTCATTTTTTCATCCCACTCATAGGTGAGATCAATTGCCCCCAAAACTTAAAAATTTCAACTTTAAACTCCCATACTTCACGAAATAAATGAAGGAAAAAAATGTTCTTACAGCAATAAATAACATTTCAAAGCCCTAATAATACAAGAAAATTCGAAAAAAAATGAACAAAAACCCTGCATACATCCAAACATCGTTGAAATAAAACAAACAATAGACTCCTATCGACTTGCAGCATCATCTTCATGAGGAAATGTAAAATTTAACTCGTTGATTTCTTACCTGTTTGAGTGCATAGATAAATAAAATTAGGCCTATTATTTAGTTAGTATCTATTCCCATTGTAATTATAGTGTAACGTTCAAAAAATCAAATTTACAATACAGAATAGAATTATTACTCGAAATGCAAGCTAAATTGAAATATAGTGCTCTATATAAAATAAAGGGGAAAATTAACAGTTTTAATTATACTTATGGCCTAATAGAATCACTTGAAATGCAAACTTGAGATTGAAATGTTACGTACTAAGGGGAAAATTTACACGCATACAGGAAAGTGTTTCAATTTAAGTTGAAGTATTATGAAAACCACAAAGAAGACACTATATCTATAATAAAACCAGTTTGAATTGACATGTTTGACAGGTTCGTCAAACATCTTAAACGGATGTCCCAGTAAAAAACTTTATATTTTCTGATGTTGAAGATCCATTTCAAACCTCCCTCCTACACATCCCCCCACCTCACTACATCCATAACCCTCAAACACATACCTTAAATCAGTGTACTGTGGGTCGTCTGACGATGCTCTTGACAACAGAGTGAAACGGCCGTCACACCATAACGTGAGTCATAATTTCCACTTAAGTGTTTTTTTAGTTTTTTTAAATATTTTCTCTTTAAAACAACAATTGTCAAAAGTATTAGTACAAATGTTTACATTACACCATTATAATACAGTACGTGATTAACTAAATACAGGGGTTCTCAATCTTTTTCAAGGACTGTACCCCTTCATGGAAAATTAAAATTTAGCATACCCCCTTGTTAACGCGAGGTGATGTTGGGAGGGGGGGGGGGGTTGACGGTTAAATTAATAAACGTTTTTACATCAAAAACACAACATATTTGAAACCCATAACAAAAAATTTATGGGAAGGCTGAGCTTGCTTCTTACTATAGTTCCTCAATGCTAGGCTCAAGGTAAAACCTTTAATCGTCCCCAACATTAACCTTGTCTCTGAATTTCTACGAAATAGTTATACAAACCTATTGCACGTGTTGGTTCCTAGTAACTCGACCACAAAGTATTCAATTTATTAGATTTCATTATTAAATAATAATTTGCGTGATCGCGAAACAGGAAAAATGGTTTAATTTTTCATTAACCTGCCCCGCGTACCCCCTGAAAATTTTCGAGTACCCCCAAGGGGTACGCGTACCACAGTTTGAGAATCCCTGAACTAAAAAAAACATGGAGAAAAGAGCTCTGCATCTTTAAAAGAAAAACGATTCTATAGTTTGGTAGTCATGGAATGTTATACCGTAGATCAGGGCTTCTCAAACTGTGGTACGCGTACCTCTTGGGGGTACGCGAAAATTTTCAGGGGGTACGCCGGGAAGGTTAATGAAAAATTAAATCACTTTTATCTCTTTCCGTTTTGTAATCACGTAAGGTAATAATTTAATAATGGAATCTAATTGAATACTTGGAACCAACAGGTGCAATAGGTTTGTCTCACTATTTTGTAGAAATAGTGAGCGCCGCTTGGTAGCAATGTGGGCCGCGGGGGAGCATTGAGGAACTATGTAAAAATAGCAAACTCATCCTTCTAATTAATATTTTGTAAAGCATTTTTAACATATTTTCGAATATATTATGCTTTCAAGTAAAAAGTCTTCTCAATTTAAACGCCCACCCAACACCTCCCTCGCCGATAACAAAGGGGTACGCCAAATTTTATTTTTTAATAAAGGGGTACTGTCTTTAAAAAGATTGAGAACCCCTGCCGTAGATTATTAGGGAGTAAGATGGTTCGTCTATGGTTGTACGGTACGTCTAAAGAGGGTAAATAATGATTGATTTTGTCAGCATTCTTCGCATAAAAAAGCAATCCACACAAAGCGTTGCCACAGAAAAGAGGGAGAATGTGCATTCGTTTCTCCAATTCTGTGCTTTGGAGTAATCTAAAAAAAGAACGATTGCAGCTGAGTATATTGGAGCTGGAAATTCACTGAATCACTATTTGTACAAAAGTCTTTTCATAGAGGTCTTTCTATGTTATTGACAATATCATGAATCAATTTGATAAAAAAAAAAAAAAACAGAAATCCTTCTCTGATTTGTACTGCTTTTATTTGTGAATACGCAATCGGTTTTGTTTTACTGCAGGAAGTATATAAAGGAGCGGACCGGCAGGAAACTTACTTCCGGTGTGTTTCGGCCCAGGGAAGAGGAACTTGATCTCGTCATCTCACAAATTGATTGCTTTTCTATCGGATCCGAAGAACCAAATCCATTCAGCCGATCTGCAGGTCATGGCACAATAAGAATATTATTTCTTAGCTCTTCAAAGAAGTGAACTATATTTCAATAGAAAAATCACTGCTATTCCCTCAGACGTATTCAATGACGGCTTAATAAAAAGATTGTAGGGGGCCATAAAACGACTTAACAAGGGGTCCATTACTACTTATACTGGAATAATTGGGTGTACGTGCAGTGGGGGGGGGGGGGGGGGGTTCACTTCCCACAATAATTGATTGTACAATGATCCTAAGTCATGACTGGAGTGTCAATTATAAGAAATAGAACCTCGAACTATTGTAGTTCGTGAAGTCGTTAAGCCAAACGGAATCTGAGTTTTTTCTGAGCATAAAATAAAACTTATACAAGGGTTTTATAATAGTCCCTGATTAGTTTTCTTGTATTTTCAACTGTAATTTTGACAGTTATTTTGATAATAATATAATGATATTTTTTATTTCGCCAAAATACAAAAATACAAATATAAGAAAATTCACAATATAAAGTGTATAACACATTTTTGGCACAGCCAGCAAAGTAAATACTTGAGCGCTAGCTGTGAGTTCATTCAATAATATTACTAGTAAACATAGAAAGCTCGTGAAATGAGAGAAATCAATAATGAATTTAAAGGTAAAGTAATAAAGATCTTAAAGTATCTCCATGAGGTGACAAAACTAAAAAACACACAATTATCATCCTTTCATTGTAAAACAATCGAAAAACACAGCAAAAAATATTTATATTTTAAATTGAATGGAATAAAATACAAATTATGATCTAAATTCATTTGCATGGGGAAGTATTTCCATATAATAAAATAAAATAAGCATAAAATATAACTATTGAACTATAAAAGGGTTTTATAATAGACCCTGATTAATTTTCTTAAATTTTCTACTGTAATAAATTGACACTGAATATTTATATTTTTAATTAAACTGAATAAAATACAAATTATGATCTAAATTCATTTGCAGGGGAAATATTTCCATATAATAAAATAAATAAACATAAAATATAACTATTGAACTATACAAGGGTTTAATAATAGACCATGATTCTTATTCTTAAATTTTCAACTGTAAATTTGACGCTGAATATTTATATTTTAAATTAAATTAAATAAAATACAAATTTGCATGCGCAAATATTTTCATATATTACTTTGTACAAGACGTGTTTGGATGGGTGACCGTGCTTCCCTGACTTGATGTTATAAGAATTATTATCACATACCCGGTGTTTCAGAACCCACCTAAAATTGAGGCCCACCGTGTTAGGAAGATCGGAACATGGCTCAAACTGCGAGGTGGAACTACCCGTGGGTCTCCCCACCAATAAAAGCCAATAAAGTTTATTATTATTTTTGTACGTATTCTCCATATTAATTTATTTGCAACGGTAAATTTTATAAAACTGAAATAACAGTGGCTTTCAAGTTGAAATACTTCAACATAAGTTGAAAAACTTTCCTGTGTATGTGTAAATTTTACCCTTAGTACATTATATTTCAATCTTATTTTTGCATTTCAAGGACATATTTCTATGAAGTATATTTTAAACTGTAAATTTTACCCATAGAAAATAATATTATTTTATATATCATAATATAATATATCATGCTTGCATTTCAAGTAATTCTCTATTGTAAATTTGATTCTTTGAGCATTATACTTCAATTTTAACGGAAATAGATAAAAAAAAGGCCTAATTTTAATTGTACAAGAAGATTCAATATTTAATTTATTCTCATTTTTCAACAATTTAAAAAAAAATTAATATTCTTCTAAATTTCAATAAACTTAAGAGATAATAATAGAATATACAAAAAAGTAAAAATATACATCTATCTTAATGAGATAAATGTGCCCTAAAGTAGTACATCATAATTCTCCTATTTGAACAATATATCAGATTTAAAACTTCTGATGACCTTGTAACCTCGCAAAAAAAGAATAATTTTCTTCCACAACCTGTGAAGGCTGATTTTGAGGCCAAAACGACAAAAGAAAATTAAATTTAAAAAAGAGAAAAAACAAAGAAAGGATTTTCATGAGACTAACACTGTATATAGAGATACCCATGCCAGAGGTGAACAAATCAGTAAAGCCTTCTGCGAATTATAGAACTATATATAAAGAAATTAATTTTTTTAATGAAACTATTAATTTTAAAGAATATATTCGTCTTCACCCATCTATCTATTTCTTTCAATAAAGTTTCTGTAAGTTTATTTTTAATGAAGCTTTGTGGAACTTCATTTATAATTTCACTACAGAAATAAACATAATATCGAGATTCCACTGATTTGCATGTAACGACCATTACGTAATGGTGTTGTTATCTAGATCAGTGTTTTCCAAACTCATTGAGTATTCTATGGATACAATGAAGTTATAATTTAAAATAAAGCCTTATTGAATAACTATACGGACTAATACTTTTATTTAAATCAATAGAAAGTGGCTGCTTTCCATTATTTTGATTATATTTGTAGTACAACGAAATAAAAAAATAAATCATACAATTATAGTCGAATACATGGAGATTCCAAACTACCAAGGTGTCACTTCAAACTAACTTGTGAGATACGAGCCGATATGGCCAAGTTAAAAATGAATGCTGCTGTGCAGAAAGGTCTCCATGGTCTAGTGGTTAAGGCGCTCAACCGGCAATTGAGAGGTCCGTGGTTCGATTCCCGGTGGTGACTGATATTTTTGTACAGTAGCATTACCATCAGCTATTAAATACTGTTGTCAATATCCGCCATTGCGGAAGTCTCCAGTATAAACTAATAGCAATTAAAGGAATTCGAAATTAATAAATTCTGTTTATACCAAGAAGGTGTTTTGGAAAGAGCATTTTACATTCGCATAATTAAGGCTGTGCGCAGGCTTTTTGGACATAATTTTTTTTTCAAAGTTTATTGTATTGGATATTATTAAGGTATTGAAATGTTGACTATTGCCATGAGAAATTATTTTTTTCATCAAATATTTTATGGAATATGGGAGTTCAAAGTTAAAATTTTTCAATTTTTGGGGGCAATTGATCTCCCCTACAAGTTATTTTAAACTTTTGATAATTTTTTTTAATGAAAGACACATTGAGGAATAAGATGACATATTTTTCATTCTGATCACACAAAAAATTTCTCAAAATAATTTTTTTAAAACATGCTACAAATTTCAGTTTTTCAAAAAATTATTTTGAAAAACCCAATTGTTAAATTGAAATAAAAATGTGTCATTCTTTTCCCCAAGGTGTCTTTCAGTTATAAAAAAATTATCAAATGTTTAAAATAACTCGTAGGTAAGTTCAATTGCCCCCAAAACCGAAAAAATTCAACTTTGAACTTCAATATTCCATAAAATATTTGATGAAAAAGATAATTTCTCATAGCAATAGTTGACATTTTAATAACTTAATAATATCCAATACAATGAACTTCGAAAAAAAATTACGACTAAAAACCCTGCGCACAGCCTTAAATGACTGAGTTTTCCTCTTTGAAATTAATAAACCAAGTAATAATACAGTTTCATGGATGTCTAAGGAGTCTAATGTTTTAAGGAGTTTCCTTGAAACCTGTGCGTGAATAAGAACGAGGAAAAAATTAATGTCTTCGCAGAAGGAAGGAATTGGAGCTTAAATTTTGACGGTAGCATGAAAGCAAATTCCAGAACGCCATCTTAATTAGGCTATGCTTATAATCATCTCCAATTAATTTCTTCCAAAGAATAAGTATGACGGTGACGTATCATCTAAATGAAGTTCAAATGTCATTCCTATTATCCTATTAAAGTCAGTCCAAATGTCCCATTTCAATCAGAACTAAGGCATGGAACAAATAATTATTTATTCTAGGAATTCTTGTTCCATAACGATATGCGTTGTTCATATCAACTTTTTATTATAAATTCAACGATCTGCAGTCAATTTCAATTGTGAATAAATAATATTTCTACTCACCTTTGGCCAAACGTTTTCGAGTCACAGATTCATCTTCAAAGTTTATTCTAGCAATATTGAACACAAAATTTCAGTTGACATAATGATTTGTCACGTATGTAGATGAGCTTGAATATGAGTCTCCATGATTCGAAAACGTTTGGCCAAAAGTAAGTAGAAATATTAATTATTCACAATTAAAATTGACTGAAAGTCGTTGATTTTACTATAAAAAGTTAATAATTTATTAATTTCGAATTCATCAAAGTGCTATTAATTTATACTGAAGACTTCCGCAATGGAGGAAATCGATGAATGCTACAATGTATAAAAACTATTAGTTTAACATTAATTAACATTAACATTTATTAAGTTAACATTAACATTTATTAAGTTAACATTAACATTGTATTTAATGTATAAATTAAATTCGAAATTAATAAATTGGGTTTCTGTAGCCTATATTTGTCAGTTTGTTAAATATTGTCATTTGCTTCAAACTAACTTGTGAAATAATTGTTGATGTAGGCTTCATATATACGTATAATAAATAATTTGCTATAAAGTTTCCAATACACTAGTTCAAGGTAGGTTGTTGTACCCTTGGTTTATATATCTACATAGCTGTAATACCTATAGCTGTATTCTCAAGCCAAATTAACAGACGTAGAAGGAAAGTTGGTTGCTAAAATCCGGTTATGAAAAAGTAATTTTGATCTCTTGAATCTTGAATGAAAAACCCAAGCTGTTATTATTATTATTATTCACATAGGAGTAAATGTCAGCAGCATAAATTTCCAAGGAGAATAAAAAAAAGTTTAACCAGAGGCAAAGCCTGAAAATTTGCCTTAAGCCATGCATTTTTTGCGCAAAATTGAACAACACATCTTAAAATTAAGATACGCTAGGTTACTGTAAACTAAGATAAAATTATACAATAAAAATATTAAAACCTGCAACATACATGGAAAAAGTCTCCTTCCAACTTCAATCTTACAGACTTTCAAAATTTAAGCCAAAAAAATTAAAATCAATAATATTGCTAAAAGGTTCAAACCTTTCTCAATTTACTTATTTTCTATTTTATTTTTCCAGAATGATTCCCAATCTTAAAAGACAGTATTCTTTAATCTTTATCTAAATTCATCTTTGCTTTGGCATTTCAATATATTCATTCAATCTAATATTAAAACTGGCACTGTATTTCACTTTTACATGCTTAATTATATAAAAGTGAAATACAGTGTCAGATTTAATATTAGATTATTCATTAAGTATTTCGTCATGGAAAACATCACAGATATTCATTCAGTTCATTATTCTAGAATCATTCATTGTATAAAAGTTTGTTTGAATTTATCACTGTATTTAAATAGACACATTCAAACTTATAAACATGGAAAAACTAATTCAATAATTCATAGCTGTTTGGAGGAAAATTATTAATTGAATAAAATTCTTCAGACGTGATGAAGGATCCCAATTACAGGGAAGTGACAGCCGTGAGCCGTAGCAGGTATCTGTTCAATCAGATAGAGCTAAGCTACAAACTTGGTTTTAATTTTATTTCTCTGTATGCATTTTATTTACTCTTGTAACTTTTGTTTATTTCTTTATACATAGTGATTACGTTTTTAATAATTTTTTAAATTTAGTATTATTATATGTGTTATGGAAGCAAATAATGGGATTATCCTGTATGCTTCCGTATTTGTATTTTCAAAGAAATAAATAAATTCCTGGATTTCTTGTTCCATGACGAACTGCGTTGTTAATATTAACTTTTTTTATGTGAATTCAACGACTTGCAGTCAAATATTCTTTAAGAATAAATAGAATTTACTTACTCTGTAGGATCTCAAAGATTCGAAAGTGCTCGGCCTACAGAGTAAGTAAATTCTATTTATTCTTAATGAATATTTGACTGCAAGTCATTGAATTCACATAAAAAAGTTTATAAATAAATAAACTCCTAGGCCCTCTTTGAAACTGTGACCGATTAAATCGTGCCAGCAAAAAATACTTAGTTCTCAGCTGCAAAATCACTTCCCGATGGTTCAAAAAGCACCTAAAACTGTAGGCTAAACTCATCAATCACCAGCATCCAACTCATTACCCACGCACAGGTCTCAGACCTATGTGGGCTTCACCCTCCAAAAAAAAAGAATAGACTTATTCATCAGGTTTAAAATCTAGATTCATTTATTTTTTGCAATAATTGTTGTTCAGAGGAAAATGATTAATTATATTGAATTCTCTAGCAGTGAAGAATTTCAATTATTCTATTGGCTTGAGATGAATATTGAAATTCTATTCCTTTCAAAAGCTATTTTGTCAACAGCAACGCTTGCTGTTTATATTATTGAAAGCTGCTGGCAATGGGAATGACACCAGAGGAAGTCATGAATGAAAGTGGTAAGAGTAGTAGTAGGTAGTGAAAAGTGGAAAATACTCGGGTTTCCACTCACCACGTGGTGGAAAGCTTTTGAAAACGGTGAGTGTGCTCCATTTTCATTTCCCTTTACAGTCCTTTATCAGGACCAATAAATACGGCTGCATTAAACTGAGAGGAAGTCCATGTCCTAGTGCCGAGGAATCTGAAAGGGCAGAACCACATATCTCGTGCTGCTCTTTGCTGTATAAAGCGCCTATACTTTCATTTCTCTCCACTGTTGGAATGTTCATTTTTGAATCATTTTCTTCGCTTTTATGAAAGAATCTATTGAGTCGGGGATTTGTGGCAGTGGGAAAAGTCTATAAAGGATTCACCAATCCTCAATTACACTGAGAATCTCTCATAGAAAATAAAAACGTATAATATGAGCTAGACTCAATTCTCTATTGGCATATAAAATAAACAAATAAAGTATGATTAGTATGATATTTGCAGCACTCCTACAATACTCGCTCCAGAAAAAACTTTGCACTTCGACAACATAGAACGAAATTCTTCACAAAGAGACCATCTTACATGGGAGCAAAATTCTTCAATAGCCTACCACTGAGCATCAAGGATAAGGAAGGAAAGGTTTTTAAGAGAGAACTAAAAAGATACCTGATAGAGATGAGCCCCTTCTCGATTGATGAATTTTATGCTTGGCACAAAGCTGGCATTTGATAAACTACTATGAATAACATACTTTTGACAATATTTTTTAAATTTAGACTGTATAGGCGAAGTTATCTATTTTCATAGTATTTGTTTGTAATAATAGGTCTAATCATGTTGTATTAGATAAACTATATGACACAATTCATATTGTAATTTGCAATAATGAATAAAGAATTTGATTGATTGATATGTAATTGGATTAGAAAATTCTTCACAGATTTGAGTTGAGTATTCAAGTTGAAAATTAATGTGACTTTAATTGAATAGCCAGTTTTAGTTCTAGTATTTAAGTAAAGATAGATTCTTTTATTATAAATTGGGAGACCTTACTCAACTCAAATCTAGAATAATTTACTAATAACTAATGTAATGATACATAATTTATTTTGAGCTATTTCTGTTTTAAGGGTTTCTTTTCAATCTATTAAAATTGAGCTATTTTAAAGTTTCTATTTTCAATTCATTGATCTCTTCTAGTTTAAAGCACAAATTTCTGAAAAATCTGTTATTTTTGCTTCCATCCAATTCGATTGCTTTACTACATATTTTGGCGTCACATCTCTTCTATTATTTTATTGAACTATTATATCTGTTTACATATTTTCTGCTTAAAATTCATTCAATTTTCGAGTTACAGCTGATACAAATAAACAAATGTGGAGTCTTGCGATTTTTGTTCAGTAATTTTCAAATAATACAGAATTGAAGCTAATACAGCATTTGTTTTAATGTTACGTTACCTGCCTTATTTTTATCCACCTGCTTTCAATTTAATTGAGGTACTGTAGATGGTTTGTGTTATTTTCATTTGACAAAAGATGGTATTTATTTTTTATCGATTTATTAATTGCAATTACTGGTCTCTGTCGTCTCTTTTAAGATGTTGCTTGTGGGTTATAATGAATGAAAACTAAAAAAAAGTCAACAAAGCGAGCTTTTGCTTTCTGTTCAGCTCAAGGCTGCACAGCTTAGCCTCGCAGTACAAAATAGCCCCACTCCCCCATAATAATAAAAATTATTACCTAGCTTAAACGCAACCTTTTTGAGATGCAACCCAGAATATATTTACAGTATTTCTAACTTGAACTTGGATGAAAACTGAATTTTGAATAAGACAGTACTCGCATTTTAAATTGATTTTTTTATTGAAAAATTTAAAAATACCTTTTTATTAAAAAATGAAAAAATCTCAAAAACAACATTAACAAAATTGGTTTTGTATTAGTAGTCAATGCACGTAGTTGATAAAAGTAATTAAAGGCTTACTCATTATATGATATATATCAGCTCAAACAAATCTTTAGCATAATAATAATAATAAAAAAAAAAGAGGAGATAAGAGAGTGTAATGAGGAAATGAATAAAATGGCAAAAAAGCAAACCTATAAAATATTTAAAGGGGGAAAAAAGTAGTAAGAATAGTAATAGTAAAAGTAAAAATCGTAAAATTTTGAACATTGGAGCACATCAGTTTTAGAGAACAAAAATTTATTTGAAATATAGTAAATCATACTTGGTCAATGACCCGTATGAATTTATTACTCACAACCAGCCAATTAGGTTGTGATATCGGCTACATAGTCCTAAATAATAATAATAATAATAATTTCTCTGGATGATGGAAAACACACCCAGAGGAGTTTATTGATATAAGCTCAAACATTACAATATATTATTAAATAGAAAATACAGTGATTTGATTGCTAAATTAAAAAAATATGATTCCCCACTTTTAAACTATGTGTCGGGGTGATCATCAATTATAGCATACTTCCTATACATCATTATATTCAACAGGGGCCTGCTGGATAAAAATTTACTAAAATTAACGAATTTACGAAATAACGAATTTTCTTAGTTATTGTAAGTTGCTTGTACTAACTGCAAAATCTTGTGGAAGTATTCATTTGCAAATTGTACTTGTAGCAGCGAGCCGTAGCAGGTATCTGTTCAATCAGAGAGATAAGCTGCGTTCCGTAGGTCCCGTTCGTAACGGTGACCGATTAGAATGGCCAGCAAAAAAGACACTGTTCTCTGCTGAAAATCACTTCCCGGTGGTTCGGAACCCACCTAAAACTGTAGGTCCAACTCATCAATCACCATCATCCAATTCATTACCCACGCACAGGTCTCAGACCTATGTGGGCATCATCCTCCAAAAAAAAAAAAAAAAAAAAAAAAAAAAAATTTGTAAATTTTCATTCAACTGGGTTGTAATTTAACTGTGCCCAGTTCTCATTATAGGTGCTATTTGTATTGAGGGAAAGTATTGAAGAGTAGGCTATTGCACAATAATCAATGGATCCATGCTTTTTTTAAAATATTTTTTTGGAGGATAAGCCAACATAGGTCTGAGACCTGTGCGTGGGTAATGAGTTGGATGATGGTGATTGATGAGCTGAACCTACAGTTTTAGGTGGGTTCCGAATCACCGGGAAGTGATTTTACAGCAGAGAACAGTGTTTTTTTGCTGGCCAATCTAATCGGTCATCCTTACAAAGAGTTCCAACGAGAACGCAGCTTAATTCTTCTGACAATAATTCACACTTTTTGCGTTCCTACAGAATTGCCGATTTTTGGATTTCTGGTTTTCGCTAAGTTTTGAATGAGCTCTCATTTCCAATAGTTCTCGAGTTATAACCGTATTATCATAGACGAACCATCAAGACTCCCTAATCTATGGTCTTATTCACTAAAACAGTATTCACAACTAAATGCCTAGTTAGTTAGGCATGACAAGACATTCCTAGAGAAGAACGCATTATATGCATTGTTAATCCGATAGTTAGTAACTCCACGTTTTTAACAACTAATCTATCTTCTGTCGATTTTCTATCGATTGCATCTATAGTGGAGATCTCCTCGAGTATCGATTCTCGCCGATTGGAAGTCGAATGATGTAAGCTGGAAGAAGCTCTACTTTTCGATTTTCGGAAAGGCAAAAGATATTGGTGCGAGGGTTGCGTAAGAATGCTTTTCAAAAGGGCCAACCACAATGAATGGACTGCTCCTTATGGTGGGGGGGGGGGGGGGGGGATGGAGCGTTGGCAGAGCAGTTTTCAACACACAGAAGGCACTCGGGTGCCCAGACCCCACTATATATATATATATATCTGTAGTGGGGCCTTGCTCAGGCCCTTTGGTGCTAGAAGAAGTAGAAGCTGAACAAGATAAGGAAGAAGATTGTCATTGTTAGGCGCTGATCTCAGCTCGGCCTGGGAAGCTGGGAATTTTTCTCACGGGATTAAAAATGTCTAAAGGACCAATATCCTGGGAAATATAGGCAAATCGTTGGTGCAGCTCCAGTCAACACATTTGGCAAACAGATGAGGAAGCTGCAACATACATAAAAAAATAATTTACGGCTATTTTCTGACTTCAATTATAATAATTTCTCTGGTTGTGAGTACAGCACTACCAGAGGAGTTTATTCACAATAAATTTAAAAAAATTAACATTTCAGAAAATAAATTAAAGTCTCAAATCTAAAGTATTGCAGTTCTGAATTTTGTGGTTCCCACTATCGTCGGGATTCCACTATTTTGTCTATTTCTTTATAGGGTATTAAAACATGAAAAAAAATATTACTAATTGTAGGAGGGATGATGAATTATTTATTGATTTGGAGAAATTATCATTCCAATAACATTTTTCTCCTGTAAATAAATTTATAATTAGAGCTAAAATATTCCTCGAATGGGCCTAAGCCTGTTCTATTCTACCAATTTAATTATACTTACAGTAGCCTACTGTCTACACCTTTTATCTACAGTTTATTTATCTACTGTATATAATAAGAGAGAGTAGGGGTGAGTGTGTGTTTTACAGATTTCACAAAAACGACAACGATTTGGAACACTAAATTTGGCACATGGTTTCCTCTAAACTCGATTCTGTGCACCTTTTTTAATCTCCTTCCAAACTTTTCAAAATTAATGTTTAAATTTCACTTATGGGTACTATTTACTGTTTCAAAATGTGTTTAGATGCAGGAAGCTCATAGAAAAGCTGATAAATGATACGTTACTATGATGCAATTAAGCTTTGTCACAAGTCAATGCAACACATTTGTTCCGTATCAATATTGCAGCTCCTAAATCCTTTTTTGGGATTGTGTTGGCATTGGCGGTTGAAATCAATCCATAACATGTTTACTTAATAAAATCCACCTTTCATCCCGTTGTAAAGGACAGATTAAGCACAAGTTTTCAAATATTGTAACAATTTTTCTGATTGTTTTGCAGGCCGAAGACCTTCAATTCAACCTGATTCATGACGTGCTTAGAGTGGACCTATCGCAAAACAATATCTCACGATTCGACATGAGATTTTGGAAATGATTGTCTCACCAGTGCGACATGACCAGCGGTCACCCCAACGAGAACGAGCCGACCAAAATCATCTTAGCTGTCAATCCGTTGAAATGCGACTGCAAGATTTATGATTTTCTGAGGTTTTTGGAGCATGAGATGATCGATGAGACGACGACGCTATTGTGATAATATAGATGATACGCCGATATGTCTTAAGTCAAAGCAACAGATTAGCTCTGTATCAATGTTACAGCTGATAATTACCCAGGGTCATGTGAGATTACATACGTATTGTGTATATTGAGCTCTTCCTGCAATACATTAATCTAAAGAACTAAACACAAAATTAAGCAGGTGGGTAGAGCTGCAAAGTTGCTCAAAATGTAGTTACATATATCACACTAAAAATTCACATCAACAGTGCTAAAAAAAGTTTAGGTTCGGAACCCACCTAAAATAGTAGGTCCATCATGTTCCCCGTAACATGGCACAAACGGCGAGGTGGAACTACCCGTAAGGGTCTCCCCACCATTAAAAGCCATACGCTTATTATTATTTGTAAACTTCTCTTTTCAAACAGATGAGCTGTATGATATTTCACTCGGCCTTCCCAATTTCGTGACCACTATCATACAGTGGCGTAGCCAAGATTGAACTTCGAAGGGGGGATATCAGGGGGCGTGGGAGGAATGGGGGTCCGGGGCCTTCCCCCGTGTAACTTAAAAAAATATTTATCATTTTTATGATTTTTTGAGCATTTTAAAGTAATTTTTACTTGGATAATTCAATTAAAGCAATTGTTTATTTAAATGAAATATATCTCCGGAAGAGTCAGTGACAGACACCACTCGAAAACACTGCATTGCCACATTGCTCACTAATCTGTACATGCCGCGGTAGAGTAAGAGTACCATAATAACATTGTATACTTTTTGTGATTTCCGTGACAAACTCTTGTGCTAAATAAAACTAAACTTTATTTTTGTATTAACTGTTTTAATTTAATCCGTAAGTTATTATTATTGTGAAAGATGATTACATTTCGGTTGTGGGGGGGGTGTATCCCCCCTGGCTACGCCCCTGCTACCATAAGTTATCTATGAGGAAAAAAACTTCAAACTGGATTCCCGGACAAGACCGGGTAAAATGCTAGTCTTAATATTTTTTTAAATTTCTGTGTTATAATAAAGTTGATAACCATTCTTTGTTGAAATTTGAAAAAAAATCCCTCAAATCCTGCACCCTGTAACTGTCGTGAAGGATAGAAAGTGACTGTTTTACACTATCTGGATAATCTTTGGCGAAGTCAATCAATCAAAACACAAAAAATAACAAAAAAATCAAAGTCAATCAAAAATAACAAAGTCAATCAATCAAAACACAAAAAATAACACAAAAACACAAAAAAAATCAGAAATTTCTACTTATACCAATGCACTGGCAACAATCTCACAGAGAATATAGAGATGCACGGTTCGGTTTATAAGGTTTGGAACAGTGATCTGCTGGTTGAATGTGTGGATGAAAGGCATTTTTGTCCTCTCTCACACAACAGCGGCCCTTTCACAAAAACTCATTCTTTATGTGAATTGTCGGCGGATATTTGCTATAGTAGAGCCTTCTCTCGCACATTCCTACGCAACAAAGGCCTCATTGGAGGCTGTGGAACACTTTAAAAAGCTGCAAGCATCCTATTGAACGCCAGTAAATTTCTAAGAAGTTTAAACCCTAAAAGAATTCAGGATTGAAACTGTTACTATGCAGGCGTGGAACTTTTTTTAATGGCAGAAGATTAAAAGTTCAAACACAGGGATCAGTTGACAAAATTTTGATATGTCAATGTTTCTTATGATTATACGTTGAAAAATATATTTACATTTATGTATAATTGTATATTATATATAATATATTACATTTATATATTTTGTGCTTCTAATACATCATTGGACCTCTAGAGTCAATCATTTCCTGTTCTTCCTTTCTCCTTCCGCATTGTTCAGTACTTTTTCATTCATTTTGATCTTCTCTGTCGTTAGCTTTATGCCTATTATTACTTATCCGGTGGTTCGAAACCTACCTAAAATAGTAGGTCCACCATGTCCCCTGTAACATGGCTCAAACAACGAGGTGTAAGGTTCTTATAAAAGTAATACGCTTATTATTATTTATCTGTTTTTCTTAATATGTAAACACATTTTCTACAATCTGTTGGTTGTCTATTTTTGATTGTTTTTATTTCTTCAAGTTTCTTTAGAATTTGGGCTTTGTTTTTCAAATCGTCCAGGGTTATTTCCAGTTCGTTAAATATCATTATAATATAGAAAAATCATTTTACATGAATACAGTTAATGTTTTAATCCAAAATATATACAACCAGTCTTTACAGTTGAACAGGAGTTATTGGTATGCAATATCTCTTCTCTATCAATCTATGTTGTATTCAATTGGAAAATAATTAGGAATATTTTAAAATATAATTTTTTGTAGTGGCGATGGTGATATATTGTGGAAGATATCCGTAATGAATAATAAGACTTGAAGTTGTCACTAACACATTTATTGAAAACCGAGAGAAACTAGTTTCGGTCGTTACACCATTATCAATCTCAAACAAACTAAAACTAAAGTACAGAGAAGCTTAATATATAATAAACACGGAATGATATTATCAGCTGAAGGAGGAAGTGCCTCTGAATCAATCTGTTATATATATATTTTTTTTCTGAGGATGAAGCCCACATAGGTCTGATACCTGTGCGTGGGTAATGAGTTGGATGATGGTGATTTATGAGTTGGATCTACAGTTTTAGGTGGGTTCCGAACCACCGGGAAGTGATATTACAGCAGAGAACAGTGTCTTTTCTGCTGGCCAACCTAATCGGTCACCGTTACGAACAGGGTCTACGAGAACGCAGCTTGAGCTGTATTCCTGTAAATACTCGTAAAATAATTAGATATGTTATCATACAGAAAAACTGGTTTTACATGAACTAATATGATTTTATTTAATCATTGATTTTGTTTTCTCTTCCCGTGTTGTAAGCATTGAACTTACCTCACTCCACGTTTGCGTAATCAGCTTTTCAGACCAAGACATTTATGGTTGAGGGCTGAAGAGTCACTAACAGTCAAAACTAAGTTGAGATACTAGCCTGTATACATACAACATACAGACAAGAGATAATTTTATACTTAGCTTAGGAAAAGAATGAGCTGATAAACTCTTTATCACTGGCAAATGATAGGAAAGAGATAGCCGCGAGCCGTAGAAGGTATCTGTTCAATCAGAGAGATAAGCTGAGTTCTCCTGGGCACTCTTTGTAACGATGACCGATTAGATTGGCCAGCAAAAAAGACACTGTTCTCTGCTGTAAAATCACTTCCCGGTGGTTCGGAACCCACCTAAAACTGTTGGTCCAACTCATCAATCACCATCATCCAACTCATTACCCACGCACAGGTCTCAGACCTATGTGGGCTTCATCCTTATAAAAAAAAAATACTGTTGGTCAATAAAATCAAATGAATGGATCTCCATACTGTGAACTAAGAATGTTTTTTCTTCAGCTCTTCTAGCTTAAAGAACTGAATACAAACAATATAGTTCAACCTTTGAGAAAGGGTTCCTATTCGCTCAATGAATGGAAGGGAAGAATAGTGACGATGAGTTTACTTCAGAATGAGAACCAGCACCAGGTGACCCTATAGGTCCTATACTATTCGTGCCCTATTTCAGGAAGATGTAAGACCACCCACTGCAGCGAACTAGTCAAAAGATGGCTTATCTCTTCTTCCGATTCAACCTACTCAACCAGGAAAGGCTTGTAATAACGAATTAAAATTCATGTTTTGTGCCATATGCACAAAAAACATTAACAATGAAACATAACAAAGAACATACATTCTTAAAATTAACATAAAATCCAAACAAAACTATCTATACATGAAATATGGCACCACTGGCAGAAGTAGGACTTGATCGCCAGCAGTGAGTACAAGATTTGGGTAAGTTCAGAAAAGCTAGAAAGTGAAAAAATAAGAAAGAAAATTCAGGAAAAGGAAGGGAGACATGTTATTAAGAATACATTAAACTATTTTGTAGTAAATGTTAGTGCTTATTCATTCATATATTTCATTGCTGAGTTTCTTAGTAAATCTACTACTGTATTTATTTATTTTTTGTAGATTACGTCTTGGAGATAGATGAAATACTTTATTTAGGCTCGGGCGAGGCTGTAAATAGCCCCATATCCAAACCCATCACATAAAATTAACAATATACACGAAATAAAAATAATACAACAAATTTTGAAAAAAAAAATATAAACAATTGTAAACGGAGACTCCATTTAAGAAGTATATGACAAGTCAGATCAACAACTATACACTAGATACCATAATTACTATATCAATTAGTTGAGGTGAGGCTTAATTTTGATGTGAAAGGAACACTATAAAAAGCTTTTTCAACTAAATATTTTTTCAATTATGAAGTGATTGGGAGACTTTGGCAAGGTACTCCATGTAATATCTGAATTGCTGTTTATTTACAGTTAATCTGGTGAATGATCTATTATAAACATTGAATGCGGATGTACGTATATTGTGTAAGTTAATATTTGATGTGAAAAGATCTTTATTTTTATTAATAAGAGTGATACTTTTTTTAGCAAAGACCTGTCTGAGCGAAGGAACTTTAAATTCAACAAATAGACATTTGCTGGGATGTAATCTGGGTTTTCTTAAAGCTGCTCTAATCAAATGCTTCTGTAAAGTGAATATCTTATTGAAACGTTAGTCAAAGGTCGCTTCTATGCTTCGTTGCTTCAAAAAGTACGGTACAATTTGGGCTGTGAACATTTCTATTTCATAGCCGCAGTGCCGTAGCAGGTATCTGTTCAATCAGAGATAAGCTACGAAACTCTTGGGCGCTCTTTGTAAGGGTGACCGATTGGATTGGCCAGCAAAAAAGACTCTGTTCTCTGCTGTAAAATCACTTCCCGGTGGTTCGGAACCCCCCTAAAACTGTAGGTCCAACTCATCATGTCATAGATCTGACTTGTCTTATACTCCTTAACTGGAGTCTCCAAGACGTAATCTACAAAAAAATTAATCATCATCATCCAATTTATTACCCACGCACAGGTCTCAAACCTATGTGGGCTTCATCCTCGGAAAAAATTTAAAGCTGGAATTTTCAATGGTAAGATCTTTCAATTCCCTGATACAAACAGTGCCGTACATAGATTGCATTTTTATAATCAATAGATTACTAAGGACCCGACATTGAAATCTACATTATTGAAATCGGGTCGTCCGTCTGTCCATCCGTGCTCTACCACTTGAAAGAAAGATTCCAGACTCTTGAAACTTGTACAGCTTCCTCAAATTCCAAGTAAGATTGCTATTGATTTTGGATTTGAGGGTCGAATATAAACATAATTATGATGTAAAACAGATCAACACTATAGGCTCTAAGTTAGTTTTGGCTAGTGAAAATCAAAACATTAGACAGATGGTGATGTCGCTGTTAACATTTGAAAATCAAAACATTGGATATTTCAAAGGGTGAGGCTTAGCCCAATTATCCACTTAATTTTTATTTAGAATGCAAGGGTTGACGTTTTCATTTTTGATTGTGTAGAAAGGAATTCTACACTATTATTCATTATTTTAAATCGTTGAATTGAAAAAAAAAACAGAGAGAAAATATTGAGCCATGATAATTTTTGAGATCTGTTGAACAAGAAGAAGAAGAAGAAGAAGAAGAAGAAGAAGAAGAAGAAGAAGAAGAAGAAGAAGAAGAAGAAGAAGAAGAAGAAGAAGAAGAAGAAGAAGAAGAAGAAGAAACAAAAATCTTTTCCAAGAATAGCTGATGTACATTTTTTGTGAATTGGAAAGCATGTGATGTTTATAGAAATCGAATATGCACGGTGCATATGCCAGCAGCACAACTGATATTAATAATAATTATTATTATTATTATTTCATGTAAATTCGTCGGGGCCTTGGACTCCATTGTATCAGTTCATTTACAAGTTAGTTTGAAGTGACTGACAATTAAACAAACTGACAAATATACAGAAACAGACTAAATTAATTTCGAATTCCTTCAAGTGCTATTAATTCATACTGAAGACTTCCGCAATGGCGAATATTGACAACAGCATTGAATAGTTAATGGAAATCGATGAATGCTACAGTAAAAAAATATCAGTCATCACCGGGAATCGAACCACGGACCTCCCAATTGCCTGTCGGGCGCCTTAACCACTAGATTCGATTCCCGGTGGTGACCGATATTTTAATACAGTAGCATTTATCGATTTCCATCAGCTATTCAATGCTCTTGTCAATATCCGCATTGCGGAATTCTTCAGTACAAATTAATAGTACTTTGTGCAATTCGAAATCAATAAATTCTGTTTCTGTATTTTATTTACTTGGTGATTAGTGGTAACTTCAGTTAAATTGATGAGTTGACCTGCTGGAAGACCTAGGTTCAGCTACTACTGAGAGCATTTTTTTCAGCACAGAATAGAGGTAAACAATAATAAGGGCAGAAATAATAAGAGGTTGGATAAAGGCATTTTATGAGCACATACAAAGCATAGTAAATAGTAATAAGATTTTGGAAATACATATTACCGGTTATTTTAGGGTATATTGAGCTGTTGTTGTTGTTGTTGTTGTTGAAGTAAAGTAAACGAAGATAGAAGATAAGCAAATAAATCAGTAGCGCTATGGAAGTGACGCTGTTGGAGCTTCTGGGGTTTGGGTTTCTTGATGGTTAACGGTTGGGGGCGGGGGAATTATGGATGGAGCGGGGTGCAGGGGTTGCCCCGGGAAGGATATCCGGCAGGATTCTTCCGATCTAAATATGGCAGATGACTAGACACGTGTCCAAAGTACCAGGTGACGGCTTCACATGCCATGCAGCAAGAAGGGGCCATCTGCCCTAAACCAGCTGTTCCCTTTTCTTTGTCAATCCCTTTTCTTCATCTCACCTTGTGCCTTATTACGGCTCGGCTATTTCAACGATTCAAGGACCAGACCATCCCTTCGGGAATCGGGAGAGCCATCTTGATCGTGATTACCGTACCGACAACAGTCCTTCTAAATTAAAAATAGAGGGTTGCCTTCTAAAGTTTAGAAAAAGCAGACTAATGGTCCCAAAAGGACTAATATAGTCCTAATGTTTTCCGTGATGAAATACTTGATGAACAATTTCAGATTGTTCAGTGTAATTTTAAAAGTAAGATCATTTTTTTCTAGTTGGATAAATAGCACTAATATAAGAGTAGTTCTGGAATGTTTACCATTATGCAATACTTGATGAACGATCTACCATTGTTCAGTGTAATTTTGAAAGTTAGATCATATTTTTAGTCGGATGATGCCTAAATGAGACTTGAGACTTGTGCGTGGGCAATGAGGGGAATAGTTAAATTTATGACCCCCCTTGATCTCTAGAAGGTGTTTTGATAGTACCGGGAGAAACACTGAAGACAATTGAAAAATAAGATATAGTTGGCAAATGATTCTTTCAATTTTGTATTTATTATTAGTATTATATTAGTCAGTGAGCAGTGCGAAAATTGATTTAATATTTTACAATATTTAATCTATATTTCTCCGCGATATTTTTTATATTCTTTTATTTCAAGGCAAATTAATGAAAAAGAAGGTAATAAACTGAACAAAATAGTAGAACAGAATGATTCTTCTTTCCATAATTTTCTATCAGAATTTATATTTATTTTATACAAACGTATTTATTTTGTTTCTCTATTTAAAAAATATATTTTCTATTCTCTATTATTTTCATCATCATCTTGTTATTGTCTATTATCAACTGTTATTGTCTATTATTATCATCCAGCTCATTATCCACGAAGAGGTCTGAGGCCTATGTGGGTTTCATTCTCCAAAAAAGGAAAGAAAGAAAATTTACTCTAAAAATTTATTTTATCTACGGTATTTTGTTTTTGCATTCTTCAATAATATTTTCATCAGATTTTATTCATTTATTTCTTATTTCATGTAATAGCCATTATTATTCACGCTTATTTCATTGAATATCAGAATAGGGAAGTGATAGCCGCGAGCCGTAGCAAGTATCTGTTCAATTAGATAGATAAGCTGCGTTCTCGTAGGTCCCGTTTGTAACGGTGACCGATTAGATTGGCCAGCAAAAAAGACACTGTTCTCTGCTGAAAATCACTTCCCGGTGGTTCGGAACCCACCTAAAACTGTAGGTCCAACTCATAAATCACCATCATCCAACTCATTACCCACGCACAGGTCTAAGACCTATGTGGGCTTCATCCTAAAAAAAAAAGTGAAAATTATTATTCATCCGGATTCAGTGATGTAATGATTGATAAGTTATGTGTAATGATATGGCACAGAAGAAAGACTAGAAAAATGGCATGGAAAAGATCTCTTACTTTTCTGTGGTTAAGGTCAAATGGAAGAAAAATACGTTATAATTTCAACTTCGCCTTCAACGAATATTTGAGTTATTGCAGGGGTGCCCACAGGGGGGGGGGCTATGACGCAGACTGCGTCATTGAAATTCTTGGGGGGGTTCCAAAAAACGTTTTGGGGGGGGGGGGGCGTAATGTTGATTGAAACCGTGTTTAACTTGACAACATTCAAAAATATATTACGAAGTCACCAGACAGAATGTCAATTAATGAAAATATATTTATAATTATTATTATACAATTGAATATGAATTAGCTGAAATAGTATGAATTAGCTGATATAGTATGAAATAGTAAGTTATGTTTAGGATTTGTGCAGGAAGTTATTATTCAAACTTAGCAAGACGCTAAGCGAGTGCTCTGAAAGTGGTTTATACAACTTTACTCTCCTTAACAGTTACTAGTTAATCAGCAGAAAGAGCAATAAGTCGATTTAAAATTATCAAAAACAGACTCAGATCAGCTATGGGAGACTCATGGTTGTCCAATCTAATGGTTCAAGCTGCAGAAAAAGATGTACTTGAGTCTATTTCTAACGAAGAAATAATTGAAAGGTTTTCTGTTTCCTCATCCCAAAGACAAAAACTTCTATGTGGGGCTTAGAGAGATAGATTTAACAAGCTTAGAAGGTGCCTAGCTAACTTTTAGATGGTCACAGCCTACAAATTTAAAATGTTTAACTTCAAACTGTTGATGTTTTTCATGTATTTTATGATAACTACTTACTAATAAGTAAGAACTGCTATAGCAAAACTTAGTAAGTACTAAACATTCAGTAATTTTTCATAACTATGTCTATATTTTGTTTTTGAAAGACACTTCTTACATGAAATGTGTGCCTTATGCACTTCATCCATACATAAATTCTCCCAAGAAGAATAAGAATAAGATTTATTTTCCAATTAAAAAAAAAATACATCAATTTAACTACTGTCCAATAAATGACTTAGTATTTTGATATTTTGTGTTTTACAAATGAAGTTATTAACTCATTGTTTTCACTTCCTTTAAAGGATCAACTTTGTAGAATTATTTAACCTTAATGTAATTGGTACACCGAACATAAACTTATAGGTATTTCATTTTTATCGAACATTGTGTATTTGTAATAATATTTTATTGTTTAAAAACCATTTAGGTTCATATTCTTATTTAGCTATTTTGCAATTAAGTTTATTGAGCAGAAGTTCATATATTCATTTCATTGATATTTCTTTTTTACCTTTACAAAAAAATGTTACCTATGAAAAGAATCTCAAGAAATATACATACATTTTGTATATTATCGACTGTTTGAATTTTTTCAATAGTTATAAAAATATTCTTTTAGTTCTTTTTTGGGGGGGGGGGGGGGGTGCGTCATGAGGCTTAGGGGGGGTGGGCACCCCTGGTTATTGAATACCGGAACTTCAACATTTTAAACATGTCTCATTTCATACATATCATTTGCTTGAGAAGAAACAGTTCAGCATGATAGTTATTAGTCTGATACTTTGGAATATGATTATTTTCATATTCCATTTCTGTATTGCTTCTCTTGTAGAAATAAGTTACACTTTATGATTTTAGATATTATTTTTGATTTCCTGATCTGACTTCAGATACATGGATTAAAACAGTGAGTCAAATCAAATTTAATATTGTGTGAGAAAATGAATCAATGCTTTATATCACAAGAAACAGAATAGAGCTTTAAAAGAAACGATTTCCAGTGTTTTGAAGGATAAAAATACTGACTAGATAAAGAATTGATTGTCAAAAATACAAGCGCAGATCGAAAAGAGAAGTAAATCACTTCCCGGTGGTTCGGAACCCACCTAAAACTGTAGGTCCAACTCATAAATCACCATCATCCAACTCATTACCCACGCACAGATCTCAGACCTATGTGGGCTTCATCCTCAAGACAAAAAAGACAAAAAAATAAGTAGGCTACATACAATAATAGCTATTCTAATTAAAATTTGTTAGTTGGACATTAAAAGGCTGTGCGCAGGATTTTTGGTAATATTTTTTGAAATTTCTTTCATTGTATATTAAGTAAGTAAAATTTATTTCCATTAAAGTTTTACAAAAAATGAGACAGTATAAAAAATTTTTTTTTGGAACTTCTAGCCATCTGAACCAGTAGTGATGGCTAGCACAATTTTATAAACAAAATAAAAAACTTTAATAGTAGTTTATGCAACGATTTTATTTTGACCCTTATTAAAGCACGAGTTAGATGTAAGTTATAACACGAGCGAATGCGAGTGTTATAAATATCTCATGAGTGCTTTAATGGCCAAATAAAATCGTTGCATACACTATTTTATCTACGACCACTAGTATACATTTAATTAAAACAATTTCATTTTACCTGTGACTGTCAGAGATACCTATAACCTCTCATCTCAAATACGAAAAGTTATAGGCCTAGTAGATTGTTAGGTTAGCAATTTGATCAAATCAGCTGATAGTTTCACAATATTGAATTACGATTTTTTTTTGAAGGATGAATCCCACATAGGTCTGAGACCTGTGCGTGGGTAATGAATTGGATGATGGTGATTGATGAGTTGGACCTACAGTTTTAGGTGGGTTCCGAACCACCGGGAAGTGATTTTACAGCAGAGAACAGAGTCTTTTTTGCTGGCCAATCCAAACGGTCACCGGTACAAAGATGACCAGGAGTTTCGTAGCTTATCTCTGATTGAACAGATACCTGCTACGGCACTCGGCTATCACTCCCCTATTCACTCGGCTATTACGATATTGATTCATAAAAAATGCTTCTGATTGGTCCAGAACCCGTGTTATAATGTAGAACCTGTACTATAATGAGCTCTTTATACAACGGGTTCCAAAAAGCATTTCGAAAAGACAGCTGTTTTGGCATCAATTGTGAAACTGTAATGTATACATTATGACATGGTCGTAGATAAACAGTCAAAATAAACTCATGCATTCGGCGATTTACCGCAGCGCCTGCTATACATATTTAAACCAAAATAAAGTAAAAATTTCAACTACTTTACATTATTGAGAAGTTCAACAATAATTCAATTGCACATAAAAATATAGTAATAATAATACAATAAGAGCATACAATAGATATCAACATAGAAGAGATGAAAATGAAATATGCTGAATTAGACTAGATAGAAAAAATAAGTAGAGAATGACAAAAATTAAAAAATAATAATAATAATATAAAACAAAAAACAACACTCTTTCTCCATTTTCCCCTCAGCGGTCTGATATAATCAAAGAAAGACTTGTTCTATATTGCTAAGGTATTGAAATGTTATCTATTGCCATGAGAAATTTCTTTCAACAATTATTTTGTGAAACATGGGGATTTAAAGTTGACATTTTTGGGTTTTGAGGCAATCGATCTCACCTCAAAGCGATTTTAAATTCATTTATAATTAAAGACACATTGAGAAATAAAATGACATATTTTCTATTTCAATCAATTAGTTTTTCAAAAAATTGTTTTTTAAATCTGAAAAAAATTTATGGTTTTCAAAAATGTATTTGAAATAACTAAGTATTGTTAGAAAGAAATAAAAAGCGTAATTCTATTCCCCAAGGTGACTTTTAGTTATAATAAAATTATCAAAAGTAGGCTATATAAAGTACATAAAATTATATAAGTATATAAAGTACATAAAATTGTATAAAGTACTACCTCGTAGGGTATAAACTGCCCCAATAACAGAGAAATTTCATATTTGAACCAAAATATTTCACATAATAATTGATGAAAAAACATTTTTCTCATGAAAGTAGGTAACATCTAAATACTTAACCAATCCAAGGAACTTCGAAAAACAAATTATGAGCATAAAACATGCGCACGGTCTATCACAGTATTAATACATAATATATCTGGCGGGCCGCTTAGCGCAGTTGGTTGAGGCGTCGCAATTTCATCTTGCTATCGTTTCAGCGGTCGTCTTACCCACGCACAAGTCTCTGACTCATGTGGCATCATCAGCAATAAAAAAATATAATGCGTCACGACTCAGCATTTTCAAAAATCGTTGTGACTATCGCAAACCAAACACATCAACCATAAATTTAGAGCAAGTCTGATAGAAAATTTACTGATCAGTTTACTAGTTTCGGACTGCATTGCCTTCAAAGGATATCACTTTATTTAGGTGGTAGTTGGACCGGATGCAAGACAGATTTGTTTATAGATGTGTCTTGCTCATGGTCCTGATCTGTTGATAGTGTATAGAAGGCGTAATCCCACGACAGATGCCCAGCCATGTGACGCTCCTTCAACTTCCATACACAGATATAGATGAGCTACATACCTATAGATACTTCTTATGCCTATATATTACCACATGGCACACACCCCTCGTCATAACCACAGGAAGAAGCATGTGCGCGCTTCCTTCCTGCCTCAAATCATGGCGATGATGATGATGATGATCAGGAAGGAGTAGAATGAGAAGGAGTTGGAAGAGAAAGATGAGGAGAGGGTAGATGGAAGAAGGGGATACCTTAGCTGCTCAGCTCGTCTGCAGAGAGAGGATATCCTTTTAATTTTTAAGCACCTATTTAATATCGCTCCATAATATTAGCTTTTAGGAAAAAAAACTTTTTCCTCAGCAGCCTGGCAACTTCCTTTCGTATACAGAAGGTGCGGCAGTGAAATAACTTATGGTTTAAACTTTTCCTTTCATACACTGACACTATTTTAATTTTTCTTCGGGCCATAATTCATGACACATATCTGCATACTTAAAAGCAAAAGAAAGTTCAAATCTTGAAACTGCCCACTATTGATAAGTAATCCCAAGTAATACGGAAAAAATTCATGCAAATCATATTATACCCATAATATATAATAGTATACAGTATAATAATAAACTTGAAAAAACCACTTTTAAATGGAAATTAACTCACGTTATGGCGTGACGGCCGTTTCGCTCTGTTGTCTAGAGCATCGTCAGACGACCCACAGTACACTGACTTAAGGTATGAGTTTGAGGGTTATGTATGTTGGAATGGTGATGGGGTGGGGGGATGAGTAGGCGGGAGGTTCGAAATTGGGATTATTTTGTCAAATAGAGTATGTGAGAAGAAGTTAAGTTGATCATTTAAAATGTTGTCAGGTTGCTGCTTTGCATGTTTGTAAATTTCATATTGTTCTAAAACATTGAGTTTCTGGCTTTTGTGAGTGAAGTGTAGTGTGTCTAAATTAGTGTCAATGTCTGTATAACTGTGGCCTGTTGAAATGATGTGTTCAGCAAAAGTGGAATGTGTGTTTGGGTGTGAGATGGCTCTTGTGTGTTCTTTGAATCTAGTGGTGAATGTCCTGCCAGTTTGTCCTATATATAGAACTTGTTGCAGTCATCACATTTCAATTTGTAAATTCCAGATCTGTTGTACTTGTTTTGAGATGTTGTCTGAGAATGCAGGTGTTTTTTGAGTGAATTAGTTGTTCTGTAAGCTATTTTATATTTGAGTTTCCTGAATGAAGCTGCTATTTTATGAGTTTTGTTGTTGAGGTAGGGTAAGTGTGATGAATGTATGGGGATTGTCATTCTGTTTGTTGCTGGTGTGAGTGATTGGTTTTGTTGATATTGGTTTGTGATTGGTTGGGAGTGATTGATTTGTTGATCTGTTTGTTGCTGGTGTGAGTGGTTGGTTTAGTATACAGTATATAATATTACACCCATAATAGCAGCATAGAACCCATAGCACTATAACTTTGCAAAGATGATAATAATTTCATGTATTTGCATTACACGATACTAATATTAGTAATTATAACCTTATTATTTTCATGAACATAAGCGGCATACGAAAAGCTAATTAATAAGTTTAGGAAAAACAACATTATTTCTAATAATTTATAGTTTTTGTATAGTTGCGTAGTTATTCCCTGTTATATTTTGATCTTCAGGTTCTTTTTGTACACCGTAAGCTAAATTATTATAATATTGAAAAAATGAATGACTATAATTTTGATATGAAGATTAAAAGAAATGTTTGATATTCCAGAATATAGACTAATTTACAAAGTGATTGCATGAATTAGTAAAAGTTTTAATGAGATGAATTGAAAAAAAAAATTTATTGACCAGCAATAGAGATGCTGAACGTGATTAATCTAATTATTGTAACTTTTTAAAATTTGACAATTCTTTAAATAATGGATGAAAAATACTTAGGTGGAGAAGAATTGACAAAAGAGATTATCTGCTTCATTTGATAAGTTAGTACATATATGAATATTTCGACAAAGGCAAGGTTGTTGGGTGGTGGATGTTACCAGTTACCCTGACACAATCCATGAAGAGATCTAATCAAACGGTCAAAGATTTTAGAATGCTAAAAAACATCAAAAAGACATACTTAGGTAGGCTAAAGAAAAAAAAATAACTCTAATTAGATGAGTTAGTAGAATATTTTTGAAAAAAAGGTTGTTGAGTGGTGGAGGTGACCTGTTCCTATATGATTGCATTGTAAGAAGTTGAAAGGAATATATTTATCACCAGAACCACATATTTAGGTGGATCTTGATCAACACCTGATCAACAAGAAGTTGAAACGAATATATTTATCACCAGAACCACATATTTAGGTGGATCTTGATCAACACCTGATCAACATCATATGATGATTATTTACCTTTTGAATAGTCAGACAATTGGACCATCGACCAGTGGTAGAGATGGTGAATGTGACCTGAATTAATCTGATAAATAATTTATTAGAAATTTACAGAATTTTACAATACTTTAAACTATTATATCAATAAGATAATACCTATAGGTAATTTAGGTATTAGGTAATTTATATAGGTATTTTCTTACCTATATTCAGGTAAGAAAGACTTGACACAGATGATTTTCTGCTTGATTTGATGTGATAGTACATACATTTTTTGATAAAGGCTAGTTTGTTGTGGTGGAGGTGACCTGTTCCTGTATGATGATTGCATTATTTGAAGTTTACACGAATATATATATCCTACTATCACTGTAGCGACATAATTAGGAGAATTTTGATCGACACAGATCATTGTAAATCATTCGATGATTCACTTGTTGAATATTTAGGCAATTGGACCATTGACCGGTGGTAGAGGTGGTGAGGTGAGTGTGACCTGAATCAATCTTGGATTAATATGAATTTTACAACACTCTCAATCATTGTAAAAAGATATTTACGTTTGAAAGAATTGCCATAGTTCATATTCACTTTATTTAAAGGAATAGTAGATGAATATTTTGATAAAAGCTAGCGCTGGGTTTTGGAAGTGACCTGTTGTTATGTAAGGTTTGCATTATCTGAAATTGAAACAAATATATTAACTAGAATAAGATATTAAAGTTGGTTTCTGATTCACACAGATGCTATGCAGTGTCGTTTCGTGATTCAACTCTTGAATATTTGGACAGTTGGACCAGCGATAGAGGTGGTGAATGTGACCTGTTTCAATTACAGGCGTGATTTATTAGAACTTTTGAAGATTTTACAATGCTTGAAAACATTAAAAAGACATGATGAGGTGTAAAAGAATTGATGCTTAATATAATATAGTAAATGGATATTTTTAAAATGGTTAGATTGTAAGGTGGTGGAGGTGACCTGTGCCTATCTAAGGAATGCAATATCTGAATTTTAAATAAACTACTATCTCTGTAACGACATATTTAGGTAGAATTTGATCAACACAGATGCTAAAAGCAACATTTAATGATTTCCCTCTTGAATATCCAGACCATTGACCAGTGGTAGATTTGGTTAAAAGGAGCTGTTTCAATCAGAGAAGTGATTTATTAGAACTTTCAAACATTTTACAATGCTTTAAATCAATAATAAAACACACTTAGATGTAGAAGAATTGACATGTGATATTGTCTGTTTGATTTGATAAGTTAGTAGATAAATATTTTAATAAAGGAAAAGTTTTGTTGGGTGGTGGATTAGGTGTCATGTTCCTATGTATGGATTGCATTATTTGAATTAAAAAAAAAAATGTCTTACCTACTATTACTAAAACGACAAATCTACTAACCCATCAAATTAAGCAGATAATCTCCTGTGTCACTCCTGCAAAATGCTATATCAATGTTTTCAAGCATTGTGAATCGCTCAAAGTGTCACATTAAATTAGATTAAAACAGGTCGCATTCACCACCTCCACCACTGGTCAATGCTCCAATTGTCTAAACATTCAACAAATGCTGCTCATCATCTGTGTTAAGACCCACCTGAATATGTCGATCTGGTGATAGTAAGTGTGAAATATTTGTTTTAAATTAAAAAAATGCCATACTTATACAAGAACAGGTCACCTCCACCTCCCAAGGACTCAGAATTTGTGAAAGTATCGATCTGTCAGCTTATAAAACTAACCAGATTATCTCCTTTTTCAATTCTTCTAACTCTGGATTTGTTTTATTAATGGTTTTAAGCATTGTTTAATCTCCAAATGTGTGAGTAAATCACTTATATTGAAACAGGCCACATTCACCACCTCCCCCACTGATCAACGCTTCAATTGTCTAAATATTCAATAGTTGAATCATAAAATAATGCTGATTAGCAACTGCGGTGATTGAGATCCACCTAAATATGACGACAATTGGAGCATTTACCAGTGGTAGTGGTGGTGGATGTGACCTGTTTTAATCTTATTTGACATTTCGATATTCTCAATGCTTAAAAACATTGATAAAACATACTTAGGAGTAGCAGGAGTGACACAGGAGATTATCTGCTAATTTGTTGGGGTTGGTAGATGAATATTTTGTTAAAGGTGGTGGAGGAAATCTGTTCCCATAGGATTCCATCATCTGAGTTTAAGCAAATATATCTCACATACCATAACCAGTAAGACATTTCGGTGGATTTTGAACAACATTATGCTGATCAGCATCATTTGAAGAATTACTTTTCGAATATTAGGACAATTGGACCAGCAGTGGTACAGCTGGCGAACGCAACAAACTTAAATCTTATAAGCGAATTATTTGAATTTCTTAAAATTTGAGAATTATTTTAATAATGAATGAAACATACTTATGTGCAGAAGAATTGACACAAGAGATCATTTGCTTGATTTGAGGAGTTAGAGCAGATTTTTTGATAAAAGCATGCATTTTGATTTATTGGTATTTTTAGAAATCACTTAAAATCATTAATAAAACATACTTAGGTGTGAGAAAAGTATAGCAGATGATTATCTGCTTTATATAATGAGTTAGTAGAAAAGGCAAGTTTGTTGGGTGGTGGAGGTCACCTGTTCCTATATAATTACATTTTTTGCATTTTGGACAGATATATCTCACTTACTATCATCAGAACGACATATTTAGGTGGATATTGTTCAAATCAAATGTTAATAAGCATTATTTCATTATTTACCCTACGAATATTCAGAAAATTGGACGATTGGCCGGTGGTAGAGTTGGTTGATCTGATTCAATGTAATAAGTGATGTTTTTGGAGTTTTTAACATTCTACTATATTTTAAATCATTAACAAAAAATGTATTATAGGTGTGGAAGAATCTATAGATGATGATGTGCGTATCTGATAAGTTCGTAGAAGAACATTTTCAAAAGCAAAGTTGGGGAGGTGGTGATCTGTTCTGATGAATATTGTATTATCTGAATTTTAACATTTATATCTAACGTACTATATTACTTGAACAACACATTTGCAGCATCTTTTGATGATTTACCGGTTAAATATTAAGACAGTTGGACTATTGACTAGTGAAAGATGTGGTACGGTATATGTGAAATCTATCAAGTGATTTATTAGAATGTTATAAATTTTACATTACTTTAAATAATATAAAAGACTTATTTCGTTGTGAACGAATTGGCAGATGATTATCTGCTCATTTGAAAAGTTAGTAGATGAGGGCAAGTTTATTGATTGGTGGAGGTCACCTGTCGCTATATAAGGATCGTATTATTTGAATTCCTGGATTTCTTGTTCCATGACGAACTGCGTTGTTAATATTAACTTTTCAAGTGAATTCAACGAATTGCAGTCAAATTTTTATTAAGAATAAGTAGTATTTTACTTACTCTGTAGGCCGAACGTTTTCGAGTTGTTAAAACTTGCCTTGAAGATGGGTTTTAACAACTCGAAAACGTTCGGCCTACAGAGTAAGTAAAATACTACTTATTCTTAATAAAAATTTGACTGCAAGTCGTTGAATTCACTTGAAAAGTTAGTATTATTTGAATTATATCTCACTATCACTAGTACGACGTATTCAGGTAGATATTGGTCGGCAGAGATGCTAGTCAGCATCATTTAATGATTTACTTCTTCAATATCATGACAATTGGACCATTGGGCATAGCACAAGCAAACTTATGATAATACATTTACATCATTTTTAGACATGCTGCTCTATCATGCAATTAATTTGTCATGGCGATTTAGTAAATGTAACTGAATAATAATGGTTAACATACACAATACCAAAACAAAATGGCCGTCACAAGTTGCTAGCATCTTCATGCCTTAATGAAATATCCTATAGTAGATAGTTTGTGCAACTGGGGGCTCTAGTAGAAAATAGTAGTTGTAAATTTTGTAATTTTCAATTACTTATTACGTAAAAGGAAATTAGTAATAGTAGTAATTTAAAAAAGAATAGATGTGAAACTATTAACTCTACTGGCTGCTGTAGAAGGAGACAAACTTTTTGCAGTAGTAATGGCTAAACCAACTTATAATTTGTGATTAAACAGCAATGATTATTTTGCTTTGATCTTAATGGTGGCATTGGGAAATATCACAAAAACAATCAAGTCAACAATCAAGTCAACATTTTTTATGGTTTGTGATACACTGTATATCGGTTATCAGGGATCTGTACAACAATCCAGATATTATAAGTGAAATAAAAGGCAGAAGAATCCGGTGGACTGGACATGTACTGAGATGAAGAGAGGAGTGCAGGCAAACAGAAAAGTGATGAAATCAAATCCAGAAGGAAGGCGACCCAGTGGAAGACCTAGGCAGAGGTGGTGGAACCAGGTTAAGATCGACATGGAGAGACTTGGAGCTACCGAAAGAGATGCAGACGACCGAAGTAACTGGAGGCGATTTGTTGGTGCGGCAAAAGATAAACTTCGATATAGATGGCCCTGGGAGTAAGTAAGTAAGTATATCGGTTTGGCATCTTATATAGACTAGCCATTTCATTAGTCATAACCTACTAGCATGATTGATAATTTTGTTTGTGAAACACTTATAAATCAAAATCTAACTTACAAGTTTCATACTTTGTTTTGGTTTTACTAATGAGCATGGTAATTTATGGTTTACAAAAAACAATAACAATAGAATTTTAAGGCAATAAAGAAATTGAATTTTGAATAAAAAGGACAAATGAACAACTTGTTTCATTCAAGTTAGTCATAAATACAACGTGAAACAAATATATTGTTTGTTAGGTTAGTTTAGGTTATATATTGCTGACATATGGAATAGTAGGATGGGGTGGAACAAGTTATGCACACATTGACCCGCTTATAAAAGTGCAGAAACTAATAATAAAGGTCATAATTAAAAAACCTCTGTGGTGTCCATCAGATCAACTTTTCAGCAAATTCGGTGTGATGGATGCAAGACAGATATATTCTAAAGAAATAATATACAGAATACACAAAAACACAGCACATTTTCAACACAGAAACCACAGTCACAACAAAAGAAATAGGCACCTTCTTATTGCAAATTTGGCTAAGAAGGCTTTATACCAGAGACACTACAATCACTTAGCACCAAAACTTTACAATCTGCTTCCAAGAGACATACAGGAAATACCACACAGCAAGAAATTCAAAATCAAAGTACATCACTGGATAATAAGCATAGGAAGACAAACCATAGAAACCATAATTTCAAACAATATGTGAGCTCACTAACCTGATATTAAAACACTGAATCCTCAAAAATTTAAATTGCAAACCTGCTCTAGAGAACATGGCATGCCATAGTAGGTTAATTTCCACACAAAAAAAAATGTTTATAAAAATGTAATCTTTGGTAGTTTTAGTCATGTAGTCTTATATGTATATGTATTTGTTTAGATTTAGTTTTTAAATGGAAATAAAATATTTATTTATTTTATTGTTTGTGGTTAGTTGAACAACTAGAATAAAAAGCTTCTTATCACTTCAAAAATTAAAAAAATAATAGTACAAATAAATATGAAATCTTTATATGATTGAAGTTTCTGTTACTGATCACTGAGCAGCATTAGAAAATATATATATTCAACTAGTTGGCCCGTCGCGCGTTGCTGCGACCTCAAAGGAAATTATCCTGAGACTGAGGCTACATTTCAAATTTTTACCTCCTACGACTATTAGGGTAGAAGTTAGTCCTAGAGCTCAAGACAAACCACAGAACATGAACATGTCAGTTGTGTTTTGTTACCAAGGCCCAAATCACATGATCTTATGTCAATATAGTAGAAAGCATATGGCCATACTTGAGCGATTCGTAGATTCGTTGCTGTCAAATATAAATCATTTGCTGTTCCGATCTTGACGCATGCCTTTTTCCTTGATGCGGTTCTGAATTTGGTTCAAATTAGACCATCTAACATTTGCATTATTAAAAAAAAACCTTGGACAACATGTCGTGCGCTGTCAGTTGTGTTTTCTTACTAAACGGCTCTAGGTTATTGATTTGATTTACATATATTTTTTATTGATAAATATTATATTTTAATACTTATTATGCTATTCCTGACTAAAAGGATAAAAAAAATCAAATATCATAAAAATTGGTTCAACCTAATACTTATTATGCTATTCCTGACTAAGAGGAATCCAACACATCAAATATCATAAAAATTGGTCCAGCCGTTCTTGAGTTATAAACGGTGTAACTTATACGACTTTCTTTTATATATAAATATAGATTACCATCAATTATCAACAATCCATATGAGATTTTCAATGGCAGCATCTAATACATACAGTAACATCAAGATTCCAGCATCCAAGTTTTTCTACAGTATATTTTTCGCGTCATCCAAACTTTGACATTCGAAACTGGAAGAAGAAAATCAATACACATGATATAGATGTGGTCATTAATTAATAACATGACATCAAATGCAATCTTATCATCAATAATAGTAATGATAGCATAATGTTAGGATTTATGAGAGTACTGATTAGATAATCAGTACTGATAAATGGAATATCATACAATAATAATATTGATACACTTTTAAATGGAAATTAAGATAATCTGGCTGATCTTACAAATTGTGAAAATAACAATAAAGTTTGATTTCTATAAATTTCACATTCCACACATTTCCTAACAAAAGCTTCTCACGAAATTTCCATTTGCAAGAGCTATGGTCACATACACAATGAAATACATCATAGAAAAGGAAAAAATAGATAGATTTAGGCGAAAGCTAATTAAAATTGACATTTATTGCCCAATAACAAAAATAAAAATGCAAAGCAAACGAATTAGAATCAATAAGAAACATAAGCTTGTAGATAAAAATAAACATAATAAAGTTCACATGACATAAATTACAAAGGCACCACCAGCAAAAGCAAAACTTGCTCGCTATGGTGATCTAATTTAAACCAATTAGAATTGTTTATAGGAATCAAATCATCAGAAAATATTCTCATAACTTGTAGGCGAATTTATTTAATCAATCCATTCCATTAAGCATTAAGGAAACTATACACATAAAGTTGAGCTAAGAATATTCATAAAACTAAAGTATACACTATACAATATTACATACTTACTAAAGAAAGCCTGCACTAAACTGAAAAGATCACAAATTATGAAATAGAATGCTGGCCAATTTAAATTAAAGACAGAAATAATTAGGAAAACAAAACAGGTGAAGTATAGATAGTAGGGAATGTAGATAGATATAGAAAGATATGCAGTAGTAACTTATAGGTAGATATATATAAGACTGTAAGAAGATGGAAAACAAACTAAATTGTTCAAAATATAAATGAAATCAATTTAAAAGTAAGCATACATTCAATAAATACATACAAATGGAATCTCAGGCACCAGTTAGGCGGAAGCAGAGGTCTTCCAACTAATTCTGTGTACTGTTCAAGGCTTCAAGAGGCTTGGACCAAGAATAAAGTAGAAATTGGGGATTCCACCAATCGAACGATGGGTAATGGTTGGCGCTGGTTGCAGTATCATATCTGAACAAAAATTACATACAAAATGAGGTGACAACTAGAATGAAAATTAAAAATTAGAAGTGAAATAGAAAAAATCCAATTTCTTCACAGTTCTGCATATTGTCTGAATGAGAATATCTACTATTCTAATCGCAGTTCGTCATGGATCAATAAATAATGAATATAACGATATTTATCGATAAAAAATTAATATAAACCTCAGAAGCAAAAAGAGAATTTATGTATTTTAATGACAAAATAGGAATACAATATTTTTCTGATGATGCCCACATGATTCCGAGACTTGTGCGTGGGTGATGAGGTGAACGATAACACTTAAATGCCAAACGGAGGAAAGGGATTCGAACCCACTACCGCTGAAACGACAGCAAGCTGAAGTTGCGACGTTATTTATGGATACATTTATCTTCATAACCGATCTGTTCATCCAGCTTTCGTAGACTAATATTTTTAAGACGATATTCATCTATTGATTAACCTCAAGATAAATATGCTCATGTGGTGAGCCTTAAAATACTCTAATATTAAAACTGACACTGTATTTCACTTTTAAATAATGTTTTACTCACATATATTGGAGATGCATTCCTCAAGCATCGTATGTGAGTAAAACATTATTTAAAAGTGAAATACAGTGTCAGTTTAATATTAGATTGTTCATTAAGTATTTCGTCATGGAAAACATCACAGACTTAAAATACTTTCAACTGGGTATCAAAAATAATCCTTGGAAGAATTCGGTGCTTCTCCTGCCATCAGTAGATACTGTTTAAGCCCTAATACAGTACTGTAAATAAGCTATTGATTTAATAATTTGAAATGGCACTAATATGAAAATGAAGAAGGTCTTGAAACTTGTAACACTCTCAACTATATCTGATGATGAGAAAAAATTAATAATTATCTTGTCTGTACTATATAAGATTCAAGTCAATTTCACCAGTTTATTTGGCTACAGTAGGCACTAATAATGGTGAAATGTTATTCATTTCATAAATCGTCTTAGGTTTAATATAAATATGTACTAAGCCTTGAAACACTTTCAGCTATCTCTAGTATTGTAGAAAAAATTGAAAACTTCTGATATCTAACTACATAAAACATTAGAGATAATTTTATCTAATGATTGACTCCACTACGCCCTTAATACTGCAAATAAGCTATTTATAATTTAACATAGGACTAATATAAAAATGGTGGAGATCTTGAAACATATTCAGCTACCTCCAGTACTGTCGAAAAGAAATTCAATACTTTTCCTGTTTGCACTAGGTAAGATTTAGGGCAATTTACTATACTGTAAAAATGCTATTTATTGAATAATTGATTCAACTTGAGGCTAATATAAACATGTAGTAAGCCTTAAAATATCAACACCTATCTCTATAATTATAGCCTAGTCAAAATTTGTGAAGAGTGATTTGTGACGGTTGCATCTTCACTTTATTGTTAATCTGTCTTTAAATAAATAAGTAGCCTATAATAATGATTTTAAGAATGCAATACTTCTCCTGTCTGCACTTCTTGTTTTGTTTTGCACTATCCATGATTCGTGTCCATTTCACCTGCTTATTTAGCTTCAGTAGGCTTTTATACTGTAAATAAGCTATTTATTTAATAGTTTAACACGGTACTAATGAGAGAATGAAATGGGCATTGAAGCGCTTAAAATACTGAATAATAAGACTTGAATTTGTTACAACCACATTTATTGGAAACCGTAAGATTACACCATTATCAATCTCAAACAAACTAAAACAAACGTACAGATAGCTTAATATATCACAAGTTAGTTTGAAGTGACTGACAATTGAATGAACTGACAAATATACATAAACAGAATTTATTAATTTCGAATTTCTTTAATTACTATTAGTTTATACTGATGACTTCCGCAATGGCGGATATTGACAACAGTACAGTAGCATTCATCGATTTCCATCAGCTATCAATACTGTTGTCAATATCCGCCATTGCGGAAGTCTTCAGTATAAACTAATAGCAATTAAAGAAATTCGAAATTAATAAATTCTGTTTATGTATATTTTGTCCGTTTATTCAATTGTCAGTCACTTCAAACTAACTTGTGAGATACAAGTTAAAAATGAATACTGCTGTGCAGAAAGGTCTCCATGGTCTAGTGGTTAAGGCGTTCAACCGGCAATTGGGGGGTCCGTGGTTCGATTCCCGGTGGTGACTGATATTTTTGTACAGTAGCATTCATCGATTTCCATCAGCTATTCAATACTGTTGTCAATATCCGCCATTGCGGAAGTCTTTATTATAAACTAATAGCAATTTTTTTTTTATAGCAATTAAAGAAATTCGAAATTAATAAATTCTGTTTAAGCTTAATATATACTAAACACAGAATAATATTATTGACTGAGGGTGAAAGTGCCTCTCTGGTTGACCTTGACTGCATTTCATTTAGCTTCTTTTTTATTTATTTTAATGTTTTCAATTGTTTAGTTCTAGCTTCTGTGGTATAATATATATATATATATATATATATATATATATATATATATATATATAGATGAAGTGCGCATTGAAATGAAATATTATTCCTGTATGCACTATATTGGAGTTAAGCCAATTCTACCTGTTTATTAAGGCTTTATTTCTGTGAAAATTGTCTGTATTTAATAAAATGCCTTTGTACTAATAAGAAAATGAAGAGTGCCTTAAAGTACTTCAAACTACCTCTAAAAACTCAATACGTCTCCTGTTTATACTATATAATATGAAACATTTCAGCCAATGTAAGGCAATTGTAACAATTGAAAAGAAACAACAGACTTTCAGTCAATACTGGCTCCTTTCACGAAATTTCTACTCTTCATAGTTTATAAAAATCAATGAGGTTTTTATTGCACACATTTGAGTTTCACTAAGATGCTTCACTTGAAAAACTCATATAAGGTAGGTGATGATAATATGGCCAAGCTGGTAATAAGGCCATGTTGTAATATTATAGCTAGTTCGAATGATTTTCACCGGAATGCATCAGGATACTCTCCCACCAGGTCACCTAGACTGGTAGAGTCCATTACTTGTGGGGTAGAAGCTTTTCAGAGCACGTTCGCAATTGTTTTTCTGAGCTGTTGTGGAAAAACAGACGCTGTTACTAGATTTTGATTGTAAGTTAACGACTATTTCTTTGTGTTTTGAGCACATGTGATTGATCTTATTATTGTTTTCAGAACAGGTTTTAATACTAGATCGATGTGTAACACTGTTGAGTAAGCAACTGTTTGTATAAATTCTTCATTTTGGTAATAATTACAACCAGCACTTGTTGGTGATATGGCCAACCCTGGCAGTTGACCATATTAGTAGCACCTATTTGAAATGTTGGCTATAAGTATTATTTTTTGTTTCCAGAAATGTATGCTGAGGAGAATACTGAGGGAAAAAACGTGGATCTGGAGTCAAGAGGGATTTTAAACCAAGCAAATTAAAGACATCAGAGCTGACATCAAACTGAAAAATAATTTACTTTACCATACTTTTATATTGACGAAATATATTAATAAATAGATTTAAGTACTAGTTATTCTATTTAATATCCTCATAGCATATTTCTAAGTTACCTAATAATTTTTTCTAAGGGGAGTTTATTTCACAATAATTATCATGTTGGCCATATTACAATCATATGATTTTAATATGGCCAATAGGTAACTTAAAACCTTGAAAAATATTTTTTTTTTATAATAGGTACTAAAAACTAGTTAAATAGGTTTATATTTATTTTTTTCATCAAACAAATAGATGTACTTCAAGGATACAAAATAATTTTACTTAAGTTTGAAAATTGTGACCAGAAAAATTGATCAATTCTTAATATGGCCATATTATCATCACCTACCTCAATTCTTATTGTTTTCAATAAAATCAGTAGAATAAACTAATTAAAATGCATTGACAAATTATACCAAGGAAGGTGAGAATATTGAATTTTTTAAGAAGCTTATGTTGATAACACAATAAATCCTGTCACATCCAGATTGATGTGGTGACTGACCGAGTCGGATACGGATAAATCCGGATGTCACCAGGTTATTTGAAAATGGCTATATCTGAAATATCCGAAGTTTGTTAAGTTGGGATTTCGTCAAAGTTTTTAACGTTTTAGGCTATACATTAGGGTTGTTTAGATTAGTATTTTAAATGAAAATACAGAGTTGAATATTATAAGCAATGTATCTTTAATATGGTTTTGGACTGAACTGTTTTCACTAACAAAATAGTCTCTTAGTAACTAATCATATGGAACAGCACAACATATGTTAATTCATATTATCCTAACATCTTCCTCTTTTTTAAAAATAGAATAATAAATCTATTCAATAAATTTATAAGTTAATTCTATTTGGGGCCCTCAGCAACTAGTTTATTTATTGTACACACTGATCTGTACAATTTTCAATAAATACTTGTGAAGAGATTTCATTTAATTTGGCATAAATCAGCTATAACGGTATCGACACTTTTCCCTTTCTGGAAGCCATGCTGGAATGGTGATAACAGATTGCTTTCTAAATGTGCTATTATCTGGCCATATATAACCCATACCAGTAATTTTGAAAATATGGGCAAAATTGATATTGGCCTGTAATCATTTGGATCATGCTTGTTACTTTTTTTGTTTATGGGAAAGATCTTGGCTGTTTTCAATTTACCAGGCACGACTGCTTCCTTTATGGAAGAGTTGATAATAAGTAGTATTGGCCTTGCGACTTCATGCTTGCAATACCTTTCCCGTGATCTCGTCAAATTCACCAGTATTATTTGGTTTAATGTTATTGAAAAGCCTATCGAAATCTTGTTCAGTAATCAGCTTGAACGTTGTGACTGGTTCAACAGTCTCATGATAGTGTTTCTGGCCATATTCCGAGGTTGGCAGTGTAAATAGTTTATTGAAAATGTTGCTGACCTGACACACATCCTCAACCAATTCTCCATCGTTTACAAGACTAATGACTTTTGGTTTGTTTCTTTTCTGTTGTACACGGCTTTCTTTTCTGTTTCTACACTGTTTATTTCTTTTCTTATTGATGTTTCTCCAGATCTCTTTGCTTCTGTTATCAGACTACGTTACTTTTGCTATAGTATGATTCATTCATTCCCTCTTAACTTCTAGTTTCTTAGTTTCCTGATACATATTTTCATTTTCAGTAGATCCTGTAAAAATGTATGTCGTGTGCTTGTTGCAGTAGAGTAGCTTTCATCTGCAGTAGTTCGCGGTCCCAAAAAATGGTTTATTTGGCATATGAATTTTTTTCGGTTCTCTAGGCATAGCCTGGTTTAAATTTTGTCGCATAACTCTTAAGAAGTTGTCATATTTTGTCTGTACTGAGCCGGGTTTGTATACTATATCCCAAAGCAATGCAAAGTATGTGATTAAAGAACGGAAGAAAAAGGGAGCTAGGTAAGCATCCAAAGTGTAAGTGGCCGAAAATTTGTAGATTTACCTTGGAATGCAGCCTTAATTTATTTAAAAGACGAGAGTTCAAGTGGGATCTATTCCAAATAAAATGGAGTTTACTGAAAAGTGTTCATCAAAATTTAAGCATGCAAATTAAAAAAGAAACCAAACGTAAGAATGACAATCACCTTACTTGTTGTAGCTGCAGTTCCATATCTTCCCCTCGAAATAATCGACGGAAAGAATGGACAGTCGATATGAAAGGAACGTTAGGTTTGGAACAGATATAGGTTATTTTGGTATTCAAATTTCCATTCGTTTGCTTCGTGGGGAAGATACGGAGCTGCAACCCTTGTTCTTCTGAAGAGTTTTTTTTACAGAATTTCTGTTGAGTTGCACTCATATTATCTTATCACAGTAATCACATTCAATTCCAATAAAATAAGAAAATTCCTCATCACAAAATATAACTAGGAACCGTTTTGTCCCACCGGTCTAATCAAAGAACGTGTGCATGTACGTGTGTCGTCTGCTGGAGCCAGTGCCTTAGAGATACTGATGCAGATAAAATATAAAAATGTATTTTATAATAATATTTTTATATAAAAACCACGAGTCACTTATATTTTATATAAATTTTAAAATGCCATAGAATACATATCAAGGAGAGAACCTTAGATTGTAGCTTTCTGATAATATTGAACTGCCAGTTCGACGTTTGGGTCCAGCATGACTACCAGACCGCGAAATTCAAATGTAAGGGGTTTTCAAACATTGACCAACTTCACTGATTAATAGATATTATTGAAATAAATAATATCATGATTCAGCAAATAGATATAAAGATAATTAACTAGATGTGTGAGAATTTATTGACAGGAATACTTTGAATTTTTCTCAGGAGGTATAAAATCTTGCCGTTTTTAATAGACAATAATAAGCCTGACCCTGGAACTGATGAAATGTTACGTACTCTCTATCTATATATATAAAAATGAATGTATGTATGTATGTATTGTCAGGGCGCATTCTCTGAACCACATAATAATAAAAGAAATAGTATGAGAAATTAATTCAGTATAATTTATTGTTGGAAACGTGAAATACAAACGAAGAGCAAAGGCAGTAGTATGTTCAAAAGAACCACTCACTGTTTACATTTATTGAAACTAGGTTATAGTACTATGTATGGCTGTCAGCTGTGACTGACATTTTTCGCGCCAAATTCAGCCTAGCCTAGAGCCGGCTAATAAATAAAAAATTATAATTTGCCATTAAATAAAATTATTATTTGTAATAAGGACCGCTCACAGCACCTAGCCCTTCCACAAATTGGTGGATTTAAGCATTCCCATTTATTTTCTTAATTTAACCCATGACATAGGGGTGTGTTGTCCTGAATTGCCGAGTTGGGGCAGTATATCTCTATGGCCTGGGAAGCTGCATAGAAAAAGGAAATTGAACAGCACTTGCTGAAAAAATCGAACTCCTGTCGAGTCCCAAATAAGCTTAATTCTTCTAGTCAATTTTAATGTTCTAAATTTCTTTCAAGTTACCAGTTTTTGTGTTTAAATGTCCCTGTAAGATGGAATCTACTTTTTAGAAAAAATTTAATGTGATACGCCGATATTACGAGAACTTCGCCAAATAACGACCACGAGAGGCAGCCTAATCCAATTCAAGTTACCAAAGGACTGAATCAAGTAGAAAAAACCACTCATCGCCTGGAACACGTGAGTCTAACATTATTAAATATAAATTGGCCAATTTAAAGTGGAAAAGTGCTTCGAAAAAAAATGTATTAGACACAACGATTTCCACGACCGCATGGTGAAATAAATTTTATATCAGGGTGTAAAGATTTCATCTTACCTTCACTGCACTAATTAGCCCTTGGATCGGCTCAACAAAACTATCATTTATCAATTCATAAACTTTCAAAAATACCTTCAGAAAAATAATCCTGAAAAAAAGGACTTTAACTTTGTTTTTCTATTCGAATCTCTTGCATGGGATATTGTTCTTAATTTTAATAAATTTCACAATATCGTCATTTAAATCTGTGCCTGATTGCATTGTCCTGCTCGACCATTGGTATTTGTTAGTGCTTAGTTTTATCATTTTCTCACTGAGGGTGATCTTTGTCGAGGGTCATACTACACCATATATTCTATATGGTATTGGGTCGCTGGTGTAGTCGGTGAGACATACAGCTGCTTGAGAATATATTGGTGAATTTTTTGAGAGACCAAATTCGACAGAGATCAACTCCCTCAGTGAAATTTACAGCAATACCAAGCATAGCAGCGGTCATCAACATAGTAGGTATAGGGATTCGACAACTTACAACGGTTGATTCCTGGATATCCTACCTGAAATAAATATTTCAGGGAAGATTGAAAGGACTTTTCCGTTTTTCGTTGTGGGATTGCCCCATCACCCTCACAACCATCCCGGAGCTGAATGAGAGCCTAATACCTGAGTGATTCCGGCAGCAAGGACAATAATTAATTATATTTCAGGTAATTGTAGAGGGAGGTGGAAGTAGTTCCCACAGTATGTATGTATGTTCCCTATAGACTCCAATACTACTTGACAGATCGGCATGAAACTTTGGGAATATGTTGTGTGAATATTGGGGATGGTTTCTGACCATAAATTTTAATAGGGGAGTTAATAATTATTATTAATTAATCCATTTTATAGACCTAACTTACTGAACTTGCCGGCCAAACAGCTTAAAGGAACAGCTGATAGAAGTCAACAGTTTTTAATCATATGGCAAGTCCCTTAACGGCGTTATTTACGCTGTCTTTGAACAGCAAAAGACTTTGCACTTTGCATGCAGGCTACCGTTCAGTCGGTGCCTTGCAATATGTAGGAAACATACGACTGGGTATGATGAAATGTAATTATGCCAGGTTGATGACATCTGTTAACCAATGCAGCTAGAAATTTGAAATGCAGCCTCAGCGGGAGGTAGCGAATAATAAAATAAAAAACCCAGCTTCTACCCTTATAGTCGAAAGAGGTTTAAATTTGAAATGTTTCTTCATTCAGAGGTGGTGATTAAGAAAACAACAAAGCCTCTATGGCAGCTGGAAGAGCCCTAGGACTAACTTCTTTCCTAATTTGAAATATAACCTTAGCTGGAGGTGGCGAATAATAAAATCAAGGAGAATTTTTATGAAAACGCAGCAACGCGCGTCGAGCCAGCTAGTTATATAATAATATTACATTACTCTCTATATTATATCAGCATAGACCAATCATTCAAGTTTATGGTTTGTCTACGATATTAGTCATAATAAGCGTAAATTTTGAATGAATAAGGAAAATTCCATCCCGGCCGAAAATCCGGATATATGACCAGAAAAACATTCTGAATTAAAAAAGTCCCCAAGAATCCTAGCTGTGCTTTGGCCGCCATCTTGGAAAAACTGTACGCCTAAAATTTTCTTACAAAATTTTCATTTTATTAAAATTTAAGGCCGAACTGAGCCTGTATCGCACTAATTTTCTACAATTTGAAACCTATTTCGATCATCTTTTTATTTCCAAGTTTTTGAACAGCATCTATTCAAAAAAATTCATGCACCATCAAAAACCCCTAAAAGTTTGTTTTAGAGCTCAAACATATTTTCCAAAAAAATGGGGATCGGTGTTTATCTCTGATATTTTGTTCCTTCGACTGCACACTATCAGAAACTCCATCCTGTCGCCCAGGAATACAATGGCATTTTTTGGAGCCCCATAACTGTTGAAAGAAAATTATCGTATCCGATTAAACGACGGCTCATTCGTCTCATTAAGGTGGTTGAGATTCATGAATCATTAAAATTTCCAAGTAAGAGCCATTTTAATGCTAAAAATAGTCATTTTTGAGGCATAGGATGCAGATGATAGAATTGAGGAACAAGAATCTTAGTAATGTGCTGAACTCAAAATAAGATAAAAATGGCTCATGAATATTGGGCCGTATGAATAAAAATGACCAAATGCTCTTACTCTACTAAATTGAGTAAATGCTCCAATATATTAATGAATAAAGATTAGCATGATTGTGCTCATGCTCAAAAATTCAAATTCTACCTTTTTCTCCGAGCATGAGCATTTCCTCTGTTATTTCTATGAATAAAAAGGAGCAAATATTCAAAGATGTGAGCAATTATTACTCTGATGTTGAAGATCCATCTTGTTTCCACTAATATGTATTATAAACTAAAAAAACACTTTTAAATGGAAATTGACTCACGTTATGGCGTGACGGCCGTTTCGCTCTGCTGTCTAGAGCATCATCAGACGACCCACAGTACACGCCATAACGTGAGTCAATTTCAATTTAAAAGTGTTTTTTAAGTTTATAATAATTATTACTCTTACAAACGTGATTCTGGTCTTTGAAATGGCACAGTTACAATTTAATTTGCGTTGTGAAAAAGTATACAAATTCGCCTATGTCCTGAAATAAAGAGACTTTAAAACATTGTATTGATTTTAAGAAGGCAATGTAGCTTGGATTAGTGAACATTTCCTGGGTGTAAGAGTGGATACATAAGAGGGGGGTGCTTTAAACTCAAAAGAATGCAGGTATTTTTACGATACATGGCAAATCCAGAGTATCAATCCGGTATTGCAAATAATGAAATGAGCATTGATCAGTCTTCTGTGTGCAAAACTATCAATGAAGTTTCAAGTGCTATTGCTCAAAAAGCTCACCTTTGGATATTTAAAAATCAGCTGATTCATTTAAGCAATATGGGTTTGAGGAACATGATGACCAAGGTTTTAATAACCTTGCATGATGACATGAGGCAAGTAAATGCTCTTGTAAAGAGTATGAGTATAAGGTAAAGCTTATTCATATTAAAATGAGCAATTGCTTTTGATCATACCTTTTACTCAAGAGCAAAACTTTTAATTCATGCTCACAGTGACGAGCATTTGCTCATTTTGATTCATTAGCCTAGAACTGGGTTCAGGTTTAAGAGATGCTCTGTTCTAGTACGTGAGAGTGGACTGTATTGAATTTTGCCAAAATATTTTAAACTACTAGTTTGAAGAATCCGCACAAAATGCATGCAAAATAAAAAATGCGAAACTTACCCCAAAGGAGACGAATTGCTGTCGTAGTAGTGATTTTCGTGGTATGAGGTGTTAGGTTTTTGAGGAAGGATTAGGAAAAAGGATAAACCACCGTGGAAATCACTTACTCTTCAGATTGTTCTTCTACTTCGTCTCCAATAATTAAATAACTCGGTACACTGCACTTGTATGGATTCTTTTGATTGATCAAATTGAATTATGACAAACGGATCACAAATAATAGTTGCTCAAATCTCACACATATTGCCAACATTAAAACAAAAATAAGATCGGCCGACTCCACACAAAAACCCATTCATCAACTGCTGCTAGGGCTGGGCTTTATCTAATCAACCTAGACATTTTTTTCTTCTCCAATAGAGCGCAGCAGCTGACCGACTTGTACTTTTCAAATGGCGCGAACATGCTCATTGTATGTTTGCAATATATTTTGTAATATTTTTAAAAAATTAGGCTATTGTTGGAAATAGAGAGTCGAGCATAATTTTTTGTGAATTTATTTACAGTTCATAAAAAACAACTTATTACAAATACAACAAAACTTAAGTTACTACTGCTGGTGTGGTGCGCCTTGTTCGAAATCTTGAGATAAGAGAATCAACCTCAGCCTGAATTTCACTTGGATTACTGTCTTTTGTTTCTGGTATTACACTCTTAATGTACAGCACTACAAATATCGTTAAAAGAAGGAAGTAGATACCAAAAAAGCGATCAAAATATTCAACTGCTAACGTCAGTCTTTCTGGAGCGAAGGAAGCCATTCCCCAAAATAGGACTGCATTCACAGTGTAGGAAATTGTCTGCAACATACAAAAGACAGAGATTAATATTTTTCACAAAAATTTGAAACTGACTATTTTATTATTGAAAACAAATAGAAAAATAGTTTAAACTTAGAATTTGTTGATCCATTACGAACTGGGATTAGAATAGTAAATATTTTCACTTAGATGAAATTTCTGCATGTGTTTAGTTCTGCATGTTGTCTGTGAAAATATTTATTTGAAAAAGAGAAGTAGGCATAATTTATGAGTTAGCTCAGAAACCATTCCTGAGCCCTGTTTCATTTTAAAATAACAATTTTCAACGTAAGTACATGTATCTTATAATATTAATTTGCATATTTCTGTCACTACATTAATTACAAGCGCTAATATCATTCGTTTGTTTCAATATGGGTACGTCTCATTTTTTTCGGAGGATGAAGCCCACATAGGTCTGCGACCTGTGCGTGGGTAATGAATTGGATGATGGTGATTGATGAGTTGGACCTACAGTTTTAGGTGGGTTCCGAACCACTGGGAAGTGATTTTACAGCAGAGAATAGAGTATTTTTAACTGGCCAATCCAATCATTAGGGGAGGATTCCTTCAGATTTGAAGTGGCTTTTTCATTATTCTAATTCAACCAATGTGCAATTTTATTTTGTATTTAAATAGATAAATATTTTTTGGACTACTATTATATTTTTAGCACATATATTTATTATATTTTTATAAAACTGAGCAACGACTCCTTCAGAATTGAAGTGAATTGAATAATTTCATTATTCTAAATCGACAATGTGCAATTCTCTTTTGTATATAAATAAATAATATTTCCAAGTCCAGGCACCACAGAGCATAAAATTGAACAAAGTATTTGCAAAAGATTCTTTTGGATCTTCTCATTGAATTTTGTAATTAGATATTTCTAATAATATGTAACTATGTAGATATTTATGTAACTAATAATAATATGTAGATATTTTTTAATAATATGTAACTGTACACTGTATAGCCTATATAGGCCAAGGCGTCTTTGTTTTAACATACCATTAATCTAATAAGGTTCAAAGTAGAATATATTTAGTAACATCTTGTAATAATTATCATACGAAACCTATTAAATATAGCCTTTATATTATAATGAATAATAGTTAATAATGTTATAATTTATAAGAGCTTTGACTCATAATGAAAATGTCGCAATTTGAGGACACAAATAATGTGAATATTTATGATGTGATATAATTTATAAGAGCTTTGAACTAAAATGAGAATGAAAATGTCACAATTTGAGGACATGAATAATGTGAAATATTCATGGAAATTTACAACTATCTATAACATTTATAGAAATATTAATTATTAGTTGGAAGATATTGGACTGTTGTTACTTGTGTGATAATTATTTCTTTATTAGTGTCTGTTGTAAGTTGATTTAGTAAATAACGTTTGAGTGCTAATTTCAAGTGTTGACATCATTATTTTTCTGATAGATCCCGTAACATTATTATTATTTTTTAACTTATGGCATTCTAAACATAAAGACATTAGTGTAATAATTTAAAAAATGCCAAAGTACACCATAAAAATCAGCTACGTAGAGAATTTTGTTATTTGGAAATTCGTGAAATATATTTTCCACACATAAGTTATTGACTGTATTTTTAAAACAAACACATGATGCGAAGTTTTGTAACAGTAGAACATGCATAATCCGGAAATACAATTTCGAATCCAACAAAGAAATCACAATTTACTTCAGAACTTTTCGAAATGAATAAAAAATCATACCTTATGCTCAGGTGGAAACAGATCACCAGCGAAAACCCATGGGGTCGGTCCAAGTCCAATTGAGAAAGATCCAATGTACAAAAATAGCAAAGGTATCAAGTATAATTCAAAGCCCTGCAAAAGTGATTGAAATACAGTAATATTCAATCAAATAATTCATGATATAATAATGTCAAATAATAATCTTATGGAGCACAAATAGAAGTTGCTATACGCATTACAATAAAAACTTTACATAAGAGTACACACAGGCCGCCCACAGCAGAACAAACGAAATAGATAATATTGACACAATTCAATATAAGAAATTAGAAAAACGAGTATTGACTACATTGAACGATATAAAATTAAGAAAAATTTAACAATATAGAAAATACAACGATATAGAAATATAAATTTAGGAATATAACAATATGTGAACATGACAATATTCACAATCATAACATTTTGAATAGTGCAATTTGTATTATCACCAATCCACTATCGCATCTTTATTCATATTAATTTATATTCATCTTCAACTATGCTTCCTACTTTTTTAAATTATCATGAATCATAAATCCATGATTGTACAGTGCTGTAACTTTAAAATAAAAACATTTCTCATGTGTATATAAACGTTATTGATTTTTTCTGCTGATAGATTAGACAACAATACCATTATTTTATCCCGATTTTGAACTAAATTGTAAATATATTTAATAATGAATCGACGTCTTGAACCCTCGTAAACCGGGTAAGATAGCAAAAAGTGCTCAAGGTCTTCATTCTCGTTTTTATTGCAACTAGGACACCGTTCACCGCAGTTAATGAGATAACTCTTCCCTTGTAGAAAAAACCTTATAATTCTTTAATCTAAGCTGTGCTAAACATCTTACTTTATCTATTCTCTTTCTAAGACTTAGCTCACCTCCAACAGTTGAATTGGGGTTATCATTTTGTAAAGTGAATGAGCCTCAGATTCAAGAGATCTATTATATCTATTAGTTTTTCAACTAGAGAAACTATGGCTGTCTTTGTTGATCTCCCTCTCTGAAAGCCATGCTGTTCATCACAGATAAAGTTAGCTTCTTGAAGGTGCAGAAGTAACCTATTTAGAACTACTCTTTCAAAAATTTATATCTGCATTCATAAGTAGTCTATCTTTATATAGACTTGAAATTATTTCTATCTCATCCCTGTCAATGTAATGAAACTCTATTATCATCATCCCATACTCCTGGACACCTACCTCTCAGCTGTAAAACCCAATTACTTTTATTAGATGTACCTGAAAGGAAATTTTCGCGCAGAACTGTCAACATTACAGTACCGTAATATTAAACCAGTCGCATTATTGTTATAATGCAATGAGTGCCGTAATCTCTCATCCACTATTTTTTGACCGAACGATGAGAGGTCTCTGTTTCAAGTTGAACGTTTTGAATTTCTCTACCTGTCTGTTTGTAACACATTTGCGGCTAAATGCGTGGACCAAATTCAATGAAATTTTGAATGGAGATGCTCAGTGATGGATTTAAAGGAAGGCACTTATAGGCCTTCTCCTATAGGAACATATGATTTTTAAAATGAGCTTCTCCATCATGATGCAACAAATTGGAAACAGATAGCCCTCGGACCCTCTTATTCATCTGGTTGAGCCTTATTCATATGAATAAAGTTATCATTCATAAGCCGCGTCTCCACCAACCGAACATGTATGCCGAACATTGTTGGCGAATACAAAAAACGGACATATGGGTAACCGAACATGTTCGTGAGTTCAAAAGAGATGTTCGGTCTGGGAGCGAACAGTGACGACCAACAACAAGTTCCCGCCACTCCGATCATAATGTTCGAGAAGGCGTCCACACCAAACCAACTCCAAAAAATGTTCGGCGACATCAGCTGATTCCAGCAAACATTTTTCGCCAAGCACGTTCGGTTGGTGGAGACGCGGCTATAGGAATAACATATTTGTTTAAAAGGAAGAAATAATTTCCAATATTTCAATTAAATGTAATAATCAAGTGACTACTAAGTAAATAATACACAAATTTAATTAATATTGTTTTATAAACTCATTCAATCAGACATCTGAAATCCAATTTGAGCAATTAATTAGTTGTCTCGAAATAGAAAACACAGCCTTGCTGATATGATACATAGTGACCTTTTGTGAAAACATATGAAAATATTAAGAAGCTATTATTAAGCTAATATGTATTAAGCTATTAAGAAGCAGCTTTTTGAATAAAGCAAAATTAAAATTAAGAGAAACAGCTTGAGCCTGAATAGAGAAATATTGTGAAGATGCAAAATCGGGAGTGAGGTTGAGGAAAAAAACAAATAATAGAACATAAAACGAATTGTTGTAAAAAAAAATAGAGCCCATAGGGAGAAAAGAAAACAGAATTGTCATACGCGATTCATGGATGGCCTATATTAAAAATAAAGATAAATAAACTTTACAGGCCCGATACTCATTGTGATTGGAATTTTTTCACTTAGAAGTTTGGAAGTATTCTATTTAAAAAAAAATATTTTGTCAAATGTAGTCTATAGAGTAATAAAATTGCTTATAGATTGTGTTTTTAGAAGTATGCTCATCGTGAAATCCAAGGTATTATTGAAAGAAATTCTCTTCTAATCACCGGTAGTCCTGTCATCGATAAATTTATTTTTGACGGCTTCATCAATATTATTAGTTGTAAGAGGTGGAAAGGAAATACATGTAACTACGTTTCTTTAGCCTGCGCTTCATATAGGATATACTTGTGGAAAAATTTTATTCGTGATTTTCTCTTTATTTTGACCCATATAACCTTTTCCCAGAGTTTGGCACTTTACTTGTGGGACATTCTGTATAGTTATGCTTGAATCAAAGGTGATCAGAGTAGCTATATTCAAACTATCAGATTACATTGTATTGTAAATGTTTTTGATAAATTAATTTGATTTGATTGTACCTTCTTTCAATACAACAAAATGTATTTTGAAGCCTTTAGTTTGTAGAGGTGTAAATGGTTTTAGTGAACTAAAGCAAAATAAAATTTGGAGTTATGCCTCATTATTTAAAGTACCGGTACCTATACTTACAGCAAGAAATGGTGCAAACATCAATGGTACTGATGTTATCATGATTCCAAAGCTAGAAATGTAGAGTAACTTTCGTCTTCCATATCTCTCAATGAGAAATGCCCCTAATCCCATTGCAATAAGCTGAAAATAAAATCAATACAATATTCTTGGGTGTCTATTTCAGGCATACTCATTCCTCAATATTTTTGATTCCATTCAATGATATCACAAAAATACATTAACAATTTGAAAGTATAGAGAATTAAATTTTTTCAGCAAAGAGAAAGGCATGCAAGATTTTTTTTAAGTCAGATGATTAGCAAAACTTTTATTGAATGTACTGGAATAATAATAATATTGATAATAATAATAATAATAATAATAATAATAATAATAATAACAATGATGAAAACCAAATGGAATTCTATAACTTGAATGGATACTTATCCAACCAATATCACAGAGATGATAGTTATTTAACAGAACGGAAAGCATAACAAAATTATCTTATTTTCTGACTTTATCATGCCAGATATTTGACAGTTTACACTGCCATTTTGAATAAGACATCAACTGTATCATTCCGTTTTCAAATCTTTTCTTTATTTTCAAATCGTTTCTAAGACTATAAATTAAATAATATTACCTGAATTGCTAGATTGACTCCAAATCCGAATTTTACAACTCCATGTCTCGCACTATCAGTGTAAAAATGCCGTTTTACTAACCGATAGTTGAAACTATCAACTGCTACCAAACGGCTCAATACTGTAAGTCCAGCGGAAATAAGGATGGGAGTTCTCAAACTTTTATCTCTGATCAGAGACAACATTGATTTCTTGTTCTTAGTTGACTCTTTGATCGATGCAACTTGTGTCTGTAAATAATTGAAAATTATATTAGGTTTGCAATAAAGTTACTCATCAACCAGGACTACTCTACTCAGTACTCAGGCACATAGCCTGTATTTCAGTGGGACTAAAACAGGGTTAGTCCTATAATGGGGGGGGGGGGAGGGGTTAGGGGGTATGGAATAACACTCATTACCCATGCACAGATCTAAGACCTATGTAGGCTTCATCCTTAAAAAATTATATTATTAAAATTCTCTCCTAATGAAGGATTTCCCAAATTATAAAAAATTAAAGTACTCCATCCTAAAAATATTAATCCGGTTGAAATGAATCAACTTGTTTGGTGAATCAAGTACCTAGATAATGAGTTTTATCACTCCAATGTTATTTGAATAAATTGATTTTTACGCCTTAGCTTTGAACTTCAGAAGTTCTAAGGCTGATAGTTAGATTGCAACCATTCATTGTTTCTTGGTATCACGAAATAACTTACATCTGAAAGATTTGGTGAAAAGTAACGAAACTAAGTAAATGGCCAAGAGCCTTGTATCATTGAACTTCCCACTTAAGATGTAAGATTTGAATTTGAATTTGAAGATTTGAATGTCTCTAGACTCTAGACTCCCTATTAGACAATTTTGAAGCGTAATATCTGTTGATTGAATGAACATTCCTAGATTAGTGGGATAATTCTTCATGTTACAAAATGAATTAAATAATAGTTATTGTTCAATTATTATAATAATTTCAATTCAATGCATTGTTCATGACAATAAAATCAACTTTTCTACTAATGGTTGAGACATTCTTTAACTTGTTAGATGAATTCTTCAACCATTTTGTCTGAATAATTACCATGTAATCTAATATCATTATTAGACACCGGGAAGTGATAGCTGAGTGCCGTACCAGGTATCTGTTCAATCAGAGATAAGCTACGAAACTCCTGGACGCTCTTTTTAAGGGTTACCAAATGGATTGGCCAGCAAAAAAGACTGTTCTCTGCTGTTAATCACGTCCCGGTGGTTCGGAACCAACCTAAAACTGTAGGTCCAACTCATAAATCACCATCATCCAATTCATTACCCACACACAGGTCTCACACCTATGTGGGCTTCATACTCCGAAAAAAATCAAAACGGCACTATTTCTATTTGAGTTATGATTTTTACTTACTTATATAAAAGGGATGCTGAAGCTTATTTCGCTTTAGAAGCGAAATGCATCCCTCCCATAAGAGTGAGTAAAAATCATAATTTAAATAAAAATACAGTGTCAGTTTCTATATTAGATTGTTCATCAAGTATTTCGTCATGAAAAACATCACAGATTATTACCATGAAAGTTAAAAATTCTTCAACTTTGACATCCCTTTGAAACCTACCCTATAATAGCAATAACCCAAGTTTAAAAACGGATATCTCTACTTTAGTCTATAAAATCAAGCGCTTCTAATAACCTAACCTAACTTTTCCTTAATAGTACTGAACACTACCTATTTACTTTTGCTGAGCTTGCAGTTATCGAAATTGTCACAGACTCACATCCACACTATCCCAGTCGCCGCAGAAAAACTCGAGGCTTTTACGAGCATCTATATCTCGGCCCACTGACACTAAATGGAAAGGCGATTCTGGCATCCAGACAAATGTCAGCAGAAAAATTAGGCAAGTTAGAAAAGCGAACGAAGCCGTTGACGCCTTAAGCTCTTTGGGATCTGTAAACATGAGGAATGCTTTAGGAGAAGATTTAAGGCATAATATAGTAAGGTATATAATAATATGGTAATATGGTATGTATACATATATACATATTTAATAATAAAATTTATCCTTCAAAGCAGAACAAAATATTTTTCAACTATATTACAAAAATTAGAGTTGACCACATTATCGTGGTCAACTTGAAATTTAAAAAATAATAATTACAAATCAAGAGTACAATTGAATTTTGAGTCCAGCACTTTCATAAACACTCACTCTATGACGTCTCCACAAGTAAAAATAAATTAGGTTACAAATAACAAAATTTTGCTCCAGGAATTTGAGACAGTACTGCAATAAGAAATGGTAAGACCCTGAATCACAGAAATAGGCTACCATTCAACTTAAAAACGATTTTTATACTTTTACAAAACCCTTATTGGACATAGATTGGACAAATTTAGTCTATAAGTACATTATGTTAAAGTGGCATCAAGAAAACTCAAATCTTCAGAAGACACTAGCAGACTTCAAGAAATATCTTACATTTTCACTTAATTTTATTTTTATATTGTAATACTTAGGATGAGCAACCAACATATTGGTAAGAATTAAAAAATGGATTTTTTGACTTTTGGCAACCTTAAAGTTCTATGTGATATTCCTCTTGTTTGATAAAACAAGTTCACCATACCAGTGTTGCCAGATCTGAATAACTTTAAAATTCAACGACTTGCAGTCAATTTTAATTGAGAATAAATTATATTTTTACTCACTTCAAGATGAAGTGAAGATGAATCTCCATGACTCGAAAACGTTTGGCCTGAAGTGAGTAAAAATATCATGTATTCTCAATATTAAAATAGACTGTAAGTCGTTGAATTTACCATAAAAAGTTGATATTAACATTGCAGATCGTTATGGAACAAGAAACCAGGACTTTAACTTTATAACTTTACAAACGTGAAGATGATGCAAAGGCAATACTTTTATATAACAAAACAATGGATAGGAAATTTCTCTTCTAGGGCTATTACAAATTATTCGAATAATATGATTTTGTGAAACTCAATTTTTCAAGGTAACTCTTGCATGTAACGCCCATCAATCCCATAATATTGTAGACTGTGGAATTCACTAGCAAAAAATAAAATGATACAAATCACATAAATTAAAAAAAAAAGTTTCTCACTGAGGATATAAGTTAATGCTCTTATGCAAGTTTGGAATATGATGGATCCAATTCAAATTTTGGTCGTAATCTACACCAAAGGTATTCGCTTGTTCTATAGCCTATAGTCTCGCATGACTATTTATTTGGCTAAATTGCAATTTATGATAGATTAAAGCTGATGGGTAGTCAAAGCTATTTGTTATAGGTACTGAAATTAACATATTTTGTTTTACTCACATTTATCTTCATTTCATTAACAAAACACCATTCTCTCAACTTGTTCAGGTCTTCGTCTGTAATAGTCGACCATATATCATTTATAATCCTTTCAGAATAGAAAAATGCTGCAAAAGCATTTGCATGACCATGCAGAGGTAACTCAAGCAGATCGTTGATACAAATCAGAAACAAAGTGGCTGATAATACAGACCCCTGAGGCACACCTGTCCTTACAATAAATTATTGGTGACCTTAACTGATCTATTCTGACTTTTCGAACCCTATTGTTAAGAAGAATTTTGAACCAATCATTAATGTCCTCTAATGCCCACTGCCTCTAGATAATAAAAAAGTAAAAAGCAAGATAATAAACTATAATCTACTTACTTCCGAAAAATGTGATTAGTTCACCAGCAATAAATAATTGGTAGAAGAAAATGAGTAGAACTGCTCTGGATGATTTATCAGCAATATCAGAAATATACAGTGGAACAGCGACAGTGGCGCCTCCAGCGGCTAAACCACTAAGCACTAAACCAGCCGCCACTGTCCAGTCATTAGCAAACATGTAGAGAACCCAAACTGGCAGCATTACTAAACCAATTATTATCTGAAATAAGGAAAATAGTTTTATTAGATAATATAAAAGTGATCAATAGAACTTGATGAAGGATGTTGAAATTTTGCTAGTGGAAGAAATGATTACATTATCGGCAACCTTAGTAGGCTACTGGTACTTCATTTTTAGACACTCGATGTTGAAAGGAATGGCTTCAATGTGGAAACGGCCTGGGCTGCATAATGTGAGGAGGCATAACCAAATGTCCCTTTCAAACCACAAGCCCCTACCAAAATTCCAGCAGGGTTTAAACTTCCCACAACATTGTGGTGCTGTCTGAACCCTCCAACAACAGCACATGGGGAATGTGTTGAACTGATTATTAAGTGGGATTACTTTTCCATTGATCATCTTCTGTACACAAAGTGTTATTTTACTTGGAAATAAAGAATTGAATTGATTGGTTATCAATCCTATGACTGAGGTTCTGAGATTCAATCCGTAGTAAAATATTGTTTTCACAGTTGGGTGGCAGCTGCACGGAACTCTTAATTGATATTGATGAGGCTAATGAATGGATAATTAATCTGGACATCGATATTTAAAAAATGTATGTAGTCATATTTGAATTATATATGTGTTTAATTATTTGGACTTTAAACGTAATGTTTATGTTTTTTGCCTATAATAAATGAAGGCTCTATTTCAAACGCTGAAACACTCGATGTTCTCTGGAATCAGTTTGATTACATGTTCAAGCATTTCCTTCCACACCATTACAGGGAATGGAAGAGCCGCCAGACATCTTGCAAGTTGAATTCAAAATTAATTTGGAAACTGATTCAACATTTCAATTCCAAATTCAATATATGCTGCTCACAAAAATATTACCGTAATTCAGATGAACTAAAGAGTTTGCAGATTAAAACAGTCTGTTAAATAAAAGTTCGGTGTTCAAAGCTGACATTAGTGAAGCCAAGTTTGTGCAAAGAGCACCACCATGGAGGAAGAAAATATGACAACGAAAAATTAATATCTGTGATGTTTTCCATGACGAAATACGGTTCTTGATGAACAATCTAATATCAAAACTGACACTGTATTTCAATTAAATATATGATTTTCATCCACTTTAATGGAGGTACTGGAGGAATGCATTTCACTTCTAGAGAGAAGTGAATGCATTTCACTTCTAAAGGAGGCTGACGAAGCTTCTCTGTAGAAGTGAAATGCATTCCTCCAGTATCTCCAGTAAAAGTACCAGTAAATGAAAATCATATATTTAATTGAAATTCAGTGTCAATAATTTTGATATTAGATTAAAATATTTAATAGGTCTGGTGAAAGTGTTTGAGGAGAGATAGACTATACAGTAAAAGAAAATGTGAAGAGTAAGGGAAAAGTAAATTAACGGAGTTGGAGAATAGCAAGGAAGTAATATTATATCGTCGTCGTCGTCTTCTTTCAAGGATTAGGCAATAATACCTGTTCTAATTAATATTTTTTTAAATATATTGCTCAAACATACAATTTAATTCAACTTTTCAAGAAAGAATTGGAGGAATATAATATACATATGAAGGATTGAAGGTGAAGGCAATGAAAATAACGATTAAGAAAGAATGAAACAATGATGTGGAGTGTTGAGAACTATTGTGAAAATGTGAATGTGTGGCAAATTGAGAAGCGGAATTTTAAGAAAATGTGAATAATTAGAAGAATGAAAAGATAGGAAGGTGAATAATTAAGGTCAGAAGTATGGCGAAGAAGAAGGGAGGAAGAAGCAAAAATATCCTAGTTTAAGATACATTTTCCATGTAAACCATAAATTCTCAGTACAATTGACCGAGCGAAGAGAGGTCTCTGTTTCAAGTTGGCCGTTTTGCATTTGTCTGTCTGTAACGCATTTACAGCTAAACGAATGTACCAAACTCATTGAAAGTTTGCATGGATCTTCCTTTAAGAAATGCCCAGCAATTTAAGGATTTTCGAAATTTGTTTGCATTTGAACGATATTTGAAAGGGAAAACAGAAAGGCTCTTCGGCCTTCTTCTATAGGGAAAATATGATTTTTAAAATGAGCTTCTCCATCATATATGAAATTGGAATCAGATTTAAAGATATGGCAGAACTTGGGCCCACTTATTCATCTGGTTGAGCCTTTTCAAGTGAATCAAGCTATTGAGTAACAGAGAATTTTTTATTGATAGTTTTAATTCCTGTAAAAAACTACTGTAGTCTATCCATAAAATATTCTATAGTCTTCATTTGTGAGCAACGCATGAATATAGCAACTTAATCATGAATATAGCAACTCAATCATGAATATAGCAACTCAATCATGAATATAGCAACTCAAACATGAATATAGCAACTAAATCATGAATATAGCAACTCAATCATAAATATAGCAACTCAAACATGAATATAGCAACTAAATCATGAATATAGCAACTCAAACATGAATATAGCAACTCAATCATGAATATAGCAACTCAATCATGAATATAGCAACTCAATCATGAATATAGCAACTCAATCATGAATATAGCAACTCAATCATGAATATAGCAACTCAATCATGAATATAGCAACTCAATCATGAATATAGCAACTCAATCATAAATATAGCAACTCAAACATGAATATAGCAACTAAATCATGAATATAGCAACTCAAGCATGAATATAGCAATTAAAGCATGAATATAGTAACTCACCAGTGCAAATTTCCGCCCAATAATGTCTGATAAGACACCAAAAGTGATGGCCCCAATTATTGCAAATAAGTATGAGATAAGGTGGTAGAAAGGCATGAAGTTGTAGCTTTTCCCATACAAATCAACTGACATCATCATCCAGCCATCCAAAGTCCCAGCAGCAGTTGCTGCTAGTGATGCTACAAAAAAAAACCCCAGTACGGTAAGATAAGTAACTTAAAACATAAAGTAACATGCTATTTGTTAATATTATTTTGTTTATTAAAATTCAATATTTTTCTCTCAAAAATATGAATTATCATGAAAACAGTACTATAATAACACAAAATTCAATGATATTGCATAAAAAATATCCATAGATATAATGAATATGTTGTGATGAAATATTTGAATTATCTCATCTGTAGAAAGAATATTGGGAAACACAATGAATAAGAAGTTATTATGTTATGTTAAAAGTTAATATTGGGATAAGCTCTATATTATCCATGAATTTGGTATATTATTATGACACAATGTAGGGTTATAGATCTGAAATGATCATGATGGCATGTAAAGATTAATGGTATGTATAATGTACCGTATGTCTCAATTTCTTGAAATTTTCGTGCTCTTCTTAAATGCAAGTATGTACAAATTAAAAATACGTAATAATTTTTTTATTTATTGCTGACGATGCCCACATGAGTCCGAGACTTGTGCGTGGGTAATGAGGTGAGCGATTACACTTAAATGCCAGACGGAGGAGCGGGAATCGAACCCATGACCGCTTAAACGACAGCAAGCTGAAGTTGCGACGCCCCAACCAATTGCGCGAAGCGGCCCGCCAGATAATTTATGAAAGGGGATGAAGAGTGACTACAGTTGAACTTATGCTTCTCGACTCAAAATTAGGTGGCTCAAAGAAATTGCAGCGTAGCATAACACAATAGACTGTGATGACAAACAATATGATTACTACAGCATCAGACTTATGGACTAAACAATACTACGAGCATTGTTGTCAATTCGTGCATTGAGGTTGGTGATTCTCTAATATCAGCTCCTGGCATATCATCCCATATCTGGCAACACAGCAATTTTTCAGAGCAGCCTAATTTGGTGGCATGATGGCGTGAACTATATTATAGTTATGTATGATTAAATAGATTATCTAGACAAAGAATTCGTACAAAAATATATTTGTTGCTGAGAAGTAGCCTTGCAAGTCGCCTTAAGGAACTCCATTAAAAATTCTTTACTTGCAGGATTTCATTATTTGGAAGTTCGATATGTAGATGAATCTATTGGACGCTCTGGTGCAATTTAGTATCAATTTGCTAATTTTTAATATGAAATTTAGATAACTAGAATCAATGTATTTTAGTGCGGTACAAAGAATCAATATGTTTGGAAGCATGAATGAATTTTTTTATTGCCAATAAAATTACATTTCAATAAAAAATTATTATAACAAAACAATAATAATAAAAATATATATAATAGAAATGCAATGATATATTAATATTTTGGCAATAAATACTCTCACGCAAGGGAGCCATCAAGTTCCCTGTACGCATGGAGGAGTTGCTATTTTTTGAAAAAAAATTATTCTACAAACGACCACATAGAACAAGCACAAAAGTGATGGCAAATAAAGTTAAAAAATAGAGAAAGAACATAACATTAGAAAGAAATATAGAGAACATATTAACAATAAAATAATTAATCAATAAATTGGAGGAGAGCGCCTATATAGCTATTGAAGAACAGAAAATAGTTACTATTCATATGTATAAACTTGCTGTGTAGAAATGACCTTATTTGAGTCGCGGCGGACGCGTTTCGAATTATGTCGTTCTTCTTCGGCGCTTGGTTGCAGACTGACTGGTTTTCTAGTATGTAAGGTCTGGTGGTCGTAGGAAGGTAGCGGGAGGATTGGATGTGGTGGGGGAAGTGGGTGTGATGGAGGTGTTTTTAGGAGGGGTTTGTGATGATGTTGAAGAGGGTATGGAATTTGAAATTAAAATGGTCATTGAGGATGTGAAATGGAATGTTTGTAAATTTCGAATTGTTCAAGAGTATTGAGTTTATGACTTTTGGGGGTGAAGTGAAGGATGTGGAGGTTTTGATCAATGTTTGTGAATGAATGATTTTTGTGAGTAGATGTTCAGCATTGATTTTGTCTGTGGTTGGGTGAGGGCTTTTATGTGTTCTTTGAATCTGATTGTAAAAGATCTGCCAGTTTGTCCAATACAGAAGCTGTCACCTTCGTTGCATGTTAGTTTGTTTGTGCCAGAATGATTATGAATGTTGGAGGTGGTGGTGGTGTAGTTGGTAGTGAGTTTTCTTAAGGTGTTGTTGGTTTTGAATTCGACTGTGTAGTTGCGCTTTCTGAAGGTATTTGCTATTGTTTGTGTTGTATGATTGATGTACGGTATGTTAATATGATATATTTGGAGTCTGGTGGGGGTTGTGTGGGTTTTTGTTGTTTGTGAATGATTCTATGGAGTTTTTTTTGTCAATGATGGATGGTTTGTATCAGTTTTTTTGAGGCTATATATTTGATGGTATTGAGTTCAGTTTGGTAGTTTGTGGGGTTCATGGGCATGTTGATGAGTCTGTGAATCATGAAGTTGAGGGCTGCATGTTTGTGTTGGTTGGAGTGATTATGAATTATCATGTATGTGGAGGTGGGTTTGCTGTAAATTTTGAGTGTATGGTGATGATTTATTTTGGTGATTGTGAGGTCAAGGAAGTTGAGAGAATTATGAATTTCAGTTTCCAATGTGAATTTCCAAGGTGAGATTGGGGTGGATTTTGTTGATGTAGGTGAGAAACATGTGAACTTGTCTGGTGTTACCTTTGTACAGTACAATGATGTCATCTACATATCTGTACCAATAAATGATTTTTTCTGAATGTGGATTGTTAATGAGGATGTGGGGTTTTTTCAATGTTGTGGATGAAGATTTCGGCTAGGATAGGAGAGATGGGAGATCCCATTGGGAGACCTGTGGGTTGCGCATAGAATTTATTATTGTGAGTGAAATAGTTTTGTTTTGTAATGGTGTTGGTGAGTGACATAATTTCATTAATATGAGCAGGAGGTATGTTGTTGTCGATTAGCATGTTTTTGAGGTAGAGGAGTGTTTCATCAATTGGTATGATTGTGTAGAGATTTTTCATGTCAAACCAGTCAGTCTGCAACCAAGCGCCGAAGAAGAACGACATAGTTCGAAACGCATCCGCCGCGACTCAAAAAAGGTCAGTTCTGCACAGTAATAAGTTTATACATATGAATAGTTCTACTGCAGTTCACGAAAAATGGATATCCACAACAAGAAAATAGTTCTTCTATCTCATCAGGAAGTAAATTGAACAGCCACTTTCTAACTAGTCTACTAAAAGTTTTAAGTTTACACATATAACATGGTACGGTATTACTGAACAATAACTTATAATGATCTATTATCAAAACTGACACTGTATTTCACTTTTAAATAATGTTTTACTCACATATTATATTGGAGATGCTTGAGGAATGCATTTCACTTCTGAAAAGAAGCTTCGTCAGCCTCTTTTCAGAAGTGAAATGCATTCCTCAAGCATCTCCAATATATGTGAGTAAAACATTATTTAAAAGTGAAATACAGTGTCAGTTTTGATAATAGATTGTTCATTAAGTATTTCGTCATGGAAAACATCACAAACTTATAATGACCCACATTCATAGTTGACGTCGACACATGAGACATGCGCTGTGGCACAGCTTATGTAAACCACCGTTCTATTGAGTATTTGTATACTTTTTATGAATAGAGATGACTCAATTAATTAATAATATATCAGAGCTCACACGCCTTCTCAGCGCGAAAATACATTGATTATATTTGGCTTATAACTGAATAGAAATATGAAAACGACATGGGTCAACAAAATTCCTTTAGTAGCAGCCTTATCAAATGAATCTTCGAAAATAGATATTATTTTTTAATTACAAATCTACGGTGCCGGTACCCACCAATAAATGCTGCTTGGTATTGCCGATGTTTGCTGTACTTCAAGGATGCTTGTCTTTCCATCGACTCGCTCCTAAAGAGGTTATACCTCCCTCCGCTCATTTTTAGGAATCTGAAATGTTCATTCCTTCGGATTACATGTAATATGACAATAGAATTAACTTGTATTTACTAGTTCTAGTAAGCATAACTTATTAAAGTATGCACATTGATTTATGGAGAGATTATTGAGTTGTAGAGTCAGATGGAATTAGTTAAAAGACGTTTATTAGGTAGTTTTTATGTTGTAGAATTAGAAAAATTCAGAAAAAATCCTGATTGAAATCTAATATCTCATTTTTTCCATATCAAACAACACAACGTTTTAAATAACTGATAACAATAATCTAATAATAAATTTATAATATGATGATATAATTTCAGGCATCCGACCATAAAAAACAAATTCTTACTCTATTCAGCATGGGATTCACACACCACCGACCTCACTTTACATGGGATAAGGTTAAATGAATGAATGAAAATATAATTTCAATCATAAAAGACTACTTCGGCATTGAAAAAAAAAGAAAGGAAAATGGCTATTTGTTGTCGACTACAACAAACATTTGCTATTGGAAATTGACTTAATAAACTCATATATCAAGACACAATTGATGATTTTTATTGTTTGTTTTTTAAACATGTTGCATTCTATAGCTTCGAATCATTGATTAATTGATAGTTAATTCAAAAAAGTAAACATTCTTGTATCAATAAATGGTGCAGGTACGGTACTAAAAAAGGACAAGACTGATTAAAATCATACATCTCAAAATACTGGATATTTTTTGTGAAAATCAAATTTTATTTATCATGCAATCAAGGATATTGGATTGTGGAGAATTGCGTTTTATTGCATGCAATAAACTGATGGATTTCGTTTTTAAAGAAAATATGATTTATACATCCAAATGATGCTTCATGATTCATACAGTCACTAATGAATATTTCAAAACTCATTTTTCTGTTTCTTCAATGGGTTCAATGGAGTAGTTTCACTCCACAAAGGTTAATACTTTCATCATAAAATAAAGATATACGATTCCTTGTATGACAATGACTCCCATTTGCGCTCATAACTTGAAACAAGTGACCGGTAACTAGAATATATAAAGAAAAATAATGAAATGAATGAATACATTAATGTCAATTATTGCTGAAGTTTTAATAGATTAAAAAAGAGAATGAACTCATAAATTAGACAAAAACTACATGAAAAACGGAAGTCTAAATTTGAAAATCAAATCACTTTATTCATAGATAAGGTTATAGAGTTTTAAAATAAAAATTGATTTATTTGCATCAATATTGTTAGGGATGCAAGAAAAACAATAGCCGATATTTTGTTTTTGTAAACATCACTTTCATTCATTGATGGCAAGTGCTTCAAAGATGTTGTAAATTGACACTTGTTTCTTCTTTCTTTCTCTCGCTCCTGTTTGGCAAGTCCGTCTCTGGCACATTCATGTACAGTGGAGAATGTTCTAGATTGTGCTACCGGCTTCCAGAGTTTCTTGGAATACTGTCAAACACTATATAAGGAAAAGTCCATGTAAATAGGAGTCAGTTGTTGTTTGCCCTTACCAACGTTCATAACCAGTGACAGTTTATACAGAGTGATTACACATCTCAAGTGCTCATGATCAGCTGATGTGGTAAATTCTTTGACAGTAGACTTCCTTCCTTTTGGCATAATATTCAATGCTATCATTGTGATTTTCAAATACTTTTTTGTAGATTACGTCTTGGAGACTCCAGTTAAGGAGTATCAGACATCTCAGATCAACAATTATACAATCTTATACTCTTTTACACTAGTTACCATAATTACTACATCAATTAGTTGAGGTAAGGCTTAATTTTGATGTGAAAGGAACTCTTGTATACTATAGAAAGCTTTATCAACTAAATATTTTTTCAATTGTTTAAAAATATTTCTTTATTTACAAGACTTTTTAAAAACTGAGGTAGCTTGTAGAGTGAATACTGTAACAGACACTGCGCTTCGTAAGTGTTCCATTTATTTAATGAGTGCTTAACTGTTTTTAGACATTTCTTTTTACTTCATTGAATGGTTTATTGGATGATTGTTTATTAAATTGCCGATTGGCCTATTCATAGTTGGTAATTAATTTTTGTACAATGATTCTGAAAATTTATTAGTAGCTGAACGTTATTGATTTGTTTTTTCTTATTGTTTTTTTGTGATTAGTGCGTGTTGTAAGTAATATGTATGAATAAAGTGCAATTGAAAATTTCCAGTGTTGCCAGCATTATTTTAGTGATAGAACCTGTAAAAATATGCAATTAAATGTGCATCTCTATTATTTTATAATACAATAAACCGATACAATGGAGTAGCAGTTTATCAACGAATTCCTGATAATAATATTTTAATATTTGGTAGTTTGTTTCTCAGGTAGATACTTTATTGATTTTCAGTATAGGCTACTGATGAATTGACATGTGCTAACGATGTAGAAGTATTGAATATTGCCACATTTCGCATATCTAGAGACACATAAAAGGGAAGCAATAGAAATATATATTAAAGAGAGAAAATTAAAATAAATTTGGTGAAAGCATGATACCAGAAACAAAAATAACTTAGTGAAACCAAGAATATCAGGCAGAAAATTATTTAAAAGCCACAGTCACCAGCAGTTTATTTTGTTTAATAGATTATACCTATTGGAACAAGACATTTTACAATAGATGAATTTACAAAGGAAATTAAGAAATATTGACGGAAAAAAGCCTTCCATAGCACAATGGCGCATCCAAGAAGGGTGTGCTTTGGGTGCTCGAGCCAATCCCTGAAGCCAATTTTTATACAAAGATTTAAATAAAATACTTACTTGAAAAACTCGTAGTTTTAAGAAAATAGAAAGTTGAGTGATTCTCAACTTTAATTAAAAATATATTCTCTAATCTGATTCTCGAATTCAGTATTGTTCAAATGGAGGCTTGCTATCGCAAAGCTGTTGCCAATGACACCATCAAAGAAAACAGACTGAATGGAATAGCAAGTTTAAATATCAATAGAGAAATAGAAGTTGACCCAGAGCAGGTTATCAACGCGCTCTTAAGAAAAGGATCTAGAAAATTGGATTTTGTTTTGTGAAAACTCTTACAAAGCTTCCACGAAAATCTTAACAATGCAGTAATGGAAGTAATTTTTAATACATGCATGCATGAAATTCATAATTCATACATTTCAACATTTATTAATGAAGCTGGTTATTTTTGTTATTTTATTAATCAGTTCCATTATTACTTGAACCTTACCAAAGAACGCGAATAGCTTTGTTTTGAGGGGATTATTTTTTAAGTAGGACTCAAGGGGACTATTTTATAGTGGACCGCCTGACAAACCACCTGCAGCTACCCTTGTGTCACTTTGCAATAAGTAACAAGTACCGTACTATTACAATAATGTCGTATTTTGGTGTTGGCTACACTGCCAGCATGTAGCGAAGAAATTTGAGAGCCTGTCTACTTTTTTCTCTACTCGCTGGCGGTGTAGCCGACACCAAAATACAATGTTATTTTACAATCTCAAATACAATGTTGGCTAAAGCCGACAGGCATGAAACATTTAACCGCGCAGGCTGTCAACTGGACACTTCAGATGAGAATTTTATGAATTTAATGTGTTTTCATAAAACATAATGAATTTTCTGTGACAACGCTAATAAACTGTTAAATAACTGTTGGTAAACTACATATTATTTTCATTTTGGGTTGCAATATTATTATTACCGTATTATTATTACCGTATTATTATTATATGCGAAAAAGACCAGAGAACTGATCACGCAAAGCTCACTCAGAAGATGTGCATTCCCTTCTCTGCCAGGCAGCCCTTCAATTTTTCTCTCATTATGGCTCTTCGTTCTTCTGTTCACTTGGCTCCCGTCTTCTTCTTATGGTTTCTCTCTGACTCTACTTCCCACTTGCTGATTTTTGTATTGTAGCTGGTTCGGTCTGTGACATCAGCCACTCCAATGCCCAATTTTTATTATTATTGTCTTTGGAATTCAATAGTATGGGGGTTATTCTAGAAGTTCCTTTAATTCTATAATTCGGTTTGGCATGCTGAGCTGCTAAAGTGTACGGTCAGACCGTATAGTTTCTACTCGCTACTCGCTTATAGCTACGGTACTAACTCGCCCAGCAATGTCATCAACGCTTTAGTATGTTTGAAAATGAAATGCGTCTTTAGAATTGTAAAGGATTCACATACACCTCTTTTTTACTAACCTCTCAAACGTATTCCAGTATTATTCCCACTTTTGGTCCGGAGCAAGATGGAGAAAATGAAAACAATAATTGCGGATTCACTCCAATTCACAGACCGGTGACTGCGACTGTGTTGATGTATGCAGATATAGAGATGGACTAAAAGATCCAGCTAAACGAACGAGTGGGATGGGGATACTCCTTAATGATTTAAGTGCTGGCCAACGCTGGTTATGATAAGATATGACTGACACTCTGACCCCTGCCACAATTCACTAGAACCATACAAATAATAGCAGAATAGCGCACAAGCGCACATCTTGCATGCTACTTTTAATCATGATGCGCCGACCTAAATTACTGGTCATCTCTTTGCGTCCATATACAAACATTTTATTAATTTATAGATCCAAGTTTAATTCAATTATTGATCATTTGGAAATAATTCATACAGTCATCTATCAATTTAGAAAGAAGTTAAATTTAATCAATCAGTTGGAAATATTCAATTCTCAGTATAACTCTGATTGGAGATATTTGATATTTGATCAAATCAGTTGTTTAAATTCAACAATTGATTAAAGTAGATTTAACAGGACATAAAAGGACAGTAGAGTGTATTTTGATGGCAATAGTCTTTCAATAAATAATGATTAACAAACAGTACATATTCCTTGTAATCTTTTATTCCTTAATATTATGAATGTTGTTCTTAATATTGCATAATATTATGAAGTTGCAATAATGCTATTGTATTAGGTTGCATAATATTCATATTACTGCGGTGTATACTAATAGATATCCTCCTAAGGCTTAACGCAGTTCTAAAATGACAATATTTAGTACTATTCTATTACTATTAAATTTCTATGTGAATTCAACGACATGCAGTCGTTCCTCCTTCAGGAGGACGCCTCTGAAAACGGATCTCAAAGATTCGAAAGCACTCGGCCTACAGAGTAAGTAAATTTTATTTATTCTTAATGAATATATGACAGCAAGTCGTTGAATTCACATAAAAAGTTAATATTAAAAACGCAGTTTGTCATGGAACAAGAAATCCAGGAATTCTATTACTCTTACACTATTTTTTAGTATAGTTCCTGTGATTTTTATGAATTTGTTGATCCGTGTTGCTTGTCTTCTTCCATAGAATGTTGCCGCTGTGTTATCATCCTTAAGGAAACTTTGTATTTTAATGATTCTGGGTGCGTTGATTACCAACAAAAGATTTCAAATGCAAATGAATCCCAATATTAGTTGCAATTATATGTATCTGTGAGAGTACAAACTTCGATTTAATGAAAGTATAGTTCTTTTGGATCTCTTGATCCATAATGATCTGCGTTGTTAATATTAACGGCCGATTAGGATGCTTTGGAGATGAGTTTCCATAACTCAAAAACCTTCGGCCAAGAGTGAGTACTATTATTATATATTCACAATTAAAAATTGGAAAGAATTGAATGTATAGTGTTTTTATCTTTATAAAAGTTTTCTGGTATTTATCAATTATTATAATACGCTTTTCATTCAATTTAATACTACGGTACTTTTCTAATTTTTATTGTTAGTTATTATTGCACTTTTAACCAAGAATATCTAACAAATACCATAAATTACTACAATGAAATTCATCAATTCATTGATTTCTATTCTAGTATTTGTGGCAAATGTTTTCCTTTTTTGCATTGTTTTGATAATTTATATAGTGTAAAAGAGACTAATTTGTTACTTATAAGAGATAAGAGACTGTTATAAGAGACTTGTTACTTATTTTCTACCTAAAAATAAAAATGAAAACCCAATTCTTCAAAAAGGAAACTCTTCAATATATCAGCCTAAACATTCCAAGACAACTTGAAAAATGAAGAGAATTGTCAGAATAAACAAAATAAAAATAAAACAATAAAATATAAATTCGGCCACAATCAATTGAATTAATTTGATCTTTTGAATGAATGATACCCTCTTTTTGTTCTAACATGTTTTTTCCACTAAATCCTAAAGCTATTGATAGTACCATTTTAATAATTATCATAATCAATTTTCTTCACCTATAAAGATAAGCAGTAGGCTACATGCTACTTCTTATATGCTATACTATATGTACTTATATGCACTTATATGTACTTATGTACTTATATGTACTTCTCTATATGCTATAATTTATAAGTTATCCCGGTAGTTCGGAAGCCACCTACATCTCAGACCTATGTGGACTTTATAATCAGAAAAATAAATTGTAACCTTGATATATTTGAGGGAAGCAGTATAGAAAATGCAGCTTCTTGTACATTTACATTGAACAGATTGAACAGATTTTTACATTTTGAGACAAAAAATGTCTTTATCTAATCAATATTAAAAAACACGCCGAAAAAGTAATTCTAGGAAATAACAGTTCTTTTTAAACCTATCTCTATCTCATGTAAATGCAAAACATTCATGGAAAGAGTACCAACGTAACTGGTAGATTTATTTGCAGCCGTACTTGAACATGCTCTTATCGTATTTTTAATTAATTATTATAACATAAAGTGAGTTGTAGACATTTTTTTTTTTTGGAGGATGAAGCCCACATAGGTCTGAGACCTGTGCGTGGGTAATGAAATGGATGATGGTGATTGATGAGTTGGACCTACAGTTTTAGGTGGGTTCCGAACCACCCGCAAGTGATTTTACAGCAGAGAACAGTGTCTTTTTTGCTGGCCAATCTAATCGGTCACCGTTACGAACAGGACCTACGAGAACGCAGCTTATCTCTCTGATTGAACAGATACCTGCTACGGCTCGCGGCTTGATACTTCAAGAGCAGAGTATCAGTTTATAGGCCTATTATTTTTTTGTAGATTACGTCTTGGAGACTCCAGTTAAGGAGTATAATCAAGTCAGATCAACAATTATATGCATACAATCTTATACACTAGTTACCATAATATATTAATTACTATATCAATTAGTTGAGAGGCTTAACTTTGATTTGAAAGGAACTCTTGTACTCTATAAAAAAGCTCTATCAACTAAATATTTTTTCAATTGTTTTTTAAATATTTCGATATGTTCAGGACTCTTTAAAAACTGCGGTAGCTTGTTGTAGAGTTTCCTGCCAATATAACTAGGTTTTTTTAAAAATAAGTCACTATTGAACACCTCAAATGAATACCTGGAATAATATTGGTGAGAGCATAAAGCTATTGAGAATAAAATTCAAATTGAAAGCGCTTGCCATTGAATTCACATCAATTAATCAGGTTGAAATTATATTGGGAGTCATCATAGTACAACAGGGAAGCGTTAAATTAAATTATTATTTTTATAATAATAATTGTATTTCAAATTGATTGAATGCTCTTGTTCAGTCGAAATATGGCCTTTAAACTAACATCCCAAAGTATGGGTTGAAGAAGAAAAATTGAAATAAAGAGGCTACTTTTAAGTGAATATTTTTTTAGCACGTATAGTCTTTTTCAACTCAAGTTATGAGTGTTTACAAACTATTCTATTAATAGTGTGTATAAAATCTATTACTATTCTATTCTATTTATTACTATTTTATTTATTTTTTAAATTTCAAATTAAAATTTTATTTACATTGCATAAGTAACAGAAAAGTTGATGCATCCATCAAATTATACAAATTCAGTAGTAAAATAATAATCAGCGGTTTCTTTGTATTAATAACATTTCACAAAAAAATAAAAGACTTCCACCGTGAAATAGTCTAATAAATTAGATGAAAATGACAATGACTTTGATAACTACGTTGATAACTAGGGTGATGAAGATGGACATACACAAATAATAGAGAAATGAAGTAAACAATTTTACTACTCACAAAAAAGCAAGACGCCTTTGTACGTGAGCTAGAGTTGGAGAAAAAAAACATAAAACTTACACGCACACACAATCACACACAAGCATGATTATAAATATAAATATGTACATGAATTTAAACATTACTGAATAACACCAATACATATTAACTGGATCATATCTAGCGTGTTTGGTAAAAAGCACATAAGTCACAAAATGGTCAAAATGAGATAAGTCATGTGTCTGATACAGAAAATCAAGCTCTTTCTTTTGGTCTATTCAACATAAGTCATAGTCCAAAAATGGCAAAGTTATAGAGCATGGTCTAAACAATTTATTTCATATGCTGTATTTCTTGTTTTGTAAAAAAACATGTAAGTCAACTTATCCCATCTGTATTTCGAAATCTCCCTGATGTTGTTTGGTAAAAGGAACACAAGTTGACTTATACTAGTTGAGCCATAGCAGACGACGAGATGACTAGCAGTCGAATATTGACTTATACTATTTTGACCATATTAATTTATTATATGATTATAACATCATGATGACATAGAATTCATTATCATACTTTTCACATTATTATGACTCATTATTGAACACTTGAAAAAAGTTTTTTTAGCAAATAATTGTTATTAAATTCACTATAATAAGGCGTGGTTTAATAGTAGTTTATGCTACGATTTTATTTTTACCCTTATTAAGGCACGAGTTAGATGTAAGTTATAACACGAGTGAATGCAAGTGTTATAAATATCTCACGAGTGCCTTAATGGCCAAATAAAATCGTTGCATACACTATTTTATCTACGACCACTAGTATACATTTAATTAAAACAATTTCATTTTACCTGTGACTGTCAGAGATATCTAACCTCTCATCTCATATATGAGAAGTTATAGTAGATTGTTAGGTTAAAGTAGCTGGTGTAGCAGTTTGATGAAATCAGCTGATAGTTTTACAAAATTGAATTATGATATTGATTCCATCAAAAATGCTTCTGATTGGTCCAGAACCCGTGTTATAATGTAGAACCTGTACTATAATGAGCTCTTTATGCAATGGGTCTCAAAAAGCATTTCGAAAAGACAGCTGTTTTGGCATCAATTGTGAAACTGTAATGTTTACATTATCGCATGGTCGTAGATAAAAGTATTTAAAATTTCTAAAGCTGTGGATCAGTGAACATGTGAGCACTGATAGTGATCAGGCTATGTTATATTGTTGTTGTTTATGATCACTCCTGATCCTACTAGAATCCTCTTAGATCTATCGAAGGCATTTGATTTTGTTAATCATAGAACTTTATTGGTAATACTGTAAATAGCATAGGCGCAAATGGAATTGAACAGAAATGGTTTGAATCATATCTTATTGGAAGAAAACAATGTGTAGAACCAACTACAGTAGTTGGGAGTAGTATAGTAAAGAATAAATCTAATAAATTGGAGGTCCAAGCTGGAGTGCCTCATGGCCCAATACCAGGTCCATTGCTTTTTTTGTTGTATGTCAATCGTTTACCTAAATAATTAATTAGTGGTAGAGCCCTCTTATTTGCAGACGGTACATCACTCATTTTTAGCAATTCCATTCTAGATAATTTAGAAAGAAGTGCCCATATAGGTGTGCAGTCCATATCTAATTGTTAAATCAGTTTAAATTAACAATAAATAGTAAACAAAATTCCAACACCTTCAATTCTTCAAGAAACATAATTCAAATGAAGATAGGAATATAAACGTGTTTTCAAACAATAATCAACTAGACCAGGAAAAAACATCGCATTTCTAGGAGTTTTGTTGGATAGACGATTGACTTGGGCTCCATACATTGAGAAAAAATGTTGTACAGTTTCATTTGGGGTATTTCTCCTGCGACAGCTCCCTAGATTAAAGGACAAAAAGTTACCTTTTACAGCTTACCATGAGCTCTTTCTGCCACATATTGAGTATGCTATCTTAGTATGGGGTAATTCATCAAAACAAAACTTTGATAGGGTGTTTAAGATCCAAAAGAAAGCGGTTGGGTGTATGGAAAGAGTAAATAGATTAGATTCATGTGAGCCGTTGTTCCAGAGACTTTGCTTATATGTGTATGAAGCTACTTTATGTGTAAAGAAGAGTGATACTAGCCAAAATTTCGCACACGGTTATAATACAAGAAGCCGAAGAGATTATCACTTTGTGAGTCACAATAGTAGCTTATTCAAACAAAAACCTAGTTATGGGCCTAAAGTTTCCACCCTTCTCTTTCACCACTTTGGAAGAATCGCAAGAGTTTTCCCTGTTTCAAATTATCTGGAACAACACCTTGTTTTAATGAAAGATTGATCAGATGAATCAAAGGGTCTAACAATTGATATTTACATTCTTTCAGAATTTTACTGGATACCCCATCCATTCCTACAGTTTTCTTATTATTCAAACTATCAATGATATTTGACAACTCATCTTGCGATACTGGGTGGAATTTTAATTTGTTCTGAATCCCGTCAGTATTCCACATGTTTGCATCACTAATACCTGTATTAAGAGATTTTTGAAGATTCTTAGCAACCAGTTGATAATATCTGTTATAGAAATTACAAATAATGTCTTCACACTCATCAATATATTTGTTATTTTCATTGATTAATCTGGGGACACTAGTATAAGCATCTACTTGAGCTACTTGCCTATTTTTGTTTATTACATCCCACACTGCTGCATTAAAGTACACACTATTATTCAAAATGTCATAATAATATTATATATTATTATATTCAAAATGTCAGCTGTTGTCTGACATTTGGCTCTTTTCACTTCTTTCATATAGTTTTTCTTTAGAGCTTTGTAGCTATCTTCACTTATCATATTTCTAGATAATTTGAATTCATCATAAGCATCTTCAACCCTATTTCTTTCTGCAAGGATATCATCAGTTATCCACTCTTCAATTTTGTCAAATTTGTTTTTTACAGGTACGTTTTTAACAGGACAACTCATAGTAATATGAAACCTTAAAATATGAATGAAACTATCATATTTGTTATTTAAACTATTGCTATTGTAGACCCTACTCCAGTTTTTTTGTAGCAGATTCTGCTTCAAACAATCGATATTCCCCTGTTCACATTGTTGAATTTCTTTCATTACTCTACTCTTTTCAATCGATTTATGGCCTTGCAAGCCTACCTCTAAGACTTGATAGTCTTGATCAGATAGTTCCGAGCCACCTAATTACGTTCCGAGCCACGTAATCTATATTGGTAAGGATGTTATCAATTTATTATTGTTTGTGATGTTCTTGTGACTCTTGTATATTCATGAACTTTTATTTCCAAGTTATCAATGTACATAGAATCCCTTAAATATTCTGTCAGTTTATTCTGTGTTGCAAAGTCTGTATTGAAATCTGCCGCTACAATAATGTTTGTAAAACGAGTAGGTAGTAATCTCTAAAAGCCTATTGAATAGTTCACAAAAATTGTTCCAATCCCCTTTTGGTGACCTGTAAATACCTATCACTACTACTTCGAAATTATTGTTGATTTTTACTCTCAAACCAGTAACTTCTAAATCCATTTCCACAGCAAATTTCTATACATATTCTGAATTAAATGTTTGCATATTCTTAGCATTTTTAACTCTCACTGTACGAAGTACATAGGGGGAGAGCATTATATGCGGAGGCTCTGTCCGTCCGTCTGGCTGTATGCATAAAACTTCAGAGCAAGACTATAGGGGGTAAGACTAAGGTACCGTACCAAATTTTCAGAAGGTATTAGGCACCTCATAAGAAGAAAAATTAAATTAAAATTAAGGTCGTTGGTCCTCACTGAAGCACACAAAGAGGAAAAATCTATCATTAAAGGAACAGCTGATAGAAGTTAATAGTTTTTTTGGGGCACGGCTTTGAGCATGCCTTCTTTCAGTTCTAGTGAATTGGAAAATTTGTATTGATCTGTATCAGCTGTTTCCCTATAGAATAAGATCGATTTTCCTTCAAATGTTTTCAAAAAGTACGTTCAGACAGTGAGAGCGTCCCCTTTGAATTTTAGTGAAGATACCCACTTCGATGGGATATCCTGCAATACCACGCTTTCAATGAATAGTTTGGAATATTAAGTTGTGACAATTCATATAATTTTAAGCCATGCTCTGTGAAAATAACTATATCAGGAGCCTCTTGTTTCAAGCATTCTTCGATTCTATCTATTTTGTTACGAATGTATTGAATATTCTGATAGAACACAGTGAATACTTCCCTATCATTCCTCACTACTTTATCGTTGCTTTTGTATATTGAACTAATCTATTTGAACTCTTAAAACTATGAGAGTCTATCAGATAGTTACAAGAGTAAGAAGAGTTTCACCCACTAATGCTATCCAGATTTTTTTAACGATTAACGTATTGATGACGATCAACGATTATACAATTGATGATATGAATTGATTTTTTGAAACTAGTTTCCCTTCCCGGTTTTGAGCCACTTTACTAAAAAAGATTCGTTAGACGATTGTTTAGGAGAATTATTGACAGCAGATTGCAAACGACTTTTAATCAGCTCTGTCAGCCTATTACAAAATATCACTTTGCCAGATCGATGTAGATGTAGATTATGGTTAGTGAAGTTTTGTTTTTTCAGCCTTTCATTTAGAAAAGGTCTTGTGTCAAATCCAATATTTTAAACACTCAGTGCATTATTACTGTTCGTAGCTGGTTTGATAATATCATTATTATGATGAATTGTGGTTCATGTCTTGTACATATTATGGCCCAAATACTATAAGTCAAGAATGAAAATTTGATCCAAATGATATAAGTCACTTAAATTCGTTAAAAATGGTAATTTATTGATAATTCTCATTCTGACATGATTTTGGGTCATAATATTCTCATTATGGGAACTTAGAATAGAATAAGAACCAATAATACTTCAGTAGATAGTTTTTTGCGTTTCCTGAAAAATCGTGTTTTGTGACTTATGTGCTTTTTACCAAACACGCTAGATATACCTTCATAAAAATAATAATGAAGAAAAATAATTGAACAGGAAGTCCACAATAATAAGCAGGAGGTCACAAGGTTTTTTCCTAGAAAATAGGAAGGGAAAGAGAGAGAAACGTTCTATCTAGTTGGCTGTATTAAATTCTATTAAATTACCCATAGCACATTAGTTTGATGAGAAATCATGTAGGCCCACCACTTTGAAAAAATTTTCCAATTCTCTTGGTGAATGAATAAGCCATAGCCAACTCTTCGTTTCATGAAAAAATCTCCTGTAATGTTTCTCTTCTCTTATGTCATCTGGGAGAATATTGAAAAACTTTGGTCCCAAAAAGGGGAAACATTTTTGGAATGCAGTGGAATTTACTACTATTATATCTATTACTATTCTATTGCTAAAATCTATAAACTATTCTACAAAGGTGTGTATAGAATCTTTGCTGGTGAGTGGAATATTCTCATTGCAAAACTATATCGTGAGCTCCACATAGAGTGAGCTCTATACATAGAGTATAGAAACTTATGGAATTAATGTCTGATCAAATTGAGAATTAATTTATTGAAGCATTTCATTTTACTTTCAATACGGTATTGAATTTAAAAAATATGTATTTCAAAAACAGTTGATTAAAAATGATTGTCAATTCCAAATTACTAGTAAACATAAGAAAAACTATAGACCATATTGCAAATTTGTGAGCTTAAAAGAATTGAATCAATCCAATTGTGCAGAAATAATTTAATGATGAAATTTACAGAATTGAATTATTTCACAGTTCATTTCTAAGAATATCACATATCAATTTTCCAATTAATAATGATTAATTTCGTCAATCTGTATTGTGTTCAGAAATTATTCAGAAATAATCATATTTTCGCTTGATAAGTTATTGGAAGTGAGCTTCATTGTTTTAGTTGGTAATCCAACTCATTCATCCAGATCATTAAGGGCTTCAGAGACCGTACAAATAGAATGGGAAATATTAAAAGCACAGGTAAATTGAATTAAATTTCGAAGAGTTCAATCAAATTCAATTTTGATTTAATATATCAGATTAGAATCAGAATACAGCCATGTTCAACTAACAGGTAGGCCTGTATCATTCAAATCAAGAATTAATTATTCCATGCATTTTTTATCCACTTTTTTATCGTGTATTTTTCAGTATTCAGAGTTGAACCTTCCAGGGGGTTTCGCCTCTCTAAAATGGGAATCATGGAGGGCCTACAAATCTGGATGGGTTCTGAATCATCGGGTAGCATATGATATGCAAGGGTGTCTGAGGTCCAGTTAAAAAAAAAAAGATTGGAATCTCTACTAATTGGAAAGTGAGGGCTAATTACACGTTTCTGTTCAAGTACCCAATAACTGTTTTTTATACATATAATATATACTGAGTTTTTATATGTTATATCGGAAGAGCAAAATCTTATTCGCAACATACAAGACACTGTTCTCTGCTGAAAATCACTTCCCGGTGGTTCGGAACCCACCTAAAACTGTAGGTCCAACTCATAAATCACCATCATCCAACTCATTACCCACGCACAGGTCTCAGACCTATGTGGGCTTCATCCTCAAAAAAAAAAAACAAACAAAATAGTCAGAGCTTCCTGTTCACTCAAAGATCATGCTCACTACGGGGCCGTTTTGTTGTTAAGTGAGTTCTTCTATTGCAATATTTTAGTAAGTTCACTAAAATCAAAGTTCTTCCAAAAGGAGTCACATAGAGAGTATATAAACCTGTCTAGATTGCGAAAGCTAGAGCTACATCAATAGCATAAACCATAATATCATAAGCATAACTTTACATTTTTTTCATACAAGTATTTCTAACTTACTTGTACTCATGTTTATAAATTATAAAAATAGCTTAGAGTAGTGTTGAAATATCAAGATATGGTATTATAAATTATTATTTAACACATTTATGTTATAATATTATAGAGTGGTATAGACCAGAGTAGAATCTAGCTAGATGAGGAACGTGATACTGTATTCCACCAAGCAAGTATTTTTTTCTCTAGCAGAGTTTACCTCACTATTTATGTAGCTTAGCTCGATCTCCACTGATCTAAATTAATGCAATAGTTACCATAAAATTAATTACCAAATTAATTCAATAAGTGTCTAGCTCAGCCATTAGGAATTGTATCTGGTGGCTTCTAAAAAAGCAATAAATAAATAAAAATGTACTTAGATACATTTTTTCCACATAATTATTTTTAAACAGAATTTATTAATTTCGAATTCCTTTAATTGCTATTACTTTATACTGAAGACTTCCGCAATGGCGGATATTGACAACAGCATTGAACAGCTGATGGGAATCGATGAATGCTACTGTACAAAAATATCAGTCACCACCGGGAATCGAACCACGGACCTCTCAATTGCCGGTTGAGCGCCCTTAACCACTAGACCATGGAGACCTTTCTGCACAGATTTTCAAACTTGAATTATTTTCAAACTAACTTGTGAATTATTTTTAACTAACAGGCACTTATATTTATAACAGTTAATAATAACAATATAACTTAATCATCCTCGTGCAAGATTAAATTGATTACATAATATAAAATATACAATTGAAATATAAATCTGTGATGTTTTCCATGACGAAATACTTAATGAACAATCTATTATTAAAACTGACACTGTATTTCACTTTTATATGCTGTTTTACTCACTTATATTGGAGATGCTTGAGATATGCATTTCACTTCTGAAAAGAAGGCTGACGAAGCTTCTTTTCAGAAGTGAAATGCATCCCTCAAGCATCTTCAATATAAGTTAGTAAAACAATATATAAAAGTGAAATGCAGTGTCAGTTTTAATATTGGATTGAAATATAAAATATGTTAATTATTGTAACGGGAACGATTCAACTTATCTTGATAGTTCTTCATTACAACAAAGCACACTGGAGGCATTTGATCCCGTCTTTTTGGAGGTATTTTCGTATCAGGTTCCTTTGACTCTTTGCTCTTTTTCCATTCGTTTCTTATATGAAACAATCTAATTGTTGAGAAGTAAACTATTTCCACGCCGCTTAGAAGAGATCCGCCAAGGAATAAGCCAGCAATTCCACCAATGCTCACTGAGAAAAGAACGAAAATGCAAGTATATTTCATGGAACATTGCATGAAGTAATTTTTCTTGACATTTTATATTTTATCATACCGTTTTTGCTGAGATATTTTATGGAAATAAAAAGATATTTCATGAAATTATTATTATTCTTGAAATTTTATCTTTTATTTCACCATTTTTACTAATTTATATTTATTATTATAGATATTTCATGGAAATGCAAAGATAGGGTACATCATGAAACAATGCATGAAGTTATTGTTCTTGAAATTTAATCTCTTATTCTACCGTTTTAGATACATTTCAATATTTTCCGGAACGATCCTTTTACAACTTTGGCACAATATTTTGTCTTGAGCATTTCAAGCCTGACAAAAAGTTGTGAAATTGTGCTGTTGTCATATTTATAGACCAGTATGCATACAATCCGTACAAAAATATGTTAATAAAATTGTGTGAGAGAGGAAAGAGCTCTATGAATTCCTTAGAGCCACTGCAGTTTCTGTCGCGCGCCCCAATTTTACTACTATTTACTGTATTTACTATTATTGTCTGAACGTGCTCAACAATGACATAATACATGAAGGTACTAACATTTTTAAACCATCAGCTTAATTTCTAATCAAATTTACCCAGCTGTGAAAATTTATTCTAGATTGTTGTACGAGAAAGCGTCTGCAGGGCCTCTATATAATAAGGCTATAAAACTCAGTGTAATAATTATTTTTTCAATTATGTAAGTTAAGATATTTACAAAATTCGACAAAAACTAACTATATACCGTTAGCTGAAAAGAGACATCAAACTCGTCCTCAATAAATAGGGTGAATGTGAGTAATTTTAACTGTTTTTCTTATTTTTAAATTAAAGAAGAAAATAAATTTTGACATAATTATTTTTTGTGAGAATAACAAGTGCTAAGATTGTAACAGTGTCAAGTCTATTTTATGTGCTAGAAATATTGTGAAATTAGACATAATATTAGTGATTACTCATTTTTAAAAACAACAGTTTGACCATTGAGTGATAAAATTCTCCTTACAAATAGAAATATGATTTATTCAAACTTTTTATTAACTACAGGATGAACTATATGTGGAGCGGAGAAATTAACAAATCAATAATAATATTAAATCAATAATATTTTAAGTGAATTCAACAATTCAATTCAATTCGTCATGGAACAAGAAATCCAGGAATTATATTTTAATCAAAACATGAACATAACCTTTGCTTACAAATATTTGGACTCTTTTAAAAATCAGTGATAGAGATAGTCTTGGGCTACAAAAGCCTTTTGTTTCTTTACAGTTAGTTGTATTTTGACTGTATCAATAAATAAAAAATTCATAAAAAAATGATATTTTTTGCAATTCTCAAAAACCTATTTTTAAATTTGTTTCACCAAAAACTGTTACTGATTGACATTAATAATAATTCCAGTCTACTGAAATGATCATTGTTCTGTATTAATACTTTGTAAATTCTCTTTTTTGTTTGAAATTATTATTCTTTTTTGCTTTGCTTTTATGAGTTTGAGCTTCCAGAAGTTTCTCTCTCGGTACTGGCCGGATAAATGCATTAGCCGTGTGACAAATTAGTTAATCTCTTTCACGTTAGAGTTGAGTGAGCTATAATTGAGTGAGAGCTTTTCCTCTGACGTCATCTCCTCAGTCATTACTGACTTTGAACCCATGAATTCATCAACTGTAACAATATTTGCTTTAATTCATCATTCTGATTGCTCGGACATCATTGGAAACATTTGGTGGACCTTCAAGCTGGTCCATCTTTATTTAGAAATTTCAAATTGAAGTTAATTTTTGTACCAAATATATTCATGTCATGCCATGTTTTTCTGAAAAGCGCATAATTTTGAATACCATCATAATAATTATACAGAATTTATTAATTTCGAATTCCTTTAATTGTTATCAGTTTATACTGAAGACTTCCGCAATGGAAGTAAATATGTCAGTTTGTTCAATTGTCAGTAACTTCGAACTAACTTATAATAATTATTATAATTGAGGACCAATACCATTAAACATCAATAAAGATAACATATTACGATTCATTTTGAACTTTTTGTAAATAATTTAGTTTTATTTCTGTGACAAATTGTATACGGTATTCATGTTTTGGTAATAAATTTGAACTTTCATTTCAATTAGCAATACGGTTCTGCCTTTTGCCAAATATTCTCGATAATTAACATGATGCGTTGTCCAATAATCAGCTGCTTTCTATAAATTGATATGATTTATTTATCCATTCAATATAATTTACGTTAGGCTATCTGCTATCTTCATAAATGTAACGGTTTTTAAAAATCCAATTTCCACTCCATTAGATTCACTTCAATTTTACAATTTACAATAATAATTCATTAGTCTATTCCATCTCAATTTTGATTCTGCAGTTTTGCTCTCACAATATGCGTTCCTATTAATTAAATACTACTTTTTACTAACGGCGTCTTCTTGCATCTTCCTCTAACATGTTCATTTCTTGCACCTTCATCTCTTGTACCTTCTTCGCCTTATATTTTTCGCCGTCGTCGTCGTCTTCTTCCTCCTTCTCCTCTACCTCCTCCTCCTCCTCCTCCACCTGCATCTCATCCTTCTTTCTTCTTCTTCTCCTTCTTATTGCAGCTTCTTCTTTTTTCTCTTTTTCCCTTCTCCTTCTTCTTCACCTCTCTCTTATTTTTCTAGCATTTTTCTTCTTCTGCTCCTCCACCTGCATCTCATCCTTCCTTCTTCTTCTCCTTTTTATTGCAGCTTCTTCTTTCTTCTCTTTTTCCCTTGCTGTTGTTGTTGTTCTTCTTCTTCTTTTTCACCACTTTCTTATTTTTCTTCTCCTCCTGTTCCTCCACCAACTCTTCCTTTTTTCTCCTTTTTTTCTCATTCTTCTTCTTGCAACTTTTTATTTTTTATCTTATTTCCTACTTCTTCTTTTTCTTCTTCTCCTTCTTCTTCTACTTCCTTTTATTCTTTCTTTCTATTCCTTCTCGTCCTCCTTCACCTCCTCATTCATTCTTCTTCCTTCTATTTTTCATCTTCTATTGGAGAGAATTCCTTTTTAATAGCCCCAAAAAGAGCAGTTCTCAAATCCATCTCTCAATTGATATTTTTATTCTTCTTCTTATTGTTCTTCTTCTTCTTCATCTTCTTCTTCTTCTCCTCCATCTCCATCACGTTTCACTCTTCCTTACTTTTTTCCTTCTTTTCTTCTTGCTCTTGCAACTTCTTCTTTTTCTTCGTCTTCTTCTCCTCCTCCTATTTTTTACCTACTCCTTCTCCTCCACTCACATCCCCCTCTACTTCTTTTTTTACTTTCTCTTGTTTTATTTAACTTACTGTTCTTCTTCTTCTTCTTCTCTATATCCATCTCGTTCCCCTTTCCCGTCTTTTTCCCCTTTTTTTCTTCTTCTTGTAACTTCTTTTTTCCTTCTTCTGTCAGTGAAACCCCCACTGTCATCTATATAAATAAACTTAGAGTTTTGTCTGTACATTTATCAGAATTATATATTTTTTTGTTATTTTTAGGTTTTATACATTAAAGAAGCCGAAACAAGTCTTATCTCAATTTCAGTCTGTCTGTTTGTCTGTCTGTCACGGCCCAGAAGGCATTTTACGCGGCCTTCTACTGAAAAACGAGAGCATCGATCGGGATTTAAGTTATCAGTATTGAAAACCTTTTTGACAATGTCTTCAGCTAAAAAAAACTAAATTAACTTTTTATTAACAGAATAATAAACCTTTAAAAACCATGTATTGTGCGATTTTGGATACATTTCTTCTAAGTTTTATTACCACATAAGAACAAATCACGTAATTTATCATGATATATCAATCAGCTGTTCTCAAATATTCTCTCTGATAACTGTCACTGAATTGTTTACGTTCTAAGTAGTTTACTAAGCTGCTAACAACTTCATGATCGTTGCTATCTAAAAAGCCGAAACATATTTAGTCTTATTTCTAAACATAATCCGTACGAAGGACGGGTACAATAGCTAGTTCTATAATAAAAGACTCCAAAAATAGCAATTCTCAAATACGCCCTCATCACAATCGATACAACTATTATTATTTTCACACGTTGGTGAGCTACAGGTTGTTAGTTATAGCCTTCCCTACATTCATTCTACTAAGTTGACAGCAGCACATATATTTCACGATACAAAGCTCTCTAGTTATGGAATGGAGTAGCGGACGCCGCATGGCTCTAATATTATGTGAAGTTGAATAGGGATCTCGACGACGACGTGAGTAGATAAAACATGGTGACAGGCTAAGTGCACTGCATCACCAAAGAAGTTAGCCGACAGTCATTACTCTGCAGCGTTGCCATGACAACGGAGTGTCAACAACAAGCATCCGCCCAACGAATGACGAGAATTACATACCACACCAAACAACTCCCTGGCTTCTCCCTTAAAAAGCACACAGCAGCACTTTCTTATTAACGCTGCATTCTTAACAAAAGTCCTTGAAAGTAGCGAAGGGTGTTAGTTCTTGAATGTAACTGAATCGCTTCATGCGAAAAATCCAAAAAACAAATTTTTGGCAATCTTGTAAAAACTTATTTACATGACAATTAATTGACAGAAACTTCAAATTCATGCTTGGAATTATCATTATCATCTTTGTAACAGTTTCAAAACAGAAACCAAGATATATATAATTTGGAATTAATTAAATAAAATTTCAAAATTTCGGACTGATGCCCTTTTGGCATGAGAGATTCATAAACTTAGTAGGCTCTTAATAGATTGTATTCCGCGTCCGAGCAATTACAATTGTTGTGAGACGTATGTTAATTCTACAAAATTTTGACACCATGTAAGTTCTTTACTGTAACTTAGCAGGCCTACTGTTATGGGTTCTATCTCTAAAATAATGCTGGCAATACTTTAAATTAACACTCGCACTTTATTTACACCAATTACTTACAACACGCACTAATCAATTATGTCACACGAAATAAATCAATCAGAATAAAAATCAATAATGTTCATCTAATAATGAATTTGCTATATTACCGTTCCAAAATTAATCACTAACTGTTAAAAGGCCGATCAAAATATTTAACAAATAACTTCAATAAATTGTTCAATAATTCAAGAAGGAACGTCTAAAAACAACAATTGAAACACTTATGTAGCACAGGTCTGTCACCGTATTACAATAATAGCAATGAGTATTTGTACAATTGAAAAAACTGCAAAGGAAGTCCAAATAATACAGTCACAATATACTGCATTTATCACATTAACAAGTTAAACGTTCATATGACACAGTCTGTAATAACACTCTCTGGATTACGGAAACGGGAACTGCCACTTGTTATGTTAAAGAAGTTTGAGCAATGAATGAACTCACTGTTTTGAAGGGCTTCCACTTTATATAAGTTTGTGACATTCCAGAAAATAGTAGAGAAATCAATATCTTTCGAGGTTCTTCTATAAAAGTCTATGTACACAGATATTAGAACATTCTGTATGGATTGCAAGGCGAGGGGTGAACAGGGGGAGTAAACAAAACATGCTTGTTATCGCCAATGAAAAATAGATTAATTATTTAAAACTTGATAGCCAGTATGTACTAAACATTAATTTCTGTACTTTATTATTTACTGACAACTGAAAATTCATTTTAAGCTGATGAAAGTGTAATATTACTTTTTTATTTATATTTATATTTTGTTTATAAATATCTATTTTGTTTAGTTATATTTCTCTATCTCTCTCACCATATAATAATATTAATAATAATAATAATAATAATAATAATAAATTTATTTCTCTCAAAAAGAACATTACAATTTTTAAATAAAACAGAAATAGTTACATATTAAATAATACTATTCATTAAACATTTTTGTTTGAGAAATTAGGTACTCCCGAGAATTCCTTTATGGGAGTTACCAGCTGTGAAATTTAAATACATTTTGCAAACATGAAAACAAAATTAATAAGCTACATCCTAAACTCGTAGCATTAATAAATACATTTATATTTTAAATTGAAACAAAACTTACAACTAGTTTTCCAATCAAGTTAAAAGGAAGCAACAAAATTAAGTTGAATGATACAACACTTATTATACTTTATGTATATTCATTTGTGATATACTCTGTCTCGTATTTCTGCTTTATACAACAAACAAAATAAAAAAATTGTTGATTATTTTGGATTGTGTTACCTACATGAATAGTAAGCTTTACTCACCAATCAAATCAAGCCAGCCAAATAATACGTCAGACCTGTAGAGAATGCATGTTCTGGAGCGGAAATGCACGTCTATTTGTATTTCCTTAGATGAATTTCTGTAAAAAAAAACTATTTCTTAAAAAATATGCAGGAAATTCTACTCTAATTGCAAACGTGTATTATTTAATTCTCTTTTTAGTCACAATTAAGACTTCATGCGCTTCTATTCAATTCATAATGTCACACAATTGAAGCGTTAGTGATTATGTAGGGTACAAAGAAAAAATTTTTTTTTTCAATTAAAATAGGTGGCAATAATCAAGATTGCTCAAAATATCAAAATAGTTGAGTTAATAATAATTTCAGAAAAACATGAACTATTGGTGGGAAACACACAGAAGAGTTCAAATAACGTAGGCTATATATTTGTTGACAATAAATATCTTTATTTTGATCATAATTTCACAGGTATTATTAGATTACTTTCACATCTCATTGAATTCAATGTTTTGTATAATAATTTTCAATTGATATTGTTGAATTATTTAAAAAATGATTGCTCAATTGCAAAATTATATAATTAATTAATTCATAATTAAATTAATTCATAATAACTGATATGGTACATGTCAAAACATAGTTGATTCCATTCGAATATGGGGAGCAGAACGGCCATGTTTTTTACAAGAGTTAACTTGATTATCGTTGTTTTTAGCATTAATGGCGTTTAGCATTGATTTGCACAACCTCCCTAATATATCCAACTCATTTACTAAATTTCCCATGATGCTCCTACTATTTATTGCAGAATCAAAGTAGGTCACTGAGTAAAATATGAGTGTATTAGGTGGTAGGTATATTTATTTTTTCGAATCACCAACTTTGGGGTAGGTTGAATCAATAACTTATTATTTCTTCATGGATGCTTCTTTCTGCTTCTTCCAGTACTCCTTCATTCTCTCCGATGTCTTTTTTCTCTCCTCTAATACTACAGTACATCTTCTAGCTTTGAGATGCTCTTGGATTCTTCTATTTTCATCTTTCAACAAATTTCTTGGAAAAATATTATTAGTTTGGAGAAAAATAATTTTCCAACAAGCTACAGTATTTACAGAGTGAGCCCTTATTCGATTGAAAGTCATGTATTGCTTCTTTTCTCACTGTCATTACAATTACGTGGAAAACATGAGGGACAGTAATAAACATAATTTGAATATGCTTTTCCAAGAAAATTAATGATGCAACAGTTTTAAGAACAAACATCAGTGTTCAAAAAATATTATTAGATACACCTAACTAATGGGGTAAAGTGGCCCAGAGCTGTTCTACGAACAAGCCATGCTCTGTATATTTCATATGAAAATATGTTGTTTCGTATGATACAATGATAAACAAATCAGTGTTTTCTACTTCTATTAACATTTTCCACAAGAAAAAAGCATTTTTGATCATTTTGTTCATACAGCTACACTAAAAGTCTCATGGATTTCAAAAACATTTTTTGATATCATATTCCAATCATATTATGAATAATGCAGATGATAAAATAAATTTAAAAATTCTGTTTTGAAGTTTGCTTTATTTTCAGTATTCATTTAAAAATTCATTTTTAAGTTTGGAAAATTCATTTAAATAAGTCTAAAATTATTGGATTTTAAGCATGAAGTGTTAATTTTCAATTTGTGTTTGTGAATAAGAGTGTGCAACTTCAATTGTAATTAGTGAAAACAAATTAGAAGTACCTAGTAGGTTATTTTTTTCATGTAAAATTATTGCAATGAATCTGAAAAGGTTTTAGTTTAATAAGAGTACCGATGGTCTATAATTTTGCAAATCTACTTGGCTGTGATTGGCTCAAATGGTTTTTGTTTTTTTCTAATAAGACTGCTGTCTAAAGTTTTATTTAAGAATCTGAATCTTCCCCTAAGATATTTTACTGAAGTATTTCCTTCCCTGATATATTTCCTCCCAAATACCCGACAAAACGTACCACCTAGCTTACTACTTAGGTCGGTATTTACCTGGGAAGGGTATGACAATAACTTCAAGATATTTTGGATAATCTAATATTAAAACTGACACTTTCACTTTTATATAATGTTTTACTCACATATTTTGAAGATGCTTGAGCAATGCATTTCACTTCTGAAAAGAAGCTTCGTCAGCCTTTTCTTCTTTTCAGAAGTGAAATGCATTCCTCAAGCATCTCCAATATATGTGAGTAAAACATTATATAAAAGTGAAATACAGTCAGTTTTAATATTAGATTGTTCATTAAGTATTTCGTCATGGAAAACATCACAGATATTTTGGATGCAACAAAACGTACCACTTGATAAATTGGAAAGGTTTTCCCGGTACCATACATATTTCAAATACTCGATGCTAGGTAATTGCTTTTTTTTTTTTTTTTTTTTTTTTTGTAGATTACGTCTTGGAGACTCCAGTTAAGGAGTATAAGACAAGTCAGATCAACAATATTATACACTAGATACCATAATTACTTCAATTAGTTGAGGTGAGGCTCTTAATTTTGATGTGAAAGGAACTCTTGTACACTATAAAAAGCTTTATCAACTAAATATTTCTTCAATTGTTTTTTAAATATTTCTATATTTTCATTGCTCTTTATGATTACCTGTGACAAGCAGTTTGGAACTAATATGGCGAAACTTTTCAAGGGTTAATGTAACGGGAAAACCTTTCCGTTTTAACGGTAGCTGATTTTAAACAATTTAAACACGTCAAAGTGATTATCAGCATAGCATGAATAAAGTAATAAAAATTCAGTATTTAAAATATGTACCGGGAAAACTCATCTCTTTCTATCAAGTGGTACGTTTTGTTGCAATGAAGTTAGTGGCAGACCCTTCGCAGGTACGGCCCAAGTTGTACGTTTTGTTGTTGAATGTCAAGTGGTGTCCTTTGTCTCTGGTTCGCTATGTCGTGCGTGTAGCCTGATTTCCTCCCAGCCGAAAGGTTGTCCCTCGGTTTTCGCCAGTTGGACATAACCCGATTCCCTCCCAGCAACCGCTCTATTCTCACTGTCTCCAACAACCCTTCCACATCAAAAATTTAAATTAACTCTTCAAATACACGAAGAAAACAGAAGATTATCGAAAAAAGAAATAAAAACAGAAAGAAATTGAAAAGTATAAATCTGGAACCATTACAAGAATGGAATATGTACAGCGAGTGTGCTACAAAATTGTTGCTTTTAGTATAAAAATACATATAATTGACGCAGCTGATAGACTGCAAAAATGTAGAATATATTGTAAATACTGCAACATTGACGCAGCTATCTTATAAACAGCCAAAACTTTAACACATATTTGAAGCAAACATCTAGAACTTTAATTTAAGTACTTTAATTTCAGTGATATTTCGGGAGGCAATCGGTGGGATAAGATCATTTCACTAACGGGAGGGAATCGGGCCATCACTTGATGAGTCACAATAGTAGCTTATTCAAACAAAAACCTGGTTATATTGGTAGGAAACTCTACAACAAGCTACTGCAGTTTTTAAAGTCTTGAAAATATAGAAATATTTAAAAAACAATTGAAAAAATATCTAGTTGATAAAGCTTTTTATAGTGTACAAGAGTTTCGTTCACATCAAAATTAAGCCTCACCCCAACTAATTGATATAGTAATTACGGTAACTAGTGTATAAGAGTATAATTGTTGATCTGACTTGTCTTATACTCCTTAACTGGAGTTTCCAAGATGTAATAAAAAAAAAAAAAAAAAAAAAAAAAAAAAAAATAGGACCTGTTCACGTCTGGGAGGGAATCAGGCTATGGCTGAGGTCATGGGAGGTAATCGGGCATAGGCCTATGTCGGGACACCTTTCCTCCCTCACTCCTAAACTGCCTCTAGGCAATAGAATAAGGAACAATAGATTGGAATGGGCAGACTTCAAACTTATCTCTCAAATTGAATGGAGCTCTGAACTTACACATTTTGCGAAGTAGTAACTTCAGTGAGGTATTGTTGGGACACACAATCCGCTAGGCAGTTACAACTCATTCCCTGTTGAATGTGATTGTAGAAATCCTTCTGTGTTGTTTCTGGAACTTCGTAGTTGAATAAATCTGCAAAAGAACAAGGATTAAAAGTGCATTAGTGCAATGGGAATCAGGGGTGAATCGAAAAATTTTCTCAGTGATATCAGCTGATAAACAATTTTGGGGATATTAAACAAAAATGTTCTCACCTATGTAAAAGCATTTTTTAAACAGTAATAGATTTCGAATTATCATTTTAGTTCCACCAATTTCCTTTATTTTAGTGTCAATTGAGGAAACCCCCTTATCCCCTGGATTCACGACTGCCGTGATAGGATTCATGTCCCAATGTAAACTAAAATGAAAAAAAAAATAAAAATAAAATTTAATATAAAAAAAACATGTTTATGTTCTTATGAGTTTATCCAGTCTTTCGTTCATTGATTATCTCTGGAAGATCCTTACATAAGGTTTTATTGGCTTTCCGTTTTGCTTTTCACCATTGTTCTTTTTTTGTATTTATGCTGCTGCTTGAAAATTGTACAAAAATACATTTTCTTACTCGCCATATGCGGTTTATTCTTGGTTATCATAATTTTATAATATGTAAAAACATTTATACAGTTTGATAAAACATATATGCACAATTTCTATTCATGTTGTAGGTACTGAATTCATGAATAGTCAAATGTAACATTGCTTGGATATTTCTGAATCAGGCCTGTTCAATAATAATAATTTTTTTTCAGAGGATGAAGCTCACATAGGTCTGAGACCTGTGCGTGGGTAATGAATTGGATGATGGTGATTGATGAGTTGGACCTACAGTTTCAGGTGGGTTCTGAACCAACGGGAAGTGATTTCTACTTCTATTCATTTATATTTATTTCCATTATATTATTATAATATGCAAACGAATTTCATTTTTATGGCACCTACTGTACTTGAATTTGTGACTACTGCAAAATCTTAAAAAGATCTCACTCTTCGATAGCGATTATAATTTTTAAATTTTTATGCATGTTAATTATTTTGAATTGAAATTATAGTGCTACAAAATGATAGTTATGTATCTTGAATGTTTTTAATTTATGTTTTAGGTAGCAATCATCATTGTTTAAATATTATCTTAAAAATTATAATTACAGCAATCATTATGATCATCATCATTGATTTTCATCTTGCAATTTTAGTGTTTATTATACATATTAGTATTCACATCATTGTCTTATTAATATTTTTTTTTTTGTATTCTACATCACCTGATTTCTACTTTTGGTCTTTGAAACACAAATAATGTGTCAAATAATATTAGTGTATTCATTGAATTCCTCTTCCATATGAAAAAGTAAAACTGGTCACTTACCATTGTATAAACTCAGACAAAGGAGTCCTTCAACTTTGCATGGTGGATACTCAGCATGATCTGAAAAATCATAACCAAATGCATAGTGAACCTATGTTGAATTTGAGATCAAATGAATATCGGTGACGTATTTTCAACGCTACTTAATATCATTTGGCATAATAGTTTAATAAATATGAATAAATTTAAAAACAATTTATTAATTTTTTTCTGTGGTTTTATCCTTACATACAAGAAGCGTTAGTTATCATCGATGTTAATGACAATTATAAAATAACACTTACAACAAGACTCATTTTTGTGAGTAGTATCGGACGCGTTTCAGGACCTGAGTTTCATCCTCAGCGAACATGCTCTGTTTATAGTCTGTTTATTTCTCTATTTGCTGAGGACTAAGGTCCTGAATAGTGTCCAACACTATCAAAAGAGTCAATGCTGTTGTAAATTCAAAATTAAATCGTCATTTTAACATCGATAAATAATTTTATTCTTCCAGAAACAAAAAAGTGCTTCCACAATTTAATGGGAACACCGAAAGCTGATCTTATGATCCAGTATGTGCAACCAGTGTTCACAAACATCTTCATAATTATATTTATGGAACTAAATATTGTAGGTATAATATAATAATATATAATATATATTATATTATATATTATATATAATAATTATATAATATATAATATATAATAATATAATAATATTAATGAATAATGTGATTTAATTTTATAAAATTCCTGGATTTCTTGTTCCATGATGAACTGCGTTGTTAATATTAACTTTTTAAGTGAATTCAACGACTTGCAGTCAAATTTTTATTAAGAATAAGTAGTATTTTACTTACTCTGTACTGTAGGCCGAACGTTTTCGAGTTGTTAAAACCCTAAAAGATGGGTTTTAACAACTCGAAAACGTTCGGCCTACGGAGTAAGTAAAATACTACTTATTCTTAATAAAAATTTGACTGCAAGTCGTTGAATTCACTTAAAAAGTTAATATTAATTATATATAATATAATATTACTGTATCTGAAATGTTGTTGTTATTTATTGGATAGCGTCTACGTAGGTTTGCATTAATCCTGTACAAAAGGAGGCAGTCCGAAATGAGTCAGTTTGGGGATTTTTATTGCAACCCCTTAAAAAACCTTGTCCACTCCACCTAATTGATAACTCCAATACAGGTAGCTATCCAATTATCTATTGCCTCCTTCTACTGGACTTCTAAATTCATACGTACATGGTTACTGATTGAAAAATTGTGTTTCAGGGGTTTTACCTCGTCATATAGGTGGATAAAATAGGAATAGCCGGTGGTTTTATGTGCCTGCCAAACAATGAGGGTAACACAAACGGTAACCCATTTTACGAGCACTTACAAGAGAATAGAGGCTCAGCTTAGATTGAAATTCCCTTTGCGTCGTTAAATTTCTCAGCAAGACTGGCTGCGTGAAGGGAATTACAGCATTACAGCCAGTACGGAAACTACAGTAACTGTGAAACGATGCTCTTGCCTCTCAGTGCAGTCTATCCTATTATTGCATTTTCTCTCATTCGTATCATTTTTTTCATTGGTTTCTAATCATGCTCCCTCTTTTTTTGTTTTTCTTTCCCTCACTGTAATAAATACTGCCTACTTTCCAGTCGAACCCGTAAAATCGAAATACCGTACGCCAGTCATAAAAAAGTCCAGAAAGTGTGGAAGCAAAGCATGTTGTGGGACCGGACTCCCCATCTACTCTATCATCTATTAGACCTACAATCTTGGTTCTGACTGGATGCTTGCAACAGAATACCATAACTTTGGATTTATCAATAGAAATTCGAAAATTATAATATTCACACAATTTATCTAGGAGGTGAACAGATCTCTGGAGCTTGTCTTCCTAAAAAGGTTCAATATTCTAAAATAAAATTCACCCACAGTCGGAATCGGCTAAAGGGACTATTTATTCAATCTAATATTAAAATTGACACTGTATTTCACTTTTAAATAATGTTTTACTCACATATATTGGAGATGCTTGAGGAATGCATTTCACTTCTGAAAAGAAGCTTCGTCAGCCTGAAATGCATTCCTCAAGCATCTCCAATATATGTGAGTAAAACATTATTTAAAAGTAAAATACAGTGTCAGTTTTAATATTAGATTGTTCATTAAGTATTTCGTCAAGGAAAACATCACACACTATTTATTACAAGTTAGTTTGAAGTGACTGACAATTGAATAAACTGACAAATATACATAAACAGAATTATTAATTTTGAATTCCTTTAATTGCTATTAGTTTATACTGAAGACTTCCGCAATGGCGGATATTGACAACAGTATTGAATAGCTGATGGAAATCGATGAATGCTACTGTACAAAAATATCAGTCACCACCGGGAATCGAACCACGGACCTCCCAATTGCCGGTCGGGTGCCTCAACCACTAGACCATGGAGACCTTTCTGCACAGCAGCATTCATTTTTAACTTGGCAGCATTCATTTTTAAGGCGCACGTCCGGCTATTGGGAGGTCCCCAATCGTGGTTCGATTCCCGGTGGTGACTGATATTTTTGTACAGTAGCATTCATCGATTTCCATCAGCTATTCAATACTGTTGTCAATATCCGCCATTGCGGAAGTCTTCAGTATAAACTAATAGCAATTAAAGGAATTCGAAATTAATAATTCTGTTTAACTATTTACTGTTATAATTATGTACATATAATTATAACAGTAAATCAGTAAATAACAGTATTATAACAGTAACAGTAAATCATCCAGTAAATCAAGTATCCAGACAAAAATTCGTTTCTTCAGCCATTTCTGCCTGTTTCGAACCTCATGTCCCTGCATCTTTATTTTAGACATCCCCGGTCTCTTTTGCCCAATGGGTTTTTCCTAAACACTTATTGCTTTGGTACCCGGTCTTCCCTCATTCGATTTATATGCTCATACCATTTCCGTCTGCTTTCAGATAACCTTTCATTTATAGAGGTTAAGTTGTTTTCTTATTTCTGAATAATCTTATCTACTAGAGCCATAGGAATTCTAGAGAAATCTTATCTTACCTAATTCTCAAACAAATTGTTCAAAGAATAATCATCCATGAATGAGAATTCGTCTTGCCAAGATTGGAATCTCAAGGGACACCAAGATACCATACAAATTCCTTATTTCGAGGATTTTGCTATTATTTGGGAGTTCATCGTATAGAAAATCTTACTGCATCTGGTAACCCACGCCAATCATACTAATATGGCTAAATTAAAGGGTTAATGCAGACTCAGTTAAGAAAAGGTAAAACTGTAATTTTATACGTTTTATAAATTAGCCTTAGCTTTAACTTATTCATAAACAATTCGAAAATAAGAATGAATTAAAACGTAAAATCCCGGTGGTGACTGATATTTTTGTACAGTAGCATTCATCGATTCCCATCAGCTTTTCAATGCTGTTGTCAATATCCGCCATTGCGGAAGTCTTCAGTATAATAGCAATTAAAGGAATTCGAAATTAATAAATTCTGAAAACGTAAAATGTTATATATATTCTATAAGGATATCGATATCCTACTGGTATGCTATTCGTCTTGATTGCGCTTAGGAATGTGAGAGGGGAAAAAATAAATTAATAAGTCCTACCTCAGCATCAGGAAGCTCCTCCATCCTGCCACTTCAGGGTATGAATGGACACTTTTCTCGACTCTGTAGCCTAATTGCTGAGATAAAAGCTTCTATTCGCCCAGCAAGATTCTGGCTATCACCCAAAATATCGACAACTTAATAAAGTTTGAAACTATGACAGTCACTGTGACCGTTTGTGACGGTCCTTATTAAGTTCCCGAAAATCTTGGGTTATAAACCAGGAACCACGCTCATATAGACGACAGAACCCTCATACTGGCTCTCCAGAGTCGGCTCCCGGACCAAAAATTTAATCAACTATTCATATGACCTTTCAATGACGGAAAAAGAAGCTTCAACCTTCACAACATAGATTAGTGACACGTTCTTTCTTATTTTATAAATTAAATACATTCGAACAATTCGATTGAATGTGCCACTATATATAGACATTTTCGATCTATGACCGTCATCTTTCATACAACACAAAAGTAAGCGATTTAAAAATGCTGAAGGTATTTAAAGAAACACATCGGTTCCCTTTTCTTAAATGAAGAGAAAGAATGATCGAAATCGAAAGTTTTCCAATTCAATAAAAATTGTCATTTACGACAATGTTTAATGAACTTTCCATCTCATTTCTCAAAATTACCTTTGGATACAAACAGAAAATCAGGCGAACAGTTGCAGAAGCGCACCGTGTAGCGTTGCCAGCAGTCCTGCTGACAGTTCTTGCTGAGGTAGCGGTGATTGGCCAGGCTCACACCTTCGTCCGAGTACAAACATTTGCGCAGCTCCGGCAGAATGCCGCGTACACGTTTTGTGGTGTAGATGGCGTCGCCCCACACACTGATTCCGGCGAAAGTGCCGGATGTCACCATCATACTGCCGCCGCTCGGAATTCCTTGCGGATTCCCAACCATTACCTGCAACGCAACGAAAACTGCTTTTTCCTACCGCGCTTCTGAACTATAATACTACCATGCCGGTAATGAATAAATGTAATAATTACTGGTAATAAATATGATAAATACGGTACATGAAAGTGCATAAAAAACTCAAGTGCTATGAGTACATATCAGAATGTTTGACAGTTATTACCATTGTTGATAAACTATTAGAGATCGGCCTGTAACCTGTAACTGATATAAGACATTTATTGTGGAAGTATTAATAATTATTCTTTAAAGTGATTGAACATTTTCATTTACGAAATCGGTACGGTACATATTTGTGTTAATTCTTGTGTGTTAGATCTGTGAAGTGTGTTATTGTGTAAATAAAGTTCTAGTTCTGATAGAACCCGTAACAATAGCTTCACTAAAAGCAATGGCTCTCATTAGGCGTGACTAGAATCAGGTGTAGAGTCAGCTGAAAGAAAATCAATCAAAATTCAAAATCAAAATTCTTATTCGCCACATTTCGCAAATCGAACAGAATTTTAAAATAAATATCTTACAGTTTAAAAAAAGCTTAATGCTAAAATAAGATTAGAGATATTTCTCATAATTTAAATGAGATTAACTTATAATTTAAATAGAAAATAAACTAATAAAAATAATAGATAATATTTTTCAGCTCAAAAGTTTTTATAGAAATTTAATATTATTAACTATTTTCAACTGTTTTAGTGTTTCGTTTAAGTGAACTTTAATAGTGGTCAAGTGAGAAGATTAATTTTATTATTTTTCGAGTGAAGGTTTTCAGCATATCTTAAATTTTTAGTTTGTGTTAACCTCAATGTTTTGGACAATGTCACATATATTCAAAATTTGTAAAGGGAGCAGTTTTGTACTTGAGTCTGTTGCACCTTCACACTCGTTGTAAATTTGTCACAATAAATAAATAATGTAACTCTGGTATTTTTAATGGCTTTTTTCCTTTAGTGAAAGCGTAAAAGGTCTCTTATCTCAATTCAAACATGAATTTTATTATTGATATAGATCATAAAAATATGTTTAATCAACCAATAAGGTGCTAGATTGTATTTAGAATGAAAAATTGAAGCAACAGATCTGGCTGAGTTCCATCCTCATAGAATGAGCAGTTGAAAGTAGCAATTTCCTGACAAAAAACTAATTTTGAAAAGTGCTTTTTATTTATTATGTGGCCTACAAAAACCACCATGCTTTGTAGAACCAGAAATTCACCGGTGATATTTTCATTTGCCATCCACCTATGCATTGTCCAAACATGGAAAATAAAATGAAAAAATTAGAGGAGTAACTTTTGCGGTCTTGAAAAGCTTTTAATGATAGCTACTCTGGTGAAATATATGGAGAATAAATGGAGTGTAATGAATGGAGTTCGTCTCATTATTTCAATTTTTATGACGTCACTCTTTTTTGAGCGTTTTAATTATCCATGACGAAATGTGAGGGCAAAAAAGAAGGAAAGTAGATCGAAAGAGTTGATGTGAATCAGGCAGGCTTCTTAATATCTTGACAACCAATTGGAATTTCTTGGAAGATGTAGAAATTTCTTGAAGCTTCACGTGCTGAAAACACTAATTGGTAGCGTTGTTTTGATTAGAATATTGGGAAAGGATTATTTCGGAAAAGAAAGAGTAATGAGGTAGGTATTGATTGGGGAAGGCTTCATGGAACTTGGGAAAATCCTTTAATGGAAATGCTGGAATTCTTTCTATAATATTAGAACTCTGTTGTAAGAGAATATTCTGAAAGGGGGTCGTTAGGTTAATTGTAAAGGTTTTTGAACGAAATGAGCAAAAGAGTATGAATGAATGAATGATTTATTTGCCACATAAAACAATACAATATATACACTTCATAGATATTACATTCACATACTGTGGCAATGAATAATTGTCACAAAAGAATTTAAATTAATAAATTATTGGAAACAATCATCTGAGAATTTATTTCTGAAGCACATTTCTCAGTCAAAAATTCAGATTATTATAGTTAAATAAATAGAATAAATTCAAGTAAACTGAAAAATGATAAATTGATTTGAATTAAATGACAATATGCTTCCAAGTGATTCAGATATAGAATTCAGAGATTGCTTTCTAAATAAAAAATCTAAAACAGCACTAAAAGGAATTGAGCATGAATATATTGAACCAAGAACAGCACAAAAACAAAGACCACCTCATCGAATCATAAATAAGTTTTATACGAGTTATAATTATTTGGATTTTGACAATGCAATTACAAAATTTCGACAAATTATCAAAAAAGTTCTTTTTTAAATTGAAATTTCGATTATTCTATATGATTTCTGCCGTACCTTGAGAACTTTTTAAGGGGATAGCTAAAAATCAGTACTGAACACAACATAGCTTATATTAGACCAAACATACATAATTTTGTTTTCTTTCTCTTCATTTTTGATTGAAATTTTGATGATTTGGTATGCATTTTTGTTATTATTGTATTTGCCTATTATTGAACAAATAGCAATTCAGAACATCAGAACATAAAGATTGTATCTAATACTCGATGATAATCATCATCATAAAACAAACAAATGTTGTGGAATGGTGGTTTTCACGCTGCTTGTAGATGGCATACACCATACCAATCAATCAAATCAATCAAAAATCGCTTTATTCCACAAATCAATAAAATAAATTACAATAGCACAGAAAAAAACTTTAAAATAACAATAGCTTTAAATATAAAAAAGTAAACATAGTTGAACATAATGGAATGAGCCTACATGGGCAACTATGGCTGGCCTGTGTGTAGATTTGAGTTGAAATAATTTGGATCATGTACTGTAAATCGAAATTGGACAGACAATAATTTGGATATAGTATATAGGAATTGGACAGACAGTGACGTTTTCAGTGGATTCAAGACAGATGAAGAGAATGGTGTAAGATAATTATATTAGATTCCTGGATTTCCTGTTCCATGACGAACTGCGTTGTTAATATTAACTTTTCAAGTGAATTAAACGACTTGCAGTCAAATTTTTATCAAAATAAGTAGTATTTCACTTACTTCTGTAGGCCGAACGTTTTCGAGTTGTTAAAGGCCTTGAAGATGGGTTATAACCACTCGAAAACGTTCGGCCTACAGAAGTAAGTGAAATACTACTTATTTTGATAAAAATTTGACTGCAAGTCGTTTAATTCACTTGAAAAGTTAAAATTATATTAGAATAAAGTTCTTGTTGATAATAAGAGCTATTGCCACACAGAAAATGATGAATTGGAACATGATAAATGAAAAAAATCAGTTGAAAAAAAAAGAAACAAGAAATGTAAGCGAGAGAGGAAGATCAAAGCAAAACAAAGAGTCAGTACAGTGAGGGGATGGACTCACAGTCGCAGTCAAGCCGGACACGTCCGCCCCCAGCCAAGACAAGTAACCCGGCCCTCTCAACATCAACTTCAAACATCCATCTTTTCAGTCTTTTTTTAAAAACAGGAAGAGAAACCGATGAAAAAATATTATCCTGTTAGGCGTAGATGCGATAATTGCGGTAAAGAACATGGGCTAGGAAGAAACAATTTGTGGTTGAAAATGATTTGGTTAGCTGGATGGTGTTAATTCCGACTGATGAAACATATCTTGTATTATGAGAGTGTGATGTAGATGCAAAAATTGTAACGTGGTGTTCATAAATATGGATTAGCAGATCTTTAACAAAACGTTTTTTCAAAGGCAATATTTCAATTTCTTGAATTTCTTGAGGGATATCTTCTACATTTTTGAAAGCCAGCCTTTAGTATTGACTTTTGAATAATTTAAAGCCTATTGATGTGTGTGCGATATAGGCTGCACCCCATGCAAGAATCCCCTAAGAGAGACGGGATTGAACAAAAGCGAAATATGCCGATTTTAGTTCACTGATATTAAGAATGTCTCCAAGGCGACTGAAAGCAAAAATATATTTTCGCAAAACATTTGAGAGAAAGTTTATATGGTCTGACCATTTCAGTCGTGTATCAAAGACTACACCCAAGTACTTGAATGAAGAAACCTGTTCTATATTTCCACATGCACAAGATCTGTTTGAATATTCATTACAATTATCAAATTTCCCAGATTGTAATCACCCTGAGGAGTCAGCGAAATTGGCATAAACTTTGTTTTTAAAATATTAAGAGATAAAATATTCTGATCCAGCCATTTCTTTAATATAGACAGATCAGAGAGTGAATTATTTCTTGCTTCAAATCATGTTTTGCCCTTAACAAAAATAAGAGTGTCATCGGCAAATAGAACCAAATCATGGACTCTATTTTTGTGATGGTGATTATCATCAAGCTCCATTGTGCAAGCTCCCTAATACAAGCGATCTTGTGTTCCGGACTGCTATTTATTCAGAAAAAAACATGAAGTTGATAAAAAAATAGGAATTCATACTTATTCATCAAACATTCTATTGGAAGTAGAATTATTACCAAAATTTGTAGAAATTTCGTATGATAGAACAATTTTGTTCACTGCATTAATTTTTATTTGTCCTACTCTCTAAAGCAAATATTCCATTAAAAAATTCATTTACCAAAATTTGCAAAAATACCATCTGATACAAACTGTCTTGTTTCCTGAATTGATAATTGTCATAAAAAGCCAGAAAGAAGAGAAACATATTTCTATCCACTGTCTGTTGTTTCAATAGTACTTTCGTTTAAATTGATAGCAAGCGCTTTTTGATTTTTTATTTATTGCTGATGATGCCCACATGAGCCCGAGACTTGTGCGTGGGTAATGAGGTGAATGATTACACATAAATGGCAGACGGTGGAACGGGATTCGAACCCACGACTGTTTACTCCACCTGTTCTTCCCCTCACCTTGAAGTCATCTAGAATGTTCCAGTCAACTTTTATATGTGTAAATAGAAAGATCTCGAAAGTTATAAACTTTTCTAGTGTTTCTTGGAATTTCACAGACACTTATATGAGCGGATGTTCTTGTAAACAAGCAGCGCAGTTATTGTTCTAACTTCATAACGAGTGGCAGTCCCGGAGACAGTTTATATAGACCGTGAAATTACGTGACCGTTTATACAGACAGTGGTATACGAACGTGTTAAAGTGATAAAAGCAGTGTACTATTCAGACTTCCTTTACTGTTTATACAGTGACGGACTGTGCTTTGTAAGTGTTTATTTATTAATTAAGAGTTTAATTGTTTTTATAGACTATTATAGACGTCTCTATTTACAACATTGAATAGTTTATTGAACAGTTATTTATTAAATACAGATCAATACAGTGAAATTCGTTCATGGATTCTATATTTTTTTCTTGATTATTTTTTGTACAGTGAGCAAACTCATTATTAGCTGAACGTTATTGATCAATTTGTTTCTTATTGATTTTTCTTGAGTGTTTTAAGTGTCACCAGCATTATTTTAGTGACTCAACATTATTATTTATCTTACAGAAAAATATATCAAACTGTAAAAGAAACCAAAATTCAATTAAAAAAAAAGGGAGACTTCATTGAGAAATCGAATTTTTTTGTAGTTTCGCATGATGAAAAATAAAGGCCATCTGGTTTTTGGTTTTCATAGGTTAGGGTTGTTATCATCATTATTGTATGCTTCAGTGTAAGTAACCTGAATTTCTTGAAACATTTTGATATATCAAAAAATAATTAATAAAAACTTAAAAAAACACTTCTAAGTGGAAATGACTCACATTATGGCATGACGGCCGTTTCACACTGTTGTCAAGAGTATCAGACGACCCACAGTGTACTGTGGGTTGTCTAATCATGCTCTTGACAAAAGAGTGAAACGGCCGTCACGCCATATCGTGAGTCATCATTTCCACTTAAAGTGTTTTTTAAATTTTATATTATACAGGGTGTTTTGGAACTCTCTACCAATACTTCAAGGCAGTGTTTCTGGACCACTAACAAAAGTAAATATCGTAATAAAAATTTTCTAAAATCCCCAGGTACTCACACAGCCGCCATTTTGTTTTTTCACTCATTATTTTTTATTCGAACACCTCTGAATGTATAATTTTGAAATTTTGCAAACAGCTTTATAACAATGAAAAAAATCATTAAAAAATCAATCAAAATTTTCCGACACCAAAAAACAAAATGGCGGCCATTTAAAATCTTTAAACAGGATTAAATTAATAATGGCTGATGATATCAAAATTTGACTAGAATAATGTTTTTTTTTTAAATATTTTTACTGTAAATCCAACGATACCTCATTTTTCAAGATTGGCCAACAATTAACAGAGATATGCTACTTCTTAGGGTGTGCAGTGGTTGGAAGCGAAAAACTGCAACCCGTTCTCAACCACCGAACACCCTAAGAAGTAGCATATCTTTGTTAATTGTTGGCCAATCTTGAAAAATGAGGTATCGTTGGATTTGCAATAAAAATATCTAAAAAACGTTATTCTAGTCAAATTTTGATATCATCAGCCATTATTAATTTAATCCTGTTCAAAGATTTTAAATGGCCGCCATTTTGTTTTTTGATGTCGGAAAATTTTGATTGATTTTTTAAAGATTGTTTTAATTGTTATAAAGCTGTTTGCAAAATTTCAAAATTATACATCCAGTGGTGTTCGAATAAAAAAATAATGAGTGAAAAATGAAGAATAATACTAGCAAGGAAACCAGGATGAAGTTCTATAGAACGATGGCAGCACCAACCTTGTTATATGGCAGTGAAACGTGGGTGCTATCCAAGCGGGATGAGAGCAGATTGCAGGCATCAGAAATGAGATTTCTCCGTAAAACTTATGGATGTAGCAGAGAAGACCGCTACAGGAATACGGACATAAGGGCACAGCTTAACATCTTTTCCATAAGAGACAGGATAACGGGAAATAGAGATGAATGGTTCAAACATGTGAATAGGATGAGCGATGACCGGATCCCCAAGCAGGCCCTTATGTATAAGCCAGTCGGGAGGAGAGATCGGGGACGCCCCAGGAAAAGATGGACAGATTGCAGAGGCGCAGATGAGGTTCGGAACAGGCAGTAATGCCTAAACCGTGAAAGGAAGAAGAAGAAGAAGAAGAAGAAGATGAGTGAAAAAAACAAAATGGCGGCTGTGTGAGTAACTGGGGATTTTAGAAAAAAAAATTACGATATTTATTTTTGTTAGTGTTCCAGAAACACTACCTAGGAGTATTGGTAGAGAGTTCTGAAACACCCTGTATATTAGTGGAAACAAAATGAATCTTTAACTCTGTGATGTTTTCCATGACAAAATACTTAATGAACAATCTTATATTAAAACTGACACTGTATTTCACTTTTATATAATGTTTTACTCACATTATATATTGGAGATGTTTGAGGAATACATTTCACTTCTGAAAAGAAGTGAGGCTAATGAAGCTTCTTTTCAAAAGTGAAATGCATTCCTCAAACATCTCCAATATAAGTGAGTAAAACATTATATAAAAGTGAAATACAGTGTCAGTTTTAATATAAGATTGAATCTTCAACATCACAAAAAATAATTTATTGTTAATGTAACCAAAAATATGGGAGAAATTAGGTTTCCATACCAGTATACCAGGCTGTGTTACAATGCTAGGTGGTAGTTCAGCCCTTGAAGGTACGTTGACAGTGACCCGGAGACCCGTCCACGGTCCCGCTCCGGCTGTCCGACGTGGTCTCAGCTCCCTCGTCTCTAGTTCGGCACTTTCCTTTTCTTCTTCCGAAACAAAAGTGACATTCTTGAGGAGATCGCTGTCTTCGACTACCGAAGCTTCCGGCTGCACCCAGTAAGGCTGGTCGTCATCCAGACCATAGTTAGAACTGTACCTGAAGATCACACTTTTCACCTTGATTCATACTTCATAACCGGAGTATACAGCTGGTAGCACAAAAGCCACTTAAATTTAATCTCTGTAGAATGACGTCATTCTAGGAAGATTAAATTTAATGGAAAAAATGTAGTTGCACAAAACACAATTAAAAGCGATAACGCCGATTAGACTAACCGGCGAAAGAGATACTTAACCACCCGATCACTGAGAATTAAATTTCATGAACTCCCGTTAAGTTACATTTTATATGTTATGTTTATTGTACCTACCAGAACACGGAACTGCAAATTAGGTCGTAGGCGTTAAAAATATTTCAAAATGAATAAAATCTATTATTACTACTGTACAATAATATTGAGATAGCTGAATAATTACTCAAATAATTCACAATTAAATGATTCTATTTCATATTCTTTCTCAACTTCAGAATCAGCTGTGTTGATCAAGTTACAGTTACACCAGCACGGTTTCAATAAGACCCTGTCAGGTTCTTAATAAGATTGTATGAAGATCTGTTTAGGGAAAGACTTCAGAATATTGAACAATCGAACTGATGACTTACTAAACAAGATTAAATCTATTATGTGGATTATCGTTAAGGTGAAATAAATTCACTTAGGGCCTAAAAAAGAATAATTTCCAGTTGATGTTAGAAGAATTAGTGGCTAGGAAACTTTTTTTGGTATTTTGATAGCATTATGCAAGCAGTAGGCCTACTTTAAAAGCAACACATTATTATCAGTAAGTATATGCATAGATCAGGGAGTAAGGTTGGGTTAGGTTCGTCTATGGTACAGGAAAGTAGGATCGTTGTGAGAGAAGTCCACTAGAATAATTAGTGAACCTGACAACACGGATTCAAGGCTACAAACCCTTGACAGCACAAGAGTCTAGTAGGGCAGCCCTTCTTGATAACAAGATTAACTCCAAAATCGCATTGAGAGTTTCGCTGTTAAGATGACAGCATTCCAATGCTCCGGTAAATTGAATGAAATCTTTAATGAATAATAAGACAAAATTGTCACAACCACATTTATTAGAACTTTGAGAAACTAGTTTTGGTTATTATACCATTATCAATCTCAATTAAACTCATTCCATTATTATTGTTATACCATTATCAATCTCAATCAAACAATAAGTTTATTGTTTTATTGTATTGTTTATTGTATTCAATTAACTTATTGTTTGATTGGGATTGATAATGGTATAACAACCGAAACTAGTTTCTTAAAGTTTTAATAAATGTGGTTGTGACAATTTCGTCTTATTATTCATTATCAGTGGCGTACCGATAATGGAGCGAGTGGAGCAGTCGCTCCAGGGCGCAAGGCTCTGAGGGGCGCACCGTTCTTGAGAGAAAATTGCGTTTTACTTATAAAAAATGTATTAATATAATGAAGGCCAAAAGGGTGAAATGCAGTACAATTTAAAAAAATCGTATGCATACATCTCTGCGCATTACTAAAAGGAACATTCATGTCAAATTTAAAAGAAATCGGTTCACGGGTTTAGCCATAAATGCGTTACAAACAGACAGAATGCAAAACGATCGAGTCAAAAGAAGCAAATACCCACATAGCAAGAAAGATTGCAACAAGCCTTGATTTACAATTTGCCAACAGTTGTCACATTGGAATCCAACTGAAATAGAATGCATTTAACTTGTCATTGTCAATTCGCTTGAAAACCCTTGAATACACAAGGGTGAAAAAATCCTATATATATGTATCAAGTCCCCATATATATATTTGAGCATTCACCCTTTACCACTCTTCTACCTGAAGCCTGTTTCATAATAAAGGACGGCATTGTGTTACTGTATGACTTTCGCATGCGCACACTCACTCCACCCCCCATCCCTACAACCTTACTACATTCCTATACATTCAAGCATTTCACTTCTCAATATTGGTGATAAATAAGAAGTCGTCCTATACCGCTTCTGTGAAGGAAGTCAGTACTAACGTCACATTTAAGAAGCTGAGCGCCAATGTTTGAATTCTGAAGGAAAGAAAGGAATTCTTGGATTTCTTGTTCCATAACGATCTGCGTTGTTAAATTTACAACACAAATAAAGGAGTTTAACATTTAGAAAGTGAGCAGAGTCAATACATTGCAGCACTACGATGTCAGTTTGTTACTTTACAAATATCAGTACAGTCAAACATACAAAATGACTGAGAACTTCCAATTGTAGTGGACCGACTCTCACCACTCTCATCTATCACCATATATACCACCTAAAAGTCAATGAATTTGATGTCAACTTTTAACTCAACCTAATTTTATAATTATTTTATCAATGTATTCAACTAACGAATGCTGAAAATTTATCAAGTTGGATATTCTATTCATAAATGAATGTAAAATAATTTCCTAGATTCGCGTTTGTACTCGCTTGATACATGCTGCACTCTTGATTAAAATAATTCTTGGTTTCAATTTTCACAAAATTAAAAATGAGCTAAAAATTCTTGAAGAGCTACAAAATTCAATATTTCTCCATGCACAAACTGATGATTCTTCAACATAGAAATTACCGTATTCAAAATAATTTTATTAAATAATAATTATTCAATTCAGATTTTCAATATTTTTATTCTTAACTTTTCATGTGAAATTTAACGACATGCAGTCAAATATTTGTTAAGAATAAGTATAATAACTCACTTAAACTGGCCGAGTACTTTCGAATCTATGAGATCCATCATCAGAGGCCTCTGATGATGGATCTCATAGATTCGAAAGTACTCGGCCAGTTTAAGTGAGTTATTATACTTATTCTTAACAAATATTTGACTGCATGTCGTTAAATTTCACATGAAAAGTTAATATTAACACGCAGTTCGTCATGGAACAAGAAATCCAGGAATTTTTATTCTCTAATCGGGGGGCGGAAACGTATTCATCTGATCCAGTAGCGAATCAAACATTTTGATATGATGGTGGGGGGTGTTATCGGTGATTTTGGGGCCCTCCCGGGGGGGGGGGGGTATGAAATACCTCCCAGCGAGGGTGGTCCGGAGGTCCTCCCCCAGGAAAGTTTTGATAAATAGTCCCTTTAAAATTATTTTAACAGATTTTTTTTTGTAGATTACGTCTTGGAGACTCCAGTTAAGGAGTATAAGACAAGTCAGATCAACAATATTATACACTAGATACCATAATTACTTCAATTAGTTGAGGTGAGGCTTAATTTTGATGTGAAAGGAACTCTTGTACACTATAAAAAGCTTTATCATCTAAATAATTCTTCAATTGTTTTTTAAATATTTCTATATTTTCAAGACTCTTCAAAAACTGCGGTAGCTTGTTGTAGAATTTCCTACCAATATAACTAGGTTTTTGTTTGATTCTAGATTCTAGATTCTAGACTCATGACTAGAAAAGCTTAAACTCATTAATTTTAGTCCAGATTATTGGATTTTTTTAAATTTTTATGCTGAAAACTTGATTTGAGGCTCAAAAACAGTAATTTTTATGAGTATCTATTAAAATGAAGACTATAAATGTGGAAGCTTAAATTTAATAAATAATTTATTTCATGAATCGCTTGTTTAAGAACTTGAACCCACTTTTTGGGTTAAAAAATACTACTTTTATAGTGCCAATTTAACAAGTTATAGTGGTTTCAAATTATTATTATAATCAGATTTGACGTTTCTTCCCTGGAGAAAATTTTTTTTAGGTCTTGAAAGTGCAACTCTAAGCTTTTTTGTGGTAATCAACCTCTTCCCTCATATTATTTGTTGATTGATTCATGGTATGACAAATTTTAGGGGGAGATTCCATCAACACCTCCCCCCACGAAGTTCAATCCTGGCTAGGCCACTGGTGTTGGGGCGCCTTGGTTATCAATAAAATGAGATTAAATCTGAACAGTGTCAGAAATGAGCATTTGAAGCCTGGCTGCAAAATATTAAGTGATCTTTTTCCTTTCAGGCCTACTGTATCAACTTCATGCAAGTGGCCAGAGGGCCCTTCAAACCCATGAAAAGAAAATACTTATTGTCAAAGTCCATAGTCTTTTCTCCCTCTTACTTATCTATCATGTTAAAATAATTTTGTGAATTGTGTATTACTTAGCAGTAATGTCAAAATAATATCAGAAATAATCATTTAAGTAGCCTACAGTCAATACATGAGCTATATGTGGAATGAAAGTCAGTTAATATAATCAACATAATAGAATAATCTATACAATATAATATGCATTATATATTTATATACAGTGCACTAGTCAGTGGCATGTCATGTAGCTAAACCTGTTACAAATGCGACTGAGCTGCAATTTCGGTACATGAAAAACTAATAGCTACCCTAAACCCTTATACCAGATGCAGATGCAATTTAAAATAGTAATAACCAGGTGATTGGAAGCTGTTTTTGGTTTGTTGCTGAAGTGTGAGAGGAGGGAGTGAGAGAGAAGAAAGAGCGCGTGACAGTGAGAGAAAAATTTGTACACCAATGTAGGCAATAAAGACAGAATGGAAATACCGAGAACCAAACTATTCTCTGTCAAACCGAAAACCGTTCGAGTAAAGGCTGGCAAGGCAGGTAACTGATGATGGGAAAGGGGTGAATGGGGGTAGGGTGGCTGCTATTTTGGGAAGTAGTTGGGGGGTGTGTGTTGTCAGGCCCATTGTAACATACTGAAGATTCTATCCAAGAGGCAGCAACTAATTCCTTCATTGTTTTGTTCCCGCCAACACTTGAGGATTTTCAGACTCTTCACCTTTGGTAAAATTAAACACAAAATAACTGACCATTTCTAGTTCCGACTTGCTAGGCGAAAGTATTAAATTTGTGAAGTGAGCTCCGACAAGTTGTTCCTGTTTTTTGTATAATACTACCCAGACAAGAACGAGTAGCACATTGAGTACGGTAAGTACAACTTGTAGCCTGGATAATAACTAATTATTAGTAATTATATAACTAACTAATATAGTGAAGTCAACATACGTTTATAAATAAACTATGTATTTCATCTAAGTTTATTAAATTTGTTTGCTTTTGGGAGAGTGAAGGGATTGGTGTGTTAATTATAGAGAAAATATAAAAAACCAGGTGCGCGGGTCTCAAAAAATAACCAGTTTAGTATAATACTTTTTTGGTTAAATTCTTATTAATGGAGACTGCAAGTTGCATGTAGAATATACGGTACCGTATTGAAAAATTAGGGTCTTCATCTACAATAGGCTACTTCATGGAACATTTGTCCAATAAGAAATAGTTTTTTATTTCATGTAGCATACAAATTAATTGTACAGTAGATCGAAAAACTACTAATAAATACACAGCATCAATCAGTTAAATACATTTTTTTTCAATTGAACACACAGAACGTCTGCAGTATTTTAATTGCTACTTGAATATTTTTGCGAATAATTTTAAACGTAAAGGCGGTACAAAACTTTGTTTTTCTAAAACCTTTCCGTAATTATTTCAAACTAAATAATGCAACCTTTGGTCATAAATTTTTCTCATAGTTATAGTTAGTTGGTCATAGTTATTTTTTGAAAGATGACTACCAGTATGTGGGCTATCGAACATAATAAAAATAAATGAGTTCAAACATGAATAATTGTTGAAAATACTCTACTCTCTGGTGAATTCAACATTTACTTATCCGTGTGATAGCTATTTCGAATTGTTCTAAATCTAATGCTTCCTCAGATACGGTTGGAGATTACTGAATCGGGTCTTGAAAATTGGGCTTTGAAACATGTAAAACTTTCTTCAAAGCCCAATACTCAAAACCTGATTAAATAGACCTCCAACTGTGATTGAGGAAGCATTACAACAATGTGGAATAGATATCACACGATTAAGTAAGAGTTCAGTTTATTAGTAAAGTATTTCCAACTAATATTTATGTTTAAATTTCAAGTGTAAAAGTAATATGAAAACATCAAATAAATGGATTTATTAATGAAACTAAAGAGCTATTATAAATGGTTACCTAATTATTGATGTATTCACTGAAGTATTGATTGAATTGATAATAATTTTCCATTAAAGCTGTGAACACAACTGCTTTGTTGATAAATCTATTGAGTTGAATGAATTTATTTCTGTCACCCAACTTTTATGGATTGAATAGTGCGAGAAAAGTTGACAGTACGTGACCTGCAATTGAATCTACTAATAAAAGTTACCGTATTAGTTATTTTATTTATAGCAGTTTAATTTATTTGTTTCTCACGACAAATATATTGGTAAATTTCGGGTTGAAAAAAATATTTAAAAAAATTTTTTAATTGAGAAATGAATAGGCCATGTCATTGACTCCCTGCAATCGATTATCCCGTATTTTCATGTGTGTTCCTCGTCTTTCTTAGTAATGGCGAAGGTGATATTGTGGAAGGTATCCATAATGAAAAATAAGACGAAATTGTCACAACCACATTTATTAAAAACTTCGAGAAACTAGTTTCGGTTGTTACACCATTATCAATCTTAATCAAACTCAGATATTGATTGAGATTGATAATGGTGTAACAACCGAAACTAGTTTCTCGAAGTTTTTAATAAATGTGGTTGTGACAATTTTGTCTTATTTTTCATTGTGTTCCTCGTCATTTATTTGTGATGAGGAGCTGAGAATATGATTGATTGGGTATCTCCGAAGAGCCAAGGGATGAATAAATTATTTATGGGATATATAAAAAATATTATATTAAAAAAATATATTTACGAATAAACTTGATTTATAACAATTATTAAGAGCCTATCAAGCAGAACATATCAATATACAGTATAAACATTTTTCAGATGTATGCTGTATGCAAACTCCCAGATGGAGGATTGGTGATTGTGCACGGTGGCTAGTGGACAGCAATACAGCGACATTTTATCCATCTAAGTCACAAAGCAGAAATATAACAGCATTGTTGAAAAAATGTATGGAGCCCAATTATGACCAGTGTGACAAGTATCCAGTGGCAGCCATGGAGTTATAAGGTAAATTTGCTTATTTTTTAAAACAAATTTTTTTTAGAAGATGAAACCCACATAAATCTGAGACCTGTGCGTGGTGATTGATGAGTTAGACCTACAGTTTTAGGTGGGTTCCAAACCACCAGGAAGTGATTTTACAGCAATTGATATATAGTTACATTTACCATGATGCATTCCACGTGAAGCGCATGACAGTGGCTACAGTGTTTACCATTTTGATGAAGTGTTTGCTTATTATTATGTATTCATCTTGAATCTATTCCTAAAAGATACATATACGAATGTGCTATTATATAATATATGCTAATAGATAAATATGATAATATGCTAATAGATCTTATAGGCTGAACATACATTTATATGATATCACATAAATTACTAGCCGGCAGGCTCGCTTCGCTTGCCTTCACCGTTTAAACACTTCAATAGATGAAAAAATACTTTCTCACCTAATTAACAAAATTGGATATTACAATCTAGATAACCACGCTTTGCAATATCAACTGCATTCATAAATCATCTTTAAATCCATCAAAATGTCCACAGATTATTTATACAGAAAATATTATATTATTTGAAAGTGTTTGGTGAAAGGAGTATTAGTTGTGCATACCATACATATTTATGGTATACATAAATATACAATATAGTGGCCATTTTTATTTTACCAGAATATCAATATCATGATCTCAATATTCTGGTGAGAAAAAAAATCGCAGTTATCAAAGACGCAGTTATTCGTATCTAACAACAAACAAAATTTATGCTACTCTACTCGTTAACTGTATATCTGTTTATTTCACAAAACAAAATAAATTTTTATCACGTCACCTAGCCATTTCTATTAGACATTAAAGTCATACATCTGTAGAGACTATTATATTGTTCCAAATATACGGCGGACCGCTTGGCGCAGTTGGTTGGGGCGTCGCAACTTCAACTTGCTGTCGTCTAAGTGGTCGTGGGTTCGAATCCCGCTCCACCATCAGGCATTTATGTGTAATCATTCATCTCATTACCCACGCACAAGTCTCGGACTCATGTGGGCATTAGCAATAAAAAAAAAAAAATAGCTGATTCATAAATTTTATCTCAAAATGCCTTTCACATTTCAGATAAATCAATTCATAGAATAATTAAATATGTAGGTACCATATACAAAATTATTTACTCAGTAATAAATCTTTATTTTACTAAATTGGAAAACTATTCAGTTCCTCTTAGGAAAAACTGTTATTCTCATGAATATCTCTGAGCCTTGATGTGGGCTCGACTAGAAGAATAAAAGGGGCTGAGAGCTATCCTGAGATGTAGCCTACTACATGTATATTGAAATCTGATGCTGATCCCATATTATGATGGAATAGTCCAACATAAATCATATGTTTTGTAGAAGAAGGTCAGAGTGCCTTTCCTTTTATCCTTTTAAATTAATATCCAATAAATGCAAGCACATTTTTTAAGTCCATACACATACATTGCTGCACATTCCCAAAAGGAACATCGATGCAAAATTTCTATGGTTGATGAACTGGCAATGCAATTTTCATAAACTGGAAAAGTAGTGATGACTGGGAAGATGAAAGTTGCATTTGGCAGAACTGATGTCGCTAAATGTGTTATGAGTGTATTACATTTATATAATTCATCATATTATGATAAATATAGTCTTAAATAAGAGTGGCTGAAGTCTAGCCCTTTAGTAAGGTGGCTTTAGTGACAAAGTCATATAAAAAAAAACAACATAATTTGTCAACTAATAAAGTGGAAATGTCTGATTCCATCATAGATTTGAGTAGCAGAAGCGTTTTGAGCTACACTTTTCACACCATTAGAGCTTGACACAACTAGTCTGTACTAAACACTGAAGATGATAGAGCATAATCTTGAAACCCATTTATGACTGAATGTTTTATTCATTTATGAAGGCTGTGCGCAGGGTTTTGGGTCTAATTTTTTTTTCAAAGTTTATTCTATTGGATATTTTTAAGGTATCGAAATGTTGACTATTACTATGAGAGATTATTTTTTTCATCAAATATTTTATGGAATATGGGAGTTCAAAGTTGAATTTTTTGGTTTTTGGGGGCAATTGATCTCCCCTACAAGTTATTTTAAACTCTTGGTAATTTTGTTTTTAAATGAAAGACCCATTGAGGAACAAAATGACATATTTTTTATTCCAATCAAACAAGTTTTCTCAAAATAAATTTTTTAAAATATGCAAAAAATTTCAGTTTTTCAAAAAATTATTTTGAAAAGACCAATTGTTAAATTGAAAGAAAAAATGTGTCATTCTTTTACCCAAGGTGTCTTCCAGTCATAAAAAAATTATAAAATGTTTAAAATAACTTTGTAGGTGAGTTCAATTGCCCCAAAAACCGAAAAAATTCAACTTTGAACTCCCATATTACATAAAACATTTGATGAAAAAATAATTTCTTGTGGCAATAGGTAGCATTTCAATACCTAAAAAATATCCAATACAATAAACTTTGAAAAAAAATTATGACCCAAAACCCTGCGCATAGCCTTATAGTAGCATGTATTGTATTAGGTATCATTTTGAATTTGGTAGAATAGAGCCAATAGTTCAATAATGTGAGCCTCTTTATTGTACTGTATTCACGCACAAAAATATATTTAATGGTGATGTTGGTGCATTCTTAGAACTAACCTATTGCAGATGCTTTATGACAAGAAGAAATTAGTAGCCGATTAACTCAAATTCTATACTCTATATATCTAATTACTCTCAATGATTTCTGAGAGTTCACCCTAAAATAAATATATTTTTTACTTTTCCATTTCCAGTTTACCTATATTCTCTGTATTTCAACCAAAAGTGGCTTCATAGAAAGGTTTCATGAAGTTTGATATGAAAAAAATTAAGAAATGTTGATGATATTGGTTTTTTTTGTTTGCAGTTGCTGTCTAAGGGCTTTTTGGAGAGAGTGCAAACCAGTTAGAATGGCATCTTTCGGCTGCAAAATGGATCCAGCATGCTAAAGCAAGAGTGGAAAGGAAGTAAAATACATTTTAAAGCTATTTTTATCCATCCTCATAATCTTGAGACTTTCCATGAGTCATCAAATGAGTTTCATGAGTTGTTTTGAAAATTTTGATGATTGGACACATAAGCCTGTAAATTGTACATGGTTGATGAGATAAAAAACTTTATTTAGCGGAATTGGAAATTGAACTTTGACAAGTGATAGCCGAGTGCCGTAGCAGGTATCTGTTTAATCAGAGATACACTACGAAACTCCTGGGCGTTCTTTGTAAGCGTGACTGATTGGATTGGCCAGCAAAAAAGTATCTTTTCTCTGCTGTAAAATCACTTCCCGTTGGTTCGGGACCCACCTAAAACTGTAGGTCCAACTCATCATTCACCATCATCCAATTTATTATCCACGCACAGGTCTCAGACCTATGTGGGCTTCGACTTCCGAAAAAAAAAACTACTGTTAATGAGTTTAATTTCCAACTGTGCTAGGCACCATTTTTTCATTTCATCTGCCATGTATAATCTATACTAAACTTAGTCACTTATTTAGTCAGATCATGTGGTTACAGTGGATACAGTGGTTCCCAAACTTTTTTGCCTCATGGACCCCTTGCCGTAATTTTCGTTTTTAAGTTTACCTTCTGTATAAATGTTATCATTTTTTCCTAATTCATCAGTTGGAATGTGATTTTGATCGCTGGTAGGGTCGGCCCACTACCACTGACAAATAGATTCTAATTATGCATTGCAGTGCAGTAAACGATAAAAAACATGTGTCTAAACTTAGTACATTTTTGCTATGTAATCGAATTTGAATTTAAACTAAACAAATAGTATGATATACCTTGTTATTATTAGTTATAGCAAAATAAATTAGTGGAACTCAAGAAGTAAATGACTAATGACTGTATGTTATCAAGCAACATTGCCTCCTTTAAAACCAAATATGAAATCTCCGTTATTTTTTAAATGCCTTCATGCCATAATAATTATTATTTAGAAGGGTATACTGTATGTGCATATTTATAAAATACTATTATGCAAGTATATATACCATATATCACATGTACCCGATCACCCAAACCAAAGACATTCGCTATTGTGGATCCTCATTAACATATCATGGACCCCCAATCTTATTTTTTACTGGCATGTACCCCTGGCAGATCCCCGTGGACCCCAGGGGGTACACATGGACCACTTTTGGAACCACTGGTATAAAAGCTATAAAATTATTCTTGAAAATTGTTTAGAATGGCATGGAGAGTAAGACCTACATGAATAATTAATAATAATTTAATTTCTTGTCTTTAGATAAGTTTTATTTCACTCTAGGACTTTATTAATTCTTGGATTTCTTGTTCCATGACGAACTGCGTTGTTAATATTAACTTTTCATGTGAAATTTAACGACTTGCAGTCAAATATTTGTTAAGAATAAGTATAATAACTCACTTAATCTGGCCGAGTACTTTCGAATCTATGAGATCCATCTTCAGAGGCGTGGGTTCCTAGATCATCATGTCAGTTTTTTGGTTAGAAGTGTTGTGGTTTTTGTAAAATGTGATCAAAAAGTTTGTGAGATTTAAAATTTAGTTGTTCATTGAGAATGTTTTGTTTATTGTGTTATTTGTTTATAAGTGAGTTATTATACTTATTCTTAACAAATATTTGACTGCAAGTCGTTAAATTTCACATAAAAAGTTAACTTTATTAATGTTACTGTAATCGGATATTTCTCTATGGATAGATGCACAATGCGCGCTCCTTGCTGCAGTTTGAATTAATGTGAAAGACTTGATGCAGTTTGAACTTCCTGAAAACTCTTTCTGCATACTAGCAGATAGAAGTCTGAGAATTTTATTCATATTTAGTTGTGTTTAGATCATTAACAATATAATTTGATCAAATTTGGGACCAATTTCAGTTTTTTTATATATCAGTTGTTGATACTAATTCCCCCAAAAATATGATATTGTTTATTCAACATCAAATTTTTCAATAATGAGTGTCTAGTCATTTATACTTTTGAATAACTAGCACACTTGAAATGAAATACTAAATAGCACACTTTTCCAATTTTACAGGTCCAAAAATCATACTGTAGTTGTGATAGGGATGGCAGAGCTGAATCAGGATGAAGAAGAACTGCGAGTTGAAACACCAGCTTGAATTTTTCATTGTATATTCCTAGTTTGATTTCCATAGTTTTATTGTTTAATTTTGTTTATTATTGCTTTAAACAACTATTTTCGTGATCTGCTGTATAACTATTCATATCTAGAAACTTGCTGTGCAGAACTGACCTTTTTGAGTCATGGCGGATGCCTTTCAAAATATGTACTTTCTCAGTGCTTGGTTGCAGACTCACTCGCCTATCTGTCCAAGCCTGTTCTTCAATAAGACGTGTTATAATTTATAACTATTACATCAATAATAGTCTTTTCACAGTTAATTGATAACCCGAGCCTATATGAGCTGCATTAACACTCTTTTTTCAATGAATATTATAGATTTTGTATTGGTTTACCATAAAACATCTGTAAAAGATTTGGAAAATTTCCTACAGTGATTTCATGTCATCTAAAATGCCCATTACAAAAATATAGTTTGTTTCTTAGCTGTTTTCATATAAACAGGAAGGATGATGACTACTTTAATCAACATCTTGTTTTATACCTTATAATGTAGTACTGTATTGTGAGCAAGTATTGTATATTGTAGATTTTCAACTATTTATGTTGTATATTGGATAGTTATGAAATACATATTTTTCTAACAGTTATTCCTCTAATAATTTTCTGACTCACCTCTCCAATTGCTCCTATATAATCAAAATTAAATAATGATTCCAGATGGTATGTGATAGAACAAATAAAAAATGTGTTTACCAAATAATGTGAATGGGGTGAATGGTATAATATGTTGCTCCTCTTTATTAAATTAGTCTTTGATGATTCAATGTGTAATGAAAACCTTCAATTATTTTAATTAGCAGTGATATTTTGCAACTTCAAGTTACACATGTTTTTCAAATTAAGCTTGAGAGAATTGCTGAAGCAATTTATTGAGTTTTTATAGTAAATTCAACGACTTTCAATCAATTTTAATTGAAAATATATTATATTTTCACTCATTTCAGGCCAAACGTTTTTGACTCATCTTCAAAGATGAGGCCTTTGAAGATGAGTCTCCATGACTCGAAAACGTTTGTCTGAAATGAGTAAAAATATCATTTATTCTCAATTAAATTTGACTGCAAGTCGTTGAATTTACCATGAAAAGTGAATATTAACAATGCAGATATTTATGGAACAAGAAATCCATCAAGGTTGAATTGCTTGCTGACTCTATCAATATATACTTGGATCAAGCTTGCAGTCACTTGCCTATACTTTTCATCCACACTTTCAAAGCTTGAATCAAACATTGATTTAAACTTTCAAAGCTTGAATCAAGATTTGATTCAAGCCTGCAGAGCTTGAATCAAGCCTTGATTAAAGCTTGCAAAACTTGAAACAAGCATAGATTTAAGCTTAAAATGCTTGCAAACCCTTGATTTCACTTGAATTAGGCTTGAGGAGCTTGAATTTCAGTTGCAAAATACACTTGAATAAAGTTTGCATTGCAAGCTTGCCACAATCTTGAAATGGGGGTAGTTTTCCATTTGAATCACATTTGTTTAAAGATTGTTGAAAAATTCCTTCAAGCTTGCTGCAATTTTTCATGTTTGACATGTCAATCTCATTTCAATTTTGAATCAAATGAATTTTGCTATGTGGGTAGTCGAAAGTAGCAAAGCCAAAACGATTAAAATTGGGTGACAAAAGGTATAATAATTTCAAGTAATTGAATGAAGACTTTGAATTTATTCTGGAAAAATAAATCCACAAGAGGTTCAATGGTTTTTATATTAACAAGAACAGGACTGAAATACTTCATGCTTGAATCCTATTTCCAAAATATAAGAAAATTCTTATAGGAATTACTTGCAAAATGCTAAAAAAATAACTGCAAATAAATTAATAGAAAAGTGAAAAAATCCAAAACAAGCTGTTTGGAAATTGATAAAAGCAGAATCTGGCTTGGCGAAAAATCATTCATCGGAGATTCGCGTCTCTGACAAATACGGCGTAGTTAATGGCGGGAAAAACCGCTGATTCATTAAATGACCACTATATTAATATCAGCCCAATCGGGTGGTTGAGAGTGAGACTGATTTTGGTTTGGGGGGGGGGGGGGGGGAATCGTAAGACATTTCCGCTCCAGGGCGCTTGAAACCTCGGTACGCCACTGTTCATTATAGATATCTTCCACAATATCACCTTCGCCACTACAAAGAAAGTGAATGAAATCTTGCAATTTCACATTGTGTCAGACTCAAAACATTGTTTCATTGAATAAAATTTTGGTTATTTCATTTATGGGAAAATCATTTTATTATTTGTTTAATATTAAGAACATTCTGATGTCTACAATGTGCTGTGATTTCTGAATTTGTGTTGTTCATTTGCATAAATAAGGTTTCACATACAATATATAAATATTTTACATGCATGATGATATGTTTGGCTTTTAATGTACCTTTCCTTCTTGAGATGCATTTTTAAAAAACTTTCTCAGAAGGAAATGGATATTATAAATAATTGGAAATGAACACAACCTCGAAAATGCTGTTAATTACTGAGTATTTGTAATGCTAGGTTGCATCTGTGTTTTACATACAATATTTTGTATGCTTGATATTTTTTAAATAAATTTCAACATTCCTTCCCTTCATAAGATATATTTTCAAAAACCTGGCTAAGAAAGAAATGATATGTTGAGTTATTGGAAATTATTCAACAAAAAATGACTAGATATGTTCAAATCCAGAGTTATCTGGGAAGTAGAGGTGGAAAATACCTCTAATGAATAGTAATTAGCAACTTGTGGAATCTTCTAGCAACTCTCCAAGAGAAATTTTTTTTCATAAACTATTTTATAGAAAAGGTGTATATGTGAGTCAATTTAATACTCACTGTTGATTCTAATTTAATACTCACTTGAGTGAATATTCAGATACATCAGAGTTGAAAGAGTGGCATAAACCGAATTCAGATTTTTGTATTTCAAATATTTCACAACAGTTGTATTCTTGATTGCGCCACCAGCACTTGTATAAAAACACCTCAGTGCAAGGTCTCATAACCTGAAACGCACAATTCAACAATAAGTATCAAATAAACTATGAGTATTAAATACAATAATCATTATTAATCGTTAATAATTTAAAAATAGGCCTACTCACAGAAATCGATATTAAGTATCGATAATATAAATAATTTATGGGGAGTGATAGCCGAGTGCCGTAGCAGGTATCTGTTCAATCAGAGATAAGCTACGAAACTCCTGGTCATCTTTGTAACGGTGACCGATTGGATTGGCCAGCAAAAAATATTCTTTTCTCTGCTGTAAAATCACTTCCCGGTGGTTCGGAACCCACCTAAAACTGTAGGTCCAACTCATCAATCACCATCATCCAATTCATTACCCACGCACAGGTCTCAGAACTATGAGGGCTTCATCCTCCAAAGAAAAAAGAAAAAATAACGTTACGTTACAAGAGAGAGTCAATGAACAGTAGGATTACTATGTAATTGAAACAGATGGAGTGGATGAGCAAAGAAATGGAAGAGGTAGGAGGTGGTATGGAAAAGGGGCCAAAGGAGTAGAAGGATGGACTATATTATTTCGAGTACATTCTTCCACATTAATTCAGCCATTCCTTCTGTAGTTCTGTAGATGCGTTGGAGAAATATAAAAATAATCAGTGATGTTTTCCATGATGAAATACTTAATGAACAATCTAATATTAAAATAATCCAGGAATTAAGAAATCCAGGAATCTAATCTTAAAACTGACACTGTATTTCACTTTTATATAACGTTTCACTCATACAGAGTGTTTCGGAACTCTCTACCAATACTTCTAGGCAGTGTTTCTGGACCACTAACAAAAGTAAATATCATGATAAAAATTTTCTAAGATCCCGAGTTACTCACATAGCCGCCATTTTGTTTTTTTCACTCATTATTTTTTTATTCGAACACCTCTGAATGTATAATTTTGAAATTTCGTAAACAGCTTTATAACAATTGAAACAATCTTAAAAAAAACCAATCAAAATTTTCCGACATCAAAAAACAAAATGGCGGCCATTTAAAATCTTTGAACAGGATTAAATTAATAATGGCTGATGATATCAAAATTTGACTGGAATAACGTTTTTTAGATAGTTTTATTGCAAATCCAACGATATCCCATTTTCCAAGATTGATCAACAATTAACAGAGATATGCTACTTTTTAGGGTGTGCGGTGGTTGAGAACGGGTTGCAGTTTTTCGTTTCCAACCACTGCACACCATAAAAAGTAGCATATCTCTGTTAATTGTTGGCCAATCTTGAAAAATGAGGTATCGCTGGATTTGCAATAAACATATCTAAAAAACGTTATTCCAGTCAAATTTTGATATCATGAGCCATTATTAATTTTATCCTGTTCAAAGATTTTAAATGGCCGCCATTTTGTTTTTTGATGTCGGAAAATGTTGATTGATATTTTTTAAGATTGCTTTAATTATTATAAAGCTGTTTGCAAAATTTCAAAATTATACATTTAGAGGTGTTTGAATAAAAAATAATGAGTGAAAAAAAAAAAACAAAATGGCTGCTATGTGAGTAACTGGGGATTTTAGAAAATTTTTATTATGATATTTACTTTTGCCACTGCCTAGAAGTATTGGTAGAGAGTTCCGAAACACTCTGTATATATTGGAGATGCTTGAGGAATGCATTTCACTTCTGAAAAGAAAGAGGCTGACGATGCTTCTTTTCAGAAGTGAAATGCATTCTTCAAGCATCTCCAATATATGGAGTAAAACATTATATAAAAGTGAAATACAGTGTCAGTTTTAATATTAGATTATAAAACTAACATAAGGCAATGAGTTTTCTCCCATATGTTTCAACGTATTTAGAGACAATCGTAAACGAAAAATGGTGGAGAGTGGCAGATTCCTATAAAAAAAGGGAATATTCCAAGTTTAAGAAGTTTTATTTAAAGCTTCGTTCTCCCCTCCCCAACCGTTCTGGAACTTGACCCACAAAGATTGAACTTGCTGATCGATTGTGTCAGTTACAGAGCCTGAAGTTTCTAACGAGGTGTGAACGCCAATCTCTATGTAAATTGCAGCAGACTACAAAGAAGCCTCCCTCTGCTCGCATTGGCCAAGTGATTAGAATGCTTGAAAAGCATTAAATGAATGAGTGAAAAGTGTTATAGCGTCGAGTGATATACTGAATTTACATCAGTGTACAATAAAATTAAGGCTGTGCGCAGGGTTTTTGATAATAATATTTTCTTTTTAAAGTTTCTTATACTGAATATTTAGTGTTTTGAAATGCTATCTATTGCTGTGAAATATTCTTTTCTTCCACTATTTTGTAAAATATGGGGGTTCAAAGTTGAAAATTTTCGGTTTTTGGGGGCAAATGATCTCACTTATAAGTTATTTCAAACTTTTGATAAATTTTATGTAACTAAAAGATACACATTGAGGAAAATAATTACAAATTTTCTATTTCAACATAAAAAATAACTTTTTCAACAATTGATTTTTACAGATTTAAAAATAAAAATTGAGAAATTTCAGGGCTCCGAGAAGCACTGAATTTAAGTTTAGAGGAAGCTTTGTGCCAAATCTATTTTCCAAATCATTGCCATTTTTGTAAAATCCGTAAGACTGACACACACACACACACCCCTACTCGCACTTATCGAAGAACAAGAGTTCCTTTCATATCAAAATTAAGCCTCACCTCAACTAATTGATATAGTAATTATGATAACTAGTGTATAAGATAGTATAATTTATTGTTGATCTGACTCGTCTTATACTTGGAGTCTCCAAGATGTAATCTACAAAAAAAAAAGATGTTCAACGTTCAACCTGGTTTGATCTGTTTTGATGTTGCTTTGTACTTGGTTACAGCTGTTTTCTACTATCGACTGGTCATGGTTGAGTTCATGGGAGTCCTACCGATACCCGGAAGCGTATGATTAATCCATTCAAATTTTTAAACGTCTATAAATCTGAATAGACTAATCAGACCCTACCGACAATATTTACCAGTAAGGCTCCCTACCATGAAGTCAACTACATTGAGAAACTATGCCTACATTGAGAAAATATGTAGTAAAATTTCATCTGGGGTATTTGTCCTGCAACAGCTTACTAGATTAAATGAAAAAAGGTTACTTTTTATATCATACCATATGGGCTCTGTCACATCTTAGGTAAGTTATCTTAGTATGTGGTAATTCATCAAAACTTGATAGAGTGTTTAAGATCCAAAAGAAAGCTGTTTTATGGAAAGAGTAAATAGATTAGATTCATGTAGGCCGTTGTTCAAGAGACTTGGTCTCCTAACTGTATCCTGCTTATATGTGTATGAAGCTACTTTATTCGTAAAAAAGAGTGATTTCAACCAAAATCTTGACGTATACGTTTATAATATAAGAAGCCGAGGAGATTATCACTTGGTGTCACAATAGTAGCTTATTCAAACAAAAACCCTGTTATATTGGTAGGAAACTCTACAATAAGCTACCACAGTTTTCAAAGTCTTGATAATATATAGAAATATTTAAAAAACAATTGAAACAATATTTAATTGATGAAGATTTTTATAGTGTGTGTAAGAGTTCCTTTCACATCAAAATTAAGCCTCACCTCAACTAATTGATATAGTATATATATGGTATTTAGTGTATAATTGTTGATCTGACTTGTCTTATACTCCTTAACTGGAGTCTCCAAGACGTAATATACAAAAAAATCTGACTTGTCTTATGCTCCTTAACTGGAGTCTCCAAGACGTAATCTACAAAAAAAGACGCCACCGGTATAATATTTATACCGGTACGGCTCCATCCCATGAAGTCAACTTTAGATCTTGGGATTTGAGGGTTATTTGTTTGCTCCTCATATTACTAGTATTACTACTATAGTGAGTGAGCCAAAGCCCAGTGCATTTCTATTGAATGTATGAGGTGATAAATGTTTTACTGGTTGATTTTGGTTGAATGGCATTGAAACTTTTGAATTTTGTGTAATACCCTCAAAAGAATATTCGACAAGTTGACATTTTTTATCTCGTTGAAGTTCTTCTTTGACATTTTGCGAACTTCATCCATCACATCGAAATCTCCAAAAGTCATATCAGCCAGCGCTTCCAAGAGAAGTCTTAGACCCACCATAGAAGCTTTATCGCCACTTGGAAGAGGAATATCGCTGAAAAAATAAAATAAAAATAGATTATAAAAATAGATAATAAACTGAAATTATTTGTATTGGAGCGTACAAGCAATGCTCCCATTAAAAATCAATAGGAATACCTAGATTTCCTCATTGAGATCATTTTTATCAATAAGGTGAATATTGAGAACTGAATAACATAGTACATCTTGTTAAATGCTAGCGGTATAAAATAGAAAAAGCTCAAGATTTTTGTCCTTTTTGCACTATGTGTACGAGTACAGTCTTATAAACCAAAGCATGATGTAAACAACGATGCGCATGCGAGAGTGTCTCTTCAAACAACGAGACTGATTCACAATTAACTATAGAAATTCAATATTAATGTATATTAAGTATATATAGTGTATATAAGTGAGCGGGTAACTGTGACACCGAACTAAATGTGATCTGCTAGACATTAATCGATCGGTCTACAGCTGATATGAGTTATCACTTTTTCACTCACACAAACGCAAGCGTTTGTTTTGGTTTGTCTCTCGTTTCCGTGAACAGAGTATAGATTACTGTACTGAAAAGTGCCAAAAGTGATAAAATAGCTTCATTATGACACTATATTTTGGTAAGGCATGCAATAAAGTAGGTAAGTTGTGTTGAAATCAATTTATAATTTCTTATATCTTTTTTATAACATACAGTGAATAATTATTGTGTTTTATAATTGATCAATATTTGATAATTCAGTTGTAGAATATGCATAATTCAAGTATTCAAATTGCAAATAGTGAAGAATATTGCGAATAGTTAATAGAGATAGCGATAGTGAAGCGAATAACATAGTTCAAAGCTGACAGTATTTGGAATAGAAAATTTACCTTGGCTTCAACGCTGTGACCCTTTTCCAATCCACTCTACTGACATCGCAAATAGTCACTGAAGGAAAAGCCACGTTTGCATATTCATACTGAGTGGTCTCGACCACAGTTGCTGTGTCTTTGTACTGATATTTGCGCCAAATATCGTACGAGAACCGGCAAGTACCGATTGTTGCGAAAATAGTCAACAGGAGCCATATAATTCTGTGGAAAAATTGTTATATAAAATTATGGAAAATTGCTCAAAATACTGTGTAATATTATGATAGCTAAACATACAAAATAAAATATAAAAAGTAACAAATATAAGATAAAATGTGTGGCTTGGAAAAAAGTAGCACATAAATAATGAATGGAACTACTTCTGTATGAAAAATTGGTAAAAGAACATGTTATTGATGAAATACGGTAATATTATGAAAGGAGAGCATACAAAATACAGTAGTGTTATATTCAAGAAGGAAAACTTGTCAAATACAATGGGTTGATAAGAAAAATAAGATTGCTTAGATCAAAATCAAATACTTCAGAATGAATCTGTATAATCGATACAGTATAATCGAATCTTATTGAGTGAATTATTGTACAAATAAATGAATGGTAGTAAGCTAAATACAGTAATTTTTTGGCAAGATAATTTGCGATATTTAGGATAATTAAAAATGGATGAAGTAAATGATTACTAAAAATAAATAGTTAGAGAAATTGACTATGAATCAATTTTATAATATAATTTCTATCTAAAAAAATAGAAAGAGTATGTAGTAAAGGAATGATTCAATGAATGAATATGTTTGTTGAAAAGATTAGTGAACATTATATTTTGTTGCAAATTCGCTCTGGTGGGTCATGAGTCTAAAAGTAATAATTACTTTTAGACTCGTAATAATTTACTTTAATAATTACTAGTAATAATTACTTTTATTGTACAAATAAATGAATGGTAGTAAGCTAAATACAGTAATATGAAATAAAATATGAAAAAGTAGCAAATATAAGATAAAATGTGTGGCTTGGAAAAAAGTAACACATAAATAATGAATAGAAATACTTCTGTATGGAAAATTGGTAAAAGAACGTGTTATTGAAAAAATACGGTAATATTATGGAAGGTAATATTAAATAATAATAATAATAATATTATGGCCTAAATTATTCAGGCCATCAATTATTACAGACGTTTCTTCTTCAAATTTTAGTAGAAATTATCTTTTATAAGAAAAAACTATTATGCGGGCATTGCAGAGTGATGAACCGAATTCAAATCTGAATCCCTTCTAATGTACTGTTTCATAATAAACTATACAAATCACAATTACAATAAACAAGATAAACTTTGCAGTAACTACATGGAAAAGTACTTATAATAATTTTTGTGGAATAAACCCTAGAAGGGCTAGCCTACCCTTGTAATATTTTCATGAGTTCAGTAGGAAGAAATATCTTGTTTTTAAATTTCGAACATGCAAATCGCTTCAATGGAAGTTCTCATCATTTGCAACAAGTCAGACTAATGATATTTATAAGAATATAGTGAGAGAATCTCTTTTCAAAATTTGGAAAATATGATGAGATCTTCTTTCTTCATTATTCTAATAAGCTATCACACTAAAGTTTTCTTGATTCCTCCTTCTACTACACTCCACTTCCGCTTCAAATTCTTCTCACTTCCTTATTAATTTTCTTCTGTCACTCGTAAGATTCATTCCTCTCCTTTCCAGTGGCGTACCGATGGGTTGACGGGGGGGGGGGGGGGGGTGCGGTCCGCCCCAGGCCCCGCACCAGCATAGGCCCCCAGAAAATACAAATGTATTTAAAAAATAAAATAAAAATAACTTATCAGGTCCCATGAGAGCGAAGGCCTCCATATGTCAGACTACTATTTTTTATCGTGATAGAAGATTACAATATTTTTTTAATATTTTGATTAACTAAAAAAAAATTAATTGAGGATACAGAGGGGATGGGGCGAGCAAGGCAAGCTTTCTTGGGCCTCAACGTCAAGGGCACAAATTAATTTACAAATGTAAGCCAGTGACAAAACAAAATTAAAATAAGGGGCCCCAAGGTCCCCTTTTTTCTCTAGTTTAGGCCTCTTAGAAGCCTAACAAACCGTTCGGGCCCGTTTTTATTGCCAGTATTGCTAGTCGATGAGAGGTGTCTGAAAACAATCTATTATTCTCTGACCCAGTCCTTGCTTATGTATGGGATTGTAGGATGGGGAGGAACCAGCTTTCTGCATATTGAGCCGCTCCTCAAGGTTCAGAAGCTGATTATGAGGGTCATCAACCGGAAACCACCCCGCTATCCATCGGACCAGCTATTCAGCGAATTCGTTGTGATGGATCCAAGACAGCTGTACTCCAAGGAAATACTATGCAGAATACACAAAAATCCAGCCAGCTTCCAAACCAGAAACCATAGCCACAACACCAGATACAGGAACCTTCTTATCACTAATGTTGCTAAGAAGGCACTATACCAAAGACATTTCAATCATCTAGCATCAAAATTATATAATCTACTTCCTGAAAACATTAAACACATAACTCACTTCAAAAAGTTCAAAGCAGCAGTACAAAATTGGTTAACAAGCAAAGGAAGACAGAGAATAGAAACAGTAATTTCAAACAATTCATAGTATCATCTAACACAGAACACATACCCACAAGACATTTACTGATTTACTTAACACTTACTAATCTAACTTATTCGCTCACAAAAATTTAAACCTACTCTAGAACATGGCTTGCTATAGTGGAGTAGGTCAATTTTCCACACAAAAACTTTTGTATTATAACATAAATTTTGATCTTTTACTAACACGTTTTTGTATTAATAACTGTAGATGTTTGTAAATTTGTAGTAGTATTAGTTTGGAAAATAAATCATTTATTTATTTATTTTATTTAGTATAGTCATATGAAGTAGAGATTCAACTAGAATATTTCAAATTTCAACGTTTATAAACAAGGGTCCCCTAATTGCCTCGGCTTTGGGCCATCAAAGGCTGGTAGGTCCCAGTACTTTCGGAGCCCCCAAACATGGGTTTGAAGGTGCCCCGGATCACTTGAATGAAATTGACACAGTTGTAGGCTTGAAAGGAGAAAATGTCTAATATTTTTGCAGACGGGAAATGCTCATCTCTGTTACTGTTCAGATCTGATACCCCATAGATTTCATTTTGATCGTGGAATGTTACACGCCATTAATCAATTAACAAAAAATAATATGAGGGAAGAGGTTGATAACCAATAAAAACAGGTTAGAGTTGCACTTTCAAGACCTGGAAAACAATTTTTTTCTCCTGGGAGAACCCTCAAAATCCCTAATGTTTTGGGGCTCCGTAACCATCCATATGTTTGGAATTGGATGTGTTATTAATTCATTCTCTCTTTGCAAGTTGAATCAAGTTCCATTCAAAGTCATAATAATTTATATATTTTTACACATTTTACATATTCATATTAGTTCGATGCGAATTCAAGAGATTACACAATAAAAGAAGAGAAGTTTATTTCTCTCTCTGGTGCCACTCATTGCCCTTTTTCCTAGCTTCCACAGCTTTTTTATGGAATTGTTTTCATTTGGCCTACACTCGAATTTTATCTTTAAATTAAAAAAAAAAACTATTCAAATTAGTTACACAGATTCTTTTGAGTACAGTAGGTAGCTATGCGTAGTTGGAAGACTTAATGCTAGTTGGGAAATCGAGTCATTTGGTGTTTAGGGTGAAGGTGTAAGCGGGGGCCTCCAGCCACAACCAGCCCCGGGCCACTTAAATGTCTCTGGGTGGCCCTGACTATAATCATAATTTGAAACCACTATAACTTGTTAAATTGGCTTTATAAAAGTATTTTTTATTTCAAATTTTATAAATAAAAATTTGTTCAGAGCTAATTAATGAACTAACAATCTACGAAAAGTGGATTAAAGTTCTTAGGCAAACGATTCATAAAAGCAATGATTTATTGAATTTAAGCTTTCACTTTACCCAATTTATAAACTTCATTTTGATAAATACTGGTATAAAATTATTGTTTTTAAGCCTCAAATCAAGCTCATAATATCAAAAATTCCAAAATTTCCCCATAATGTAGACTAAAATGAATGGATTAAGCTTTCTATACATCAGTCTAGAATCTCTTGGAATACGATTTTAGAGGGACTATTTATCAACATTTTTCCAGGGGTGGCCCCCCGGACCCCTCTTGCCCTGGGGGTTATTCCATACCCTCCAGACCCCCCGGGGGACCCCCAAGTCTCCGATAACCCCCCTCACGAAAATATTTTCGCTACGCTGCTGTGTGTATGTATATATATATATATATATAATATGGGCCCCCTCATCTATATCCGCCCCAGGCCCCCAACTATGTCAGTACGCCACTGCTTCTTTCCACTCTATTCATTCCTTATCTCCTTTCAAGTGAATATTCTAAGTTTCCATTTATAATATGTAGGTGTGTTCCAAGTGATATGAGAAAACAGCGTGCATGACTCACACTTAGAAACGCTCTATATGAGTAAAACAGCTTCAAAGGAAAGTTGAACGCACGGCATGGGGCAAAGTTATATTACCAAATACTCTAAGGCGGACATTTATTGCTTTTTGTTAACTTGGCAAAAGGAAGCGTGGAACTCTAAACATTTAATAATACTATTTCACTTCTTAACATTATACACAATTTCTCTACATTAGCAGCAAGCAGCTGAAGTATAGGCGACTTCAATGTATAAGAAGACAATTTCATTGATAATCTTCTCATTTATTGCATATAATTATTTGAAATGAGTTTTATGATCAAGTCTACTATTAATAATTGGGGATCTTGATTACAGATTTCTAAATATTTTAATCAGAACTTTCTCGGAATACTGTTTCTGAGACTCCTACCCTTTAGAAGACTCTACTTTTCTGTCCGAAAATATGACAACTCTTTTTCAAAGAGCCCAAAAATAGACTCTTTTTTATGGACTCTCTCTTAGATGCCTTTGGAGCACCTAACTTGTGAACGGATAGCTGTAATTTTATTTGGATGATGCCTACATAAGTTTTGAGACTTGTGCTTTGGTAATGAGGTGAATGGGTGCAGAACCGTATTTTGGCGCCCGAGGCCAGAATTTAAGTGGCTCCCTCTATGATGTAACACTACAAATATTTCAAGTTGTCACCCATGCTATGTGTTATCAATCAGTTTTTGTTGCAGCCTACCTGTGATTTCCAAGTTAAATTAAAATACCGCAACACAAACTACAAACTAAAAAATGTGTAGCCGGGGCCTGAATATGGAATATCATTATTTTGAAATAAACGTCCACGTTTAGTGTTTTATACGCCTTTTTTACCAAATGTATTAATAGGTAAACCTCACTCACACACCTGCAAAGTTTGTTAACTTCATTCCGTAGGCTCGCTAAACAGACTATAGAATGCCTTTCAATGGATTTTTTCATAAATTCTTACATTTTTTTTTAAATTTAGCAGGATTTCCTAATAAATGTAATCGTCAACCTTGAACTCTGAAATAGGAATACAATTTTCATCCACGTTATTATTATACAAATTTTCAACACTATTATTTCGGTTTGGAAGGTTTCCCTCTGTTCCTTGAGAAATAGAACTTTGAAAGTCATCGAAAGCAGCTCTTTTCAACCAGGTGCAACCCCATTTTCCCCATAAAACACGTTTTTGAACGTTTGAAGCATGTATTTGTATTTTGAAATATGCATTCAATATATTTCTGGAAAATACAAAAGTTTTGAGTGACCAATCACCACCCGAGCCTCTGCGAGGATGGTATAGCGTAACTTGACATTCTGGTGTCGGGATTGAAAAACAGTAAGTTTCAATATTTTGACAGTAAAACTTCCTGGGCTAGTTGAATTCCCTTGTTAGACTTGTTAAGCTGAATTCCTTGTTATTATTTATGCATGCATTCAACGCTATGAACATAAATATTTTGATTTCATTCACATTCAAGCAAGTCGAAAATGTTCTTCAATGTTCTATTTATGTCACCTTAAATACTTCTTCTCAATATTATTTCTTGACTTATGATTTAATGTAACTTTATTTCATCATTTGTTGTTACTGACACGATGATAGTGATTATTTTGATTATTCTGTATTTTAATATTTAATGTATTGACGTTTGCACCGTTTGAAAACATTCAATGTAATGTACATGTGAAAAATAAAGTTATTATTAATAACTATTATTATTATTATTAAAACTGCCACTGATGTAAGGGCGCCTATCAGTGTGGCCTTGGAAAGGAACCCGTGGTGTTTAAGGTGCGTCTGTAGGCCCTTAGCTTGGCCGATATAGCTAAATGCTTTTTTGGGGAGGCCCCAGAATCCTTACCACCACCATATTGAGCGCCTCTATATAGACAATGCAATATTAAAAATATTAAAAATTAATAATGTTGCTTGACACAGGCTGCTCTCATGACGACCTCCTCAAATGCAATGACAAAGCCCTTCAGGTGGCCAAATTTTGGGAGGGAAATATATAGAATATAGCATAATGGTGATCATGGACACGGAAAGTAAAGTAAGTAATATTAAAAATGTTGATGTTCATTAGTCAACTAGCCTATTTCTATAAATAGTTCAATAGCTATTATTCGACCTGTTGAATTTTGAGCCAACTTTCTTACTAGGATATCTAACTTGAAAGCCTATTCTCCAAACTTTGTTGTTTTCAAGGTGAATAGGAAATGAATCTCAAACAAATTAGGAAAATCAAGCTGCTAGATTAGAGAGAAACATTTACTTTGGAATAGATATTGATTTATTTTCATCTTTAGTCGTTTTTTGGCGTTTCCGTCCGTGGTGCCCCCCCTGGCTACGGCGCCCAAGGCGACTGCCTTTTGTTCGACCCACCCACGCGACAGCCCTGAATGGGTGAATGATGAGTAACATCCATGGCTAAACAAGATTCAAACTGGAGGCTACAGGTGTACGAAGCCAGTCAGAGTCTTATCAAATCACAGACAAGCCTCCAACCAACTACGCCACCAAAGCCGCCAAAATGGTACAATAATGATGACTGACCTCTCATATGGCCGTCTATCCATTCTGGTAATGTGTGCCAGTCCATGTAGTGAACAATTTCGACAAAATTCCTCCAGAACCGAAGACAGAAAGCTTTCTTTCAACTGATCTTTCAACTCGTTTTGAATTTTAACCGCAATACCATTTCGTACTCGATTTCTGCGCAGCAGGCGTATGATTCTCACAGAATGCAGTTTACCTTTGGTATTAGAATTGGATTTTCTCACAACAAGCACCATTGCTTATCAATGATGATCTAGAAAAGATACGAAATAATAATACAATAAATACAGTCTTGATCATAATAAGCATTTGAAATTATAAATTTTACCTAATTCTAATCCAAAATATTGTACAATATACAGTCATATATTTGATTCAACATAATAAACATTTGAAATGACAAATTGTGATCAAAAATATTATACAGTTTCTGAATTCCAAAATTTGTTTCCGTTTTCTGCCTTAAGCGTGTCGTATGTGTGGATGTATACTTATGCGAATGGCCATAAGGTGAGAGGTGACAAAAAATTGTCAGACGTGGTCGAGAACCAAACCCATGATCTAAAGTGTACAGGTTAGTTACGGTAATCAATTTACTGCAGTTTGAAGTAGTTATTCATCATCGTTTCCCTCCAGATAAACGAAAATTACCTACTGCAGTAACTGCATTTGAAGACTGAAAGAAAAACATGAAAAAATGACGAAGAAAAAGGAAAAGATGAAGAGAAATAGAATAAGGGAAGATAAGTAAGAGAATAGAACAGCATCATAGAGGGAGAGAGAGTGAGTGAGAATAGTAACTTCAGCTTTCTGTCGTTTAAAGCGGTCGTGGGTTCGAATCCCGCTCCACCGTCTGTCATCTACGTGTAATCATTCACCTCATTACCCACGCACAAGTCTCGGACTCATGTGGGCATCATCATAAATAGAAAAAATATAATAGAATCTAAGAAGATTGACAGAATAGAATAGGGTTGGCTAGTATAATAAAGATAAAATCTTGAAATCAAAACTGAGCAACCAAAATATTACGGTGAATAGAAAAGAAACAAGAAATTGAAAAGGAAGAATAGATAATAAAATAATAGTATACTATAAGAATAGATTGATTTATTTTTATTCGTCATGAGTAGGGTTTGAAGAAAATCCATGTAAAATAAAGAAGTAGAATTTTTTAGATTTAGATGAAAAAAACTCATGAAAATCAAGATTATGTACTCTTTTGAATGTGGAAATTAATATTTGAGTCGATCGATTTTTCTACGTAGAGAATACAACTCCTGTACAGTAAAATTAACTGCATCGCTCGTAATTTGTACTAGTAATTAAATTTTTTAGCAATAATCTACCAATTTCATGTAAATTATAGCAACGATAATAATTAATTAAACTTTAATACTTGACCTCGAATTAAGAATATCAATACGATTCAACTACTATCAGACTATAAAGCATTAGCTATCATATAAACATTCATAAATAAAGTATTGATTAAAAGTAATGTGTAAACAAGACCTTGAATTTTGATCTTTGCAGTTCAGTAGATAACATTACAATAACAATAGAGCTGAGAGTAATAATTACCGTACTAGAAATGTGATATAGTCTACCGTAATTGCGAAATTTTTAAAGACTTCATTGTTGCCTGCTATAAATTTGTAGCATGCATTATTTATAGTGGTGTAGCAAGAACTTTTGCACCTGGGGCGGTATTTCAACTTGTCAAACAATACCTCCCTCACACCAACACACTCACACACAGTTAACAATTACAGCTGATTCTTATTTTGTGTCATTCGGTATGGTAGAATTATAAATCTTTTATTTACATATTGAAAATTTGGGGCTCTGGGGGTGTCACTCCACAAAAGTTATGATTTTAGCAATTTCAAGCTATTTTGTTGATGTTTATCTTGATATTGGGCTCTGCACAATTAATAAGCTTAGGCCTGCATATCATCCACCTTCTTAAGCCAATATAACTCAGAATATTAAAAGGGGTCTTTTCACAACTTTGACGAAATATATGACTCTCTAGTTTCAATGAGGGGTCCTTCCCCGCATCTATTGAAAATGCCGCCTCTAAAAAAGCATTTTGAGCATTTCTATGCATAAATCCTCCCACATTATTTTAACCTATATACAGGGTGTTTCGGAACTCTCTACTAATACTTCTAGGCAGTGTTTCTGGACAACTAACAAAAGTAAATATCGTGATAAAAATTCTCTAAAATCCCCAGTTACTCACACAGCCGCCATTTTGATTTTTTCACTCATTATTTTTTTAATCGAATACCTCTGAATGTATAATTTTGAAATTTTGCAAACAGCTTTATAACAATTATAAAAATCTTTAAAAATTTAATAAAAATTTTCCGACATCAGAAAACAAAATGGCGGCCATTTAAAATCTTTGAACAGGATTAAATTAATAATGGCTGATGATATCAAAATTTGACTGGAATAACCTTTTTTTAGATATTTTTATTGCAAATCCAACGATACCTCATTTTCCAAGATTGGCCGACAACTAACAGAGATATGCTACTTCTAAGGGTGTGCGGTGGTTGAGAACGGGTTGCAGTTATTCGTTTCCAACCACCGCACACCCTAAAAAGTAGCATATCTCTGTTAGTTGCCGGCCAATCTTGGAAAATGAGGTATCGTTGGTTTTGCAATAACAATATCTAAAAAACGTTATTCCAGTCAAATTTTGATATCATCAGCCATTATTAATTTAATCCTGCCTAAACGAATAACTGCAACCCGTTCTCAACCACCGCACACACTAAGAAGTAGCATATCTCTGTTAGTTGCCGGCCAATCTTGGAAAATGAGGTATCGTTGGATTTGCAATAAAAATTTCTAAAAAACGTTATTCTAGTCAAATTTTGATATCATCAGCCATTATTAATTTAATCCTGTTCAAAGATTTTAAATGGCCGCCATTTTGTTTTCTGATGTCGGAAAATTTTTATTAAATTTTTAAAGATTTTTATAATTGTTATAAAGCTGTTTGCAAAATTTCAAAATTATACATTCAGAGGTATTCGATTAAAAAAATAATGAGTGAAAAAATCAAAATGGCGGCTGTGTGAGTAACTGGGGATTTTAGAAAATTTTTATCACGATATTTACTTTTGTTAGTTGTCCAGAAACACTGCCTAGAAGTATTAGTAGAGAGTTACGAAACACTCTGTATATCTCTGTATTAGCCGACCCCAAAAGCTCTCATCCAAAAAACCATATACCATTCATGTAAAATCTGCATTTCAGTATTTCAACCCACATTATGGATCAAATTCTTTTAAGTGCTTGAGTCATCGCTAATGGAGGGTAGGGTGTCTGTACCCATGGACGCCCCTTTCCTACGCTCCTGACACCTGCACCTGCATCAACAAATTCACTGATTCTCGAAGGGTGAATGGCAGTGGCACTGTGGCAGTAGCAGAACAGAACAAATTTCTTCAAATATTGAAAATAAATTTAGCTGATCAGTAACCTCTGTGTCACACATTTCGACACTCAATCCTTCTGCACCATCACCCATATATAACTAGATATACACCATTTATAACTAGATTTCTCCATCTTCACAATCGCACTCAGTCGATTCGGCACTCAGGCACCAACTTTTTTTTTTTTTTTTTTTTTTTTTTGTAGATTACGTCTTGGAGACTCCAGTTAAGGAGTATAAGACAAGTCAGATCAACAATATTATACACTAGATACCATAATTACTTCAATTAGTTGAGGTGAGGCTTAATTTTGATGTGAAAGGAACTCATGTACATCATGTAATCATGTATACATCAAGATTTTGGTTAATATCGGTTAATATCATTCGTTTTTACATATAAAGTAGCTTCATACACATATAAGCAGGGTACAGTTAGGAGACCAAGTCTCTTGAACAACGGCCTACATGAATCTAATCTATTTACTCTTTCTATACACCTAACCGGTGTTATTTAGTTGATAAAGCTTTTTATAGTGTACAAGAGTTCCTTTCACATCAAAATTAAGCCTCACCTCAACTAATTGAAGTAATTATGGTATCTAGTGTATAATATTGTTGATCTGACTTGTCTTATACTCCTTAACTGGAGTCTCCAAGACGTAATCTACAAAAAAAAACCGCTTTCTTTTGGATCTTAAACACCCTATTCTTAAACACCCTAACTGAGTTCACATGCTCTCAGTCGCCTGTCATGTCATCGCAAACTAGAATATTTTTTGTCTATTATTTATTAGATAAAATTATCTATTAAAAAATATTCAATAACATTTAAAGCCTTATTGGATCTGCTTTTTGTCACACCTTCACAAGCCCCATTTCTACGCCACTGTTCTGAGATGAATAAAGGTTTTTTATATAGATTACGTTTTGGAGACTCCAGTTAAGGAGTGTAAGACAAGTCAGATCAATAATTATACAATATTATAAACTAGTTACCATAATTACAATATCAATTAGTTGAGGTCAGGCTTAATTTTGATGTGGAAGGAACTCTTATACACTATAAAAAGCTTCATCAACTAAATATTTTTTCAATTGTTATTTAAATATTTCTATATATTATCAAGACTCTAAAACTGCGGTAGCTTGTTGTAGAGTTTCTTACCAATATAACTAGGTTTTTGTTTGTGACTCACCAAGTGATAGTATACTCGGCTTCTTGTATTATAATTGTGTATGTCAAAATTTTTGTTAATATCACATCTTTTTACATATAAAGTAGCTTCATACACATATTAGCAAGGTACAGTTAGGAGAGCAAGTCTCTTGAACAACGGCCTACCTGAATCTAGTCATCTATTAATTCTTTACATACACTTACTATAGTTTTCATATAACTTGGCAGCAGTATGCTGGGTTCAGATGTAGCATGTCCCATCTGCTAAACGCTGCAAAGTTATATGAAAACTACAGTAACAGCTTCTTTTTGGATTTTAAACACCCGCCTTATCAAGGTTTTGTTTTGATGAATTACTCCATACTAAGATATCATACCTAACATGTGACAGTAAGAGACCATGGTAACCAGTTAAAAGTAGCTTTTTGTCACTTAATCTAGCAAGCTGTCACAGGACAAATACCCCAGATGAAACGTTAAAACATATTTTCTCAATATATATGGAGCCCAGGACAATCGTCTATCCAACAAAACTCCTAGAAATGCAACGTTGTCTTCCTGGTCAAGTAGATTATCGTTTACAAACACGTTTAAAGCCTATCTTCATTTGAATTATGTTTGTTTTTGAATTTAAGGTACTGGGATTTTTTACTATCTAGCGTTATTACAACTGATTTAAAAATTGGACAATGGACTTCACACCTACCGTACCTATATGGGCATTTTTTCTAAATGATCTAGAATGGAACTGCTGAAAATTAGTGATGTATCGTCTGCAAATAAGAGGGCTCTACCAAATTATTAATTATTTAGGTAAACGGTTGACATATAACAAAAAAAATATGTACCTAGTATATGGAAGCTTGAGGCATTCCAGCTTGGATCTCCAATTTATTCTTTACTATGCTATTCCCAACACTATTCCCAGGTGATAGATTCGACAGTTATAAAAATCTAAACTCAATCAAACTTAAATATAAATTTAGAAGTAGCAACATATTCTATAAACTGCTATTGGCCAACAAAATAGACGTTTATGATTAAAAAAATGGTGGCCTCAAGAAGACTGAACTTTGATGCAGTAGTGCCATTGGCTGTTTACTAAAACATGACTATCACACCCACTTTCAACAATGAGAGTCAAAAGTGAAAAAATGGGAAAAATGTGAAAATAGTTGAAAGAGAAGATGCCATACTGCATCAGTTATTCTAAAAATTATTATGAAAAATAGATAAAATAAGGTAATGAGATAAATAAAGGTACAAGAATCATCAGTTATAAAAATCTTTAACTCAATCTAACTTGAACATAATTTTAGAAGTAGCAACATATATTCTATAACCTGCTATTGACCAACAAAATAGATATTTCTGATTAACAAAATGGTGGCCTCTAGAAGGCTGAACATCGATGCAGTGCTGCCATTGGCTGTTTACTGAGACATATCACACCTACTTTGGGAGGAGCTAACCAATGAGAGTCAAAAGTGAACAACAATGGAAAACATGTGAAAAGAATTGAAATGAAAGAAGCCATAGTGCATTTATTCAAACATCTATTATAAAAAGATAAAATAAGGTAATGAGATAAATAAAGGTACTAGATTTGGCAGCAGTAATAAAATTCTTAAACTCAATCTAACTTAAATATAAATTTAGAAGGAGCATCATATTCAATAATCTATTATTGGCCAACAAAATAGATGTTTATGATTAACAAAATGGCGGCCTCCAGAAGGCTGAACTTCGATGCAGTGCTGCCATTGGCTGTTTATTGAGACATGTCACACCCACTTTCAACAATGGGAGGAGCTAACCAATGAGAGTCAAAAGTGAACAAGAATGGAAAACATGTGAAAAGAGTGGAAAGAAGAAAAGTCATAGTGCAGTTATTCAAACATCTATGATTAAAAAAATAACTAAAATAAGGTTCTGAGACAGTGGTTTGAGCAAGAACGTTTGGCACCTGGGGCGGTATTTCAACTTGTCAAACAAGTTTGTTTCTATTATTTATTAGAAAAAAATATATATTCAAAAAAATTTCAATACCTTTTAAAGCCTTATCAGAATTTCTTTTTGTCACCCCCCTTTTACTGTCACCCGAGGCGGTCCGCCATGCGGTCCCTCTTGTTGCTACCCCGTAGATGAATATCAAAAACTGTTCAGAGTATTGTCAAGTTAAATTTTTTAGAAAATGTGCTTGTTTCTATGAAAACATTTTTTTGTAATTTTTCCTTATTGGATATTGTAATTTTTCCTTATTGAATTTTGGATCGGCTTTGTAAAAAATATCAGTTTTAACCGTCACCATCAGTAACCCTTTTGTCAGAGTTGAAAGTACCAGATTGAACAAACAATCAAACATGATTCATATTGTTAGTGATAATTGGGTCAGATCTATAACCATCACCTCCGAAATGCGAAATGTATTTGTGGAAACATTGGATGAAATATGTTCAATGGATTTTCCTGGTTTGAAGTGGATACATGGTATTTCTGTGTCCCAGTTTCTAGAGAGCTGATTTCCATATTTCAATCTGATATGCGGAAAAATTCAGTATATGGAGTATTCTCTAAAACAAGTTGCTGAAAATATTTCAACGCATGAATGAAAATTAGTAGTTTAACTCCCAAGGGATGGATCACTGATCACTGAGAAATGCGATAAAAGTATACAATTTGGTTAATGAGATAAATTAAAATTTTTATTGATACGATGAGATTAGATGAAGTTGCAGTAAAGTGTCGATAATCTCAAACTTATTCACAAAAACTGGAACGAGAGACTGTCTCTATTGTTCATTTTGCTCCTTTTTGTTATTTTTTGATCCTTTTATTCTTTTTTGCTCTTTTTGTTCCTAATTTGATCGTCACTATTGGTGAAAGAGATAGATACTCATATGAATAAAGACTATGTCACAACCACAATTATTACAAAACTATGTACTATAGAGCCTATATAATCTCAGCACTTACGTCAATAACAATATCCATCAAACTCAATGGCGCACCCGAGAGGGGTGCTTCGGTTGTTCAAGCACCCCTCCCAAAGCCAATTTCTATATAAAGATTTAAACAAAATACTGACTTGAAAAACTCGAACATTTAAAGAAAATAGAAATTTGAGTGATTCTCAACTTTAATTAAAAATGAAAAATATATTCTCTAATCTGATTCTCGAATTCAGTATTGTTCAAATGGAGGCTTGCTATCTTTATTAATCGCAAAGCAGTTGCCAATGACACCATCAAAGAAAAACAGACTGAATGGAATAGCAAGTTTAAATATCCATAGAGAAATAGACGTTGACCCGGATGATGTTATCAACGTGCGAAGGATCCAGAAAATTGGATTTGGTTTTTTGAAAACTCTTATAAAGCTTTCACGACAATCTTCACAATCCAGCAATGTAAGTTATTTTTATACATGCATCCATAATTCATACAATTCAACATTTATTAATCAAGATTTTTTTTTAATTTTATTAATCAGTTCTGTTATTACTTGAACCTTGCCGAAGACCACAAATAGCTTCGTTTTGAGGGATTTATTTTTTAAGGAGTTTTGAGGAAATAGGACACAAGGGGACTATTTTGTAATGGACTGCCTGACAATCAACCTGCAGCATCCCCTACAGCTACCCTTGTAGCACTTTGCAGTAACTACAAGATCTAATACTATTAATTTGAACTTTGTTAGGAAACACGTCCCATGACTTCCCTCCACTGGTGGAGGTCCACACACTGACAACTCCAATAGCTCATTTCCAACACTCCCTGGGTCATTTCTTGGTGCGCTACTGATGTAAACTAGAAGTAAAATATAGAAACATTTTATAAAAATATACCCTACTAAAAATATAGACTGATACTTTAAGCTTATCGAATTGAAGCTTTTAATAAATTGAACAATTCTATGCTGGAGGTCTGCATTTGGCTGATGACTGATGCTTGAACACAGAACATAGAATTAGGCTGTAGACCTAACTTACCCACTGTTCACAAGTGGATCAATCAGATAACTGTCAAGTACAAGAGAACAATAATAAATAAGTTGACAAAAAACAAGTAATAAATGGGTAACCAAGTCTGAAGCAGCATTAAAAATATTGATGTTCAACAAATCAGTTGAAGACAAACATAATGAACGCGATTGAAGAAATGAGTTTAATAAAATAATATTCCTGGATTTCTTGTTTCACGACGAACTGCGTTGTTAATATTAACTTTTTATTAAAAGTCTACAGAGTAAGTAAAATACTACTTATTCTTAATAAAATGTGACTGCAAGTCGTTGAATTCACTTGAGAAGTTAAAATAATATTATTACAAGTCATAGACTTACACAAAATACTTCAGTTCTGATACTGTGCAAATTCACCCTCAACTCTTTTTCAATTCCAAAATCTTAATAATTTTTTCTGGAGTAACACGACTAGTTTAAATATCCATAGAGAAATAGAAGTTGGCCCGGTCATAATTTGCTTTACCATTAACATGACTTTTCTATGGAGTAATATGACTAGCTATTTAATTTGTGTGAGTTATAGTCACTCTCAACCTCCATATATACTGAATCATTCGTGCTTGTCGGGCTTGGAACGCACTTCCTAATTCCATTAGGTGCATTGAGAGTCGAACGGGCTTCACCTCGTCATTGCAGAGGTACAGTAGAAAAAATTAGTCTGGGCGTGTGGCTCTGGTTTCACTACTAGCCGTCCTGTTAAAAATTGACTAGTTGACCTTGAAGACATCTGCAGTGTCGCACGGGCCACATGTTTTTAGAAATGAGCGATAAACACTCCCCTCGCCATGATTGACTACCAAACGGCCGTGCGCCCAGACTAATTGTTTCTACTGTATCTTTTGGAGAGAATGACTGCATCTTTTCAACCTTAGAGCAACTGCATGACAACCTTTGTAAATAATATCCCATTTGTATTGGTCAGGAAATATTTTGAAAAAGCACCATTTCAATTATGTCAACCACTTCAGAACTTTTTTAATTAGTTTTTAAATTTTATTCTATTATTACTAATTATAATTGTAGTCTCTCAGTTCGAGGTTAAGTTTGAATGAACGGATTTTTGTCCAGATTTCACCATTATTACGCAAATGCTTAACATACAATCTCATATTCAAGCTTTTTATCATATACAATCTATTGTGTTGTTAATAATATGTTTTTTAATCAGTCACAATGTAATTTTGTAGGCTAAATTCACGTAAAGTAATCTTATCATTATCTTATCTTACCTCATGGATTGTGAAAACAGTGACCTCTCCACTAGTTTGATGTTATTTTGTTGTTCGATGTAGAATAAATTCAAACTTTGTATTGTATAGTTTTTCTTTTGCAGACCAAAAAGCAATAGTGCTTTAAACAGTTATCACTGAATAAAACCTGAAAATCGACGAAAAAATAATAGAATAGGTCATTACGGCCGTAACACACCGGTATATCAATCAATATGATTCAAATCTAATTTCAATAAAATTTCTTCAAGATCTTTTGGAAACTTTTAAAACCGAATGATTTTCATTCACTGTTTCTCAAGTCAAAGTTTCATTCACTCATCTAAGCTCGAAGTAAGTCTATTAAGTTTCACACACTATGTATTTCAACCTTGTATTTCTTGGTCAATGACAAATTGGTAGTAGAATAGTAGATATTTTTACTTCTGCGGCATTTGAAACTAATTGAAGTAAATAAAAACTTAAATTTTTCATTTTTACTTGAGGCAAGAACATGTTTTCGGACAGGAAGCCCATCCTCAGTATCTATAAGAACAATTTAAATTTCTTATTTATTTTAAATAGTTCTGCATGCCATCCAAGTGAAAATATCTACCACTAGAAATTTAATTTTCTGCATGTTATATTATCATACGCTGATTTCATCGAGATACTCATATTTGTAATTGTAACCAATCAAAACTTTTTTAAATTTAATTGTTATAAATATGATTTAATCAACTATAGATATTATAAAAACAAGTATATAGTACGGCAAAATGCTTTCTGAGAGCTTAGTAAAAAAAAGAGTGGCGTTTCCTGAGTCACGAAGTTATTCTGCTTCAAGTTTACATCAAGGTACGTCTCTCCAACTACAATACAGGTTGATTTGACCAATTCCAGTTTCAACAAAGTCGTCTCCTATTATATTTGACGGCTTTTGTATTTGACAGAAAGCAGACATTCTATATTCATTGAGGAAGCCGACTGCTTTCAGTAGTGGGAACTCAAGTTCTCTCTTCAACGTGTCTCATAGAGAGGGCGCTTTTGTGTGAAATGTTCCAACTCGATTCTTTGTCAAGTATTAATGACAGGATTGTAAGAGAATGCACCATAGAGATTAAACAAAAATTTTCAGTCAAAAATATAATATATTTTAATTTCATTTAATATATATTTTTTATTGCATTTATTAGCACAGTAAAGGAATTAAGTAGACTGGCAATGCAACAATTCTAATCACTGCCGTTTCGAACAGTAAGTGGAAACTGAAGTTTCGAAATAAATGAGTGTAAAATCTTCAAGTAAGTAGAGAATAGTGCCTCAACCACTCAATAATTGTTACAATTATGAAATCATTGCTGATTAATGATATCAAACCAGATGGAGAGCTCAGAAATACACCTTCGTGAAGCTGGCCCCACCCAAAACGGCAGAAACTATAAGTTGTATATCATGAGATACTTCAGAGTTTCTGCTATTTAATGCCGCAAAAATAAATTTTCTGCTGTTTTCAAGAAAAAAGTTATTCAACTTTAAAAAAATTAATTACTGGGTGGGGCCAGCATCACGCGGCCCCACCCACTTCGCAAAACTAAATGAAACACATATCAATAATTTCTGCTGAGTTTCTGCTATTAAATGCCACAAAAATAAAATTTCTGCTGCTTTCAGAAAAAAAGTTATAGCCAATTTGATTTTTGGGTTAATGAAACTTATTTCGCTGTAACTCGGTTAATATACACGTTACAATAACGGGCTAAGTGTCAATCTTTACTATTAAGCCATGGCTACCGTATTAAACATGAAACCAATAATTGTTTCTGAAACCAACTGAATTTTTTTAGATGTTCATTCATCATAGAACAGCTGATTCTCGCATCTTATTCTTATAGGCCTACAACTGCTGGTTGACGTCACATGCTGCCAGCCATCGATAACACAACACAGAGCATGATAATTATTTCCAGTCTGTTGTGGAGGTCTTTCTCATTCATTCTCTCTCTCACTCACTCGCTCGCTCACCCACATCCTTTTCATTCTTCATCTTTCCATAATGTCTCCGTCTTCATCACTACGTCCAATCATTTCTCACTTCCCCATTTTGTTAATCAGCTTCGGCACTATTTACAGACCTTCCCTCTGTTACACAGCATTTATTATCCATATCTTTATTATTTGCAAATTTTCTAAAGAGCAGATAATTGCAGATTGATTTTTCTAAGAAAGCGATTTTTGGTAACGCTTTGTTGTTTCAAAATAATAATTGGGTTTGAAACATTTTCGGAGACTAAGATTGTGTCATTCCTTATGTGTCCGAGAATGTTCTCTTAGTGTCCAAAAATGTTCTCTTCAATATCCCAATTTGAAATTCACTTGAATTGCTGAACTGAAACCAAAAATTTTTTTTGTAGTTGTTTTCACACCTCCAATAGAAATATGTTAGTTCTATTACCTGTATTCCATTCTTCCACAGAAATAGCAATCAACTGTTCCTATAAACAAAAATCTTTGTCGCTATAGCCTATTGCCTAAATTATGATTGCTCACCTCTTTCAAGAACTGTTATGTATAGGCTATAGAATCTCTTCTCATGAGTACTGGATAAAGACTCATTAAACGATTTGAGCTACTAGCTCAAATTTGACGAATTTTTGCGGGCCATTTGTAGTTATTTCTGTCAGTTAATATTTTCAACTAATTTTCAACCAATTCTCAAAATCAATTGAACTTTCGATATTCTTTTACTTTTTAAACAGAATTTATCAAGAATCTGAAATTAATTTTTTTTTGAAATAGATAACCTTGCTTAGAAAAATAGTAAGAAACAATTTAAAAAACTAAAAATTTGAAAGATTATTCATTTAATTTGAAGCTAGGGTGAAGAAACCGGCAGCTGACACCTTAGTGAGTCAATTCATGAATATTATATATTTACTTTTGAGCTATTGTACGGATTAATAAAAAAATGTTTACAATCTATTTATTCAAGTCTTTTAAATGGCTGATTGAAATTGGGAACAATTTAGATACTGATTCCAACAAGAAATTTTTATTTTAAAATCACTTGATATCTATACCAAGAGCTGACACCTCTATTTTTGGTCACCTCCAGTAGCTGACATATGCCTACCTTGACACCAGTAGCTGACATACCTTGAATGAGCTAATTTGATTTTATATATCAAATAGTAATCATACATATAAAACATACTAGAGATATTAACAATAATTAAAAAAATGATAATGTCTAATATAGCCTATTTAATGATTAATAATATACTAATAATTAATAAACATAGTAGAGAAATTTGAAAATCAATAATAATAGCTTAAGAGTCCTCATTGTAATCAACTAGTTCGCTCATTTTCTTCTATATAAAACAGATCTAACAGTCTAAATATATTCCAAGAATAAAAAACAAATAAATAAAATAATAAAATTTATCATAAATTCATTTAAATAAATTGCATAAAATTTAAATTCTCAAAGGTAATTTAAAGTGAATTAAATAAGTTCATCTCATGAATAAGGATTGGATAAAAACCAATTGAAGTAAAGACTATAAAAACTGTTAATTAAATTCAAATTGAAAATGCCTTCAAATATTATTTATCAGGAACACTGAATTTTCGATAGTCGATAACTGGAGTATGCTCAGCAAATATTTTTTTAATGACAACTTCTTTTGAATACCACATTTTCTCTTCATTGCAAACAATTGAAATCAATGAGTAGGCCTCAATCCATGGCCAAGGAAGAACTATTATTAACTAAGAAGAATTATCTTAAGATAGAAACTGCAAAACTAGAACAATGTGGAATGGTCATCATATTGTCGGGCTTGATTCGACTCTGCCCTCGATAATTAAAAATAATATTTGAAATAAGTATTTCCTCCTTGGAAATATCGGATGCGGTAGAGCTTCAGGTTTGATCAAGGCGAAAAACTTGGCGATTCGAATCAAACCATACAAAAAAAGCAAAATGCCCCTCAAGTAATCTTTATAATTATTTCTCATAGGCCTTGGAAGGACATATTACTGATCAATTGCAGATTTCCGGTCGTACCTAAATCTTATGCTAGTAGGAAAAAAATGTAACCAATAAATTCAGTATCACCTGTGAAGTGGCCGCTATTATTTGGATAACGCCACTTTATGTGATACACCTTCAGATCCACTAGGGACCGAATACTGTTTCTACCCTTGCTCAATCTTGAACAGGTAAATTCAACAATTGAATCCCTGACTCACAAATGAGTTATATAGAATAGTTGGACCAGAGCAATCGTCAAACAGGGTGTAAAACAGAATAATGTAAGAAATAATAGGCAGAAATTTGAGAAATTTATTGGCACAAAAAAAGAGAATATGTTCCAAGCATGGAACAGAGAATTGAAATTAGTATTATGTGAAATTTATTAAAAATGAATGGAGATTGAATCTATGGTTAGACTATTAAGTTTAAGAAATATTTTTAAAATGTTGTAGAAAGATTTTTTTTTAAATTGAATATAGTTTGCGTGATTTCACCTCACTAAGGGTGTTTCTTGACCACGAGGATGACGATTCGTGCCTGTACAGTGGTAATTTAAATTAAGAATCGTCCATTATGGATATTATTCGACGACACTTTTAATACGCGCACAAATGGAATTCCATTAATTTATATGACTTTATATTCACCACTTTGATGCATGAGGTCGACAGAAGGCGATGTGGAATATTGCTATTTGGTGGCCATCGTGTACCTCGCGATTCAGCTGGGCTTAAGTCGTAGTTAGAGTTTCACAATGTTTTAAAATAATTAAAAAAATAGACATAATCGTCGTTAGGAGCTCTACATTAAATATTCTGTGGTCCTGCCTGAGAATTTACATTTACACTGAATTTTGCAAATTTTTAGCCACACAAATTATTGGGCTACTCCCTCTAGACAAATATGGCTAGGACTGTTGGAAACTCCTGAATAAAATTTTTACATAGAAAAAGTCACGTGACATCCACAATTACAGGGGTTGAAACCTCTATGGAATTCTGCATGTCACGGACTAAACAAATAAAACAGTGAGAAATTTATACAAATCCATTTTTTATGGATGGGGAAAATAATGAGCGGTCCTTAGCATTTACAATATAGTTTTTAGAAAACAGAATAATTTGAACATAATTTGGTTGACAAAACTTGTCGGAAAGCCGGTTCATTTACAGCTGATAGATTACTGATAAGGACGGTACGGTAAACAATGAATCGAATAAAGTTTTGGTTAATTGTTACTATTTCTATGGATGATTGAATAAATACTTATTTTACAGTAAATTAGGTTCGTATTATGATTTATTCATCCGATTTGGTTTATTAATAATCTATTCAAATTATTCTTAATTTATTACTTTTTATTTCTTGGTGAAATAGTCGTATTAAGCATAGACTAGGCTGCTACGTCTAGCTTAAATCTTCTTTTCTTGTAGATAATAATTAATTTAGTGCCCGTATCTCATTTAATGAAAATGCGACCCCACAATATATACATAGTGTTCACATTCACTACAATAGTACCTATTACATTATTAATTTATGTTTAAATGGAATCATTTGAGAAAGCAAAGCAATGTGTAATAGATGTGGAAATTAATTATATCCAATAGCCTTGCTATACTGAGCGACTGTAGTTGTGGTCGCGCGCCACAATTGAGGCTCAATTAAGTCAGCCAAGCGCTTTTGTCAGCGTTTGGTTCCTTTACCCTGTATGAATATTGTATAATATGTATTATATTTATATTCTGAGAAATTTTTTGAAGGGAGTAATATGTAAGAGTGATTGATATGTAAGAGTTAGTAGAACCCCCCCCCCCCACCACCTCAGTCAACTCTATTTACTCCACTCTATTTTGTCCACTGCTCCCAGATGACTCACACAGATTCGTATGAACCTGTTAATTTCATCAATTACAATCTAAAAACTCAAGGGTCTTTGGTGGGTTGTGCGATGAAATAGGAAGTGAGCCAGTGGCGCAGCCAAGGGAAGGGGATTGAGGGGCTTAAGCCCCCCCCTCCAAGAACCTGAGCTCTTTGAAAAATTGTTAATAATGTTCAAGAAAATTTATTATGGAGACTATGTGCTGTAGGCTTATTAGTGTTGGTACATGTCATGTATTCAGCTTTTTAAGTAGAATAATGTTCATAACTAGTGGCTTGACATGGGGGGCTTTGGGGCTCAAGCCTTTCCCTCAGGTCCTGAAATCCTTATCAAAACCTTGATAATTTTCAAGCGAATTGGCTGTTTGTAATATGAACTCTAGGCTGTACATTTCAAACTTGTTTAAATAGGATAGTGTTAATAGCAATTAACAATATCGATATTGAAAGGAATATTATGAGTGACTACCATAGGTGGAAATAGAGTTTGTAGCCTGGCAGAATTAGATTTGACCAGGCGGCTGGGTAAAGATAATTCGTCTCACTCATATTAATCTGGCAATCATTTAACCAATAAGTACAGGACCTCTAGCTTCTAGAACCTCCTAAACCTGTAATACATTCAACGTTACAGTAGATTAATAATATAATATTTTTCGGAAGATGAAGCTCAGATAGTTCTGAGACCTGTGCGTGAGTAATGTAATGTGTTGAATGTTAATGTTTGATGAGTTGGACCCACAGTTTTAGGTGAGTTCCGCATCATCGGCAAGTGATTTCGTAGCTGAGAACCCTCTTTTTTGGTGGCCGATCTATTCGGTCACCCTTACCCTAGGAATTTGCAGCTTATCTTATCTGACTGAACAGGTACCTGTTACGGTTCGCGACTAACAATTTCCTTAAAAAGTTTTACAGGTTTTTGCGAAAAAAATTCAATACAATTGCAAAAGTTTATTCCTTCGAAAACGCTTCAATACAGAAAGTAATACAGCAGAAGAGTGAAGTTATCATTTTCAATAAGAGATCAATAAATTAGCACTCATTCAGAAAACTTTAGGCTTCTAAAGCCCTCATTTAGGTGGTGAATTGAATGCATTCGTTGTGAAATGGACTGTAAAATTATTTAAAACATTAAGTACTGCGATTATAAAGTTATATGTTATATGAAATATGCAAAAAAGGGCCAAAAGAAGGCGTTTTTGAGATTGAAGGTTATGAACTTATGAAGGTTATTGATTGCGAATAAAGCACCCAGAGTTTACAAAACCAGAATTTAAATTGGATCAAAAACAGAAGAATAGCAAGTGGAAAGCATCTGTGCAAAATCAGTATGCTTTGATTAAAAAAAACTCGACTTTATAAAATTTGGGACCGTTCTTGACTATTGAGTACATTCATATTTAATTTCAAAAAATGATTTGACAAGGTTTGATGGAGAAATTGAACAAAATGTTTGGCTCATTGGCAATTTAATTGGTTAACCACTAGGCCGACAATAAAAAAACATCATTATATTATGTTAATTTTGTGAATTTTTGTAAAATATCAATTGAAATATCAATATCAATAATTTGGTAATCTCGATTCGCGTTCAGACTGGCATTTTTCGTTCACTTTATTATCAACACAAAGGTCTCATGTGAGCATCATAAAAATTTATAGTAGTGAATCTTGTAGCACGTTTCAGATAATTTTACATTTCCATTTAATTCACGCCATCTATATGAAGACCTTAGTCATTTCTGAATGGATGATGGCTGTAATCTTAATAGCTGTAATCTTTCGCCCTCTTTATTTCTGTAACAAAGCGTCCGGACTTACATTCATTCTAATTTTTTTATCCTCATGAGATGTGGCTTATGCAGTATGGCAGAATCATTTTGAACTCTTGAAACACTCTGTACAAATAAACTCATGATGAACACATTTTGTTTACCCATTGCTTATTTTGCTAATGCTATTTTATTGCCCACACATAAACTTTATCAGGCAACATTCTTGTAAAAAGAGCTCTGAAAAATCCTAATTTTAACGCCCTCCCTTCCAAAACTTTACCTGGTTGGACGGGTAAGACCCCCCCCCCCCAAACCAAAAGTCTGGGTGCGCCCCTGAAGTGAGCAACTACTCCATTGTGAAGTCCATTGACTATCCATAGGAAACGTTCTTGCCAGGTTGATTCAGGCTTCATGATAATGTACGGTTGTTCGTTCGTATCACAATATTGCAAGTAGGAGAGTTGAAAGCTCTTGTCTTTTTTGACAAATGCCTTAATGATGAGGTTTGGTTAATAAAGTTAGCTTACTTAGCGTATATTCTTAGTTCTCTGAATACCCTTAATTTGAAAAAGATATTCACAAATTATTTGTGCAAGACAAAATTGATGCTACTATCAAAGAGATACAATGGTGGTCCGATAACATTTAAAAAAATGTATTATTTGATGACTTACGACTTCTGAACGATTTTTTGGATGATAAAATTATTACAGAACTATCAAAGTAAATAAAGAAACTTCCAAAATGATCTATGATCATCTTAAAGCCTTGGCTTCTGAACTAAAACACTACTTTTCACTCATAGAAGAAGGAAAACAATGGATTGAAAATCCATTTGATGAGGACAACAAACTTAAATAATCTCAGCCTTACGACCTCCCAGTTACTCTTTTAAATCTTAAAATATTACAGTAACTGAACATTTCTTACACATTTTCTCTTAACAATTTGAGTTATTAAACTATTCACAATCGTTGTATGTAGATGCATCAGTTTAAAATATTTTAACAAAATTAACTTCTTTCTAAAAATAATACTGTATTCATCAAATTTTGTATTGCAAAATAAGAAGTGTGTTCTGTGAAGTTTTATATTCAAATACTGAGTTTAAAATGTGTGGCTATTTTAGGTTTCCCTTTATTTTTTGGTGAGTTTTTTGAAAAACCAGTAATTAATTATTTTGCAGGAAAAAGAGCTCATTGAACTGCCGCGATTTTATCATTTAATAAGGAGAAAGATTTAACAACATTTCGGATGGTGACGAGGATAGAATATCCAACAATATCCGTAATTATTGCGATTAGATTTCTGATGGTATTCTCCACCCAGGGGCGTATTCAAGGGGGGGTCCCCGGGTCCGGACCCCCCCACCCACATTTGAGATGACTAAGCACTAGATAGAATGCTTTTTTGCTGTAGGAAAGGTTCTTGAGAATAATTCTATACCAGAGATAATAATTCTAGTGAACAAAATTTAATCTAGACTGAATTAATATTACAATATTGGAGTGTTGAAAACTGAGCATCGCGGCTGTTATTGTATCCATTATTGTAGCATGTTTAGACTATCTTTATACGATAGAGGAGAATGTAATTGAATGTATGGTACATTATCGAGAAAGAGTGGGTTAGAATTTCATGACACAGCTGAGAGAAGTCATTAGTCTAGAAATAGAAAAAACGTATTATAGTAGCATAGCTCGCAAATGTTGATATTGTGAATTCTTTTTCCATGATAAAATAACAAAATGAATTTATAGACTTCCGTTTGAGCTTTTCAACTGTCCAGAAGCTCAGTTTCTGCGTGGATCACGGTCGGTGTTGAAGTAAAATTAATAATTTCGTTCTCGGTCCTGGTACAATGCCATACAATCTTGCATTTATACAAGTTTTAATAGAGAATAAAAATAATTGCTGCCATTTAATATTAGTTTTTAATTTTTCAATTATTGGATTTTTTATTTTTCGTTTTAAGTTTGTTTTGGCTGAAAAAAGAAAATATCCATTACTTTCACGCAAAAACAGCTAAAACATTAATAATTAAAGAAAAATTGACTTCATCCTCAAACAGTAGTTGTGATAGTTCAGAAATCAATCAGGTGTGGGATTTCTTCATTTGTTGAAACAAATTAATTGAATCCAATCTCAAGGACTTGACTCATAATTTCTTTGAGAAGTTCATGAGTCTTGCTGGTGAGATTTGGTAAATGCATATAAATTTAAAGATTTAACACCATTTTCTGCAATTAATAAATTGAAAACTATATTGATTTTCCCAATATTGGATGTTGCACACACAATTCAAAAGTACACTGTGTCTCATTTGTTGCTTTCTGTTCTTCTCATTTGAATACTTATCAAAGTTGATCAGTGGTAGTTTTGATATGTGCTGTTTCAAGTTCATTTTTCAATTCAGAGACAATATGATTATTTTTTCAGACAACACTATTATTATCAATCCATGAATTGTATTTCGAATCAAAGCCCAACCATTTCACATACAATTTGTTACCTTTCTTCTCTAGTACCCTCTCAATAAGATACACATCAGGGTACTTGGTTTCTTCATTTCATACTCATAGAATGCACCCTTTTAATGTATTGTTGACTTCACCTATTCCCTTCATCTTTCATCTCACATGGGATGGGTGTCGAAAAATATGTTTTCTTTTTAAAAACATTGAGTTTGGAAATTTTAAAATGGGTTTAGCAACTTTTTAATATCTTAAAAAAAAACATTAGTATATGTATTGTGTAATAAGTAGTACAGTATAATACTTAATTAATAAATTGAAATAGGTTAAAATTGATGAACTACGGCTGCTGTGATACTTGCTGTAGTTACAAAGTGAATAAAAGTTTTAGGATTTGATTGCCATTGGTGGTGGGGGGGGGGGGGGGTAATCAAGGAGTGTTGTATGTAGGTAAAGTGTGGACCCCCCTTGAAAAATTTCTGGATACGCTTATGTCACCACCATATGAACGCCCTTTTTTAAATTTTCGCTTTCATAAAAAACAAATACGGAAATCAACTCAAGGTTGAAAGTGACTTAAGATTAAAAATACCTTCATTCAACCCTGACATTGACGTTTTAGTGCAAACGAAAAAGTCTCGAATACCTCATTAATCCTTACTTAAAAACAGCAATTTGACTTACTAAAAGGTTGTGATAACAATTTTCTTAACTGTAATCATATCAAAGCCGTATTAATATATTTTGATTAAAAAATTAAAATGGTCTTTGAGTAAGCCTACTTTTATAATATTCTAGTTCTTTTTCTCACCTATATAGGAACATTTGTTAGTGAGTAAGAAATAGTGAAAAGAAACTTGTTGCATATATTGCAAGCATAGGGGAAAGTGGGAGAATACCGTACACCCCATTTTTGAATCTTCTGGTAGTAGTTAGTAGCACGTGATGACATTCCACAATAATTGCTTTAATGGGAGGGAGCAGCTTCGATAAGCAACACACATCACCACATACAGCAGCCGGCTGTGACGTCATATTACAAATAATCTAGAAAAATCGACTACTCCGTTGGGGTTGATGTATTAAATAAATAATTTAACTGGACACACAACTCAATATAATTGAAACTTATTAAAGATACTACTAAGCACATACATACCAAAGAGTAAGTTGAGTTACCCTACCACTAGTAGTTCTGTGAAGAGTAGTCCTCACACAATAAACCCTTCAAATATCTGAAAGATATTTCGTGAAATTTTACCCATTGTCCACTTAAGGGAAGTGATAGCCGCGAGCCGTAGCAGGTATCTGTTCAATCAGAGAGATAAGCTGCGTTCTCGTAGGTCCCGTTTGTAACGGTGACCGATTAGATTGGCCAGCAAAAAAGACACTGTTCTCTGCTGTAAAATCACTTCCCGGTGGTTCGGAACCCACCTTAAACTGTAGGTCCAACTCATCAATCACCATCATCCAACCATTACCCACGCACAGGTCTCAGACCTATGTGGGCTTCATCGGAGCTGATTTTTTTGGAGCATTTTGTTAGCTTTAACTTTGGTGAGAACAGAGAAATTAATGAATCTTAATTATCGTTTCCAATGTATAAGTGAAAAACCGAAAAATTGTACCCTTTTTTAACCTGACTTGAGTTTTGACTTTTGTAGTTATGGTTTCCAAGTTCTCTTCAAAATCGTTTAAAAACCTTATTCAATAAAACCCTAAATCTTATTATTTTGTATATTATGTAATATAATAGGACTATGTGAATTACTAACCATGCTCAAATGCTTTTAGAATGCACAAATTCAAGTGTAACTTTCAAACATTTCCTGCGGGGGGGGACCCCCGAACCCCGCTTTTGCTGAGAGGTAAACCATACCCCCAGACCCCTCGGTACGTTACAGCTCCGGTACTTCTCAATTCAGAAATTAAGCCTTGCTCTGGCATGTATGTACATTAGTCTCAAATGTAACATTGTCTCAAATGACCGGTCTATGCTGATGTGTCATTAACCGAGTTACAGCCAATTAATTTTCGTTGACCCAAAACTTAATTGGCTATAACTTTTTTCTGAAAGCAGCAGAAACTTTACTTTTCATGACATTGAGTAGCAGAAATTCAACTGAAAATCTTGACATATATTGAATTGAAATTTTTGAAGTGGGTGGGGCTGGTTAAAAATAACATTGGTTTAAATGGCAAAATAGTTTTTGCTACATCTTTTTTGCTGGTGTAGCTACGGCTATGCTGTTGGTGTCATTCGATAGCCACTGTTTAGCAGTAAAGATTGACACATAGCCCGTTATTGTAATGTGTATATTAACCGAGTTACAGCCAATTAATTTTCATTAACCCAAAACTTGAATGGGCTATAGCTTTTTTTCTAAAAGCAGCAGAAACTTTATTTTTACGGCATTAAATAGCAGAAACTCAGCAGAAACTATTGATATGTGCTTTATTAAGTTTTGCGAAGTGGGTGGGGCAGCGTGATTCTGGCCCCACCCAGTAATTAACTTTTTTAAAGTTGAATAACTTTTTTCCTGAAAACAGCAGAAAATTTATTTTTGCGGCATTAAATAGCAGAAACTCTGAAGAATCTCATGATATACAACTTATAGTTTCTGCCGTTTTGGGTGGGGCCAGCTTCACGACGGTCAGAAATACGATTTTTGAAATGGATTTGAGCATTGTGTTGTGGCGGGGGGGGGGGGGCATTTCAGATTAATATTCCATTGAAATAATTGATGATTATTTGGATGGAACAAACACAAGGTTAATAATATGAGGCGTAATATAAATCTTTTCAATGAATAATAAGACGAAGTTGTTACAAACACATTTATCAAAAATAGTTAGATGCTATAGTAAAATAATAAGCGTATGGCTTTTAATGGTGGGGAGACCCTTACGGGTAGTTCCACCTCGCCGTTTGTGCCATGTTACGGGGAACATGGTGGACCTACTATTTTAGGTGAGTTCCGAACCACCGGGTAAGTGATAATAAAGCTTGTAACATGAAGTCATTGAAGCTCGGTCACCCATCCAAGCGCATAGTAATTTTGGTTGTTACACAATTATCAATCTCAAACAAACTTGTGAGATTTTTTTGTTTGTTTGAGTTTGATAATGGTGTAACAAGCGAAACTTGTATCTCACTATTTTTAATTAATAAATCATTTTTGATTGATATTATCTTCCACAATATCACCTTTGCCACTACGTAGAAAAAAATATATCTTTTTATACAGTGCTACAATGATAAATAATTGAATATTATATCCATTAATTTATCCAATTTGCCTAAATATTTCTATTTTATCTATTGATAACAATAACCAAGTGCTGTGGGGTAATATCATTTGGTCTGTCGCTCATAGAATAATAATATGCCTCATATTGGATTTCTGTATTCATGAAGCAATTCAAATTCTTTATTGTGCGTTTCACAGAGCATGTATATGATTGTATATAGTACCATAGCCGATTCGACTGTAGGTGACTCTTCAGACCTCAACGATATGTTTTAGTCCAAAGAGCGTACTACACAAACGAGGAGTAGGTAGTTTGTGATTGCTTTCCAGAGCATAAGATTAGTTAATTTTTAATGAGTCATTAGCTTAATGCTGACCATTTCTGAAATTGTTAGCTCAGTGTTGCGTTCAGATTTGGTCTAACTTTCAATGTGCTGACAATTAAAATCACTTTTTAATATTTAATTGTGTTGAGCATTCAACCACATATTTTCTTTTTTTGTAACTAACAGTTATTTTTTCCAAGTGCATACAATAATATATAGGCTATTATTATATATTATACATTGCTATGTATTACATATTAATAGCCTATAGATTATACCGTAAAAATATTCAAAATGATATCTTCACACATGGAAGAATTAAGTTTCATGCTTGAAAGATTTTCCTGTATTATTTCATGAAGAATATTTTGAACTTCCTAAAGTTTTCCTATTGTTCGCAGATAAGCCCGCACTCTCTCAGTATATAGCGAGTGTAATTAATTGATATTTCTGACATTAATCATGTTACAGAGGAGGTGTAGGTGTTATTTGAAAGGATATGTGTGGCATACTCCACATGATTAATGATGTTCCCCTTATTCCTACTAGGTTTTAAGCAACCCAACCATCCAGCTACTTGTATTGCTTTGCTAACCGAACTTCCCAACCTGAGCTTAATATGGAAAACAAGAGAAACAAGCAAGCCAGTAATTTACATTTCATTCCTTGCAATGTCCTGCTTCTGATAGCCTATATAAGCTATGATTCGTAACAGAGCATAAAAATTTAGAGATATAAAAATATAATGATTGTTATTTTCAAGTGCATCATTATTTATCAATACACTTACTTGTGAATGATTAATACTTTCAAGATGGTAGATACTGTGAACGCTGATTTTAGGATAAGAACGATCACGAAAATTTGAAGACCTGTGGAATTTGAGGACAGAACCCATAAAAATTTACGTTGCCATGCACTATATATGTACTTTCCATTTTATACCTATACGTTATTATTTACTATGTAGGAGCTATATGTACAGTAGAAACAATTAGTCTGGGCGCGTGGCTCTGCTTTCACTACTAGACGACCTGTAAAAGTTGACTAGTTGACCTTGAAGAGATCTGCAGCGTCGCACGGGCCACATGTTTTTAGAAATGGGCGATAAACAATCCCCTCGCCATGGCTGACTACCAAACGGCCATGCGCCCAGACTAATTGTTTCTACTGTACTACACCTATATACAAACTTTATTTATAGTATGTCACCTCGACTAATTCCTGCACAGCTATCTGTCAAGAAATTTCTCTCAAAATATTCTCTGAAATTCTGTCAACCGACTTTAGAGACTCTCCTGGAAATGGGTGGTGAAAAATAACTTACATCACAATTCTATTCTAACCCTGCCATTAATCCATACATTGCGTAGTGTGAATTCAGAAGTTCTATTTCAATGAAGCTCCTTTATGATATGATAATATGAACTACTTCTGATAATATGTTGAAACTTGATTTATTAATCACCTAGTTTTGAGAGGACATTACGTACAGAGACAATGAAATCAAAATCGTTACGTTTGCCTTATTATGTCAGATAACTTACATGAAAATATAACTCAGCATATTTCATTCCTGTATGTGTATCGATAACCCAGAACTATTTCGTCCATTACGAAAGTAAATTGATTAAGCGTTATTGAGTTGAGACACATTACATAACGCGAAAAAGAATAATTGAATTTGTGTCCTGTACTTTGTGACTCGATAAACAATATCAGACACGTTCGTTAGGTATTATTGGTTGAACATGAGCATTCAAAAGCTTTTATGACCATGTACATTCATTTTGAACTTAATTCGCTCAGAAATATGGAAGGCTATTATTCATCACCAGTAATATGATGGAAAATTGAATTTGTCACCAAAACATTCATGTAATCGATCAAAATGGGATTTATTCTAGCCTGAATAATATCCATCGCTGATTAATTGGCTGGAATAAAATTATGCGTTTCCTACCCGTGCATTTGTTATGCTTATACGTTAAAATGCCGTTATTCCATTGAATGCCGTTATTTTTAACGGTGTATCAATTGCGTGAAAAATCAATGTATTTAAAACATATATTACCGTGGAAACGACATTTTTCATGCTCATAAAAGTCGAAAATGGCCGGTTTTATGGCTGAAACAAAGGTTGAACATTGGTTGCTACAAAGCTCGTCTGATTGATATCGTTTAGGGTTCCATTAATCTTTCTCGCACCTAAAATAAAAATCAGTGGCGTGACTAAGAGAAAGTCTTGCATAAAGTTACGACTAGACAATGAATAATTTCGATTTTTCAGCAGAGCTCAGCCACGTGGAAGGTCGTAAATCTTCTGCGAAAGGGTGGGTTACGACAAAACAGCTTTTGTGATTTTAACACGTTGTGATCACTGACAGGCTAACGTGATCATTGATTTTGTTATCAGTTCAGTGTTTGTCGACCATTTTCATCAACATCAACTGATTTTCTCTTTTAATGACTAGAAGCTTTTTTTACTAACCCTGTGGTTCGGAACCTACCGTAAATAGTAGGTTCACCATGTTTCCCATAACATGGCTCAAACGGCGAGGAGAAACTACCCGTAAAGTAACAATATTATGAAATTTTTATGTCTCACCACCAATAAAAGCCGAACGCTCATTACTATTATTTACTTCTTTGAATTCCTATGAAGTTATGTATAGCGAACAAGATATCACTCTGAAGCCCAGTTGCCTACCAACTGCGTAGATTCGGACCAAGTGGACAGTAAGTTACACTAAAATTGATGCTTTTGGTAAATGAACCTATATCAAAAGCATCAATTAAAAAATGTTTTTATTCCTGTCGGCTGTCCATTTAGTCAGAATCTGCGAGTTAGGAACAGAGACTTTACTTGACCGTTCAAAAGTACAGTAGAAACAATTAGTCTGAGCACGTGGCTCTGGTTTCACTACTATAGCCGTCCTGTTAAAAACTGACTAGTTGACCTTGAAGACATCTGCAGCGTCGCACGGGCCACATGTTTTTAGAAATGAGCGATAAACACTCCCCTCGCCATGGCTGACTACCAAACGGCCGTGCGCCCAGACTAATTGTTTCTACTGTAATCAGTGGATGAAACTGGGGAGTGATAGCCGAGTGCCGTAGCAGGTATCTGCTCAATCAGAGATAAGCTATACGAAACTCCTGTGCCATCTTTGTAACGGTGACTGATTGGATTGGCCAGCAAAAAAGACTCTGTTCTCTGCTGTAAAATCTCTTCCCGGTGTTTCGGAACCCACCTAAAACTGTAGGTCCAACTCATCAATCACCATCATCCAATTCATTATCCACGCACAGGTCCCAGAACTATGTGGGCTTCATCCTCCGAGAAAAAAAAACTGACTCAAAACTCCTGAGATTATGCAGCAACCACAACAATAAAATATTAAATGCAGGAATCACAAATACAGTCTTAATAAAACTAGTTTGTAAATGCTATGCAATTTAAAGTCAGCGCCATAACTGAGGGAACTGGAGGGCTTAAACTTGTGAAAAAAATTATTAGCTTGGAAAAAGGGGGCTCCAACTCTGCTGCCTTGGCGCCCCAGAAGTCACGTAAGAAGTCATAAACTTGAAAAAAAGAGGACCCCCAATTCTTGCCCCGGGCTTCCAGAGACCTGTTTAAAATAATAATTTATAGAAAGCCATTCAAATTAAAAGTGAACCACATTGAAATAGATTAAAAAAGCAACCACTTTCTTCAACTGAACTTTCCAATCACTTTCATCGATTGGATGGAAATCTGTTTTGAACTGCTCCCCTGCTACCAATATCATGAAATCGAACGTGTTGCATTCCGATTGCAATAAACATTTTAAAAGCAAATAAATGGGTCACTCCACAACTTCTTCGTAAATAAAACATGCAGTTATAGCCATGTGGCCTTCAATAACCTTGGCCTGACCTTGAACGGTCTCCTTGTACTACATTTACTGGAATCAATATAAATGTACTATTTTGGAGATATTTTATAATGTTTTGTTTTTAATCATTTTCACCCACCGTCATGAGATATAAATGTCACGTATAAATGTCAGATATATAATGTCACGTATCAAATTTCAATCTCAAAAAGATTCGTATTGAATTAAACATGATCATGATAAGTTTTTTATTTCTATGCAAAAATGTAATCATCTGAAATAAGTCATTCATGCTTCAAGTTACCACTAAATAGGTAGATACTAACGGTGGTAGTAATACTAAACGTCATAAAGAACCGAAATATTATACCGTTAAACGTTTAAATATTCAACTATTTGCAAGCTTAGATAAAATAGTTTGCACGGCTGAACTGTGCTATTCTTTTATTCTTTAGTTAGAAATATGATATTTCTTCATTACAACTATGGAGGAAACTAAATAGAACTAGAACTGACATTTTCTCAAGTGTTTTATTAAACTAAAGTTTGAAACAGATTTTGTCGTTACTGTAGTATTCTTCTTTCAAGAATTATGCAATAATACCTGTTCTTTTGATTTTCTGTTCTCACTGATTTTTCACAAAAAAACCAGTCTTCTCCGCCAGGAGTGCCTGAGGAAGCACCACAGAAATGTGAAATGGCCATCATACAAAATATTAGTTTATTAATCATTGAATAAGATCAAATTGTAGTTTAATGGTTACGCAGAAGCCTACTATGATAGAAATTGATCTTACCTTGATTGATCCCATTCAATGATTGAATCGTCATTTATTTGATTACTGATGATGCCCACATGAGTACGAGACCTGTGCGTGGGTAATGAGGCATACACATAGATGCCAGACGGAGGTGCGAGATTCGAACCCTCGACCGCTGAAGTTGCAACGCCTCAACCAACTGCGCTAAGCGGCCCGTCAATTATTGTCAGCAGCCAGCGTCATGCCTTGATTAATGAATTTTTCCATTGACAATTAGAATTTTACCATGTTGATTGACGAATCTCCATCGTTACCACCTTCAATGTAACTTATGTTAATGAGAATAATTGTACCATTCGTGATACACAAATTTAGGGAAATGTCATTTATCTACATCGGGCAACGCATGGAATAAAAATATAAAAAAACTTATTAATAAAATATTTGTTGTATTCCATACATGAATATAATGTAACAGGCATTCTGGAGAACAAGTAAACACATAACAATATATATTGAAATCTAGACTAATTAAGAATAAAAATAATTATGCAATGGTGTTCGCTGATGTATATAATAGTTAACAATCATGAAGTATTTTTGTACAAGAATCTTCAGCATAATTTATTTATTGTTGACACGTTTTAGAAAGGAATAATAATTATAACTTTCCAACTTTTTCCTCGACTGTATTTTAACATTTGAAAAAACATAATTTAGTCGGTTTATTTCAGTAACGTTCAATCATTCAATTATTGTTATGTTGAGGAAAGATCTCAAAACAATAGAAAAAATTAAAAATCTCTAGAAAAATGACGACTCTAAAAAATCTATCATTTGAGAGAAAGAGAGAAATGGCTCACTTCCTCTCCTTCTCTCAATTACAAACCTCCAGAAATAAAGATAGATAAAGATAAAGAAATTATAAAGATTAAGATAAAGATATTTCAATTCCGATCTAATATCAAAACTGAAACTGTATTTCTATTTAAATTATTATTTTTACTCATTTATACAGTACTAGAGATACCGTACTGGAGGGATGCATTTCACTTCTAAAAAAAAGCTTCATCTTTAGAAGTGAATTGCATCCCTCCAGTATCTCCAGTGAATGAGTGAAAATAATATATTTAATAGAAAAACCGGTATCAATTTAGATATTCGATTGTTCAAGTATTTCGTCATGGAAAACATCACAGATTTCAATTACCACTAATGAAAGAACACCAATCACATACTTGATCAGGAGTTATTTGGCACTCGAAATAAAACATTTTGAGGTGAGGAATTTCATTTTAACTCACTCTTTGATGTAGGGTTTTGCTTTCAAAACATTTCACATTAATTGACATTGTTGTTTTTTTAACACAACCAACCTTCCCTGTTGAGATTGTGGCTCAAAACCAAATGTTTTCCACCACTCAAAAAAGTGTTCATTTTCATTAAAAATAACTGGAGAGATGGAAATAATGAATATTATTCACACTTTATAATTCGAATTTGAACACCTCTCTTCATGGCTTGAAAACAGAACGTTAAAATCTCAACGAAAAAGATGAGTCAGATGTTAATTAGATGATTGCAGAACAAACTTATCAATGCGAGTATTTTACTAGGAAGATACGATCACACTTGAAAAAGCGCTGTCAAAGAAATAATACCAACGAAATTGAGAATTACCTAATTTCAAGAAAAGTCTTCCCATGCCGGAATTTTTAATTTATCAAAAACAAGGACAAGCATTTATTTTTCTTTGGAAATGATAATGAGAATGAGTTCTTCGAAAGGATTTTAAACTCAATTATACTTCAATAATTATTAAGGATCCTGTACTTCATTAGTATAATTAACTCGGTGACAAGGAAATGGAATTTAATTAGAAAATTATAAAGTTGAAAAATACGCCCTTTATGTTCTACTGAAATTGCTGCATTGGCTTGTTGGCTAAAAATTATATATAGATTGAATGATTCTTTTTTAAAATAATTCTTTTTATAAATTGATTATTTTAGAAAAAATTGGTCACAAATTTTCAGACCCAATAATAACTTTTTATTGTAAATTCAACGACTTGCAGTTAATTTTAATTGTGAATAAATAATATTTCTACTCACTTTTGGCCAGACGTTTTCAAGTCATGGAGACCCATCTTCAAGCCAAAAGCAAGTAGAAATATGATTTATTCACAATTAAAATTGACTGCAAGTCGTTGAATTTACAATAAATAGTTAATATTAACAACGCAGATCGTTGTGGAACAAGAAATCCAAGAGTTTGGAATCCAAGAATTTAGCCCTTGATTTAAGGGTCTTGAGGATGCGTCTCCATGACTCGAGAACGTTTGGTCAAAAGTGAGAGGAAATTAGAAATATTATCTATTTACAATTGAAATTGACTGTAAGTCGTTGAATTTACAATAAAAATTTAATATTAACAACGCAGATCGTTATGTAACAAGAAATCCAAGAATATTTAGACTCAATAAATTGTTTATAACTTCAAAAGTTATCATGAAGACAGTTTACTTTCATGTAGCTAAACATTAAATGAAAGTAAATAATTTGTGCAGATTGCAGAACAACATAATATTTATCAACAGTGCTTTAGTCAGGTACTTTGAATTCGCTTTCACTTGCCACAGTATTTACACACATCGACCAATAAGCCTGTATAAAACGTACTAAGTTACATAAATAAAATGTCAAATATGTACAAACTATATACAGTTGCATAATCCACCATCATCAGACATTCACTTAATACAAATTAATTCTTAAATCTATCATTTAATTAAAAAATAAAAACATTTTAAACATTCCAAAGATTCTATGACTGAAGTCTATAAAACTTATAAGCTACTTAGTATATGGATAAGTTTTGTACAAAATATTTACAATAGGATTGTGTTTACATCCTTTAGTAGTCTATATTATGGTAACAAATTTTAGATGAGACATTTTTACATCTCGAATAACGTTTTTGGTTGTTACAGGAGAAATTGAGAACATCTTAGGCTCGATACCAACTTCCAACCTCCAACACAGGTTTCATGTGTTTCATGTTCGTATCACTAGCTTAAGACTTGTCTTGTCGTTTATAAATCTCATGTTTCACACACTGACGTCACTCAGATTTATTTAGAATTGAATAAAGGTGAATTGGATCAACAACAATTATAATAAAAAAATGCAAGGCTTGATACAACAACAATTGCAAGGTTTTCTTTGGTCTTATTCACAATTAATACACGCAATACATGATGTAAACTAAACGGTGAATTTAGTAAACTAGTAATTTAGTATACCATTGAAATTGGTTGTCCAATGTACAATTGGTAAATTTCTCCATTATGCTCAATCATACTACCTATCACACTGTTTTTACTGTACATACAACACTTTTGGAGACTATATACATCAGGATCAAAACCCCAGTTTAAATTCACCTAGAAGTCTGGAGCTTCAGTTATTCATTGGTGTTTTCAGTTGTAGGTTATAACGAATGCTCAGAAATTTTTAGCTAGATAGGGTGAAAATACCACAATGTAATCGAATAGTTTGGACCCAGTTTAAAAAATTGTGATTTACATAGCTAAGGGCGGAAAGAAAGTTGGTGGGGGGGGGGGGGGGTCACAAATTGGGATTCTACTGACCTTTTTCTGCAAGATTCCTTTTTTCCTTAGTAAAATTTCACTTTTGGTGATGGGGATGAACCTTGTCTTGTTTCATAGAGCTGGAATGTATTTACATATTGAGTCCAGTATTTCAAAGTCTTTGAATATATGGCAGCAGGAAAATATCTGATGTATAAATACATCTGATATATAATATGATGCTTCTCATACACTTCATTCATTATGCCCATTTTCCTGAGTACTCCACTTTGACTGTCCTATACACCAGATTGTCAATGCTGCTATTTTTATTCAGACCTTAACTCCACCTTATGAAGAACGTTTTCATTTTCAGACCTGCGTCTTAATAATTAAATATCTTGTGTGAATAAAAACTTCAGAATAGAAACAATGTTATGTTCACTTCATTTATTCTGCCAAAACTCCATTTTAAAAACATATTAAATTTCACTCATCTATCCAAGTTGAAAAGTTTTAATTTTAAGGGTTTGTCACAAATTTAGATTTTTCTACCTTTTTTGTGAGATTCTACCTCCCACCCATTTTTCTTACCCCACCAATTCTTCTCAACCCACAACTGGCAATCTGATCTGGAAAGTTAGAATTTCAAGGTGGTTTCACTAATTTAGATTTTGCTACTTTTTGTGACATACTATTCCCACCCATCTTTCTCCCCCACTTTTCCTTCTCCTTCCAAGTTTATCCCTAGTAAAGTTTCAACTTTGGGGTTCCCTTACGTGTAGTATCTGCATCAATAGTAAGTATAATCTGCATGAAAATATGGAAGTCATCCCACCCGTCGCTTTACATCCCACCCCTCCATCATGTTCTAATCCTTTAACTAGTAAAGTTCCAACTTTGAAGGCTCTCTTACGTTCTCACAACTTTCCATAATATCTGCATCAAGTGTCACATGAAATTATGGAAGTTACAATGTGAAAATAACACAAGGCTCAGCTGTGAACTGTTTATAACTGCTCTGCCTACCACTGGACACAGTAGACATAGCAGAAGACGTTTTTCATGTGCCGGGTTTTGTGGCGTCATGAAAGTGCACGACAGATGGCGCTGTGGATGCTCCACGATGAGATCCAGTGGCTGTGGTGAGTGACGTCAGAAACGTCAAACTGATCCTGCGGTCGCCCGCTCTGACAGTCACCGAGTTCGGGCCCACTTCTCGTGTGATCGCCTCCTTGACGTCATTGCCCTCTGGCTGGCCATCCATGTCATGGCCCCGAAGCCGCAAAACTGAGGCGAGTTCACGCCTGAAATTGGTATTCAGCCAGCCATACAGCAACGGATTGGTACACGCTGAAGACATGGCCAGAATGTGACAGCCTGCGAATTATAGAGATGAATCTTATTAATTCAACTGACAATAATATATATATCTCATATTCATATGTTACTCTTGATATCAAACTGCAAAAATAGCAATCTTTAATTTTTGGTTATCCCTTAAAACTGCTATCATCAATTTTTGCCACATAACAGCCATCGTTGGGTAATTTTTGATATTATTTTAAGGGAAGTGATAGCCGCGAGCCGTAGCAGGTATCTGTTCAATCAGATAGATAAGCTGCGTTCTCGTAGGTCCTGTTTGTAACGGTGACCGATTAGATCGGCCAGCAAAAAAGACACGGTTCTCTGCTGAAAATCACTTCCCGGTGGTTCGGAACCCACCTAAAACTGTAGGTCCAACTCATCAATCACCATCATCCAACTCATTACCCACGCACAGGTGTCGGACCTATGTGGGCTTCATCCTCAAAAAAAAGAGTCAACTTTTTGTGGATCTCATGATCAAGTAACAACTTAGAACAACTATTAAGAGCCCCCCAAAAAAATCTTTTTATGAGCTAGTTATGTATTCCAACAATGGAAAAATATATTTTGCATCACAAAAAAGGTAATTGGAAAAATTTTCAAAATTATACAAATTAATTAGATATTTATTGTTTATGAGTTTATGAGCATTTTATGAGTGTATTGTTTATGGGCATTACCATAATCATTCAAGATATGAACAAACATACAGTCTTTCCAAAAAATATTTTCAACATACTTGAAAGTATGATATTTGGCCATTGAAAATATATTAGTAGTAGTTGAAATATGTCCCAAAATTTTTTCCAAAAACCTTTATTGAATAGAATTTGAAAGCATGATAGTTGCCAATTGAAAATGTGTGAGAGGTAGTTGAAATATGCTTCTGATCATTTTGTAAATCAAATTCAATTTCACTCTTACTATTATAGTGAAAAATAACAGTTTATAAATCACTTAGACTATATCACTGTCATGATCCTTCTCCAAAAAACCTATGAAACTATAATCAATTAGTTATAAAAATGAAAAGTGTCCAGAATATAAAATGTTAATGTAAATGCTATCATCGGATCAAAAGTGACCTGGAACTAAAATATCACCAAACAAAGAATGTCACAGAAACTGACAAGGCCTTATTTTCCCCTACCAGCTCAGCAAGGACTACATAGAAGTTTATTGCAATTGCTGCAGTCACTACAAAAATGAAAATAAAAACGCTGGAAATAAAAAAAATAAAAAATCATACCTCATATCTTATTTCATTCTTCACTTTTTGACTGTGTATAACAATCAATGAATACAGTGAAACCTGAATAATTTGAAGCCAAATATAATTATTATTAGAATCAAATAAAAATTTCAGTAATGAAAGTTGCCAGAGAATAACATTGTTTTAAAATGTCCAAAGCACTTATTTAAAATGTTGAATTATTTACATGTTAGTTTTACCAAAATGCTGTAGTCTTATGTTTTCTATTGAAATGATTTTCGATTTGCTTGCATAAATTGGATTTAAATGAGAACACATCATGCAAGGAACATGCATCTTAAACTGAGGTAATACCATGGAATAGATACTAAACAGTAAAGAGACTCTCTTAAAATCTCTTCACCAATTCATCATTTTGAGACCAGTAAACAAGGCATCAGCTAACATTATTAATATATCTATAACTAAAAAGTTGTTGGTGATACGTTTTATATTTTGTGTTTTGGTACATAGAATGAATGGAGTACGATGCTTTGAAAGACTATTAGTTTTCAAAATAACAGCATTTGATTTGTTTTATATTGTGAGTTGTTGTGCATAGAATGGAATACAACGCTTTGAAGGACTATTCGTTTTCAAAATGGTAGCATGCAGAGATTTTAATATATTTTCTCATCTCAGGATTGACTTGAGGTTTTCCTTCTGTGGTAATTCAGTCAAACCTCTATATAATTAACCCCAGAAACAGAATCCTCTTGAAACAAATTATCATGTTGTCCCTTGATATTGCAATGTTAGCAAGACGACCTCTCACTAACGAATACTTCACTAGAACAAAGTTTTTGCCTGGAGCTCATTACTAAGAAACTCAACTGTATTTCTATCAGATATTACTGTCTTATGGAAGCTTTTCAACAGTAATTGAAAAACAAATATTAATGCGATATGTACCTGCAAATACTGCATACATTGTGCTGGGCTCGCCCAGTATACTGGCGTCTATTTCTGCCACTAGACTGAACACTGTCATTGGCAACCAGCTGATGGCGAACACCACTGCTATGCACGTCAGAATCACCATTGTGCGTCTATTTCTACGCCATTCTCTTTTTGCTGAGAACAGTAAAAAAAGTACAATGTAAAATTTATTATTTTTCATTATGCTCATATGAATCTCAAGACTTGCGTGCGAGTAATAAGGTGAATGATGACAGAAAATATCCAAGGCCCTTCCCTGATAGGGTATAAAATATAGTATGAAACTTGTTGAGGGGGATTACGTATCTGACAGATAGATAGATAGTTTATTCTCAAATAAATAAATTACAACAAAAGAACATTACAATGTGTTACAGCTATTAGTAGCTGGAAGAAACAAATTAAATATAAGCTACATAGAAACTATATAAATAACACAAAATTATATTATCTACTGGAAGACTATATATTAATACTTATATTATTTATTTACATTATAAGTCTGGGCTTAGGGCTGTACCAACTTTTTTCCCCTGAGCCCCTACTGATTATTTTTGCAGTTATTTGACCTTGATTGAGCTATTGACCTTCAATATTTTTCGAGCTTATTCAATGTTAATGTGCTTTGTCTTGTGGTAACTTGTTTATTTCGTAGTTATCATTCTTGCTTCATATTGGACTGCAGTGGGCGTTTTTAGTATCAGCCAATGGCAGACCTCCATCATAAAGCTCGACCTAGAAGAGGTTTCTAGCCTACTATTTCTAACCAACAGCATTTGTTTAAAATGTGGATATATTTCGCTATTCTGCATTTTAGTTTTAGTTTATTGAGATTGATAATAATTATGTACCAGTTGAAACTATAGTTTCTCAATTATGATTATAAAGTGGTTTGGATTACAACAATCTTTATCATTACTGCAATATGAGTCCGAATTGATAATAAAATTCTACCAATTAATTGGTGGTGGATCCAGGGCTTTTCTAAGGGAGGGGGGTAATTTACTTGGCTTTGTCCATCAGCTGGTACCCGGTTTAATATACTGCACCACAAATTCCCGTATTCATGGTGCCAGCTGAATATAATAAATTAATGTTAAATAAAGTTGAATGAATTAATTTGTCCCGCATTGGGCTGAATTATGTAAAATAAGAATCCATTGTAGGGTACGGTACATTAAAAGATCTAAAAAGATGTCTTAAACAGCTTTACTATAGCAGAAGCAAAATTGCAATATGATCAATCTAATTTCCTGCAAACTTTTAAGAAAATCCAAGCAAAAAGGATTTCATCAAACAGGAACAAAACAAAAGTTTCTACAGAACGTGTACAGAGTCCGGTGCTTTTCTGTAATGACATAGCTTTTCCATTACCCAACAGAACTCAGCATATTCAACGGCTAGGAGGGAGTACCCGGTTTGCTCCCAAATGAGTCTTCTTAATGAAAGAAAAAATATGTCAATCCCATCAGTGTACAAGATGGCGGCTCTAACTAGACCTAACCCAACCTAACCTAGTAAATTAGAACTAGAATACGTATGTTGGCAACGTCTGCCATCTTTTCAATGGGATTGACATATTTTTCCTGTATTTAGAGGTAAACTCCTCCCAAATACCCCATTTCACCCAACTTTCCCCTAAATTATATTGTATATCTACAGCACAGAATTTCTTCCAATCGCGTGACCGTCAGTCAAGTTAGGCTACATTAAATAGAATAGGCTCACAATATAAATTAGAATTAATATTCCAATTCAATTAAAACAAAACCACAAGTGGCATCCCAAGGTAAGGAATATTCAATGATGCCTTTTTCTAATAATGATCGAGTTACTCCTATGCTAAGGACTAAATTCTCTTTTAAAATAAAAATTAACGGTTCTGATTAATAAAGTCATAAGGGAAAATGATGATAAAATATGTCATGGTCTTTTACTTACTAAATGAAAAGGATGGTTAGCAGTGTTGTAACGATATTTAAAAAAAACTAAATCCATTTTTATTAACAATCACTTATTAACCTGGAGCTCAAATTGTACAGTCAAATTTGTAGGAAGTTATCAACAACAAATTCTAGGTCCTTGGTGGGGGGGGGGGGGGGAAGCTCAAGCCGCAAAGCCTCTCCTGCGTACACCTGTGGTCTTAGAACAAAGAAATGTTTCGTTCAAGCAGAAATAAACTGGAAATAGGTCAATTCAATGTTTTTAACGAGAGTTATAAACTTATCAACAAAAGTTAATAAGTTTTGTGTTTGGTACAGATCCTGCTTCTAATAATAAATAAAACAAAGAGGAAGTTCTCTTGTCTGAGTTTATCACAAAAGTAACGACCATTGAATAGAGTGCAACCCTTTCATCCTCCACAACTGTCGAGAGATTTAATTAAATGTATGTCAGAAGTTTCTGGAACAAACAGATTTCGAACGGATAGTTTAATCCTACAGATATTAGATTCTAGCATACTTGTTTGTATTGTTCTTCTTTGTTGTTTTCTAGATGTTCACAGTTCTTGGTTCTCAGTATTGACTAATGGAAGTCTATGGATTTACAATATTTGGATCAATTCGTTCATTCTTGAATCATTTCACCAAAAAGCCCACATAGGTCTGAGACCTGTGCGTGGGTAATGAGTTGGATGATGGTGATTGAAGAGAATAACCTACAGTTTTGGGTGGATTCCGAACCACCGGGAAGTGATTTTACAGCAGAGAAGAATGTCTTTTTTCTGGCCGATCTAATCTTTCACCCAAACAGTGCCCAGGAGAACGCAGCTTATCTCTATCTGATTGAACATATACCTGCTACGGCTCACGGCTATCACTTCCCTGTGAACTCTTATTTTTGCTTGTTACTCCTCCCACCAGTGGGCGTGACTTATGGCTTTCAGCCAATCGCAAACCTTCAATGAAGGTCATCTTATATCTCCCTTAGCCAATAGTATCATTCCATGTTTAGTATATATTAAGCTACTCTGTACTCTAGTTTTAGTTTGATTAATAATAGTGTAACCACCGAAAGTAGTATCTCACTATAGTATTTCAATAATAATGTGCTTGTGACAACTTCGTCTTATTATTCAATATTCAGTTCAAATTGAATATTATAAACGTTGAATCGACGGTGTCAACATATATAGAGTTATCGGAAAGTAAGAAATTTTCTGAAAGTTTTTTCAAAACAAAATCCTCGAAATGTGTTGCAACAAAGTCGAAAGTTCAAAAAGACTACTCTAATGCTGTAAATAAAAAAAAATATAAGACTGTTGGAACTGGTGAAATAAATTCATGCCCTGCAAGAGTTCAGAAATGCAACTCTCTTTATTACGATAGGAGAAGATTGAAATAGTAAATATTTTATAATGATGTGCGTACGGCCTTACAATAGGCTTTTAATATACAGTTACTCAGTATTCTATGCTGCAGGATTCTAAGTTATACTGTATGATAATAGTAAATATTTTTCAATCACATGATAATTATTATTAGTTATGATTGAAGTATAATTTATTACATATAGAATTTTATATAATATAATTAATTATAGTTAACTATAACACTAACAATAAGTTACATTGATTTCTGCATTCCCAAGATTTTAAATGAAAACACGCAGCATTTTGCAGCGTTTTTTTTACAGATTGCGGGAGATAAGCCTGAGGCTGTTCCTCTCAGGGATGGGATGAGGTAAATTCTTTAGAGGCAGAATTCCAATAGATACGATGCAAAACTCGTGGCCTTGCGAAACCTGCCTTTGGCGAAATTCCTGTATCTTCTGTAATATTTCGTGTTAAAAAAAAATATTTAAATTCAAAATCAAATGTTATTTCCAAATCAAATAGAGCATTCAGATCAATAAATCGCCTTAACATTTTTAAACGTTTTATTCCACCTGAAATCCGAATTTCTGAGAAAATTCGTATTGAGTTATTTAATAGGAGTACAAGGGCGGATTAAAGGGGGGGCGGAGAGGGCGACCGCCCCCTCCGAGGGCTTGCACATTTAAAAAAATAAAAAGGGTAACACATGCGACACGCACCGGTAAAATTTTAATTGTCCCGCCACATCTATGACAGACGGAATATAACATGTCATCCTACTTGTCTTATTTTCTATATTACCTGTACTTTATCTTTAACTGTTGTTATCTATATAATTATAATTCAATGAAGAATTAACAAATGACAGAGAATGAAGGAAATCTTATATCAAGTGAAATACTTTTGAATAAGATTAATCTCTTATAGAATAGGTAGGGGCATATACATATCTGTTTGTATTTGACCTAGTACGTATTTATTGTAGTACTGTACTGGTATTATGAAGCATGAAAGAATGTTGAGAGTAATTTAAATATAATATATAGGTCTAAAAATCATCACGATCATGAATAAATTGCTTAGACTCTGTTCATTTCTTTGTAAATTTTGATAAAAAGTTAAGCTAGCAAAGCAATTTTTTTCAAGACAATACAACAATTTCTATTCATTTCAGATGAATATACAGAAATAAACTACCGTACTCTAGCTAGGGGAAATTTGATTGTTAAAAAAAGGAAAAAATATATTTCTTCTCCATTTTAAGTGCTAGAATGGTGTAAAATGCGGTTAAAGGCTACTAAATTTCCAAAATTGTTATTCCATACAACACCCCCCCCCCCCCCCCCCCCCCGACCATCAGTATTTTTTTAGTATGTCGCCCCTCCCCATAAAAATTAATTAATCCGCCACTGTAGGAGTACACCATCGTTTAGGAACATCATGTCAAAGGATTTGTACGTGAATTCCCTGAAAAATCATAACGAGTTAGGTTGGAAAACAGCCATTTGTAGTTTAACTTCTGTAGTCGTCAGTAATCCGTATAATAAGATTGATTTTTTTTTTTGAGGATGAAGCCCACATGGGTCTGAGACCTGTGCGTGGGTAATGAGTTGGATGATGGTGATTGATGAGTTGGACCTACAGTTTTAGGTGGGTTCCGAACCACCGGGAAGAGATTTTCAGCAGAGAACATTTATTCAATGTCAAGGTCTTGGCAGAGCCATTGCACATGAGTAGGGGTGCGTGTTTGTCAGTCGTGCGAATTCCACAAAAACGGCAATGATTTGGAATACTAAATTTGACCCAAAGCTTCCCCTAAACTCAATTCAGTGCACATCCAAGGCCGATTCCTCATTTTCGTTTTACATTTTTCAAAATCAATGTTGAAAATTCAGTTTTCTGACTTCTCTGACTGTCTTAACGGGAGTCTCCAAGACGTAATCTACAATTAAAAGTTATGAACACTATTATTTTTTTTAAATGTGTTTAGATACAAGAAGCTAATAGATGTAGATGATACGTCACTATGATGCGAATAAGCTTCAAGTCATAAGTCACAGCAACGCATTTGTTCCATATCAATATTGCAGCTGCCAATTGCCTTTTTTCGATTGTATTGGCATTAGAGGTTGAAATCAAAATCCACATGCTTGATTACAAAAATTCACCTTAAATCCCGTTGCAAGGCACGGGTAAACAACTAGTAAATATATATTACTCATGCCCTCCATATTACTCCTGTTAGTTTTTTTACTCAATTTATAGTGAATGTTCTTTTATGATGAATTGGCCGGAAAGGTGAGCTTAATGAATGGGTAATTTTGAAGTGGAAAGAAACATTCATTCCAATATTACATTCCTGCATTATGATGGGCCTAACAGGAAATCAAACTATCATTATAGCACCTGGTAACGTAAAATATTTGAGAACCAAATTCATGGCTTCTCTTAATTATCTGATTTTTCTGCTAATTTCTCCATTATCATTCTTGCCTTTGTTGCTTAGTAGAGAAAGGATTTTTAAAATTCGGTCAACAATGGCTAAAGGAACAAAGAATTCTTTCAACCAACTTCAGGCCCCAAAAGATTGATTTTGATAAAAATGTAAAATCATTTTCAAAAAGGAAGAGAAGGTATAATAATAATAATAATAATAAGTAGAAATAATGAGAAGGAATAAGTAGTAGAGAAGGAGTAATAAGTAAGCACAGTAATATTCTATTCACATTCATCTCATTCGTCATTGCATGAGATTTTATATGTATATAAAAGTACGTGCCCTGAGGTAGAATATTATGAGACTCTACCTCTGTGTTAGTTAACTTGAAATATAATGGCGCAGTAGGAAGTTTTAGTTGCATGTGAAGATGTAGCGTAAATAGATTTTTCGCGCCCTGGAGCTGGTTTCCTATATTTGATCTTCGTTTTTGCCGCGCTTTCCAAGGTCAAATACTCAAATGATAACATAAGACAAGGTAGGCTCAGTCACAGAACGATGCATAGCCTACTGTATTCATTTTTCTAAATATGTTCAAAAAATCTTATTTTTGTGTGTGAATAGAATTTTATTCTCGATTTGAAAAAACGGAGAATATTTAAACATTAAGAAATTTTTGTACAAAAAGTAGTCTTCATGCTTAGTTTGTGATAATTATGTAAGTAGGAAACGAATTTAAAAAAATAGCTTATAAAAATTCCCTTCTATAATTACAGGTAGGCGATTCCGAGATGGCAAACACAACGAAATTCATTTGTTCACGTTTTATTTATATAATGGAGAAATACTTCGTGATCCGTATTTTGTTAAAATGTAAAAAACAATGAACATGATCAAATATGTGAAAAGACGCTACATATCGATTTATTTTCCCAATACTTATGAGGGTGATACTATTATCTCTCGCCTTTTTTTACGTTTTAGGATTTCTTTGATAGACTGTCAACTGTAATTATTTTTTTATTTTGTACTGTCAGCCCCTCTTTGCTCCATTGTATTACGCCACTCGTTGGAAGATGTAAACTTTAAGATAAGAAGATATAAAGATCAGCTATGCAGTTCAGTAGTTATTGTAGCTATGGGCTATGAATGCTATTTCACTATTATGCTAGTTCACTGGCAAATTTCCCCCCCCCTTTATTACGGAGGATGAAGCCCACATAGGTCTAAAAGCTGTGTATGAGTAATGAATTGGATGATGGTGGTAGATGAGTTGGACCTACAATTTTAGGTGGGTTCCAAACCACCGGGAAGTGATTCTACAGCAGAGAACAGTTTTTTTTGCTGGCAAATCTATTCAGTCACCCAGCGCAAAGACCGCCCAGAAGTTTATTCGTAGCTTATCTCTGATTGAACTTGCCTTGACACTCGGCTGTCACTTCCCCCAAATAACTTTGTATTACCGAATTGAGTCATTACCATTAATTTATCACTGGCGGTCCCAGGGTTGGTCATGACCCCCATCAAATCGGGAAATTACTGGCGAAGGGGTAGGAAGGAGGGGGATCTCGTAAAAAAGGTCAACAATATCTTATTTGTAACCCCTCCAAATTCCCGAGCTGGCTCCTAAAATTGATAACTCATAACTTGCTAGCTTTTAGTAGTTTGCTAGTTTCTCATAATGAACTATGAGGCACAAAATTGTGTAAAGGGTCTATTTGTTGTTCTCCTCAACAACTTCAAAATAATTTTCAGATTTGTTTTCTCTATTCTCTTTGAGAACCCAGTCACAGGGGGGTCACCATCTGTCCGACTTTCCATTTCCCTGAATATACCATTTGTCCGAATTTTCTACGACTTGTCAAAAACTAAGAAAACTACTTGCTACCACTTGACCGAAAAACCATTTGCCCGAATATACCACTTGCCCGACTATCACAACATGACTTCTTATAAGGTCAGAAACCACTTCCCCGGCTCTACAACTGGTCTGACTCCTATAGCGCATTCTAGTGGCGTAACTTTCTTAGTAATGGTGAAGGTGATATTGTGGAAGGTATCCATAATGAATAATAAGACGAAATTGTCACAACCACATTTATTAAAACTTCGAGAAACTAGTTTCGGTTGTTACACCATTATCAATCTCAAACAAACTGAAAACTGAAGTACAGAGAAGCCTTATATATACTGTACATGGAATGATACTATTGGCTAAGAGGGAAAGAGGCTGACCTTAATCGGACGTTGTGATTGGTTGTCAAGTCACGCCCCCTGGTGGGAGGAGTAACAAGCAAAAATACAAGTCAAATCAAAAACTAAACACTGTGAACATCAAGAAAGTAACAAACAATTGTAATAAGGCTAGAATTTAATCAAATTAAAATTGAAATTTTTTAAAAATTATAAGCTCACTGAAATGCAATCAAGGTCAACTGAGAAATACACATAAAAACGGCTTTTTAAAAATAGGCTGGAATTATAATGAAACCAAGTTAGTTGTATTGAATTGGTTTAAATAAATTTGGTCATTTAAATTAGTTATGGAATCGTTTCTTACCAACTTAGTTATCTCCAAAGCTTCTAAAATGTTCAATTGTCTGCCTTTGCCAATCAAATGCAGAAATTCCACATTTTCTTCAGCCTTGAACTTGTGTCCATTATAATTGAGATGTTCTGCAAAATTTGAATCTCCTTTTTGGGTTTTCCAATCCCTGATATGTTCATTTACTCTACATTTGAAACTTCTACCAGTCTGACCAACATAACAAGCATTACAATCACCGCAATCCAATTTATAAACCCCACTTTTATCCCAGATATCAATTTTGTCTTTACTACACCCAAATAAGCTCTTTAAAATTGGTTTGGTTTGAAAAGCTACATCAAAACCGTTCTTTTTCAGTTATTTTCCTAATTCATCAGAAACTGGGCCAAGGTAAGGTTGAGTCGGGTAAGTGGTAGAGTCCGGCGAGTGGTTTAATATTTAAAGAAGTGCTTTCTGACCTTATTAAGTGTCATGTAATAGTCGGGCAAGAGAAAAATTCGCGCAAATGGTTATTCGGACAAGTAGAGACACGTAGTTGTATTAATTTTGGCAACTTCTACAAAAGTCGGACAAGTGGTATATTCAGGGAAGTGGAAAGTCAGACAGAAGGGGTAATGACCCCCCAGCAACAGTATCATCTAGTAATCTTACTGTTCTCTTCTAATTCCAATTTCTCATTTATTATCATTTATTCTGCCACAGTTTGTGTATCATATATGTATTTGAGATTATGACTCATATGATATATCTCGCAGAAGATTGTGTCTTCCTTGAAGCTCCAATCTATCTCGCGAACTTTCCTTTTCGTATCCCAACCTCATTCAACCCCCACACCACATAATTCTTAGCGTATCACTTCCACCTTCCATTATCTTTTACTTTTCCACTATCTTGTAGGTTCTTGCTATGACTCATCCACGATAACCATCACGTAAAGAAAAACACTTCCGATAATGGAAAATCCGGGGACTGCTTTATGAACTGAGAAATAACACTCTAAATCCACTTCTATCTATCTGTCTCCAGCAGGAACGTCTCTTTATCAGCTCCAAGTCATCGTTCATCGTTTCCAGTCGCAGATGTGTCTCCACATATTTTCCGACACAAACTGGAAAAAAGGAGGTTGATAAAACGTGGGATGTTGGATACACGTGACGCTTGTAGCATGTGGGATAAGCAATGGCTCTATTACGTTTGGGAACGGTTAGGATGAGTTTTGGATCTACTAGGGATGATTTGATGAAGAGTCAATTGCCTCCCTAGTGGGTGGGAAGGTGAAATGGGTAAGTAACCCCTCTTTCAGAGACTTGAAGTATCGAGTATCGATTATTGCGTAGCTGTTATTGCCTTGGATCTGATCAGCTTTCAGCGCTCTCTCCTTGATACTGACTGCCCTACTTTAAATGTAATCTGCTTATCAATTCAACCTCTCCACCCAGACGGATGGATTGCTGGTTCAATCTTATGTCAACAAAAGCCAGAAATTGCGCTTGGAAACTCGGATCAGCGCATAATGTGTTTTGGATTTGAGATATATATTTTTGTGTGCATGTCTCTTATCAATTTGTTCATCAGATTGTTAGTATGCAGCAGCATTTGGATGAAAGGTTAATACTAGTAGTTCTATGAACAGAAGACCTCACTCATAAAAAAATGACAAACTAAAAATAATTGTACATGACACAATTACGTTTCCAGTTCCTGAAAGCAATCAGTGTCGGCTATATTTTTGTTGAGCTCACTGTCAGAGCCAGAGCTATAAAAATTATCGGTGGGAAGATAAACAATTTTTTCTTTGAAATAATATTCTACCACAGTTATCACTGGGTGGTGATTGGTCATGCGGTGAACGTGGTGTTCAAGTGATCGTGATGTTCAGTCACGACCGCTCAAGACTGCGTTTGGATGGGTGACCGTGCTTCAATGACTTGATGTTACAAGCCTTTATTATCACTTACCCGGTGGTTCGGAACCCACCTAAAATAGTAGGTCCACCATGTTCCCCATAACATGGCACAAACGGCGAGGTGGAACTACCCGTAAGGGTCTCCCCACCATTTAAAGCCATATGCTTATTATTATTATTATTACTGGTCATTTCTTTTGAAAAAGTCAGCTGAAATTGAGAGTTTACAGCTTCCATTGAACTAATTCAAAATGACAATTTCAAATAAATTTATGTTCAGCTTATCGGTTGAATTTAGCACGGTACTGTATATACAAAGGAAGCTCATACTGATAAAAATTCAGTACATATTCCATTAACTGCATATCAGAAGGAAGCTCATATTGATACAATTTCGCTTTATTTGAAAAAAATTTGGCCGCCATATTGAATTTGAAAAATAAAGTATATACATCGCTGTGTCTAAGAATAAGGAACATCCATATGAAAAATCATAACAATTGGTCAAGGCGTTCGTCCGTAATCGTGAGACAGACAGACAGAGAGAATTCCGATCGTCTTTTAAAGGATAGACCTCACTTTGTTCGTTCAATAATCAATATTAAATCGTAAAAATAAATGGAGATTTATATTGAAAGAGTTGAAGGTAAAAATGAAGCTTAGCTATTATCATGGTAAAACTTTATCTGCTTCATTTGTGATTCTTATCGATGCTGTTTATTTGATTGTTAATTTAACACTGATAATGATGAGCGTGTATGGCTTTTATTGGTGGGGTGACCCTTACGAGTAGTTCCACCACGCGGTTTAAAACATTTTGTAGGGAACATGGTGAACCTCCTTTTCTAGTGGGTTCCTTTCATGGGCGCCCGCAGGATTTTGAGCTGGGAGGTGCAATAGATCCGGGGGGTCTGGGGGGTACGAAAAAAGGGTGTTCTGGGGGAAATTTTTGAAAATATGGTGGTTTAAAACGAATTTTTCCGCTATTTGGAAGCTACCAAATTAAAAAGCTAAAGCTCTTTTAAAAAGCTACGCAGAAGCTACCAAATTAAAATAGTATATTGTGCATCAAGGAGGGTGTCGTCGTTTTTTATGCTGAGGATAAAAATTAATATTGTATTTAAAATTAAGTTAAGTTATTGTGTATAATTTATATGGTTTAATCCGCAAGCTATAAAATTAAAAAAGAACATAAATTTGCAATTGAGTAAAGCCTACAGCTTATAAATCGTGTGTAGAATTTCAAAACGTAAAGGCAGTCAACTGGCAGCTCGCTGCAAGCACTTTGCGGCAAGTGTAAACTTGGAACCGGTCTACTATGAGTCATATGAGGCTGTCAGGACTTTGTATGTTGAGTGTCCACAGGAAAAGGGTTACGAAAAAGTGTGATTTCATTGATTTGGTTATAAATAAATTCGGACAGCAACCAAGAAAGTTGAAGTTTTTGTTTTCTGAATAGCATTGATGTATAAAAATGGCTCAACTACTCATTTGATTTGGACATTAATAATTATTGAAAATTTTTTTTTTTAATGGGCATTATGTAATGTACTTTTATAAATTTCCAATTAATAAATTTCCAATTAATAAAAGTAATTAGACAAAGTTCTAGCTATTAAATTTATTTCCTTATTTTTTTAGCCAGGGGGGTGCAAGTGCACCCCCTTGCACCCCCCTGTGGGCGCCCATGGTTCCTTTTTTAGTGGTGAACATTTTGTGGGTTACAAACGACCAGGTAAGTTATAATAAAGCTTATAACACTATGAATAATTTAATTAATTAGTATGATTATGACTCTTGGAAGCTTGTAAAAGACTCATGAAATAATAGTCATCTTTAAAATTTATCAAGTAAAATACGAGGATACAGTTAAATTGTGTAATGCAAATCAAATTCATATTAAGGGAAGTGATAGCCACGAGCCGTAGCTGGTATCTGTTCAATCAGAGAGATAAGCTGCGTTCTCGTAGGTCCCGTTCGTAACGGTGACCGATTAGATTGGCCAGCAAAAAAGACACTGTTCTCTGCTGTAAAATCACTTCCCGGTGGTTCGGAACCCACCTAAAACTGTAGGTCCAACTCATCAATCACCATCATCCAACTCATTACCCACGCACAGGTCTCAGACCTATGTGGGCTTCATCCTCAAAAAAAAAAAAAAAAAATTCATAGAAAAAAAATTGGCGACAGAAAGACTACTAGGCCTGCTAGCATGCAGTTTGTCCCATGGTTAATATCATAATAAATCAATAATAAATTAACTGGAGACGATAGAATATCGATATATTTATAAATCTAAAAGAATTAGATAGAAATAGAATAGAATTAGATGGATAGAATGAGAATGAACTAACCTCTCTTGGAGTTGGCATCTCGCGGAGGTGTAGCTAGCCTAACTGAGAGGTAGGTTGATATTTTCATATGAATTACGCTTAGAACTAAGAAAGGAACTAGAAATTGAGCCAGCATCAGGCATGCAGTGTAGCAGATCTGCCACGTTTTTGATGGCCACTTCTCGACGCACGCCTCGTATAGAATCTGAAAATAATTTATTGGAATTGGAAAAAATATAAATAAAAATGAAAACTTTCCAAATTTAAATTTAACCAACAAAAACATGATTACTGATTTACTGAATACAATGGTTGTTAATGATTTTCTGAATATAACAGTTGCTAATGATTTACTGGTTATAATAATTTACTGCTAATAGGAAACAATCCAAATAAGAGCGAAAGTAATCGCAATATTTCAATTTAATATACCCACAAAAACATGTAGAGTATGTTTTCCCTACCGGTGCTACTAATAAGCGAGAGAATCTATTATGCGAAAGAGCTTGTACAGAATTTTGTGATGGGAAATGGACTATAAATATGTCTAAAAAAGTACGAAGCCTAATATACAATAAACAAAATGAAAAGACTGTAATATTTTCTTGGGGACAGTGTCACTATTTCATACATTTATAATTCTATCTGACCATTTATACAGAAATATAATTATTGAGTAGTACAAACGAACTGATTCCAATTGTGAGACTTGTTTTATTGTACAATTGTATTGTATCTCGTAAGTTCTTTGTGTGACAAATTCTATTCCTACATGACTGTGTGATCTACGGCATGAATAAATAAATAAAATAAATAAGTGTAATAAAGAATGATAATCGATGTTCAGCTGTAAAACTTTCCTCGCGGATTTCTATAATGTCTAATAAATAATTGATAATTATTAATATCATTCATCTATTTTTTTTTTTTTTGTTAGTGCAGAGCACTTATCCGCATGCAAAATAATCCTTGAATGTTAACATGACCTGATGGATTACATTACAGGCCTGAATCCAGAATAAATATCGTGAAAAACCTTATAAATATTTATTATAATAACGAGTACGATTTTTTTTGTAAAAACATAAGCAAGAATTTTTTATTTAAAAATTGCTTGCCTTAAATATTTGGCCAAAAGTTGACAAAATTATGCTGCTTGCTGCAAATGGATATGGCAATCATGCATTAGAAAAAATATCATGAAAGCAAGGACCTGCTTTTATCACTAACTTGTCCTATTAGTACTATTTATTTACTACGAAATATTATGACAGTCCTGACTTGTGAAATGTTATCGTAACTTGTGAGTTGTTTAAAATTATTCATTCATTCAACTAAAATACAGTAAATGTGAATACAACACTATTAGTTAGTCTTTTGACTTTATATTCGCTAATATGAGGTCTATTTAAATTACTATATCTCGATCATAGACTCGAATATTTCTCGAGTTTTGAAGTTACGTATTTTAGAAATTATTATGTTCATAATATTTATGTACATCCCTTTCTTTTCATAGCAGAAAGCGGAAGAGAGGTGGGTTTGTAGGTCGGTCTTTGCTTTCATGCACCACCTACTACTGAACTTCAAGTTGAAGTGAAACCTTTTAAACTTTTAGCAGTCATAAAATGAAAGTTATATGCAAGATAATTTTCCTCACTGAATGCTACTAAGAATGATATTTTGACATTTAACAGACCCAAACGGAAAAAGTATCTGTTTGTTTATTATTTAAAATTCACAGCCATACAGCTAATAAAACAGACATTTCAAATATAGAACTTCCTGTGTTCTACTTTGTGAGTTGTTGGTCATGAAAATACGCTTCTAGCAAAAATCCAATTTCATCATTCAAGATCTACTCTCATTTTAAGAGAAAGATCTCTAATTGAATTCATTGGAGAAAGCTCTTTGTTACTAAATGCTCCTTCAAGTGGGATACTCTCAGAATAATAGGATTCCAGTAAATTATTCTGCTTTTTCAGATGGGTAGAGCTTAGAGAATTTGAGTGCCTTGCATAAGGCAAACTTGAAGGACTTGATTCTCAGAAGCACACCTAGCTCTAATTTTCTTTTGTCTCAGAATTACAAAGTTTTAGTATCTTACGGGAATAGGAATGTTTCAATTATATTAAGAGTGTAAAAGTTAGCAGTATTCAAAGCTCAGAATTATTCATTTTTAAGTGGTCAGAAATTTTCAAATCCTTGATTTACTCTAAATTTTACAAAGCGGAGAGATGGATTTAGGGAATCATGATGCCATCTGAAGGAAGTCTGATGAAGCCCACATAGGTCTGAGACCTGTGCGTGGGTAATGAATTGAATGATGGTGATTGATGAGTTTTACAAAAATATAGAAGGATAATAGGATGGAAAATTAAAATGGGGAATAAATTCGGAACCCACCTAAAACTGTAGGTCCAACTCATCAATCACCATCATCCAACTCATTACCCACGCACAGGTCTCAGACCTATGTGGGCTTCATCCTCCGAAAAAAAAAGGTAAAGGAGAAAAGAAAAAGAGGAATACAGTTGGAAATTAAGGAAGGAAAGAAGAGAAGAAAGCCGAAAATTGATGAATAGAGATATAGTGAGTGAGGAAGTAGAACAGATGCCAAATTAAACGAGGTAAAAAAGGAAGAAGACAATAGAAAGAAATAATGAAATAATGCTAAAGGATGAAGAAGGTGAAAAAACAAGAATTCTAAATCAAGTCAGAATCAGAAGAGAGCAAATCGTGAAATCAAGAGAGGAAAAGAGATAGAAAGAAAAGAAAAGTGGGCGAAAGTTGATGAAGTGAGGAGGATAAGAAAGGAATAAGAAAATGATTAGTTTGGATCAGATTACTTGATAAGTTAAGTGAGGAATCGTGAGGAAGAAAAAGAACGAAATAAAATAAGATTAGATCAGATTTTTCTAGACAAGTTAAGGGAGGAATCGTGAGTGAGGAAGAAAAAGAAAGAATTAAGTTGAAGGATTAGTATAGATCAGATTACTGATGAGACATGATCTATTCAATTTCACTTTAATATTCACTGATATGCTGCGCAGATTGAAGCGGACCAAACCCTTTGAATTGTGTAGTGTTGGAGTGTTGTGATAAGCAGAGCAGTTATAATAGTGTGAATGTGTTATACAGTGCACACATAATTTATTTTATTATGTATATATATATATATATCTATTTATTAGTATTTAGAAGTATAGTGGTCCTGGTGAGAACTACTAAACTTATTATTTGAACGGTATATTATCAGGAAAAAATTGCTCATTAGCCTTTCTTAGACTAGATTGCAATGGTAGAAAAAAACCTTAATATTGGACTGATAATGTTGAACCTATAATTGAACTCGAGATTGATCGATAAAAATTGAGTTAAAAATTGTCTTATATCGATTGTATGATATATTATCAATACAATTATAAATAATTTTCATTATCTAAACTCCAACAATAATAACAACAACAATCTGGTATCTTAAAAGGACGAAGAAGAGAAAAAGTGAGAAATAAATGACTATACATTTAAAAAGGAATTTAAAAAAAGAAGAGGCAATAAATTTCTATATTTCTATACTGGCTGTACTCACCAATTCTCCGTAAGAAATAGTTTCCACCTCTTGGAAAATGAGAAGCGGTATCATGGTGATGAAGGAGAGGCCCCACACAATACTAATGACAGAAGCCACACTGCAGACGGCTCCCTGGCAAGCCTGGGATCGTCGAGGTCGTACTATTGTAAAATACCTTTAAAACAGAAATAGGTTTTCAAGATAATTGTACTATAATTATTTATGGGTAGACAAGGCATTTTTTTCAATTTTAAATTATTCGATCCTTAAAATTGGAAGTACATTGAAACTGGCGTACATTGTATGGTAGAGTAAATCCAGAATTATTTTCGGTTATCAAAATTTGTGAAAACAGTAGTTCTAGGCCGGTTCCGAAAAAAAGCAGTTCCGGGCTTTGTCTGATGCTTCTTTGCATTCATTGTTAGTTTGTCTATAAATGAATGAATAAATATTTTTAAATAATAATAATAGTAATAGTAATAATAATAATAATAATAATAATAATAATAATAACAATAATAATATTAATAATAATTTTTAAAAAATTATATTGTGTGTCAATGTGCAATGCAATTGCAAGCAATAATTATTATATTATGGTTTTTTTCCAGAAAGTACAGTAGTTTTTTTCAGAGTAGTGTAGAATAAATGTTTCTAAATTAATTTCTCAAGATTCATTTGAATTCCAGCTAGATGAACTGCGAAAAGACTAGAGAGCATATTTCTCTTGCTGCTCGTCTATCTAGAATATAAACTGGTCTACACCGCTCTCAGCTCTAGATTAATTTATACATAAATAACTGCGGTACCGTATGCCAAAATAGTTAATAGTGCGAGCTACTGACTAAATCACTGGAGATCTAATCACTCAAATTTCAAGTAGCTTCAGTCCTAAGCTGTCTATGACCCACCATCTAACATTAATAATTTAGGACTAGAAACTCTTGATTGAGAAAATAGGCTTAGTTCATTTGTGTGCGTGTATGCGGTAGATGTTTGTGTGTTGTATTTAGCAACTAAGGTTGTATTGTTCCTGAAGTAGCTTTTGAGCACTCTGTCATGTGTGATGAAGTCTGCAACAAGTAGTGCGAAGCTTGAGCTGCGCTGCTGTTCTAAATAATATAGAATTTAGTGAGACTTCAACAATGAGGTTTACACAATGACTTGAAATCAAAGCTTTCGTGGAAAAGCACAGCCCTAAGTCCTCGAAATTTACCAACTGATTCGGTTATTCAGTACTTCATGTGGAGATTTAGAAATTCGTCTGTAGAGGTTCTCTGACCGTAATCCTGATCATTGAAATATAATGAGGGTGATCGTTCGAAGCGTAAGGGAAGTTTAAGACTTTTAGGTTTCTCGAGAGGTTAGAATACATTGAACGATAATATAGGCCTACTAGAAACTATTTGAAGGGTGCAGGGGAAAAACCAACATAGTCCAAAAATTATAAAATTGAGTTTATGGTGGCAACCATTACTTTATCAGCTGTAGTATAACATGACAGAGCCTACTGGGGAAGAAACAACTCAGTCTAAAGTTATAGCAGCTGAAAGATTTCTACAACAGGGAAATAACCAATTCAGTCCAGTTGAAACTGGGAAAGATACAACGCAGTCCAAAACATATGGCCATGGCACATGCGCAGTAGTTCGTTCAGCACTGCTGTTTGAACAAGTTCTTAGTTTCTTTACGGTTACGGGCATTGATAGACATTACGGCTACAGTTCTTATCTATAATATATTTATTGGGAGGTCCATGGTTCGATTCCCGGCGGTGACTGATATTTTTGTACAGCAGCGTTCATCGATTTCCATCAGCTATTAAATATCTGCCATTGTGGAAGTCTCCAGTATGAATTAACAGGACTTTGAGGAATTCGAAATCAATAAATTCCGTTTCTGTATATTTGACAGTTTGTTAAATTGTCATTTACTTCAAACTAACTTATAATCTAACTAATACTTGACTAATTTTAATTGATACACATGTTTTCAAACACATCATAACAAAAAACAGGGGAAAAAACCACTGAGTCCTGATGAGAGTTTATAAAAAATTATCAATAAAAAACGGAATTTTTTACATTAAATGTTATTTTATGAGGTATCCAGGGAAAAGCAAACAAGCCCGATCATACCAAGTTGAAATGTGTAAAAAAAATATCAAAAACAATAACGCGTTTTTAACTTTATTTTTGCTTTCCTGAAAAACATCATTTTGTGACTATGTTGGTTTTTCCCCTGCGCCCTTCATTTGGGTTGTTAAATTGACTGAATTCATAATGCATATTGAGGCTCTTAGCCTCACAGGACTAAGCCAAGTAATTTCTGGTATTCACTTACTTGGGCAACGCTATTCAAACTTAGGCTATCTATTATCACGTTAAAAGCTTTATTATCACGCTTACGCTATTTACGATTTACGCTGTTAATTTTCAGTACCATAATGCTAAACGATGATGCAAGTAAAGTTCTATGTTAGCTCAGAAACTCGAGTATCGCAGCCTAGCAATTCAACTTTTAATGAAGTATTGTTATACGGTTTCTATCACTAAAATAATGCTGGCAACACTTAATATTAACATTATTGTTGTGGTTATCCATTTTTCGTGAACTGCAGTAGAACTATTCATATGTATTATCTTGCTGTGCAGAACTGACCTTTTTGAGTCGCGGCGGACGCGTTTCGAACTATGTTGCTCTTCTTCGGCGCTTGGTTGCAGACTGACTAGTTTTCATACAACACAAACAATAGCAAATACCTTCAGAAAGCTCAACTACACAGTCGCATTCAAAACCAACAACACCTTAAGAAAACTCACCACCAACTACACCACCACCATCACCAACATTCATAATCATTCTGGCACTTACAAACTGACATGCAACGAATGTGACAGCTTCAATATTGGACAAACTGGCAGATCTTTCACAACCAGATTCAAAGAACACATAAAAGCCCTCACCCAACCACAGACAAAATCAAATTATGCTGAACATCTACTCACAAAAAATCATTCATTCACCAACATTGATCAAAACCTCCACATCCTTCACATTGCCCCCAAAAGTCAAAAACTGAATACTCTTGAACAATTCGAAATTTACAAACATTCCATTTCACATCCTCAATTCATACTCAATGACCAACTTAATTTCAAATCTCATACCCTCTTCAACATCATCAAAATCCCTCCTAAAAACACCTCCACCACACCCACTTCCCCCACCACATCCACTCCTCCCACTACCTTCCTACAACCACCAGACCTTACATACCAGAAAACTAGTCAGTCTGCAACCAAGCGCCGAAGAAGAACAACATAGTTTGAAACGCGTCCGCCGCGACTCAAAAAGGTCAGTTCTGCACAGCAAGATAATACATATGAATAATATTAACAATTAAACTTCATTCACACAACTTACTTACAATATGCACTAATCCGTTTATTTATTCATAACATAAAACACAATCAAGTAAAGATACAACAGGCACAGCCCACTACTGCTTTCTTTACAAATTTTCAATTAAAAAATCCAAATTTTAGGTGACGTTTAAGTTCAACTAGAAATTTTACTTTTGAAGTACAAGTCCTGATTCTATCCAAAACATGAATATTAATTTAGATGTTCGCTTTGAATACGAAGCACTAAAACTGTTCAATAACCCAAAGAGAGTGAATGTAATTTTGAATTTTGTTCGAGAATTTAGAATTTAGTTATTCGCACTAATCAGTTATCACACAAGAAAAATCAACAAGAAAGAAATAACGTTCAACTAATGAAGAGTCTTTTATAACACAGTACAAAAACTAATTACTTACTGTCAGTAGACCGATCAATAATTGAATAAACAACTATCCAGTAAACTGTTCAATGTTGTAAAAAGAAATGTCAAAAAACCAGTTAAATACTTAATAAAATAATGGAAAACTTACAAGCACAGCCTGTCACTGCATTTGACATGCGTCACCATATGTATGGTTATTAATCATAACTAAATGAAGTAGTTTCTACCAAAATTAAACTTCATCTGGGTTAACTAAGTGGAACTTTCGAGATCCAATTTACCATTTCTAAACATTTTTAATTTTTAATGCTTCAAAACTCTTTTTTTCATCACAGTACAAATTACATCAAACAGTGTTAATATTTATAATAGTATTATATATTATTATAATATTTATAATATTTTATAATAAATTCAATGATCAGGAAATCGTTATTTGCAACCACTTGTTGAACAGATTTTTCTCTAGACTCATCATTCTCATTCTTAATAAGGAAAAAGGGAAGATTTCATCAATTTTCTCCAGAACATTTGAAATTTTATAAATTTAATGGAATAAATCATTGAAAATGTTCAAATTGATCTGAGGTGATACCGAAGCAGTCTTCAACACTATTAAACATATTAAATACCCTCTATTATAAGTTTTAAGCTGTATGAATTAATTGTTACGGATTCCATCACTAAAATAATGATGGCAACACTTGAAATTAACACTCAAAACTTATTTACACAAATTACTTACAACGCACACTCATCAATTATATCACACAAAAAACAATAAGAAACAAACTGTTTAATAACTCAATGACCAAATACAATTCAAATCAAACGCAATTTTTAACTACATAATGGCTGCTCATCCCAACCTCAACAAAGCATAACCCCTGGCGGCAGGCTGACGAAGCTTCTTTTCAGAAGTGAAATGCATTCCTCAAGCATCTCAAATATATGTGAGTAAAACATTATTTAAAAGTGAAATACAGTGTCAGTTTTAATACTAGATTGTTTAATAACGTCCAAATAATAATTCATTCACTATATCATTGCACGAAAACTAATTACAAACATTACTGTCAATAGGCAGATAGATAATCAAATAAATAACAGGCGTCCAATAAACTGCTCAATTACGTAAAAACTCAAGAATAAATAAACTGAACACTTACGTAGCACAGTGTCTGTTAACACAAATATAGCAGTTATAGCAATGTGGAACAATTATAGCAATCGCACTGTGAACTGGCACAACAAACTGTCTTGTTCGCTTATCACGTTGAAATAATAGCTGAACTTTCTGCTGAATCTCATCCACTTATAAACCATTTTTGTTTATACTAGTAATTTCCAGAGGCTTCTGAATGTGTATTTTCACACAAAAGACATGATCTAGAGCAGGGGCGGTGCACAACCCGCGGACCCGACCTGTTTTTTTGCAGCCCTTGGCCCGCTCTAAAATTTTACTCGAATTTAGTGAAAGGAAATACTAATTGTATTTATTTTTACATTTTTGTTGTTGCAATATGATACAGACATCATTTGTTAAGGAAGAGCTACTAAGTTTGGTTCCCATGAAAAGTACATCAACAGGCTTAGACATTTATCAGGAGACAATAAACGTTTTTGAACGTTTCGAATTGAAAACACGTATCGACAAACTCTATGGTGTGGCAACTGATGGCGCTAAATCAATAACTGGGAAAAACATCGGTTTGGTGGCATACCTTGATAATGATTGTATGGTATTTATGGAACTGAGGTCATTTATTGGTCATCGGTATTCTTCGCAGACAAAATTTGTGTTCGAAATCATTATAGATGGATCCATGTCATCAAAGTTGTTACAAAAGTTGTAAATATTATTCAAAGGAAAGGACTTATCCATCGCCAATTTAAACAATTTTTGGACGATATCGAGACTGATTTCGATGTTATCTATTATACACATATACGGTGGCTGAGTGCAGGCAAATTTTTAAGAAGTGTGTTCAATCTTCGCAGAGAAATTGATATTTTTCTTTCCGATCGTGGCATTACGGTATTAGAATTGAAAAATAAAGACTGTTTATGTGATTTAGCGTTTTATGTCGATATTATGCACCATATGAACGAATTAAATATTAAACTCCAAGGCAAAGACAATTTAATTCATACATCAGTGAGTCTCGTAAAAGCATTTGAAAAACGTTGTGTGATCCACCCAATTACAGAAATGGGTTCTGGCTAACTTCCCTTCGCTCATTGAGATGAATTCAACTGATTGCACTTTGGACCTCTTAAAATATATCAATATAATACAATGCTTGAAGCAAGATTTTGAGAACAGATTCCAAGACATTAATAAATTTGAAAAGTTATTTGAAATCTACGCATCACCATTCAGTGTTGATTGTATGAATACACCAGAAAATATTCAAATGGGACTGATTTATCTTCAGCACATGATCAGCTTAAGTCGAAATTTGGTGAAGTCCCATTACTAGAGTTCTACAAAATTTACATCGAGAAATGGTTAATCTGCGAGAAGTTTTTCTAAAACTTTCTTGTTTGTATGGTACCGGTAGTACATTTATTTGTGAGCATGCTTTTTCACTAATGAAAACTGTCAAATCTAAAGCTCGTACGCGGTTAACAGACGGTCACTTAGAATCAACTTTGCTAATAATAGCAACCACAAACATTTAAATAGTCACTGAAAAATTATCAACAGAAAAACAGTGTCAAATTTCCCACTAAAATATAGATTTTTTACAGTTATTCTTTCTAATTATTCAGCTATTTTATTCTTACATCTTCAAAATAAAATACCTTTTCATCTGTTATACAAGAACAAATTATACAATTTCTATTTTCTTTTTAACTCAGTTAATCATCTAAGTAAAAACTCAAATGTTTAATAAAAGAGTGTGTGCGAATATATTTCGAATTCATGTGAAGTATAAATTTAACTAACATTGATCAAAATTGCAACAACATAATGAAGGGGGATTGTTAATCTGTGGATAACCTTGTAAGACAGGTATGCAGGCTATGTAAAGTTCTAGTACACTATTCTACCGTTCATCGTATCATAAATTAGTTGGATTTTTGAATTAATTTAACCACCAGTAACCAGTAAAGATGCATGATAACTGTGAAATTGATATATTTTATTCCTGCAGCCCGGCTCCGAAAAGCAGTAATTGAAATTGGCCCACTGCAACAAAAAGGTTGAGCACCCCTGATCTAGAACATCTTCAATGCTTGAATGTCCTAGAAACGCATTTGACAAATAGGAGTGAGAAAGACATTCGAGGAAAAAGAGAAACAACAAGAGTTCATTTACGACCTATCTGCAGTATGTGCTATCTGTGAAACCGGAAGCGGTGTTGACACAATGAATAATGTTTTCTTTTTTCTTTCATTCCTAACAATATATTTTTTATTCGATATTATTCTATATATTATTTATAATAGATATAAATGCAATAATTTATTCCCAATATATTTTCCTGGAAGGTGGTGAAAGGTCTAAGTTGGTCTCATCTGACTGTCTTTTGTTTTTATACGACAGGGGACTCCAATAGTATTCATTTTAATAATAAGAGGGTGTTCTGACATTATTTGATAATTGAATAGTTGATAACTATTCTGATTAGAATATCAAAACACTTTTTCAGCGGCTTAGCGATTTTTAGCAAGAAAAAATAGATTTTGTATAAACCATTGATTAAAAAATAAAGCGGCAGCCATTAGCTTGAGTGTCTTAATGGTGATTTTGCTGTGGATGGTATCATGTCATTAATTATACGATTGATAGAAAAGGAGTGAATAAATTAATATAAGTTGATCAATAAAATATTTCAATTCCATTTGCTAACAGGTTGGTCAGAAACTCTCTTTTAAAAAGCCTCAGAAAAGTTCAATAAGAATAATCATTTAAAAATTGTCTATTCTTTCAACGCACCTCCGAAATCTGTGTACACAAGACAAGTTTCATATATTGCTTCTCACTTCAAGATATTTATGAGAGAAGTTTTCTGCAGCAAAAGCATGGTGGATTTTAATCCAATCTGCTTTAAATAGCTATCAGAAAAGCCACACTACGTTCATCAGGTAAAACCTGTCCACAACTCGTGTTTATCGTGTCAAAACTGACTGATATGTTCAAATCGATCTCATCTTATGCGCCAGTAAGTCTAATCTAACCCACAGCCAATTACAGAGCTCCTACGTATGTACTCCAGCCTATTAAATGATCACATATTAGCTTGTAGTATCATGTATCAGCCCATGTACGGTACACTGTACCCGTATGAAGCACTGCAAAACGAAAGAAGACTGAGGGTTGACGAAGAGTACTAACCACTGAAGCACATTGTAATAAGAAACTGAAGTGTGTTTCATATAGATATTTAATTTATATTGAGAATTGCCAAACTATCGGAACTATAGTATCGTTTAATGAAAATCAAAGTATTTATGAAACTATCAAATCTGATTCTTCATTTATATCTACCAATATATCAGCATAATTATTATTATACAAAGAAAGTAGATTTGGTGGATAAATAAAACAAATGTTGTCTATTCCACATTATGATTTTATTGATCCAAATGATTTTTGGATTAATGCTTTCTATTATTTAAAAACCAAATGCTTTTTAAATAATAAAATCATAAAATATAAAAATCATTAATAGACAACATTCGTTTTATTTATTCACCTTAATATGGAGAATTTCCACAACATTTCGGAATCAAGTGTGAAAGTAGATTTGTATTTTCATTCATTTTATCTATTAACTATCCAATGAAAGATGATGATATTAATAGTGCTTTTACAATACAAATAAACAGGTTTAGTAATTATTGCATAATAAAATTAATATTATAAATCGACAAGCACAAAAAAATGTGAACTGCATAAAAGAGGCTATTGACAAGCCAAGTGTACAGTTTACGTTTAAAAAGTTATCACTCTTTAACAAGAGGTGATGAATGAGTTCCAAGTTAACCAAGCCTATAAGTTTTCAATAAATTTGTGCTTGGAATAATTTTGCTCGGTGTAAAAGCAGTTACAAAGGTTGTTGCTTTTTTATACAAATTTAGTATAATGCAACTCTCCGACTATCATTTGATATTGTTCTAACTTTTAGCGGTTTAAAATGATGATCTTTATAGCTTATAGACGCATATTGTAGAATCGAGTTTTCATTTTTGGTCTTTATTATGTTAATGTTCCTTTTAGCTTATAGACGCATATTGTTGATTAGAGTTTTCATTTTTTGTCTTTATTATGTTAATGTTCCTTATAGCTTATATTGATTACGCATATTGTTGATTCCAGTTTTCATTTTTTGTCTTTATTATGTTAATGTTCCTTATAGCTTATAGACGCATATTGTTGATTAGAATTTTCATTAGTTGTCTTCATTATGTTAATTTCGTGTTCATATTGAATAGAGCAGTGTTTTCAAGATCGATAAAACAAATTTTGAAAGCGAAAATAATATTTATTTTTCCTCAAAAATGACAGTGCCCGAGTCAAGTCTTTTTCTCCTGGATTTGGCTCCGAATCAACGTCACATGTCGGCCAGTACTCTTGAGAATCTTGCGATGGCTCTGGAGAACGTTCCCGACTCACTCTGTATTGAGCGCTGGTTTTTTGGGGCTCATTCGAATCCACTTTGACAGTGGCTTTACTTTACAGCTCTTCAGTGCGAGTGAGGTAGTCTCTATTTTATGATTATAATTTGGAAATGTCAGGCACAAACCGCCAATAAATACTCCAAGTGAAAAAATACACCAAGTAAGCTTAAAATTCCGTTCTACATAAGAAGCTATTTTATAAACGATTCAAGCTCTATAAACGATGTAGCAGATGTTTCAAGTGATTCTATAAATGAACGTCGTATATCTCAATGGCAGTTCCTACTAGCTAGATACCCATGAATTGTTTTTCCTGCAGCAGAGCACTGACGTTTTCCCGTTTCTCAAGTAGTTTGACAATAAAGAACTCTAAATTGAAAAGCCCGAGCAGAAATATTTCAAGTGAGTTGAGCAGTTGTGCACAAAAGGAGCTTTATTTTATTCCTCATGAGCTGCTTCATCTGAATTTTGAATGAGCCATCATTGGAAAGAAAAAGAGAATTGATTCAGGTACACACTACAATGATTGCAGCACACATCAATCATTTAAAAAAAATTCTTGTGCTATACAGGTACTCAGATACTATAGATACTCAGGTACTACAGATACTCATTCTGATTGAAAAACGTAATTCCCTGATAATCATATAGTTTTATAAGCTTAGAGATAGAATAGCATTTCAATTAGGCAAATGGAATGTGGTTTGAATACGTTTATTTCGGTCGAAAGTACTAAATGCAGTTTAAATGGGGAGAAATATATTCTATTAGAGTTGTAATCAATTAGTTTATATAATTATCAGTCATTTCATAAATTCATAATTCATTAATTTATCTAATTATCATTAATCCTAGTGGAATACATTCAATTTTAAAAGCTATATAATTTCAAGAGTATGATAACCAGAGAGTATAGAAGAAGAATAGAGCAGCCTTGCGTATAACTGGTTGTACAGCCGGAATGCGCCTAACCCCCCAACCTCACAGGGGACCTTCCTCGCCCGGCCGGTCCTCTGACTCCATGTTAAAAGTGTTTCGTAAATCGCCCATATCTCAAGTTCTAATCAAAATATTTGAACGAAAATGATTTCGATGGCTTCCTTATGTCATTCTCTACAATCAATGTCGTATCCCTTTTCATCGTAACTGTCATAATTAGAAAGTTATCTGTACACAAATTGAAATAGGATGATATCTAGGGATTACATACATTTTTATTTTTTCAATAGACTTTTATAATAGCGTAAAACAGTAAAATGTTATGGATATAAATTCAAGTACTTTTTTAGATCTTTGAATTTATGTATAATAAACCCGTCTTGATACCAGGGGAGCTTCTTGACAACTGAAAACAGACTAGCTGAGTATACTAAATATTGCAAAATGGTTTCCCTATGTTTCCAGGATTTATATGATAATTTGTTGACAATGCCATTTCTACTAATAATTATTTATTTTCCATGAATGAAACAAGCTAGACAGTTAAATTCAGCAATTCATAGCTGTTGTTGACACAAAGTCCAGTCCATTTTACTCAGTTGTATCATAGATCAGGGATTAAGTAATGGTTCGTCTATGGTTGTATTGATGTCGATTTCAAAGGAATTCAACCATAATGACATCAAATATCATTCAAATGATCTCATATAGTTCAGTTATATAATGTTTACACAGAATAAACAGTTCCAAGTCGTGATGATTCATCACTGATTACTATTTCCGCTATTCAACCATCTCACTGGAAAGAAGTTCTTCGTCTATAGTCTGTCTTCAACGTATCAATGCATTGTTCTGTGATAATCAAGTATATATTATTATACATCAATTCAAAGATCTAAAAAAGTACTTGAATTTATATTCAGAACATTTTTCCGTTAAACGCTATTCTTAAAGTTTATTGAAGATAATAAAAATATATGTAAATCCCTAGATATCGTACTATTTCAATTTGTGTACACATAACTTTTAAATTATGGCAGTTACGATGAAAAGGGATAGGACATTGATTGTAGAGAATGATATAAGGAAGCCATCGAAATCATTTTCGTTCGAATATTTTGATTAGAACTTGAGATATGGGCGATTTACGAAACCCTTTTAACATGCAGTCAGAGGACCGGCCGGGCGAGGTAGGTCCCCAGTGAGGTTGGGGGGTTGGCGCACTCCACGCTCCCGCAAGGCAGCTCTATTTTACTTCTATTCTCTCTGATGATAACTCAGGAGCGCATTATGAATATGAATGGAAGAGGTGAATGAATTACCATAATTAACTGAGTCAATACCAAGAATTCAGGTCAGTTCTAGCAGCCAGTATTGTCATGAATGGGTGGAATGCAATATACATGAATGGATTTACAGGAATGGGTATGATAAATAGTATGGCTGCTGTTTAGGATCCAAGAGCTCCAAGGAGATCAAAATGAAATGTCTTGCATCTATAAAGCCAATTAGCAACTTATGACTTCAGCTGAAGCTAACGAACATGAATATAACAAATTAATATTTGAATAAGCAACTGAGACGAGAAGTTGAGCTTCTTACTCACGCCGAAATCAAATATAATTGTGATGAATTTGATACATCCTGTCTATTTTAGTACATAATATGATGTCAGATGAATGAATCCTAAGATTTGATGTAAAGTGCGATCGATCGGATCCCTCAATTTTCAAAAACTTTTGAACAAAGAATCTCCAACTTCTAAATGAAGACTATTGTGTTTTTATCAGTTAATCAAAAAATCCAATTCCTAAAAAGTTTCCGTTCACACAATGAACGATTCTCAAGATCAACCTTCAACCTGCTTGTAATTCAACTTGACTTTCCAATAAATATTATAATATTGACAAATCTTTTTGAGGAGAATTTTTCGAAGCGGATTAATTCCTCTGACTGATTCTGTAAGAGTTTTTTCACTTCCTCCCATCGTTATAAGAACAGCAATCCCGATTTCTCTCTTCCAATTAAGTGCCTCCTTATTCGTGTGCTGGAGGATTCAACCCAATTTTCTTTTGTTCGCCTGAAACTCGAGGATTCATGCTTTTTTTGTCTTATTTTTAATCATAAGCTTTCACAAATTTAACAAACATTTCCTGTTCTTGCATGGCTTGACAATAACAATCGGTTATTATCAGAGACGTTTTACTATTAAAAATTATTATTATTCATACAATAAATATATTCGTATTTGTCATCAATATTAATCATTTTATAAGTTCTACCTCAGAAATTGACAATTACTTGAAAATATTAATCAAACTTAAATCAACCTCTTATCCCAGATATCTTGAAAAATAGCATATTCTTGATCAACTAATACTGATATAGAGAACTATTTAGTGACCAGTAACAGTATCAATTAAGTTTTGATGTTTTATACTAAGTACTTGAACAAAAATGTGTGAACGGAGCAAGTGTCCCTGATGTAAAATGGTGTAAATCAATGGTTCCCAAAGTGGTCCGTCCATGTGGACCCCCTGGCGTTCACGGGGAACTGCCAGGGGTCCATGCCAGTGAGAAATAAGATATGTTATGTCCCTGATATGTTAATGGGGATCCAGGATAGTGAATGTATTTGGATTGGTTGATCGAGTATATGTGGTATATAGTATATATATACTTGCATAATACTGTTTTGTAAATGCATACCATACTTACAGTATACCCTTTCCAAATACAGTAATTATAACAATGAAGGCATTTTTAAAAGATCACGGAGATTTAATAATTGGTTTTAAAGGAGACAATGTTGCTTAGTACAAAACTCAGTCATTTATTTCTTGAGTTCCATTAATTCTATTTTACTATTATTCTATTTTACGATATATCGAACTATTTGGTTAGTTTCAATTCAAATTCGATTAGGCTACTTAACAAAAATGTACTAGGTTGAGGCACTTGTTTTTGAATTTTTTCTGCACTACAATGCATAAATTGGATCTGTTTCTGTCAGTAATAGTAGGCCTACTCTACAAGCTATCAAAAACACATTTTAACTGATGAATTAAGAAAAAAAGTAATAGAATTTACGCAGGGGGTCAACTTAAAACCAAAAATTACGACATGAGGCGAAAAGGTTTGGGAGCCACTGGTGTAAATAGTGTAGTATCCTTACCTATCTAGAGCAATGGCAGCAATGGTGCCGGCTGAAACCGATATATTGGCGCCCTGTAGGACGGGCACAAGTTTGCAGAGCATGGAGCCAAGGGTCCAGCGCCGCTTGAGCAGCGAAATGAGGGTGAACGGCATGCAGACCAGGCAGAGCGCGATGTCGGCCACCGCCAGATTCACTATGTACATGTTGCGGGGCGAGGGACTGGCTGCTCCCGATGACCTACAAGTGATACAAAAAGAATTATAGAAGTAGAACCCTCCAGATTTCACGACGAAACTCTAGCGTTCCTAGGAGGAGAAGTGAAAAGTAGGAAGGAGAAGAATGAAAGGAGAAATAGGAAAGGTTAGGTTGAGGAGGAGGAGGAGGAGGAGGAGGCAGAGGAGGTGGAGGAGAAGGAGGAGGAAGAGGAGGAGACGGAGGAGGAGGAGGAGGAGGAGGAGGAGGAAAGAGAAAAAAGTACAGTAAGAAGAAAAAGAAAGAGAAAGGAATCGAAGATTGATTGATCGCCTCTATAAGAAAGGTGGGGTAAGGACACTCTGGTCCTCTCTATCACTCAAAATTTTCTAAAGAGGTAAAAAAGAGACCTATTTAATTTGGGGATGATTTTTTATTACACATTCTAAAAATCCAAATTCAATTGAATTGGACAACCTGCAAGTAATATAAATAACTGTCTTATAAGTCGTCTTGAGAATGATTATTAGAGAGGACGTCCTGGCACGAGCCAAGCCAGTGCATGGGGATCCGGATCGAGTAAATCGGACGAAATGAATAATTCTGAAATTATTATAATAATAAAATTAACAAACGGAGTATCCAGGCACCAGATGATTTTGCTTAAAATAATAGTGATTATTATTTATTATTAGTTGTGTTGATAGACTAATTTATGCACTCTTTAAAAAGAGCTTTGCTCCTTCTTATTGTTCAACATTATATCATAATAAATATATCATGCCTCAATATTTTCTCAATTCAAAGATTAAAAATATTCAGAAAAATATTTCATAAACTATCAAAAATTGAAACTTCAAAGCTAGCACTGAAAAAATAAAGTGGATAATTGGATTAAGCAACAGTCTTCATAATATTAAAAAAATAATTCGAAATGTATCAACTATGAAATATTTTGATCTTATCTAGCCAAAACTGGAATTAATTGTGGTGATCTAATTTACATATTTTTTATTATTTATGAGTAATAATAATAATAATAATAATAATAATATTTTTTTTTTTTTATAAGCTTTATTGAATGTAAATAACAGTACATGCAATTAATAAATAATATACAACAATTTAACAAAATTCAATATATAAATAGTTATTATGATAATAATTCTAGTGGTGGCAACCCCAGAAGCTAAGTTTAGCTTGTATTGGGGTGATTTGCTAAGTTTTAAATTTAATCAGGTTTTTATTATGGATTTTATGTGATGAATAATCAATATCCTATTCCTCTGTGATGAATATGTTATCCTTGCTCAATAATATAATAAGTTTTGATTTCATGTTTTACTGCGGAATATGTTTGTAGGTTTTTAAGATGGTTAGGGATACTGTTCAGGATTTGTGGTACAAAGTATTCTGGTACTGCTTTCCCTATTTCTGTATAATAATCTGGTATTCTATAATGTGTGTGTCTTGTGTTGTATCTGTTTTCGTTTGTATTACGGTATTGGCTTTTAAAGTAGTATCTGATTAATATTATGTATTTGTATAGATTTTTGATAGTAATAATAATAATAATAATTTATTTTATTTAGGCGTTTTGCCAGTCTGCCATGTACATGAGCATGAACTTGGCTAAAACCACCTCCAAATATAGAGTCAGCCTGGAACTGTTTATCACATTACTTCAGAACATTATTACCCTTACGGGTAGTTCCACCTCGACGTTTGACCATGTTATGGGTCAAACAAGGTGGACCTATTATTTTAGGTGGGTTTTGAACCATCGGGTGATTAAGCTTATATCATCAAATCATTGAAGCACGGATACCCATCAAAGCGCAGCCTATTTTTATATTCGAGCCAAACTCCAATATATTATACACGGTGTTTCGGAACTCTCTACCAATACTTCTAGGCAGTGTTTCTGGACCACTAACAAAAGTAAATATCATAATAAAATTTTTCTAAAATCCCCAGTTACTCACACAGCCGCCATTTTGTTTTTTCACTTATTATTTTTTTATTCGAATACCTCTGAAAGCATAATTTTGAAATTTTTCAAACAGCTTTATAACAACTAAAACAATCTTTAAAAAATAAATCAAAATTTTCCGACATAAAAAACAAAATGGCGGCCACTTAAAATGTTTGAACAGGATTAAATTAATAATGGCTGATGATATCAAAATTTGACTCGAATAACGTTTTTTAGATATTTTTATTGCAAATCCAACGATAACTTATTTTTCAAGATTGGCTAACAATAATTGTATTGTTACTTTTTAGGGTGTGCGGTGGTTGAGAACGGGTTGCAGTTTCTCGCTGCCAACCACTGCACACCCTAAAAAGTAGCATATCTCTGTTAGTTGTTGGCCAATATTGAAAAATGAGGTATCGTTGGATTTGCAATAACAATATCTAAAAAACGTTATTCGAGTCAAATTTTGATATCATCAGCCATTATTAATTTAATCCTGTTCAAAGATTTTAAATGGCCACCATTTTGTTTTTTGATGTCGGAAAATTTTGATTCATTTTTTTAAGATTGTTTCAATTGTTATAAAACTGTTTGCAAAATTTAAAAATTATACATTTAGAGGTGTTCAAATAAAAAAATAATAAGTGAAAAAAAAACAAAATGGCCAGAAACACTGCCTAGAAGTATTGGTAGAGAGTTCCGAAACATTCTGTATAATTTGTATTCAAACTCCAAAATCAATAGCAGTCTCACTTGGACTCTGATGAAGCTATAAACCAAGTTTCATGAGTCTAGAATTTTCCTTGTCTGACGGACGGATAGAGAACGGAAAGATTTAAACGGCACGGCATAATGCTTTTTCGGGTCCTTAATAACTGTTTGAAAATTATATAATTAACGATAAAAAAATACACTCACCTTTTGCGCGCGCACTGCCTGCCGACCACGAAACACACGAGGGCATTGGAAACAACGCCTGACGTCATGAGTATGGAATAGGTGAGGATGAGAGCGATCTCAGCACCTGGGTAGAGGATCCTCTCATTCATCTGGTGCTCCTTGAGGATGCGGTAGGCCTCCTGCATGCTGAAGTTGAACAGGGACTCTCCGTTACGTGCAGAAGTGCTCAGATCCAAGCTAGCTGCATTGGCTGCAGACGTGTTCGCCTCGTGATAGGAGTGCACCATCATTGTCACCAGGTTGCCTTTGGTGGCGGGGGGTACCAGGTGGAAGAAACGGTCCATGATTGAAGAAGCTGCACACTATGGTCATGGATGAAGCACTTCTTGAATCTAGTATTTCTCCACAGAATTGATCTGCTCTTCATAATAATGGGATAACCTCCTAATGGGAACCTCCCACAATGGTGCTAGGTTCATTTTTACGATATAATTCAGGCGAAACAACACTCCACATTCTATTCTAACACAATGTCATAGCACAGAGCTAGTTAACAACAAACTTCTCAAACTGAGAGTCGATTTAAAATTGAAAAAAAAATCAAAATCGCTCCAATTTAGTGGAAATTAAAAAATAACCCTTTCGCCTCTAATTTTTAACTGTGAATAAGTAAGTTACTAGTGTCTAGGAAGACTAGGTTTATAAAGTGACTAGTTTTTAGATTGATGGTGACAAACTTCTACATTGTTGTTTGACAGCCTCTCAAACTATTCCAATGAAGAATGACTAGATGCTACAAATGGCAATACACTTTAAATGAAGCACTGGAATAATTTGAATTAAAATCGTTACTAATGAATCTCTTATTATATTAATTTTAATAGCTACAGCTTTTTTAGGTTATGTACTACCATGAGGTCAAATATTGGTGCGCCTTCTTTTGGAATACTGCTAATGTGCACTATTTGCTTCAAGTTTTTCTCAAGTAATGATGCACAAGGTCAACGAACTTCCTCTATTCAATTGCAGAAAATGGAAATAGTGAAGATAAATCAGAAGATGTCTAGAAATTGAATGATGATGATGATGATGATGACTTGTCGCTTTCATGTCGTTAGAAACAGTCTTTCTGAAAGAAAGAAAAAATACAAAATGTTAATAAAACATTATACAGTATTAAAACGTTAACGGATGTTGTACAATTCAATTCAAATTTATTTCCACACCATAATACAACAGAATATAATATATGTATAAGGATATGCACATCAAATAATAAGAAATCTTCGAAATTCAGTAAATTAATAACTAGAATATGTGAGTACTTAACAATGACAAATATACAGCAATGGAAGACTTAATAGTGGAATTGAGTAATCTTGCTAATGAATATTTTAAGAGCTTCAAACTCATTATATTGGTGAAAATTTACATTCATACAAACCTTTTTTGGGGGTTTTTCAGCCCGAAAGGCCCCTTCCCTCCGTTGATCCACCACTCTTGTGGGGTATATAATAAATTAGGTTAATAATAAATTAGGTTGATAATAAATGAGTGTACTGTGGGTCGTCTGATGATGCTCTAGACAACAGAGCGAAACGGCCGTCACGCCATAACGTGAGTCAATTTCCATTCAAAAGTGTTTTTTAAGTTTATAATAATAATAAATTATTCGTATGCTTTTATTTTATTCTATAATGCTTTTCATTTTCAATATTCAACTTCATTCCATGAAAAAACTTCCTTGGAGGCAGCCTTTTTGGTCATTAAAAATCAATAAAAAGTCGAGTAGATAGCCTATCCTCATTAATTGGGTTAGAACAACTCCTAACACAATTAAACAAAACACATAAAAACTTACAATTCACAGCAGAATATGAAACAGACTACACCTTAAACTTCTTAGATCTAACTATCAAAAAACTATATAACATGCACAAATTCAAATTCTACAGAAAACCAACTCATAAGTGTGGGAGGTAGAATAAAAGATAATGAAAACGAATAATAAGACGAAATTGTCACAACCACATTTATTTATAATAAATGTGGTTGTGACAATTTCGTCTTATTAATCATTATGGATACCTTCCACAATATCACCTTCGCCATTACTAAGAAAGGATAATGAAAACAGATAATATTTTTTCCAAAGTATCATAGAGCTTTTGAAGAATTGAGAAGAGGAAAACAATGTTTCCTAAAATATTAGGAAAACTGCTGAAATGCTGAAATAGAGAGGTCTTTCAGAGGAGATGTTCATATAAGTATATAGTGAACGACACCTACAATGCTTTTTGGGCTGAATAATGTGCCTATCTATTAAAAGCTTCTAATGAAAGGTGACAGACTATTCCTTCTATATTTCTTCAGCGTTTTTATACCGGCACCTCTTCCAATAAACTTTGATGGTCCATCAAGGCGTTAACCACTGCGTTCAACATTGTTCGACTTTTTGTTTACACTTCTTTTAATGGAATCCCAGTCAATCATCTCACTCTTCATTGGGTTGTCTTTTTTGCTTGTTCATTGTAGTTTTTGTTGATGGCTGTTCTGTTTAGGTTATTTTTGTTGTGCTTCAATGTTTTTTTGATACCATGATATTCCAACTTTCTCAGGTGAGTAGGAGAATAGCATATTATTAACAACAAAAACAAGAATAATTTATTCTCTGTGATGTTTTCCATGACGAAATACTTAATGAACAATCTAATATTAAAACTGACACTGTATTTCACTTTTAAATAATGCTTTACTCACATATATTGGAGATGCTTGAGGAATGTATTTCACTTCTGAAAAGAAGCTTCGTCAGCCTGGCACCAGGGGTCATGTTTTGTTAAGGTTAGAACAACTCCTAACACAATTGAACAAAACTCATAAAAACTTATAATTCACAGCAGAATATGAAACAGACTACACCTTAAACTTCTTAGATCTAACTATAAAAATACTAAATAACTAAATGATCCATAGACTCCTAAATGTTCCACTATCACAAGCTGACCACTAAGACCCCAAACTAAATACACTGCAGTAATATGAAATATTCAAACACCATAAACAAGATAGAACCAACTTACTCAATGACCAAACACAATTCAAATCAAACTCAATTTTTAACTACATAGTGGCTGCTCATCCTAACCTCAACAAAGCATGACCCCTGGTGGCAGGCTGACGAAGCTTCTTTTCAGAAGCGAAATGCATTCCTCAAGCAACTCCAATATATATGAGTAAAACATTATTCAAAAGTGAAGTAAAAGTTTCTGTAATTTATGATGGGTCTGATTGGTGTGCTTTCTTTATGTATTTTAGGTAGGGCTTGAAGAGTTGTTGCAGAAGGGTGAATTTGCTTCATGTATCATTTGTCTGTTTCATTAAAGAACAGTTGCTGTTTCAGAAAAAAAACAGCAGAAGAACAAGATAACCTAAGACATGACATTTAAAAAATCATCAAAACACCAAAATATGCAACAAAATTACTCTGAAATCAAGACAGCTCAGCCACTACAACAAAAAGCAGAACTACACCACCTAACTTACACAAATAAGACAAAGGCAATAGCACAGTCATAATCCACACTGATGATCTAAACAGAAAAGTAGATGAATTCATACAAAACAACAACATCCAACAAATCCAAAGAGACCCAACACCCAAATTCCAGAGCATAATAAAAAAATTATAAATAAATCAAAACACCTCTTTAATGAAACAGACAAACAATACATGAAGCAAATTCACCCTTCTGCACCAACTCTTCAAGCCCTACCTAAAATACATAAAGAAAGCACACCAATCAGACCCATCATAAATTACAGAAAAGAACCATCAGGATACAAATTAGCCAAACAGATAGATACTCAACTATGCAAACTCATCAATATCAATTATTTATCTCATATATATAAAGAACAGCACAGACCTCATAAACAAAATAAAAAATACACACATCCCACATAATTCCACACTAGCATCATTTGACATAAAAAAAAACCTGTATCATTGACATAAAAAAAACCTGTATACAAACAATCCAGTAACTGAAACCCTTTCCATAATAGAGAACATACTCAAAGCACAAAACAACTCACCTGAACACACAAAAGAACTAATAGAGACATTAAAAACCATCACATTACAAAACTACAGGTAGGTAGTACCTGTACTTCACCCACAATAACAAGTATTACACCCAACCAGAAGGACTACCAATGGGATCCCCCATCCCCAGCATCCTAGCAGAAATATTTTTACAGCACATAGAGAATACTAAAATACTAAAAAATACCAAACATTCAAACAAAATAATTTACCCGCACCGCTTCATTGATGACATTATTGTACTCCACAATGGAAACCAGAGACAGTGTGAACAACTCCTACCACAATTGAACAGAACCCATAAAAACTTCAATTCACAGCAGAATATTAAACAGACTACACCTTCAACTTCTTAGACCTAATTATCAAAAAACTAAATAACATGCACAAATTCAAAATCCAGAGAAAACCAACTCTCACAGACACACTCATTCACAACTCATCCAACCATCCAAATCAACACAAACTTGTTGCTTTCAACTCCATGATCCATAGACTCCTAAATGTTCCACTATCACAAGCTGACCACCAAGAAGAAATCAACACAATCAAATATTTAGCACAACAAAACGGATACAACACCAATCTAGTAGACAAAATGCTGAATAAAATGAAAAATAAAAATCGGAAACCTGCAAACCAAAACAGAATTAATTATCACACTTGCATATTTCAACAAAAAATCATACAAAATAGCTTACATCTTCAAAAAATCCGGATTTAACACAGCATTCAGAACAACAAACAACCTGAAACATCAGATCCAACAAAAACCAGCTCACCTAACAAACAGCACAATTCACAAATTCAACAAACCAGGAATATATAAGCTCAAATGCAATACATGCCCCAAGGACAAACAGGCAGATCATTCAACACAAGATACAAAGAACACATCAAAGCACTTCTACACTGACTCAACATTTGCAGACCACTTAATCAACACTGGACACTCACACAATAACATCCAAACTGACTTAGAAATTCTACACACATTCCAAAAAAGCCACAATCTAAATACACTAGAGCAATATGAAATATTCAAACACCATAAACAAGAGTGAACCAACTTACTCAACGACCAAACACAATTCAAATCAAACTCAATTTTTAACTACATAATGGCTACTCATCCTAACCTCAACAAAGCATGACCCCTGGTGGCAGGCTGACGAAGCTTCTTTTTTAGAAGTGAAATGCATTCCTCAAGCATCTCCAATATATGTGAATAAAACATTATTTAAAAGTTAAATACAGTGTCAGTTTAATATTAGAAATAAAATTTAATAGAATATTATAAATATGTATGACATGCCTTAATTACAAAGATAGTTCTTGTAGAATAATGCAAAATGGAAGATCAAATATAGTAGCTGAGTTAAAACTTTTGATTGACCAGCAATAATAAAAACTGACAACAGTTTGCAGTAATAAATTAAATAAGAATAAATTGTTCAGTGTGATATAGACTTGAGATGATTGGCGGGTGGTGGGGGGATAGAAGAAGCTTAAGGAACTTTAGGATTTTGTTTTTCAAGAATGTATGAGTAAACACATAAAACTACCTCAATGTAGTTAATAAAAATATGCTTAATCAAAAAAAATTGGGCATCAAACTTTTAAAGCAATATTTTAAGACAACTTTTAAAGCGATAGAAAATACATTGAGAACCAGAAGACTACATATTAAAATAAATTTTAAATAAAATTGACTGTAATAAGTCGTTGAATTTAGCCTACCATAAAAAGTTAATATTAACAACGCAGATCGTAATGGAATAAGATATCCAGGAATTTAATTTAATGGTTTGTCATACTCGTATTCCAGTATTCAATTAAACAAATATAAAACTCTAAATGAATTCTATTAACACCGTCAGTGCATTTGATAGGGTAAGATTGATATTTCAAAATTGATTATCTTTCATATTATATTTCACATTGATTCAACAAATTAGCTTATTTATTGAGATGAAATAAAATTAACGCAACAGACTTGGAGTTCAAAACTGCAGTCTTTGCAAATTTTGAATTTATTAAATTTTCCAACAGGTTGGTTCACAAAGACAAATTGTTAACAATTGTAATATCCTTGAATTATTTCCAACATCAAATACAAAAGATTATTTCTATTCTCACTTACACACAATAAAAATTAAAGTTTTTTTCTCAATGGACCCTGATACTGATACCTAAAAAACCAAAACTGATGTACCTAATACTATTTCACCCTTCATAGATGATGGACTCAAGCTACAATTTGATGGAAGAAGCATCCATGAAATTGAAAACGATAATGGATACACGACAGTAAGATTTGCTTGAAACTGCCAAGTAGTTGAGTGGGAAGGCATATAAATCATGTTATGAAGCTGAAAGGATGGTTCTGCACCTCTCCAGATTGAATTAATTTCATCCATCCTGCACAAATTTCATAACCGAAGCTCGCGATGAACGTGGTAGGATCACAGAGCATAGATTTAATTTAAGCTCTGTGGATTGGACTATCTCAAAACCAACACTTGTGGCTTATTATTTCATCATGGTTACTAGCAGAGAGCTAATAGTGAAATTGATTGTGGTAGTAAGGTCTGATGTAACCTTGTTGAACCTGATCAATTCAATTTGATAATTTTGAAGGCCTAGATACAGGTGGGCTTATTTCTTGAAAGGTATTAAAAACAAGTGTATTATTTATTGAAATCTGATGTAAAATTAATAAACTTTCATATAATATTTATATTAATTTATTCATTGATAAAAGACAATCAAGTATGCTGTATGCTGTATTGATGTGTAAACACACCAATAAATTGTGTTTCGTACATTTATTTATGTGTATTACAATTATTAGCAATTGTTAATTGTTGTGAATTGATATTGCTATAGAATCACTGCCCGGTGGTTTGGAATCCACCTAAAACTGTTGGTTCAACTCATCAATCACCATCATCCAACAAGCACAGGACTTAGACCTATGTGGTAGATTTATCCTTCCAAAAAAATGAAGATGCAACAGACAATTGCTCAAAACTTATTTTCATTACATATTCTCTAACTTTGTTGAATTTTAATTATGTTTGAAAAATTAGTTTATGTGTTATAATTTAATTGAATTTCCTAATATCATAAATCATAACCTACATGTAGTTCTCTTTTTTATTAGATTTTAAAAATTGTAGGCTTAGAAGAGACAGATTTTTTAGTAAAGTCTGATGTGGAGTTGTTAAACCTTGTCAATAAACTTTGATATTTCAATTATTTTTGAAAAGTAAGTCTCATGTGTTGTAATTGAATTAAATTTCCTATAATATATCATAACCTAAATGTAGTTTTTTTTTTCTGAAAAGTTTAAAATGAAAGTCTTAGTAGAGACAGATTTTTCAGTAATGTCTGATGTGAAATTGTTAAACCTGATCAATAAACTTTCATACAATATTTCAATCATTTTTGAAAATTTGTTTTCTGTGTTCTATTACAATGTTTTGTTCTATATAATTCCATGAGATTGAATTATTATATAGTTCTCTTCTTTATTGTAAATTTCAAATAAAAGACTTAGTGGATCAAGAAAAATAATATTTAAATTGAGAAATCTTGAAAGTGTACTTGTTTCCATATGCTGAATAAATAGTTAGCTCAACCTTCCATTCAAGTCTAAAAATATTTCGTCCGATTATCAATCAATAACATCAATAATATTTGAGTAATTAGCTTCTACACTAATAATTCTTAGCTTCTCAATTGAATGACAAAAAGTTACTTTTTACACCTTACCATGGGCTCTTTCTGTCACATATTAGGTATTCTATCATAGTATGGTGTAATTCATCAAAACAAAACCTTGATAGGGTGTTTAAGATCCAAAAGAATCTTGACGTACACGATTATAATACAAGAAGCCGAGTAGATTATCACTATCTTGGTGAGTCACAATAGTAGCTTATTCAAACAAAAACCTAGTTATATTGGTAGGAAACTCTACAACACGCTACTACAGTTTTTGAAGAGTCTTGAAAATATAGAAGTATTTAAAAAACAATTGAAAAAATATTTAGTTGATGAAGCTCTTTATAGTGTACAAGAGTTCCTTTCACATAAAAATTAAGCCCCACCCAGACAAATTGATATAGTAATTATGGTAAATGGTAACTATTTTTTAAGAGTATAATTGTTGATCTGATATGTCTTATACTCTTAAACTTAAACAGAATTTATTAATTTCGAATTCCTTTAATTGCTATTACTTTATACAGAAGACTTCCGCAATGGCGGATATTGACAACAGCATTGAACAGCTGATGGGAATCGATGAATGCTACTGTACAAAAATATCAGTCACCACCGGGAATCGAACCACAGACCTCTCAATTGCCGGTTGAGCGCCCTTAACCACTAGACCATGGAGACCTTTCTGTAGAGCAGCATTCATTTTCAACTTGGCCATATCGGCTCATATCTCACAAGTTAGTTTGAAGTGACTGACAATTGAATAAACTGACAAATATACATAAACAGAATTTATTAATTTCGAATTCCTTTAATTGCTATTACTTTATACTGAAGACTTCCGCAATGGCGGATATTGACAACAGCATTGAACAGCTGATGGGAATCGATGAATGCTACTGTACAAAAATATCAGTCACCACCGGGAAGTCTTCAGTATCATTGCGGAAGTCTTCAGTATAAAGTAATAGCAATTAAAGGAATTCGAAATTAATAAATTCTGTTTATGTATATTTGTCAGTTTATTCAATTGTCAGTCACTTCAAACTAACTTGTGAGATATGAGCCGATATGGCCAAGTTGAAAATGAATGCTGCTCTACAGAAAGGTCTCCATAGTCTAGTGGTTAAGGGCGCTCAACCGGCAATTGAGAGGTCTGTGGTTCGATTCCCGGTGGTGACTGATATTTTTGTACAGTAGCATTCATCGATTCCCATCAGCTGTTCAATGCTGTTGTCAATATCCGCCATTGCGGAAGTCTTTAGTATAAAGTAATAGCAATTAAAGGAATTCGAAATTAATAAATTCTGTTTATGTATATTTGTCAGTTTATTCAATTGCCAGTCACTTCAAACTAACTTCTTAAACTTAATCTTAAACTGGAGGTAGACAAGTTGAGATGTATATTTATTTTTTATAGACGTAATCTATAAAAATGTAATACATAACTTCTTACACTAATAATAATCTCTTGCATCCAACATTTAAATGAGTTTGGAGCTGTGTAGAAAGATTTTACAATTTTATAACTTATAGCTTAACTTATGAATTCATCTTCAAGGATTGAAAATAAATAATTCCATTTATATATGGTTATTAAATAGGGGAATGGTTGGAGTGAGAAATAATACGGCTTGTATAATATCAAACACAATTTAATAGAACTTACACTAGTTTAATTTTCTGATAGTCATTACAAAATATATCAAATCTCATAGCTGATAAAAGGCCAGATCATTTTATGTACAATGATCATGACCAGTACTTTTTTTTGTACAATAGAATTTCAATCTTCAAGACTTTTAATAAAAAGTAAAGTCTAGATAATGTCTCAAAATAAATGAATCAAGAGACTATTAGACTGCATAAATCGAAATAATTTTGAGCTTCTGACAATATTTTTTGAAATGTTAGATAAGTAAAATTTATAATATCAGTCATCAAGGTATGAAATAACACGCTCCTTGTTCACAAAATTCTCCTATGCTAGTGGTAGGAGTTTTCTTGTGAAAGAATTAAATAAGTTGTTTATTAAATTTCAAGAATATTGAAAATAATTTATTTTTAATCTTTAAAAAGAGCTTAATAATTAAGTAGAGTAAACTAGTTAAAAATCTTGAATTGATTGCAATTTCTTTTTAATTTGTATCAGCATTTCACATTCCGCATGTAAATATAGCAGCTGATCTTTTCAGCAGTTGATATTTTGCAAATATCCTGGGTTATTTTCTATGTAGTGTTTTTAGCTTGTTTATAAATATTATCTTTTTCTTTCTTATAGAGTTATTATTTCCTGTTGAACGGACCGGCCTTCAGCCCTTCTGAGAGCTTATCTCAATTACCGTTTAATTACCTAATCCGCTTTGGTGATTATATAATGTTACAGCGTTGAATTAGTTACGATCAACATTTTTTGATACTGTACTCATCTAATCTCTCAAGCATGTTATTTGATTGTTTGAATTAATCTATTTTTTATAAGCTTGTGTCAAGATATACAAATTTGTGATGTTTTCCATGACGAAATACTTAATGGACAATCTAATATTAAAACTGACACTGTTTCACTTCGAAACGAATCTTCTTTTCAGAAGTGAAATGCGTTCCTCAAACATCTCCAATATATGTGAGTAAAACTTTATATAAAAGTCAACATTAAACATTATATAAAGTGTCAGTTTTAATATTAGATATAGGCTACAAGTTGTACAGAATATTGAATATTTTTGGGCTATTTGTAGATAGCAGATTCAGCTGGAAGACCAATGTCAATTACTTGAAAAATAAAATCTTCAGGCATACTTGAATTTTCTTCTATCAGGTCAGACCTTTTTGTGATGCTGATTTATCAACTCGAAGATAGAATGTGCTTTAACTTTATGGGGAGGAACGTATAATTCTACACTGAATACAACTGTAGTACAATAAAGAAATTTTGTATCAATAGTAAGCAAAAGTCAGAGGACTGATAATTTATTCAGAAAACTGACCTTTATTCAGAAAACTGACCTTTATTCAGAAAACTCAACGTTTCTCTGCATTTCTGCCTCTGAAGAATGTGTATGTTTATAAAGTATACTTTATAAAGTAGTATAATATTTTTTGGGTTTTTTTTTGAGGATGAAGCCCACATAGGTCTGAGACCTGTGCGTGGGTAATGAGTTGGATGATGGTGATTTATGAGTTGGACCTACAGTTTTAGGTGGGTTCCGAACCACCGGGAAGTGATTTTCAGCAGAGAACAGTGTCTTTTTTGCTGGCCAATCTAATCGGTCACCGTTACAAACAGGTCCTACGAGAACGCAGCTAATAAACAATATAAGTAATAAACAGCGAAATGATATAAGAAATACTAGTATAAGTCTGAGAAATGGATTGTTCCAAGACTCAAGCTTACTCTTTTCATTCTTCTCATATCTTGCACCAAAATTTTATAATAGACTTCCTAATAACATAATAGTCATACAGAGGGAAACCAATTTTTGAAAACGTTGAAATTTACATTCTTTCTCTTGACACTGTCAATGTATTTTATGATTCTCTTGTTTAATTACCGTATATTAAGAATTATAATCTGTAACCTTGAATCATTCAGCAGTTGATCTTTTGCAAATGAGGAGGTAACATGCAAACAGGCTTAAGTCACAATAGTGCAAATTTTCAGTATGTAGTAAAAACCTGTAGTCTTCTACAAAGTGATGATATAAGGTTGTATATGCTTTTGTGTAAAAAAGTGGTGTTCAAATATGAATTTAAAATACTAATTTGTGCTTAGGCAGTAATTAATATTAAAAAAAGTGATATTTTGTAATGGCAATAAGACGTTTTGCATGATTTTTGCATGAAATAAGCTGTTTTGCATGTAATATAGTAGTTTGGATTTAAGGTGAACTGCATGTAAATAAAAGTTAAGATCAATGTTATGAGTAGATCACTACTAAACCTTTATTAAAAATCAAAGTAAAAAATTATGGTATGAACAGTAAATGTGAGGAAATAATATTATACTGAAACATGATAAGACTAACAGCTTAAACACCGCCAAGTGTTTCTAAACAGTCAAACATAACCTTAAATGACAAATGTGTGTTTAGGAAAGTAACTGTCACATGACCTATGAGAGCACTCCTATTGGTTGTTTGGGAATAAGATGTTTTGCATGAAATCCTGCAATGGAAATAAGCCGTTTTGCATTTAAAGGTACTTTTTAACATACCATTTCAATGAGAAATAATTTTTTTTGCATGAATTGGCAATCAGAAATAATTATATCTGGCTTTATCTGAACAATGCATTAGTGTGCATAACTCAATTTCGATTTTTTTGTGACTTAAGCCTGTTTGCATGTTACCTCCTCAAATATCCTGGGTTATTTTCTATGTAGTGTTTTTAGCTTGTTTATAAATATTATCTTTTTCTTTCTTATAGAGTTATTATTTCCTGTAGAGCGGACCGGCCTTCAGCCCTTCTAAGAGCTTATACTCTTTGATTATAATAATTATATTTTCAGGTGTTCCGTCCCTCACAAGCTCTACGTAGCCTCGGGATGCAAATCTTCTTATTAGTAGTAAGAGATTTTTCAAGATGTTGGAAATGTTTTTCATTTCTTACTTGAAAAATTATTTATATTTTTATTCCTTGTAATAATATATATAGACTACACCAGTGCTTTTTTCCCATTGTTTTTTATACAGAGTTTATAAACCATTCAATTGTTGATCTGACTTGCCTTATACTCCTTATCTGGAGTCTCCAAGACGTAATCTACAAAAAGAATCTCACTTAAAATTGCTCACCAATGTTGAACACATAATTTTTTATTATTTTTTTAAATTATATTTTTTATAATTATATTTGCAGCCAATTCCTCTTAGTCTACCTTTTCATAACTTGCATGTGTTGACTTTGATAGTTGCGGTTGTGAGCATATTCCAGAAGTAGAAAGTCTGAAATATCTTGGCATTACAATAGACTCTCAACTAGCCTGGAATGAACACACCCAAAACTTGAAGAAACATTAGGTTATTGCTTGTAGAAAATTCTATTATCTAAGAAAATTGTGCCCTGACAACATTTTAACGATGTTGTATCATGCATTAGTGGAAAGCAAGCTACAATATGGCTTAACTGTTTGGGGAGGAGCGTACTCTAATACGCTCAATCCTCTACTAGTTGGTCAAAAATTTATTATGCGTGTCATCAGCAAAAAACCTGCCCGTCATCCCTCTCTTGTTTTGTTTAGGGATAGAGATATGCTACCCTTATTATTTATCCTAATTACCGTTATTATTTTACCGTGATTATTTTTTCATAATTATATTTTATAATTTATTTTTTATAATTATAGTTTTTAATTTTTTATTATTCAGATCTTGGAAATCTGATTGGGAAGTTCATGAGAGATATCCAGATGAATTTTCAGAAGCCAATTCCTTACTATCAAAAGACCTAGAAATAACATACATATACCAAGAACTACTCACCATTATAATTCATTTCTTATGAAAACTTTGAGATTATTCGATAGTTTGGATAAACAATGAAGTTAGATCCATTTTCGAACGCGTACCAAAATAAATGTGAATTATAGCTTTCTTGGCGCTCGGCTCAAGAATTAATTCAGGTGAGCTGAAACTCTCTCTGAAAAAATGTTCATAAATCGAATAGAAAATCACAGATTTCTACTAGTTTTCCTATTTGTGTTTGAAATTTCGGGGGGCCTCAAGCCCCCCTAGCCCCTTCCCCCCTAATATACGCTCATGAAGGGTGGAACAAAAATGTTCTTCTCAAAGTTGCACATTTAGCAGTTTCTCACAGAGAAACCACACCATAGATGAGAGAGTTTCACAGGCTTAGACAAAGTTTGGAAACAGCGTTTGCACAAACCACCGTTTGCACACATAAGCCTCAATTTGAAGTCTTCGAATCTCAGTTACTTATTTGCATGGCCTTCAGCCGCTCTCATACGTAACCCTACTAAATCGAATACGCGATCTGGTGTCCAAATTCATGCAAATCGACTTATTAAAGCAAACAGCACTTCCGTTTGAGCTTAAAGTGGAATACAACCTCGGCTGAATATTGCCACAAGAATGGAATTGATTTTCAAGACCAGTAATCTTTTTATTTTTTCAGAGAAATTTGTGGTTGGAGGTGGATATCATTCAAAATGCAGCGTTCAATATCAGCCAATGACAGCTTTCCAAAGTAGATTTTGACCAATAAGAGGCTACCAGGTTATTAGTTATAAACTAATAACCACAGTGACTTTATGTACAGTCTGTATAAAGTCACTGCATTAATAGCAGGCCTACTTATCAAAGAAGGGTATATTTTAAGCTACTCTGTATTTTAGTTTTAGTTTTATCCAGATTGAAAGTAACGTGACATTTGAAACTCTGGTATCTATCTCGTGCATTGATAATATTGAAGATTCAAATCAAAGTGGTTGAGACCAAACATCAGTAATATTCATAAAACAAATTAGATTGGAAAAATACAAATTGGTTGGAGTGAAAGAATAGGAGTCTTTAGACATAAAAAGTAATGAATATCTGTTGAAGCTGCCAGTTGAAAAAAGAAATGACAGAATAAGAAAATAAATAATTGTAGAAAAAAACAATAAAAAATAATATCGATCTTTGATTCATGCTTTTTGAGTAGCATGCTAGAAGTCAATGGAGATGAAAATTGAGAATAGATCAATATTATTATGGCTGAATTCTTATCAAAAACTGGGACGAACATGAAATATCAGACTTTGACAAGGTGCATGTCAAAGTGTCAGATGAATGTTTGTGATGTGGGTTGTAAGGGTCGTACACGTGAGATCACCTTAACTGTCATGATTATATATCAGCTAATATAGTGATTTCAGCTTGAGGGTATCCTACATGCAATGTATTGACATAATGAAGATGACACTTAATTACATGCTAAATTTGAGATGCAATTCCCAGAAATTCTGACATTCAGTGATGGTATATTGATTTATTAATAATGTATAATTGCAAACCTACCAAGGTTATCAACCTGCCCAGATCAAAGCAAGACACTTTTCAAATAGCAATGAGGAAAATGTATGCTCTACTAATAATATTATGACTTTGTATTAGTTTGTATAAACATCAATCAGGAGTTTCTGCACATGTTCGAACAGTAGAGCGAGACACTGTTCAATTAGCAATTGGGAAAATGTAACTTCTCCTAATATGTATTTGTAGTAGTATGAATTAACATCAACCTCTGTCAAGAGTTCTGAAGATTAACTTTTCATGTGAAATTTAACGACATGCAGTCAAATATTTGTTAAGAATAAGTATAATAACTCACTTAAACTGGCCGAGTACTTTCGAATCTATGAGATCCATCATCAGAGGCTCCTAGATCATCATGTCAGTTTTTTGGTTAGAAGTGTTGTGGTTTTTGTAAAATATGATCAAAAAGTTTGTGAGATTTAAAATTTAGTTGTTCATTGAGAATGTTTTGTTTATTGTGTGTGGTGTGTTTGTATATTTCAAATTGTTCCAAGGTGTTGAGTTCGTGTCCTTTAGATTTTATGTGTAGAATGTGTAGGTTGGTACTGATGTCGGTAAAAGTGTGTCCAGTTTGAATGATATGGTCGGCAAAATTCGATTCAGCTTTGGATGTGAGGGCCTGAAAGTGTTCCTTGTAACGTTGTTTGAATGTGCGGCCTGTTTGTCCTATGTAGAATTTGTTACAATCAGAGCAGTTTAGTTTGTAGATCCCTGAGAGATCGTATTTGTTTGTGTTCAGTGTGGTTTTGAGTGTAAGTGCATTTTTTTTTATTTTGTTTTTTGTTCTGAATGAGATGGTGTGGCCGGCTTTTTTGAAGATTTTTGCTAGTCTGTGTGATTGTGGATTAATGTATGTCACTGTGATGTATTTTTTGTCAGTGGTGTTGGTGTTTTGTTTTTTGTTTCTTATTTTATGATTGAGTTTGTCAATAAGGTCGTGTTTGTAGCCGTTTTCTTGTGCTAGGTAATTTATTATAATTATAATTATTGTCCACACACAATAAACAAAACATTCTCAATGAACAACTAAATTTTAAATCTCACAAACTTTTTGATCATATTTTACAAAAACCACAACACTTCTAACCAAAAAACTGACATGATGATCTAGGAGCCTCTGATGATGGATCTCATAGATTCGAAAGTACTCGGCCAGTTTAAGTGAGTTATTATACTTATTCTTAACAAATATTTGACTGCATGTCGTTAAATTTCACATGAAAAGTTAATATTAACAACGCAGTTCGTCATGGAACATGAAATCCAGGAGTTCTGAAGATGTTCGAACAGTAGAGCATCTCACTAAGATGTGAGTGATTAAAACTATTCTAATCTTGAGTTTCTTGATCCATCACAAACCGCTATGTTCATGTAACGTCTTATATAAAAAATAATGTCTTGGACAAGGCGGACCAAGGGTGCGGAGTCGTGGGGGTCATGACCCATTCCCAAAATCAAAAAATTACTTGAAAAGGGACAAGAAGGAGACACAATATTGCAAAAAAGGCCAACAAAATCCCATTTGTAACCCTCCCTCAAACCCATAAGCTGGGACCGCTCCTGAGCTCCCGGCATTTTTCAAATACAAAATTTACTTAATATTGTAGATTGTATTTTCTAAACTAGTTCAATGTTACCAGTGAAAAAGAGGATGGACATGTAATTGAGTTACAACAACTAATATGAGTTTTCATTGACCTTCAATTTGGCTTCCGTATGATAGGGGAGAATATAAAATGACAAAACCTCAGGAAAGAAACAGAAAACCTGCATTAGAGATGATAATTTATTATTGATCATGATAACGATGTATCCAGTGTTTCTAATAATGAGGGAGAAAATTTAATAATAATAATAATAATAATAATAATAATAGTTGTTTACCATAGCAACCAGATAATATTTTTCGGCTCAAAAGTTTTTATAAAAATTTAATATTATTAACTATTTTTTAATGTTTTAGTGTTTTGTTTCAGGTGAACTTTTAAATTAATATAGTGGTCAAGTGAGAAGATTAATTTTATTTCGAGTGAAGGTTTTCAGCATATCTATTTTTAGTTTGTGTTAACCTCAATGTTTTGAACAATGTAACATGTATTCAAAATTTGTGAAGGGAGCAAGCAGTTTTGGACTTGAGTCTGTTACACCTTCACACTCGTTGTAAATTTGTCACAATAAATAAATAAATAAAAAAACGGAGACTGAGCTTCTTTAGTTTCTAAAAGCTTTTACTAGTGGTTCTGAGACGGTGTTGGTCTAGGGATTCTGAAATCTTGTTGATTTCTAAGAACTCTGAAATTAATAAATACTGTTGACTCAGCTCTTTTAGATATCCATCCCTTTCACGTGTAGGAGACTACGTCAAAAAATCGTTGATTACTGGGCTCATGAACAATTTGCTTTCCGATTTTTCTTTGTGTTTTTTACAAAGATGCAATATAAGCTATAACGTTTTGCTTGCGCATTTGAAATAATTGGAATATTTGTGAACACCGTACAATCAATTATACAGGAAATGAATACTTACTTTACTTGTTACAATAAAAACGTTTTATGATGATAGAGCTAACAGGAGACCTGTCAGATCAAGAGTTCCTTTCACATCAAAATTAAGCCGCACCTCAACTAATTGATATAGTAATTATGGCAACTAGTGTAGTATAAGATTGTATAATTGTTAATCTGACTTGTCTTATACTCCTTAACTGGAGTCTCTAAGACGAAATCTACAAAAAAAATTAAACAGGCACTGAGGATGGGCATCCTGCCCGGAAACATGTTCTCCCTCAAATAAGAATTGAAAAATTCAACATCTTATTTATTTTTAATAGTGCTGCACGTCGTCTGTGGGGAGATTCCTTTCATTCTGAAACTTTATTCTGACATTTTTTATATTTTGTATATTATATCAATCTCCTTGGCAATGTCAAACGCTGCCTGTCTCTGGCATACAATTTTTCGGTAGATATAGAATTTCACATTTCATAGATCCCTAAATTCATGTTCAATATTTGAATATTGATAAAATTCCCTGTTCTGCTGTGATGTAGTCACATCCAGCCAATTTTTTTTTTCATTTTGTCTTTGATATCGATAAGGTTCGCGGTCGAAGTGGCTTCCAGCAAGAAATACGCTTTTATAGTACGATATTTGATCCACCTTCTCCTGGAACAGCCTGAATGGGGTCGGGGACGAACGTGAAAATGAATAAGGTTTCAGCTCACCATCTAACGGAAATTAACATTGTATATTTTTTACTTGTAAGCTGACAAACTGTCAAAAACAGGGAGTCCCAAAAGCGGTCTCAGCGGGAAAATTGGTGAGGGGTTCACAAATTAGGATTTTAATAACCTTTTGGTTTTGATTTTTCTTCGAAACTTCCTCTTTTCTACCATCTTCAAGTAAAATCCTATTTCAATTTGGAACCCCTCTTAGAAAGGCCCCTTCAAATTATCACAGTGGTTATTACTCTAAAATCATTTACAATTTTAATGATCTGTTAAAAAAATGACGTAGTATTTATTTGGTAGTTGGCTATTCAAAACTTTGGAGAAGAAGAATTCTTTGGAAGGTTGTGTGGATAAAGTTGAGTCAGCTGAGGGCCGTATAAGCGTTTAAATTGGGTTTAATTTAAACTTCGTTCACCTGAACGAGAGTTTAAACTCGAGTCTGTATGCTCAATAGAAATGAAAAGAACGTTTAGTCATTGAAAGGAACACTATATTATTCAATTCACCGTATCCAGTTAGTAAACCATAATAAAATTTAACCTAACAACTCATTCAATTTATTTGAGTGGGTGAATAATAAATTATAGACTTGTATTACTGAGGGAATAATTACACTATATAATATTCTAACTGAAAAACTTACTCATGTGATCTGTAAAACAATATTGATAAATAATTACTTCACTTCGCTTGATACTAGAAACTTAGGTTAGGAATATATTCGCTTATTAAACGTTTCTTGCTTATTTAAACCACCAAATCTGGACGGTTACACTAAACTCAGTTTAAACTAGGCTAAAGAGTTAAGATCTTGTTGAGCGTACAAATCTACAGTTTAAACCAAGTTTAAACTATCTAAACTCAATTAAAACGCTTATTGTACATACGGCCCTGTGTATCTCATATTTTTGACACGGTGCTTGGGATTCTTGTTATTTGATGCGAATAAAAATTGAGTCAATCACAGCTGTTTCTCACGCTTTCCTGATGGACTCCTGTCGACTCAACAGATCAACAGGCGACTCCAGTCACTTGAAAGAGTCCACTTATTTAACGTGCTCAACTTTATTCACATTACCTGGTGGTATTATCTCCAGTCATGAAACCATCGACCAGTGATGAAACCATAATATCACTACAACTGAGAGTGAACTCGGAATTTTTCTTTAAAGGAGAATAGGGTTAGTAGCTGAACAAATTTTTTGGGGGAGATACCAAAAACTATGTTACATGTCACATGAGGGGCAAAAATACAGTTGTCTTGGAAAAACGTGGAAGTATATTTTCAAACTTCAGAAGATTAGGATTCATTCCCAATGCCACTGTATTGATGAACAGAAGTTTCCCAAAGTGAGGGAAAATGAAAAAATCAATTATTGCCAGAAACCTTCAGTGAAAAAAGAGAATTTCAGGAAATACATATATTAATTACTCTCTGGTTCATCGCAAATAAAGAGAGATTGAAGGGGCAATGGGGTGGGGAAGTTATACGAAATAACATGCGGGTGACTCTTCTAAAATGTTATTGATAAAACTCCAATTTCTCACGAGAAGACGACGAAATCTAAATTAATTACTCGTGGAGTCCCAGTAACTGGGACGGATCATTACATGTTCAAAGTAATAAAAAAGTCATTCATCATCAGTTTTATATTATTTTTCATATTAGTTTTAAATTATTTTCCATATTAGTTTTATATTATTTTACCATCCAATTTTATATTATTTATTTAAAATTCAGTTTTATATTATGTTAATAATTCAAGTTATATTACCGAATTAATCAATTTAAATTGTGTGTTTGTCAGACGGCTACATATTTTCATTTTTAATAGTCATGCAAGCTCTTCTAAATATGATATTTTTCATTTTAAATATATGCACTATTGATAAAAAATTGATTTGCAGCACAACTGAAAACATGTGACGATTGTAACGACTCTCGTGTATTTTGTCAAATCCAAAAGTTGATCGGATCATGATCGTGTGAAAAAATGACATAAACTCACAATTTCGGGAAGAGCTTGTGATCTCTAATAATATTCATGGTTTCAATTTTTACCAAGTTCACAACCATACCCTTATTATTTTTAACTTATCTGATATGACCAAAGAAAGCAACGCTTCAGCATTCTAATCAAAAAGTAATAGAGTATCGAAAAACTATCCATAATCATTTTATTATGTTAAGAGTAAAGTATTTTGGTAAATCTAAATTTTCAGTGTTAAAATTAACCTCAATGTTTTGGACAATATAATATCATATTCAAAATTTGTGAAGAGAGCAGTTTTGGACTTGAGTCTGTTGCACCTTCACATTCATTGTAATTCTGTCACAATAAATAATCAAAGTGACAGTTGAGTAACGAATGAATGATTTTTTTACATAATGCATCTTCAGATGAAAATAATCAATTATTGACTTGTTTCTTGTTATCTATCAGGAAAACGACGCTTTTCAGACTTCTGGATTGGTTATGGATTGCAACAAATTGCTTAATTGTTGATGGACAATTGCTGCGGAATTGGTTGATGGATATTTTAACGCAGAAACTTATTTCTTATAAATTTTGAAACGATTGCTCTGCATGTCAGTCGAAAGTGAAAATATCAATACATCAACTCGCAGTTCTTCATGGATAACTTGTATTATAATACAAGGAGCCGGGGAGATTATCATTTGGTGAGTCACAATAGTAACTTATTCAAACAAAAACCTAGTTAAATTGCTAGGAAACTAAAACAAGTTACCGCATTTTTTAAAGAGTCTTGAAATATAGAAATATTTAAAAGACGATTGAAAAAATATTTAGTTGATAAAGCTTTTTATAGTATACAAGAATCCTTTCACATCAAAATGAAGCCTTACCTCAACTAATTTATATAGTAATTATGGTATATATGGTATAATTGTTGATCTGACTTGTCTTATACCAATGAATACAGATACTATCTGTATTCATTGCTTATACTTCTTAACTGGAGTCTCCAAGACGTAATCTACAAAAAAAACAACAAATAGCCAGTTCCGAGGAAGTTCTAATAAGTTCTCAGTGTTGATAAATGTACTTCACTTTCAAAGGACAGTTACATTATTTGGATTTAGGTATAGTTCACTCAATTTTCCCAATATTATAAGGATATTGGATCATAGGAAAAAAGCGATTCATACAGAGGCAGATCTTTATATGGAAAAGACAAACAATGCTTTTACTTTCGTGAATTCCCACATCGAGTAAGCATCCTACTCAGACTACATCTAGTGTACAGTTCACAATAAATTCAGAAGTTTTAAGAGGACATAATAAATTCATATATATTATGGGTCACACCTATGTTGGCTTCATCCAATTATTGCCAATATTATCAATATTTATTGCCAACCAGAAGTACAATCTCTAATCTGCTCAGAGAGGCAGCTCGAAATACTTCCCACCTTAGAAGAGGGTTGTAATTTTTTTTAGTGAATGTTTACTGAAATTGAAAACCTTCAATCACAGAAAAAATCGGTATCTCATCTCTTTTCAAAATTCCACCGTCAGTTCAGATTTGAACATCAGTTACACAATGCGACGAGTTTAAGTTTCCAATTATTCGACGAGCGATTTGAATATTCAACAGACAATGCTCGACTGGGAGAATTCATTTTAATTCGGACATTTGACGACCGGACAAAAATCACAAACCGGAACCTTTTTTCCATTGTTTTGGTACAAGTATCTTCAGATCGATAAGCGGGACACAATAATTTCTCACTAAGTCCTCCAGGGATTGAGAAGTAGAAAGACGAAGCCTGCCTGCAGGCTTTAGCAGCTTTTCTTCGGCTTACTTCAATTTCAAGCACAAAATTCCAATCCTTTTGCAAACAGAAGAGCAGAGATGATTCTCTCTTTTTCAATATTCCGGCTGCGAATGATTTTATCGATTGATAGAGAGTAATAATTGACATGAGACCCGGGGCGATCAATTGGAAACGAAGGAAAATGAGAACACCGGTCAAAATATTATACAATTGATGAGAGGAAAATTCTTAATGAAATTCTCTTTGAAATGCATTTAGAATGGTTGTTATTGACAGTGAGTGTGCAAGGTGGAATTCCTTTGGAATGCTGACTTTCCTTGTTATTTGTCACGTTTTAAAAGATACGCAAATAAGGTAAAAGAAGAAAGGGGGGAAAAAGAAAAAAGGAAAGAGGAAAAGGGGAAAACAAGAAGGAAACGGGAGGACACCATTTGTACGACTGTCGTTTTGACCGACCTAGTAAACAAAGGTTGTCTTCTTGTTCGTGGTGGTTCAGTCACATCCAGCCAGGTTAGGTTTGGTTATGGCAGCAGGTCGATCAAACTGTTAGGTCGTCCTAAAGGATACCATCCGAAGGAAATGAAACAATGGAGAAAAAAATAAGAAACCAAAGAAAAAGCAATAAAAATATTCGTTTTCGTTAATAGTGAAATTAAGATGCAGTTCTTCCAATGAATTAAGTCACGATGTTCAGTCACGAGGTTGCGATTGGAAGGGTGACCGGCAGCTGTAAAGTGATGTTATCTGATTTATTATCACTTATTTGATACTCTTTGATACACTCCAATTGATGTTTTTCAGAATATGAAGCTCACTTAGGTCTGAAACCTGCGCGTAGGTAAAGTGTTGGACGATAATGATTAATGAGTTGAACCTACAGTTTCAGGTGGGTTTCGAACCGACGGGAAGTGATATTACAACAGAGAACATATATTTTTATTGGCCAAACGAAAGAGGTCACCCTTCCAAAGAGAGCCCAAGCATTCGTATCTTATCCCATCTGACTTATACCAATATAATAATCTATCAGTATAGTATATTATTTTGATATATCAATTTCATTAATAATAAATCAATATTATTTGCTACCATCAGACATTTTTTTGCTACCCTGAAATTTTTCTGGTATAGCACTGTGTGATTATCGTTCTCTGTTCTGCAATGCACTATATGATGCACTGTATACCTACACAATGTTCAATAGTTTTAGTTGAGAATAATTGACTTGAACCAATATATAGTTTTCACTAGAAAGTACGATATTTTATCATAGAAAACATCAATATAACTACTAAACTTTTTGAAAATTCTGAAATTACCCCGCGAATTTATTATTGAAAAAAGGCTTTCTATTTAGATTAAAAAATAGAACATTTCACTGTTCCATTAATCTGCTATGATCATGATCGTACTTTTAATCACTTTTACTTTTTACTATTTTCAGGATCTTGTTTTAATTTCTTCTATAGTCTTACACATGGGAATAATGTACTGTGTTATATTATAATATTGGAATAATGTACTCATGATGTTGGGATAAATTGATCCTTCTACTAAATATTTTGAAACAAAATGTTATTATCTAAATTCGACATATCCTACTACCTAATATTTTGAAACAAATTTATATCAACCAAATTTGATGAATTTCAAAACGTATAATCTATTACGTACCAATGGTAAGCTTCTTCTTATCAGGAAGATTCTGAATCAAGGAGATCCTTTTCATTTGGATTGTCAAGCAACAGCGAAGGGGCTTATTTCCATGTCCAGGTCCACAAAAAAAAAAAAACTATGATATCTTCTAACACTGTTCGTCCTCAGTCTTGGAATAGACGAAATGTAGTTTTCTACCCAACATACACGAAACTAAGTGTAAAATAGTTCTTACCATTCCAACTACTCAATTACTGAGGCACACGTCCATTAGGCCGGTCAAAAGCCTAAAAACAGAGATAATCAAACTTCCAAGCACTCTCTATTTTCGATAACATTGACGTACACTCCGATTGACCTCTGATAGGAGGGTTATTGTTTTATTAAAAAGTCAATTAATAATAACTTATAATCAATGAATAGCATCCTATACTAAGTAAAAATATTGATGAATGAACTTTATTTAGACTGCGTGTATAACTTTTAAATTGAGAAAAGAATTGGTAAATTTATCAAATGTTGAACCAGTTTGTAACATCAATGGAACGGTTTCTATGTGTTCTCACATCAATTTATACATGCTAATCAATCCATTCCTTTTATTTGTTCCAATGAATTGAGTCACGATGTTCAGTCACGAGTGCTGGAGTCTGCGCTTGGAAGGGTGACCGGCAGCTGTAACGTGATGTTATCTGCTCTATTATAACTTATTTGATGCTCTGTGATTCGGAGCCCACCTCGAACTATACGTCCATCTTTCAAAACATCATCCACCTTATAGCCCAGGCCCAAATCTCAGACTCTTTTGGGCTTCATCAGCAAGAAAAAAGTAGAAAGTCAAAAAAATATAGAAAAAAGTAATAGTAATAATAATAATAATAGTCTTCTAATAGTAGAAGACTGAGCAATCAATTTACAACAAACATGAACTTTTAAAAATTCCTGGATTTCTTGTTCCATGACGAACTGCGTTGTTAATATTAACTTTTCATGTGAAATTTAACGACTTGCAGTCAAATAATAGTATTTGACTGCAAGTCGTTAAATTTCACATGAAAAGTTAATTTTAAAAATTGTTCTGTACAAATATTTTCCTCAAAACAGATCAATCTCCTATTAAATTTTTGTGAGCCTTGAGTTGAATATTTGAAAATTTAAATCACTTTTTTTTGGATAATTGACCCTTAATTTTAGTGATGATCCTTGCTGAAATTGGTTGTGTAACTTTTGGGAAATAACAAATCAATTTATTGGCAGAATACTACAGTACAAAGTTAAAAAGAAAATCGACTATACACGCTTTGGGCCGACTGTCTCAAGAATAATAATTGAAATCAGCAAATAGGGTTCATAGAATTAATATACATCGGTTTAGCAGGACTTTTTACCTTTACTTGAAATTTTTTCACCTTTAGTAATCTTTAAAACTTGCAATCTTTCTATACATTTTCGTCTTTTAAGTATTTCCTCGAAAAAAAGATAGCAGTGTTACTCAGCCAATATTTTTCCACTTTCAGATTCAATCACACCAATTTATCCCTGTAGTCATAGTAGCCGATCTCTCACCAATCTATCTTTAGTGATAATTTCAAAATGTTTTGATCACTGCACAAAAATTGTGACTGCTAAGAAAAGTGTGTGCATTATACCTCATACAAGGTAATTTCAGTCAAAAGCAGTTATAAAAACATCAATTTAGTAATGACAAAAAGAACACTCTTCAATATAAAATATAAAAGGATAATCCCTGATTACTCTCATGCTTCTCTCCTTTCTCTCCATTCAAGATCCACTCGGTCTCACTGATTTACATTGCACATTGGCGGGCCGCTTAGCGTAGTTGGTTGGGGCGTCGCAACTTCAGCTTGCTGACATTTAAGTGGTCGTGGCTTCCACTGTCAGGCATCATGTTATCATTTACCTCATCATTACCCACGCACAAGTCACTCATGTGGGCATCATCAGCAATAAAAAAAAAGATCCCCCCTCCATAGAACTGAAATGTTCAACAAATCCTCTCTAGTGGCTGCCTCACGCCTATGGAACTTATTGCCACTCCGAGTCATTTCATCTCCATCCATTCATTCATTCAAGTTAAAATTATATAATCATTTGTTAGAAGCTTAGAATTTATGTTTTCTTAATTATTATGTTATGTAAAGTTATTCCTCAAATTCATTGCAAAAGCATAAATTATATTTAATTTTTAAAAATGTTAATTTCATTTTGTGATCTTAGTACTTATGTATACTAGCTGTCTCCTAATTGATTCAATAAGTTACATTATACTTTGGCTTTATTGATTTTTTATTTTTCTATTTCTTTTCATTTTTTTGTTATTTTTTATTTTCGTCTAAAGTTTTGTTTATCACTTGCGCAGATGTTGTAGAATTATTTGTTCTCTGTAATAATATTGCAATGTATTTTGTGTTTCAATAGCCTCTAGCTTTGAAACAATTGTACAATAAATATTCTATTCTTTCTCACACACTCTCTCTCACTCCTATCTCTCTCTCAATCACCCACTCTCTCTCACTCATTCCCTCTCCCTCTTTCTCAGTCACGACTCTCTCACTCCCTCCTCCCACTAGAACACATCAGTCTTCCTCACCATTTGGCTGCAGACTTCGACACTTAGCTGAAAAAGTTCGACGGCGTTTTCATTTTGACGTTTCTCCTAGTGGAGCTTTCATACACTTCACTAGCCTCAGGCATTTGCATCAGTGTTCTAGACGTTTTGGGGGGATGTTGCCATCCTCGCTTACCATATACTTCACGCTTTTATCACCCCATACAGTTCCAAAAGTTTCTTATGAATAGCCCTTCTCTTCTTCATTTCCACCACATATACTTGAAGTGAACGGTCTTTCAGTTTTTATCACTCTTCTTTGAAAGTCTATCCAGGTAGAAATTCTGCATCACAATACCCTTCAAAACCAACAGAAGAGGAGTATTTTCTTGTAAATTCCCAAATAATCAATTATCAGAAGAATTTTGTGGTTATATTTCATTAATTTTATTTCTTATATTGATGTTTTCACACATTCTATCCTATTTCACATTTCTATTATCACAACCAACAGATGAGAAGTATATTTTTGAAAATTCCCGAATAATAAATTATAAAATGAATTTTCTTAGTAATGGCGAAGGTGATATTGTGGAAGGTATCCATAATGAATAATAAGACGTAATTGTCACAACCACATTTATTAAAACTTCGAGAAACTAGTTTCGGTTGTTACACCATTATCAATCTCAATCAAACTGTTTGATTGAGATTGATAATGGTATAACAACCGAAACTAGTTTCTCGAAGTTTTAATATATGTGGTTGTGACAATTTCGTCTTATTATTCATTATAAAGTGAATGTTATTGTTATATTTTATTGATTTTATTTCTGCTATTGATTTTTACGCACATAAAAACCTTTATTTGTATAATCCAAATCTACATTTTTTATTAATTCTGTGGTCCTCCAACACATATTTATACTATATTTGTATTGAGAGTGTCACCAACTAAAAATTTCGAATTGTTTTTCTAGTGTTAAGAATTAATTTGTATAATGAAAAATAAGACGAAATTGTCACAACCACATTTATTAAAACTTCGAGAAACTAGTTTCGGTTGTTACACCATTATCAATCTCAATCAAACTGAGTTTGATTGAGATTGATAATGGTGTAACAACCGAAACTAGTTTCTCGAAGTTTTAATAAATGTGGTTGTGACAATTTCGTCTTATTTTTCATTATGGATACCTTCCACAATATCACCTTTGCCATTACTAAGAAAGTTAATTTGTATAATCATTTAATTGTAGTGTTAAATTTTATTATTGTTAAATAAAATTAGTTATCATGCATTCATTGATTTATTTATTGTATGTTGACTATTCGTTAACATTTCAGATCCGCTCTTCTCCTTGTCATTTTTAAAAGTTATCAATGACTGTCTCGGTTATTGATGTTGTTCGATTGAAAGTGACTGACGTTCACTGCGGCGGGAGTCACCGGTGACGCCCGTGTGCCTCGCCACTGGGGTGGCAGTGTAAAGCCGCTATATTCCGATTTTGCGGAAGCGACCATTGTGACATCAATCGGGATTTTTACATGCGGGTTTGACTCTATGGAATATTTTTTTAATAAAGACTCACATTTTTTTGTTTCAGCGGGAGTCGACAATTACCTCCATTTTTTATATTATTTCTCAGACACCCAGTTTCAAGACAGATCAAATTAGATTAGCCATTTTTCTTCAGCTATCTGATTCTTGAACACAACTACTCTGGTCTTCTGTGAGTTTTGTATGTGATTATTCGAGGAATATTAATCAAGATCTTGTTTCACATTATATCAAGCCTGTTCTTAACTCATTAGAGTTATTTACGTCAGCATATCAGCATATTCAGTTATTTATGTTATCGTCAGCATATCACAGTATTTAACTATTAAAACGGAACAAATGTGTTGCTTTGGCTTCGTGGCTTGAAGCTTTTTTGCATCATTTAAACACATTTTGAAACAGCAATCGTGCCCATAAGTGTAATTTGAACATTAATATTAAAAAAAAAAAAACTGTAAGGAAAATAAAAAATCGGGCTCCGAGGTGCACTGAATCGAGTTCAAGAGGAAGCTATGTGCCAAATTTAGTGTTCCAAATAGTTGCCGTTTTTGTGAAATACGTAAGACAAAAAAAAAACACACACACACTCACTCTCTCTCACTTCCTTATTACTTTCTCTTATTATACTCTCTACTCTCTCTTATTATGTTATTATATAGATGCGCTAGCTAATTTAAATTGCTTATTATCAGTAATAAATGCTTTATTTGCAAATAAAATTAGTAGATTATTGTATAATAATAATAATAATTTTTAATTTCTTTTATTAAGGCGTTTTGCCATTTGACATGTACATGAGCATGAACTATTGGCTAAAACCACCTCCAAACCTAGAGACCGCCTGGAACTGTTTATCACATTACTTCAGAACGGCCTCTCATTCCTTTAGCTTATTCAAGCTACCCTGCTGCAACAAGATCTCTCTTCTTTGTCTGTAGTATGGTGATTATATAGTTAGCCATCTTCACCCATTGCTGCTTGCCTTGGAGCATAACAGAAACAACGTTTTCTGGGGATAACCAACCCAGTTCTGCCTGCACTCTTTCTCTTAGTTCTTCCCACCTGCTACACAGAAAGAAGGTGTGTTCAACATCATCTCTACTTTTAGGACAGTAAAGACATTCAGGTGTATCTGCTTTGCCCAACTGATGGAGAAAAGATCGGAAATATCATCCATGAACAGTCAGGAACTGTGTCACAAAGTACCCCACTTCTCCATGAGGCCGGTTTACCCACTGCTTGACTCTGGGTATCAGCCTTGATGTCCAGTGTCCACGTGCTTCAAGAGTCCAGTCGTTCTGCCATGCTTGGAAAGTTCTGTTCCTTTCAACTCTTGCAATATCTTCTTTCCTTTCTCCAGCTTTACATTTTTGATATATATTATATCGCTCCTGTGCTAGAAGGGTGATTGGGATGACCCCTGCAACCAGCATAACAGCAGGCTCTGACACAGTGCGATATGCTGATGCAACTCTCAGTGCTGCTCTTCTCTGGACCTGCAGAAGTCTTTTCCTATTGTACTCCCATCTGAGAGCAGGTGCCCACACCTCTGCTCCATAAAGCAAAACAGAGTTCACTGTTGACATCAACAATCGTCTTCTGCTGGCTCTTGGGCCTCCAACATTAGCCATTAGACCACTGAGAGCTGTGACAGCCTTTGCAGCTGTAGTGATTACCCCTGTTATATGCTCTGAGAAGCTCATTTTAGTGTCAATCATAAGTCCCAAATACTTTGCCCTTTGCTTTGACTCAACAGTCACACTGTTCATCTGTTATTATAATTATAATATGTTCATATAATAATAATAATAATAATAATAATAATAATAATAATAATAATTTTTTTTTTTTTTTTTTTTTTTTTTTTTTTTTTTTTTTCTTTTATTAAGGCGTTTTGCCATTTGACATGTACATGAGCATGAACTATTGGCTAAAACCACCTCCAAACCTAGAGACCGCCTGGAACTGTTTATCACATTACTTCAGAACGGCCTCTCATTCCTTTAGCTTATTCAAGCTACCCTGCTGCAACAAGATCTCTCTTCTTTGTCTGTAGTATGGTGATTATATAGTTAGCCATCTTCACCCATTGCTGCTTGCCTTGGAGCATAACAGAAACAACGTTTTCTGGGGATAACCAACCCAGTTCTGCCTGCACTCTTTCTCTTAGTTCTTCCCACCTGCTACACAGAAAGAAGGTGTGTTCAACATCATCTCTACTTTTAGGACAGTAAAGACATTCAGGTGTATCTGCTTTGCCCAACTGATGGAGAAAAGATCGGAAATATCCATGACCAGTCAGGAACTGTGTCACAAAGTACCCCACTTCTCCATGAGGCCGGTTTACCCACTGCTTGATTCTGGGTATCAGCCTTGATGTCCATTGTCCACGTGCTTCAAGAGTCCAGTCGTTCTGCCATGCTTGGAAAGTTCTGTTCCTTTCAACTCTTGCAATATCTTCTTTCCTTTCTCCAGCTTTACATTTTTGATATATATTATATCGCTCCTGTGCTAGAAGGGTGATTGGGATGACCCCTGCAACCAGCATAATAGCAGGCTCTGACACAGTGCGATATGCTGATGCAACTCTCAGTGCTGCTCTTCTCTGGACCTGCATAAGTCTTTTCCTATTGTACTCCCATCTGAGAGCAGGTGCCCACACCTCTGCTCCATAAAGCAAAACAGAGTTCACTGTTGACATCAACAATCGTCTTCTGCTGGCTCTTGGGCCTCCAACATTAGCCATTAGACCACTGAGAGCTGTGACAGCCTTTGCAGCTTTAGTGATTACCCCTGTTATATGCTCTGAGAAGCTCATTTTAGTGTCAATCATAAGTCCCAAATACTTTGCCCTTTGCTTTGACTCAACAGTCACACTGTTCATCTGAAAAGAGAGATGAGTGTTTACTCTTTTCTTTGTTAGGACCACAATCTCAGTCTTACTGAGGGCAAGAGACAACCCATGACATTCAAGCCAGGTTGATATTCTCCTCATTGCTTGATTTAGTTTAAGTTGAGCATGTTCAGAACTGCGAGATGCAATAAGCAGTGCAACATCATCTGCATACCCAACTAGTGTTGTCTCTTCTGGCATTTCCAGACGTAGCAGTCCATCATAGAAGATATTCCATAGATCAGGGCCAAGGATTGAACCCTGAGCCACCCCTGATGTGACATCAACACTGATCCACCCATTTGTAGTCTTATAAATGAGGGATCTATCTCTCAGGTAGGAGTCAATTAACCTCAGCAGGTACTTAGGTAACCTAAAAGTATTTTTCAGTTCCCAAAGCATGTCTCTCCACCTCACAGAATTAAATGCATTCTTGATGTCTAGTGTTACAAGCAGCACCATCCTTTTGGAGAAGTGGTTATAGCTTTCTGCCTCTTGCACTGCTTTGCACACCTCATGGACTGCATCAATTGTTGATCGCCCTAGTCTGAATCCAAACTGGTTAGGTGCTAATCCTCCTGCTTCCTCTAATGATTTATGGAGTCTTTTTCTAATCAATCTCTCCATGCCTTTCCCAGTTGTGTCCAGCATGCACAAAGGTCTAAATGAGGATGGCACACCTGATTCTCCTTTGGTCTTTGGGATCAATACCAGGCGAGCTTTCTTCCATCTAGGGCTGAAATGTCCAGTCTTCAGGCATGCATTATAAACATTCTGCAGCAGTCCAGGTATGTATTCATTCACTAGTCTCAGTACCTCTGCAGGCAAACCATCAGGTCCTGAGGCTTTCCCTTGCTTCATTGTTGATACTGCCCCCTGCACTTCATCTGGTGTGAATAAAGTGACTTCTGCCTCTTCACCAAAGTCCTCCTCTTCACGCACAGAATGTTGTGGGAATAATGTGCCAATCACTTGCCTTGCTCTACATTCATCTAGAGGAGTAGGAGGACGCATTGCTCCAAGCTGCTTAGTTACAAGTTTATAACCCAGCCCCCAAGGGTCTGTATCCACACTCTCTTTTACTCTTTGCCAGCAGCTAGCCTTACTCAAGTAAATGGTCTTACGAAGCTGCTTCCTTGCTGCTCTGTATTCAGCAGACTTTGTATTGGCATCAGGCCTATCTCTTGCTCTCTGAGCTATTCGCCGTAGCTTGAGGCAACTCTGACGCAGACCAGCTATTTCAGCTGTCCACCAATAAACAGGCTGCTTTTTCCTCCCAGGCCTTTTTTGAGGCATTGATGAGTCACATGCAGATGTGATTAGCTGCATTGTTGCATCAACTAGTTCTTCTGCTTCAATGGAGTTTTCAACTTCATAATCTTCAAGCATTTCAACTTCTGAGCTCAACCTCTGCCTGAATTTATCAAGGTCAATCCTACTGAGGTTATATCTCTTTGGCCCTTGAGAGTTATCCCTTTGCTCAATTGTGTGCTGTCCTATCTTGAATGTTATAAATTGATGATCACTTGCTGTATAGTCTTCAATTACCCTCCAGTTGTTGATAAATGCAGCAAGATCATCTGTTGCTAAGGAAATATCTGGAATCGTTTCTTGATATCCTGGACGTCTATATGTGCTTGTATTTCCTATGTTCAATACTACCAATCCAGTCCTTGCTGCCATATCAAGTATGTACTTTCCCCTAGCATTGGTCTGAAACATACCCCATTCAACAGCCCTAGCATTGAAGTCCCCTGCCACAATTGTATTATTTGGATTGACCATCACTGCATCCTCTAGAGCATCAATGGCAATGTAGAAGCTGGCTGCTGGAATATTAGGAGTAAAATAGCAGCTATAGAACGTAACTTCTCCACAACTAATCCATACAAACCCATCACCAGCCCCATGTCTCTGAATTGTGAGTCCTGGGTTCAATACCCAGATTGCAGCTGTCCCCAACAAGTCTTTATACCAGAATGGATTATCATAATCTTTGTACTGCTCACTTATAAGAGCAATGTCCACCTCTTTCTCTTTTGCAAGCTGCTTGAGCAGATTATCTGCCAGCCAACTTCTGTGAATATTTGCCTGTAATATCTTCATTGTACTACCTTATTATTTTGTCTCTTGGCCTCCTCCAATGCCTCCATGAAACATTTGCATCCTGCCCTACCAGCAACATGCACTATTTCCTGTCCCTCCATTCCATTCTGTTTACATAGAAAGCAAGATGGAGGATTGTTGCAATTCCTAAACTTATGTTCTTCACTACCACATTTGTAGCAGAGTTTAGATCTGTCTGGCCCTTCACATCTTCTGGCCAGATGCCCAAATCCGGAGCACTTGAAACATCTTTTCACCTGGATCCTCAACCGTACTCTGCAGTTAACCCAGCCAATTTTTATCCTGGATTTCTTGACCAATGCTCTAGCCAATGTTCCTCTGAGCTGTACTATAGCTGCTCTCTGTTCCCTGCTATTTGCTTGTGTGATTATGACTTTGACTTCTCCTTCTTCCAATTCTAGTTCCCTCTTTAGTGCAGCAGTGACATCATCTTTTTCTATTGTAGAATCCAGGTCTCGTATCTCAACAACTGAATTTGACTCTAAGTTTTTAATTTTAATATCAGCCCCTAAAGTGGTTCTTAAAGCTGCAATGAATCCAGTTCTGTCATTGTTGCCTCTACAAAATTCAATCAAGACATCCCCTGCTTTGGTTTTCCTAATGCCTTTAATTTGAACTTTTGTCCCCTCAGGCTTCATACCTTTCTTGATTTGATCAAGTATTTGGGCATAGCTTCTATCATTACTACTACTGATAAGAATTGCCTCTGGTCTTGACTGGTGTTTTTTCTGTGACCTTAAAAATCTTCCAGCACTATCTGCAACACTTTTTTCTTGCAACCTATCAGGCTTGGTGGCTTCTTTTTTCTTGTATTTCCCCTTCTTTTTTACTTCTTGCCAAAGTCCACCTGATTCCTGTGACTCATTCTGGAAATCATTTCTCACAACAGACACCTGTGAATTTCTCTCTTTCTGACTTTCTGGCTTTTTGGCTCTACCTACTCCTGCTGTAGTCTCCATATCTCCCATTTTATCTGATTCCAAAGGAGTCACAACAACATCATTCTCTTCTGAATCTCTCTTTCGCTTCTTGGCCGCTCTGGAAGAAGAAGGAATTCGGTTTTGGGCTGCTTTCTCCTTTAGCCTATCAATTGCATTTTGGTGAACCTTCCTGCAATAATACAGCTTATCCACATTCTCCTCAATTATTACCAGACCATTTTTAACCACCATAGACATGTTTGGCTGCTTATTAGCAGCTTTGCGCATGTCCCCAAGAGTTTTCCTTATTGCACTCAGAACAGCCTGCTCAGTATTATCAGCATCCTCAAGCTGTGTCATCAGGATACTCAGCTCTACTAATTCTTCTTCAGAGTATAGAGACCTTTGCTCTACTATGAACACATCCGATCCTACTTCCATTCTTTTTTGTGTGATCATAACCCTTGGTCACTTCTAATAGCTAATCTGATCATTATTATTTATCTCAATCTCCATACCAACCAATATCATGATGTGTTAAAGAAACTCCAAATTTATTTAATCTTCACAAAAATTAATATTCTTTTTCAAAACCACTAAAATTCACCACCTTCATCCAAAACACAATCAAAACATCAATTAATTATGAAGACCGTTTTTCTAGTAATATGAATCTGTTTACTCAATTTCCGTAGCAACCATGCAATGTTACACCAAAATCCAAATTTATTTCCAATGTTCACAAAAATTAATAATATCTCCTTAATCCTGCCACTAACTTACAGTCATCTTCTTTATAAACACTTAATTTCTATCAAAACAGAACGAAAACATTAATTTTGAAGACTATTTATCCATTAATCTTGCTTGATACATTAACCTATATAATATTACCTTAGCAACCAATGATTTAGGCTATGGCAGAAATCCCAAAATAGTTTTCAATATTCAGTCATCAAATATTGATATTTTCTTGACAAGTTTCACACCAAAAGATCAATTATTTCTTCCCCTAATCAATTTCAGTCATTGCAATCCACTTTAACAATATTTTTTTCACTGAAAATCATTCACTTTTCTGGAGCCGAGGCCACTCACAACCAACCCAGTCAATAATAATAATAATAATAATAATAATAATAATAATAATAATAATAATAATAATAATAATAATAATAATAATAATAATAATAAAAATAATAATAATAATAATAATAATAATAATAATAATAATAATAATAATAATAATAATAACAATAATAATAATAAAAATAATAATAATAATAATGATAATAATAATAATAGTAATAATAAAATGATAATTTTCTTTCTTTCTTTTTTTCTTTCTTTATTTTTTATTATCTCACTTTTACATGACAAAATCAATGATATAAGTACAGTATACAGATACAAGCATAATTTATACATATATTGTGAGAATAGTATTAGAATAGTAAATTCAATCATCTGTATTCTGGTGGCTACCCTATGAAGCTAATTTTAGCTTTTATTAGGGGTTTATATCAAATTATTTTTTGTTTATTTTGTTTTTCTAGACTTATTTCAATTATTATACAACAGTATTGTTTTATGAGGTTCAGTTGTACTTATAATTTTTTTATTTTTTATTGTCTCACTTTTACATGACAAAATCAATAATATAAGTACAGTATACAGACATAAGCATTATTTATACATATATTGTGAGAATATAAGTAGAATAGTAAATTTAATCATATTTATTCTGGTGGCTACCCTATGAAGCTAATTTTAGCTTTTATAAGGCTTTTTATCAAATTATTTCTTTGTTAATAATAATAATGATAATAATAATAATAATAAGATAAAAAAGATAAATGCTGTTGGGAATCAAATAAATTTTGATTCATTATTTGCCTTCTTCTCAACGTGACCCAGTTTTGCTCACAACGACTTACTTTCCCCCCAATAATGAAGTGGTTGTTTGTTTCCAGTTATCTTTCAAAGTATAATAACTGTCAAAAGAGTGTCTCACACAATTCGTTCAATCGGTATCTTGGTCTATCATTTTGAAGAGTCTCAAACATCGGATATCAGAATTCAATGAGTCACTCGTGTCTCCAAGGACTGTCTCAATTCATTGATGGGATAGAGCCGATAGGATTTTATTATTATTGCGCATGTCTTTCAAGTGTATGGCACAATCCGTACCTGTCAAAATATCACAATGAAATAAACAGCCATCAAATCCCTCATTATTGCCAAATTTGACAGGAAGTGAGAGAAAATTTTCCTTTTTTCTTCTACTCCGATAATCATTCTCCTAAGCACAATTTTGAAGAATTTTCTACTACGTTTTATTAATGATTCGCTCAACTATGATACTACTATTTCGCTACTGAGGTCTGAAGATTCACCTACAATCGTAATCGGCTATGGAACTATGTATTTATGCATTAACATACATGATCTAAAGTTTTTCGAATCGAATTTAAATAAATGAGATTGTGCAATTCATTTTTTAATTACAAAGGTGTGTACTCAATTTTTTATTTATTTATTTATCAATTAATTTGTACAAAGATTGCACAACTTTCAACAAAGTACAAATTAATTTGTATTAATTTATCTATCAATTAATTTGTATTAATTTATCTATCAATTAATTTGTACTCATTTACAAGGTATGCAAATGAGTTGCGTGAGAGATCCTTACAATATAATATCATGCTGACGTCAACAAATAAAATATCTTACATATTATAATGCGACATGCAAAAAAATAACAATATTGGTGGTGATTGGTCATGCGGTGAGCGTGGTGTTCAAGTGATCGTGATGTTCAGTCACGACCGCTCCAGACTGCGCTTGGATGGGTGACCGTGCTTCAATGACTTGATGTTACAAGCTTTATTATCACTTAACCGGTGGTTCGGAACTCACCTAAAATAGTAGGTCCACCATGTTCCCCGTAACATGGCTCAAACCGTGAGGTGGAACGGCGTAAGGGTCTCCCCACCATTAAAAGCCATACGCTTATTATTATTATTTTTATAACAATATTTAAAATTGTATGGCACCGATAACAGTCCTCCTACAATCAATAAATAGCAGTATTTTTAACTAAGTAATAGGTAACAAAAAATCATAACAAATAATAATTGAGACCTAATAATATTTAAAAAAAAACAATGTCTAAACATTAGGTTTAGCTTCAAATCCAAAAAGAAATCCAAAGCAAAAATTTTAATTTAAAATAACACAAACTTAAACCAAACAAGCGAAAAAGTCAGCAATTATATGCCATTATAAACAACTTCGCACGCCCCCTTGTGGAAGGAAAAATAAGAGTCAAATCACTCCTCCCACCAGGGGGCGTGACTTGTTATGGCTTTCAGCCAATCACAACTTTCAATAAAGGTCAGCCTCTTTCTAGCTTAGCCAATAGTATCATTCCATGTTTAGTATACAGGGTGTTTCAGGAGAAAAGGTTCAAACTTTGGCAAATGATTCTAGATCTAAAAATAAGAAAAAAATTCATAATAAACATATGTCCGGAAACGCTTTGTTAGCGAGTTATACAGGGAGAAAGATTTCGCCCAGAACTCAGTACCCTCGCTAAAAGAAAGTCATACTAAAATTCCGGGAAGGTAAATTAAGGACCAATATTATTATTAAGGACCAATTATCTCTTATGGTTTTTGATCTGAAAAAACGAATAGAATAGGTCCCAGAACTCTATCTTCAGTATTTTTATGATATTATGATGTGAAACAGAAAATGCTGTGCCTAAAACACTTTTTTCAGCTTTGAAGAACAATAACTTTGTTAAATGAATAATAAATGCATGAAAGTACTCTGTACTTTAGTTTTAGTTTGTTTGAGACTGATAATGGTATAACAACCGAAACTAGTATGTCAATATTTTTATAAATGTGGTTGTTACAATTTCGTCTTATTGTTCATGATTATATATTTTTAGTGTAAACTAGCCTCAATGTTATAGACAATATAACATAGTCAAAATTAGTGAAGTAGTTTTTGACTTTGTTGCACATTACATTTATAGGTATTCTGTCTGTAAACAAATTGATAAATATACTAGTTAATTAGACTATTTATGTAACATACTGTTTTATTTCTAGTAAGGACTTGAACAACCTAACCTAACCTAACTTGACTTGTACTATTCAAAGAATTTAGCTTTTATAAGTATGAACGTATTACTGTAGAAGTTGTATTATACTGTGTGATATAATTTATGACACTGTGCGACATGTTTATATAAATGTGACGCGTAAAGAACAGTGAGAAGCGTGCCAAGCTGAGAGAGAAATCAGTTGAGAAAACTGATTAATATACTAGTGGTTCTGTTGGTAGTTCGTAGACCGCACGCCGAAGAACAAGGGTGCTTGCACAGAGGAACATACTGGATGTACTGAATAATAATCATCACCATCGCAAAATTAAACACAGTCCTCAGATGTAAAACCCTTGATTCATTTCGGCTAGTCTATTTCATGTATGTTTTTTTTACAAAAGGTCACTCTGTATTACATCATAGACGAACCGTTAACTGACCAACCATCTTACTGAATCTCTAATCTATGATTACATCAACAAGACCGTGTTTTCTATTTACGAGACAGCTGATTGCTCAACTTAGATTTCAGATGTCTGACGAATGAGTTTATAAAACAATGTTAATTAAATCTGTATACCATTTACTTAGTAATTAAACTTAATTGTTATTATACTTAATTGAAATATTGTTTCTCTCAAACAAATATGTTATTCTTATGAATGATAACTTTCATACGAATAAGGCTCAACCAGATGAATAAGGGGCCCCGAGGGCTATCTATGAATCTGATTCCAATTGCATATGATGGAGAAGCTAATTTTAAAAATCATATGTTCCTATAGAAAAAGGCCTAAAAGCCCTACTTACTCCCCCTTTAAAAATGCTTCAAATGCAAGCAAATTATATATATATAGATAATAATTATATATAATCATATATCACCATCTATATCTAGTTCTCTACTTTAAGTAAGAATTTGCATACCATCCCACACAGGCTAGGCCTCGGGATGTTTTTCTTTTATTCTTCTAAGGAAAAGAATCTTGTCCTTATTACGATTTTTAGTGTTTTTTTATGTATTATGTAGCTTGTTTTTTTTTATATAGCAGAGTTTTATGTGTTATCTATATGGTATATAGATCTTTTTCATTGTAATAAGAGACTGTTTTTCTGTTTATTGTAAATTGTTGTGGATGAATAAAATTTATTTCATTTCATTTTGAAACAAACAATTTTTTTACATCGCTGGGCATTCCTTAAAGGAAGATCTATGCGAAATTGCATTGATTTTGGTCCACGCCTTTAACCGTAAATGCGTTACAGACAGACAGACAGACACATGGAAAACGGTCGACTCGAAACAAAGACCTCGCTTCGTTCGGTCAATAACTGATTAATAGAATAGCCGCGGGTTGTCAAAATATCACAATCGGACAGCAGAACAGAATAATTAAACGTTCAAGAGGTAAGCCAACCTCTGGCTTTAGTCGAAATGAATCAACATTCTGCTCTCCAAAAGGATAACATTTGCACGAAGGACTTCTCAGAAAGCTGTGAGGTCAGATCTGATTCAACAATGCATGACGTCTGTGACAAGTAGACAAACATTCGCAAATAATGAAATAAGAGACTGGAGTAAATAAGAGAGCGAGGTGGACATGTAGAAAATAACGGATTTTTGCCGAACGGATACCAGTGACAACAAAAGAGGGCCACTGTGTACTTTACAGAATGCAAAACAAGAAAATAGGGTTCTAACCTAAAATGTGATGGAAAACGCCTCCAATGTATACAGACGAGCTTTGAGTTCAACTGCAGATGGAAACTATTGGTTGCTACAAATGAATCAATTTTCAACAACTTTGATTTATTTAGGAACAAGCATTTTACCTGTATCATCTATATTATCAACATAGTGACGTGACGTATTGTGCTATGAGCTTTCTGCTTCGGCCATGAGTGGAATTTGAACATTCATTCATTTGGAAAACGCTGAAAGGAAAATAAGAAATCAGGTTTTGAGGTGCATTGAATCGATTTTAGAGGAAGCTTTGTGCCAAATTGATGTTAGAAATCGTTGTCGTTTTTGCGAAAACCGTAAGAAAACACACACATAGCGAGGTGGCCCACGGCGATTGGTGCGGCGGCGAGTTGTCCCATTCCGTGCATAATGACTTAGTTCAATATTTTTGGATGATGCAAAATGAAAGTATATTTTAACAAAGAAGCTGGCAAAACGATATTTTTCAACAAAGAGGAGAGATTAAAAAATTCTCTTCCATAGAAAAATACTGTGAAACAGACAAGAATATCACACAAGGGCGGTCCATGGGGTCATGACCCCCCAAAATCGGAAATTGACTGTAGAAGGGGTGAAAAATAGGGGGAATATCGCAAAAAAGATCAGTAAGGTCCATTTGTGGCCCACAAAATTCCCGAGCCGAGCTAGGACCACTCCCAATATCATGGAATGTTATGGTGGATGAAAATAGTTCACTTATTTATAATAATATTTTAAATAAAAATATTCACATTATAAATCAAATCAAATCAAATTTATTTCCCAGTTAGCACAATCAATACATGAAATAATCATTGTACGTCTATTGTAAATCTATCAATATTATTTTTATTGTAAGAATAATATTATTTGTGATTAAATATGAGTCTTCATAATAAATTCAACCATTGATAATTTTTTCTTTGTGGGTGAAAACAAAGTATGATCATGATAAAGTCATGTTCATATGAGTTTTTTTTAAATATTTCTGAATTGATCATGTAGCCTTCTCCACCCACATTCTAGAAAATAATGTATCGGCAGAGGACATTTTATAGCAGAAGTGGATACATGATATTGTTGATGAACCTTAATTTAAACATGTACTCCAACGATTGTACACAGCTTTTGCAATGTTTACACAATTCAAATAGGCTAGGAGTGGATTTGTTGGGTAGTAGATGCTTGGTAGAAAATATCCACCATTTTGAACTTGGTGGATATTATCCAAGGATAGGCCCTTATCTGCCATAAACATGAAACTAATCGACAGAAACCCACATGCGAACTGATTTCATTCATGTTATAAAACAAAACATCCTTCATTAACTTGCAACAACATAATGCACAGGTTTTGTGTCCACTGTGTTAATGTATGTTTGCCAGTTACAAACGAAATGAAAGCGTGGATTGCATGCACAATCAGGTAACTGGTGAGGGGGGGGGGATTTCCCATTCGAAATTCATGATTTTCAAAGCATAGAGTTTGTCGAACACTTCGGGATAATGTTTCAAACACAGCCCCGCTTTCAAACTAAGTAGTTGTTACACTACGTGAGAACGCTACAATACCACTTCACTAATATTGTCTTTCTCTCTCATTTAAATATTCTCTGTCACACTTTGAGTCTCCTACTCATTAACTCTTTCTTTCTCACTTAATCTCTTTCACTCACTTTGTATTCTACTCATTCTCTTTTTCTTTCTCTACGCCATTCTCTCATCCTGTTACTCTCCATTTGATTTTCTCTCCTCCTTCTCACACCTCCCGTCTCCTTTTTATTCGCTTGTGTTGGTTGACGTTGTGGCAATGCTGAGAGTACTTCAATCTTTCAATCACATACCTTCCCATAGTAAAACATGAAGCCTGACTACTTGTTAGTTGTTCTCTTTTCACAAGAGCTACTTGTTTACTCTGCAGATGCCTCTCCACGGAACTAAAATGTTTTTAAATAAATCTTTTCTAGTAGACGCATCATGATTATCGAATTTATTAACATTTCATGTTGTAAAAGCTGTAATCATTCATTGAAATCTTGTAAGTATAGAAAATTAAAAACTAAGAAACAAATTTCAATTGTTAATTTGCTCCAAACCACAAAAATATGGAAAATCTCGTCTATATAAATGATTATTGGAAAAACAAACCGTAGATTTCAATAATTTATTTCCTCTAAACCAAAACAGATAGAAACACAATTCCAATAGAAATAGAGTATTCGACAGAAATTTTAATCAGTCTGTACAATCATGTATAATTTTAAATCAAGGCAGCATTGGCACAGTTGTTAGGCTGTTATAATATGGCGACGATATCACAAAACAATAATTTTGTGTTTTTGAAATCCACATCATTAGCAAGAAAGGAACTGTTTTGTATTATTATTCTGTCATCCTCTATCATTTCTTCGAAGAGGAGGAGGAGGAGGAGGAGGAGGAGGAGGAAGAGGAGGAGAAGGAGGAGGAGGAAGAGGAGGAGGAGGAGGATGAGGAGGAGGAGAAGGAGAAGGAGGAGGAGAAGGTGGTGGAGAAGGAGAAGGAGAAGGAGGAGGAGAAGGTGGTGGAGAAGGGGAAGGAGGAGGAGGAGGAGGAAGAGGAGAAGGAGAAGGATGAGGAGAAGATGAAGGAGAAGGAGGAGGAGGAGGAAGAGGAGGAGGACGACGACGACGAAAAAGAGTGAGAGGGAGAAGAAGAAGAATAAGTAGAAGTAATAGAAGAAGAAAAAGAAAAAGAATTTAATATAGAGAAAGCAAAGAAAAAAGAAGATTGGGCGTTGGAGAGAGGGATGAAGAGGAAGAAGGTGAAGAAAAAAGAAGAAGAGGGTAATTTAATCATTTTTCGGTGTAAGTGCTTGTTTGTTATAAATTATTATTGAGGAAAATCAATGTTCCAAACGGCTACATCACGTTATCCGTGACAATAAAGATGTTGAGAACGTCTAAGGGCAACATAATTTATAATAAAGCTTATTTATCATGTTTTCAAATTTTTTTTAATGCTTATCAAGTATAAAATGGAATATGAGGAGGTAACATGCAAACAGGCTTAAGTCACAAAAAAATCGAAATTGAATTATGCACACTAATGCATTGTTCAGATAAAGCCACATATATTTCTGATTGCCAATTCATGCAAAAAAAATTATTTCTCACTGAAATGGTATGTTAAAAAGTAACTTTAAATGCATAACGGCTTATTTCCATTGCAGGACTTCATGCAAAACATCTTATTCCCAAACAACCAATAGGAGTGCTCCCATAGGTCACGTGACAGTTACTTTCCTAAACACACATTTGTCATTTGAGGTTATGTTTGACTGTTTAGAAACACTTGGCGGTGTTCAAGCTGTTAGTCTTATCATGTTTTAGTATTGTTATGAATTTACGTAAATAAAACAGTCAGAGGCGATTTAAACATGGATTTTATTAAAGAATAACTTTTGGAAAATTAACACTTGAACTGCTTAACACGAACTCAACTATTTATATCTCTATTGGAAAACCTTCTCGAGCTTTCAAACATTGCAAACATTATATTTGCTATTACCAGCTGATTTTTACATAAACAACTTGTCACCTGGCCGTAGCACTGCTCCCTCCTTAAGACTGTTCTGTCCCAGAACAGTTACAGGTCTGCAGATTGGGGGTGGCCTTACTGGATACAACTGACTAGCTGCCCATGGAGCAAACATGCAAACTGAGATGGTAATCCCAGTTTCTTTGAAGATTGTTTCAATCATTGGCCTCACGATTTTCCAGTCCAACCCATCATAGCCACAACCTAATCGGGGAATTCCAAGCTGCTTCACTCCCAGAGTTTGAAGACAATTCCGCAGATGATTTAGGCTCTCCCACAAGGCTTGATAGGTGGACTCCTGCTGAGGTTGATCTTTTGTCACCAAGCAGAAGAGCTGTTTTCCTTGCCTCTGAAGGTGTAGTGTTCTTCCAACAGCTGGTCTCTGAAGTTCCAGATCATTCAGTCCTCCAAACTTTTTCCTAAATACTGTAGCAATACCCCGAGAAGCTCCAAGATTTTTAGCTACACAGTGAGCCAGAGCATAGTCTTCTGGTAGGGTGAACAAATCTTGATAACAGACTTTTGTAACCTCAGCTTTCTGGAACATGTCCAAATTGGCCATAAATTCTTCAAAGTTGGGATCAACTGGTTGAATAGTTCTCACATCTTGGGCATTACCTGCAGTATTGTCTCCCTGGAATGGTGCCAGTCGATTGAAGTGGACAACTCTTGGTTTTCCTCTAGGTTTCTTGATCCGGTAGACTACATCATTGATTCTAGTAACCACTTCAAAAGGTCCATCCCAGGAAGTCTGTAATTTGGGGGAGTACCCTTGACGCCGCTGTGGGTTGTAGAACCAAACTAAGTCTCCAGGCTGGTATCCACCATGATCTGCCTTGATATCATAGCGTTCTTTCATCTTGTCACTGGTTCCTTGGATGTTGGTTCGAACAATCTCATGAATCTCATCCATCTGTTTCCGAAACTGGGTGACATAGTCCTCTCCTACCAAATCCTCTCCAGGTGTACATCCAAACTTTAAGTCACAAGGCAGTCTAATATCTCGCCCAAACACTACCTTGGCTGGTGAAAGTTTTGTAGACTCATTGACAGAGCTTCGGTATGCCATCAGGAATAGGTGAAGATATTGATCCCAGTCTCGTTGATGCTTGGATACAACTTTTGACAGGTATTTTCCCATGGTCCTATTCATACGCTCCACCATTCCATCTGACTGAGGGTGAAGGGGTGTAGTCCTTGTCTTATGGATTCCCAGCACTTCACATATACGGGAAAACACTGAAGACTCAAAGTTCCTTCCTTGATCAGAATGTAACTCTAATGGGACACCAAACCGACTGACAAATTCCTTGATTATCACATCAGCAACACTGACTGCTTCTTGATTTGGCAAGGCATAGGCTTCGACCCATTTGCTGAAATAATCCATCACTACCAGGATATACTTATTCCCACTGTCAGACAATGGAAATGGTCCAGCTATGTCAATGGCTATTCGCTCAAAAGGTGCTCCAACATTGTATTGTTTCATGGGGGCCTTCTTTCTATGCAAGGGGCCATTTGCAGATGCACAAACAGTGCAATTGCGACACCAGTTCTTGACATCTTTGCTTGAATTTGGCCAGTAAAACCTCTCTCGTACTTTCTCCAGTGTCTTATGAACTCCAAAATGGCCCCCAGAGACTCCATCATGTATTTGTCTCAGCACTTCAGGAATCCTTTTCCTGGGAACAATAATTTGCAGCTTATGCTGATCACCAGCTGCATTCTCTAGCTTCCTTTTCAGGATTCCTCTGTCTTCCACAATAGAGTCCCATTGTGCCCAGAGGGACTTGACATGTGGTGGAAAAGGTGCTATTTCTTGCCAACTAGGTCGTCTTGCAGAACGTTTCCACAACCAAAGGTGCTTCAGATCAGGGTCTTCTTCCTGATCCTTAAGTAACTCAGCACCTTGCCAGTGGTCATTGGCAATAGTTGTCCTATGTACCAAAACTTCCTTCCCATCCTGGCATGAGCAGTGTTTGCAGTCCTCCTCACAGGGTCTTCGAGAAAGGGCATCAGCATTCAGGTGACTATTTCCAGCTCGGTGTACAAATTTAAAGTCATATTCTTGTAAGTGCTGGATCCATCTTGCCACTTGTCCTTCAGGAGACTTGAACCGGAGAAGCCATGTCAAGGATGCATGATCAGTTCTCAGCAGGAATTGACGTCCATATAAGTATTTGTGGAAGTGGCTGATTGATTTCACTACTGCTAGCAGTTCTCTTCTAGTAACACAGTAGTTACGCTCAGGTTTTGACAGCACCTTGTTAAAATATCCAATGACCTTTTCCTCCCCATCTTGCTCTTGAGAAAGTACTCCACCAATTGCTGTGTTGCTGGCATCAGTGTCAAGAATGAACTTGCCTTCAACTCTTGGGTAAGCCAATATAGGTGCTTGGCAAAGTGTCTCCTTTAGTCTGTTGAAGGCCTGCTGGCAATTTTTGTCCCAGAGAAAACTCTGTTTCTCCTCTGTCAGCTTGATGAGGGGTTTTGCTATACCAGAGAATCCCATCACAAACCGTCGATAATATGTGCAAAGGCCAAGGAAACTCCGCACTTCTGATTTGTCTTTGGGCACTGGCCACTTGGTTATGGCTGTTACCTTCTCAGGATCCATAGACACACCTTTATCAGATACCACATGCCCTAGGTAATTAACCTGTCTTTTAAACAGATGGCACTTCTTTGGGTTGAGCTTCAGGTTAGCTTGTCTTAGTCTTTCAAATACTTGCTTCAAGTTTTCCAGCTGATGTTGGAAAGACTTTCCCAAGACAATGATGTCATCCAGGTAGACCAGGCAAGTTTCCCATGACAGTCCCCTCAACACATTCTCCATTAATCTTTCAAAGGTTGCTGGAGCATTACACAAGCCAAATGGCATCACAGTGAATTGCCAAAGACCTTCTCCGATTGAAAATGCAGTCTTTTCTTTGTCCTTAGGTTCAAGTCCAACTTGCCAGTATCCACTTTTCAGGTCCAGAGTCGAAAACAATTTGCAACCTTCCAGGCTATCCAGTGTGTCATCAATTCGAGGTAGAGGGTAACTGTCTTTTTTGGTGATGTCATTCAGAAGACGATAGTCCACACAGAACCGGAGTGTATTATCCTTTTTTTTTACAAGCACCACTGGTGAAATCCAAGGGCTATTGGATGGTTCAATTATACCTTCATTTTCCATTTCCTTAATTATTTTTCTAGCTTCCTCTCTTTTAGCCAGAGGTAACCTTCTAGGGTTCTGGCGGATGGGTTTGGCATTTCCAGTATCTATTGCATGCTCAACTATGTTAGTTCTGCCTTTTGGGCCCTCTCCTATATCAAAAATATCCTGATAATTAGTTATGAGGTCCCTTACTTCATTTTGTTGTTCTTTGACTAGATCTTGACAGGATACTTCAACAAAGGCCTTCAGCTTCTCTGGGAGACACTTCTTCTGTGGTTGAGTTGTCTGCATTTGTTGTATGACAGATGTGACTGGTGAGCAATGTCCCAAAGTACTACTTCTCTTCAAAGTAACTTCATAATCATTCACATTCATCAAGAGGACAGGGAATTCTTGGCTAGTAAGAAAAAGTGTCCTAGCCACTAGGACACCATGACCAAGCTCCTCCTCATGGATTTCTGGCTCTAGCAACACATTAATCCCCACAGGGACATCCTCCTTTGTCGTAGCATGAGTCACAATCTGGCTCCTTGCTGGTATTGTGATTTCTTTCAGCAGTTGTATTTGGGCTGTACAGTCTTTTCCAGAGTGTAGAACAACTTCATCTCCACCAATGGTCAATGTCTTCCTTCTAAGATCCAACTCTAGGCCAAAAGTAGAAAGAAAATCCAAGCCTAGTATGACTTCTTCACTAATCTCTGCCACAAGTACACAATGTTTAAAACAGGCCTTACCAATCTTGAAGGTGGCAATCATCTCTCCACAGACACTCACAGGCCCACCTGTAGCAGTTTTCAGCTTCCAGGTTGTTGGTGAGATATCTTGCTGGTTAGCTACTGTTTTGGAGTTTATTATTGTCTTAGTGGCTCCAGTATCTATAAGTAATTTATAGGAGCTTCCATTCACCATTCCATTAATGTAAAGACTGTGGGGTTTATCAGATAACATTGCAATGACTGGTTTTGTACATGGGGAGAGGGTCTTCTGTCTACAGGTTGATGGTTGCCCCTTTACATCAACCCTCTTTAGTTTTCCTGATTCTTCTCAGTGGTTGATTTATTTTGGCACTTATTACGCAGGTGCCCTCTCTCTCCACAGCGCCAGCAACGTATCTCCCTCCTTCCTGTTCTTAACTTTTCTATGACTTTTTTCACCAATTCTTCCAGAGACTCATCACTACTATCCTTTGCTTCAACAGCTCGGACTCGGGCATTACCCTTCACTGATTGTCGTACTGCTTCGAATTCCAAAGCCTGGGTGAGGGCCTCACTGAGTGTCTGAGGGCGAGCCAATTTAATAGCTTGTTGAGTTTCAGGTTCCCAAAGACCATCCAGGAACCTCTCAATGGCTAGAATCTCATATACTCTATAATCCACAGATGGGTAGGCTTTTCTTACCAGGTGGGCAATATCACTTTCAAACTCTTGGAGTGATTCGTTTGGCTTCTGGATCCTATTCTTGAGTTGTGAACGGTAAAGTTGATCCATGTGTTGATGGCCAAACCTCATTTCTATGTGTCTCAGAAGCACATCGAAGTTCTGCCTATCAGCCATAGGGATTGTTTGGAGAACTGCTAATGCATCTCCACGGAGTGACAGGCTAAGCATTGCAGCTTTCACTGCAGGTGTCCAGCCATGTATGTCAGCAGCTGTCTCAAGCAAGGAACGGTAATCTTCCCATGGCATCTTTCCATCAAAAGTGGGTAGCCCAATTGGATGACTTGGCAGGATGATAGGTGCTTTTTGATAACTTACAGAAGTGTCTTCTCTAATTTGATTAACAGAGGCAACATCAACCATAGAGATTGATCTTTCAATGCCATTATTGTGTTCCTGTAGTTTTTCAAACTTCTTTTCAAATTTATCTTCCATGTTTTTCATTTTCTCTTCCATGTCTTTCATTTCATTTCTTACAAAATTATGATTTTTCTCAAATTTATCTTCCATGTTTTTTATTTCATTTCTTAAGAAATTATGATTTTCCTGCAATTTTTCCTCAAATATATCTCTGTTCTCTTCTAATTTTCTTTCCAAAGCTGACTTTAACTCACCATATGGGGTTTCAAAGAGGAATATGTCCGGATCCAAACCTTCCTCAACCAATGCCACACGAAGTCGTTCTTGCAGAATAGCTTTATTACCACTTATTTCAAGATCTCGTTCTTCTAATTCTTGTTTTAATTCACTCACTTTCAAACATGAAAGTTTTAAAGCTTTTCCAGCCATTTTAAATCTCAAACCAGTATAACTGTTAAAAGTAAACACAAAAAAATGGATGAACAAATGAATAGTTGAAAAACACTAATAAAATCACTTTTCGAATAGATAAACCCACCTCAAATGCACTTATCCCACTTCTGACACCAATTGTTATGAATTTACGTAAATAAAACAGTCAGAGGCGATTTAAACATGGATTTTATTAAAGAATAACTTTTGGAAAATTAACACTTGAACTGCTTAACACGAACTCAACTATTTATATCTCTATTGGAAAACCTTCTCGAGCTTTCAAACATTGCAAACATTATATTTGCTATTACCAGCTGATTTTTACATAAACAACTTGTCACCTGGCCGTAGCACTATAATATTATTTCCTCACATTTACTGTTTGTACCATAATTTTTTACTTTGATTTTTAATAAAGGTTTAGTAGTGATCTGCTCATAACATTGATCTTAACTTTTATTTACATGCAGTTTACCTTAAATCCAAACTACTATATTACATGCAAAACAGCTTATTTCATGCAAAGTTCATGCAAAACGTCTTATTGCCATTACAAAATATCACTTTTTTTAATATTGATCACTGCCCAAGCCCAAAATAGTATTTTAATTTCATATTTGAACACCACTTTTTTACACAAAAGCATATACAACCTTATATCATCACTTTGTAGAAGACTACAGGTTTTTACTACATACTGAAAATTTGCACTATTGTGACTTAAGCCTGTTTGCATGTTAACTCCTCATATTATTTTTATATATTTATTATTGTGGGTTTAAATCGAAATGATGTAATAATCTTTTATAAAAGCAGACAAAAGTACAATTTAATCGCTTGCTGGTTCAACAAAATGTGAAGTGGGAGTGATTACTGTTGCGAACAATGAAAACTTGATTTCCTCCATGCCGGGAAAACATCTTGAGTGATTCGAAAACAAAAGACTGTTTGAACGGCTGAGATCTCATCTCCTTGAGTGGTTGACAATAGCTGCTTCACCTCTCATCAAGTCGGCGAAACTTTTCAAAAAACTTTCGTGAATTAATTAATTGTCTCAACAATTAAAAACTTCAAGTCAATTTTTACTCCATGCTTTGTTCAAATTATAAACAACAGCTTCTTCGTCGATACTTACAAAGCTTATTGAAATATTTTCTTTCAGATGTCAAGATAAATTATTATATGGGAAGATAACTTTCAATTTGATAAAGTGAATGCGTATGGCTTTTATTGGCAGGAAGACCATTAAAATGGCAGTTCTACCTTGCCAATTTGGTGAAAAATATATTTACCTAATATTCATAACTCAATCAACATGATAGAAATTGCCGATCTGAGTGAGAAATGATAAAACTATTATTTTACTGATACTAAGCATGGTTTTTGAGTAAATCACTGTCATTTATTAGAGTCCTTCAATTAATTGAAGTACTTGGTATCATCGACTAGTTCTTTACTACTACCTTTGTTAAATTCTATTTGAAATCTGTAAAACTCATAAGTGACGCATTGCAAAATCATACGAATACTTACATTATTTGCCAAAACACTTGCAAACACACACTTGAGCCTAGCTGTGAATGCCTTGTTTCTAGTTTCATACCTTATATTACATGTACTTTAAACATTATCTTGTATCAGTTTTTCATTGGTTATGTAGTCTCTATTTATATAAGTACTATAATCAAATGTTGTATTGCATTGTGATAAATAAATTGAATTTAATATTTTAATATAACTCTTGAGTGATTCCTCTTGATTGATTCAAGTCAAGTTTTTTCTTTGAAATCATCTAGATAGCACCCCAAACTCTTAGAGTATAATTTCAGATATAAAATCAAAGAGACATCTCATCTCTTATACGAAATGAAATGTAATAAAATGATTGTAGTGTCTCACACAAAGTACTCAGCCCATACATTGGCTGTTATGACTCCACGAACTTAACATTAACTCAATTCTAGCTAACTTAATTCAATTCAACAATCCTACAAACTATTTCATCTAAATTTAATACTTCTTCATTGCTTTTTAGCGTGCAACTGCCGAGTTTCAAGATGAATACAAAAACCTAGACAGTTTAGTTATATATTGCATCTATTAGTTATTAGTTATCTATTTGTTATATATTGCATCTATATTATTTATTGTGATTGATATCCACTTCCTATGAATAAATAATAGGTTTATAACTAGTGAGCCCAACGGGCTGGAGAACTCGCTTGCAAACAACTAATTTTGGAAAGGCAAACTCATTTGGGAAGCTTATCGTAGGGGAAGGTGGTAGCGAAAAAAGGCTCTTTTGAAAATAATGATTTAGATAAAATTCACAAGACATCTATCACTTGAAGTTCAATTTCATTGTTGCTCTGATACACACATTTATTTTCCACAAAAAATACCTACCGTGTTCATAGACCTATATATCAGGGCTATGAAATTAGTCTATCTATATTTTAGAGTAGATATTAGAAATTAGAGTAGATAAATTTACCACATAAAAAACAGCTGTTATTAATCCATATTTTATCAGGGAAATGAAATTAGTATATCAGCTGATAGAGATTCTATAAAAAGCCTGATTGCATTTATTCAGCCAGCCAGGTCACACGATATTATTATTATTTTATCATTATTATTATTACCTACAGCTGATAACTTAAAATATATTTTGAAATCTATTGCAAATTCCATAAGGTGAAAACAACTATTTTCCATACATAGTAATATATAGATATATTAATGAAGGGGTGAGAACCTATCCTTTTGTTTCGCCTCTAAAAGGATAAAGGAGTCGGTTAATTTTATTGGCCAACGAACTTGACCTGTCTAAAGATACCAAGAATCTGTGTTTCAAATTTGAAGTTGATTGATAAAGGCGTTCGAAAGTTATCGTGGAACATACAAACACACAACGCCTCGAGCCTCAAGTCAAAAGGAAGAACTCGCTTCGCTCGTTTAATTAAACTATGATAAATAATTACGATAGTTGATAGACAATAGCCAATGGTCAAAGTTTAGCAACAAAGCTTGCACCAAATGATTGATTGGACTAGAATTACCAGAGTTGATAACAATTCCAATAACATTGAGTGAAATCAAACCTAAAGCTAGGCTGTGACAATGCTGCGGGGTTCCCGATCAAGAGGAAACCCCAAAGACTCTAACTAGTAAAAACTAGTATAAATGTCATACTTTATGGAATAGAGGCCCCAAAATTAACTCACTACCCTCAGGGCTCCCAAGGAACGAGCTATGGGTTTGAAGGGAACTGATGAAAAGTAATTGTGAAAAATAGGATTATTTATCTATTAAGATTATTATTATTATTATTATTATTTTCGTAATAGTCAAAATAAAAAATAGTCAGTAAAAATAGTGACCCCGTATGGACCACGTAAAGCCTCCTTGGTTTTTCCTGCCATGAGATTTTCATCTTTTCACTCATGTCTTTCTTTCTTTTCTTTTATCCGACCACTTTGTAGGGGACGATGTCAAACTCGCACACCGTCAAGGTGGGCTGACGACAATCTGGGCTGCCGACAAGCTGGGCTAACGTCAAAGTCGCACACCGTCACCATGGGCTGAATTCCTAAGTGTGCCAGGTTGGCGGTGCATGCAAACGACAAACTCGCACTCTTTTGATTTTGTCACCCGGCGCCAAAGCTGCACGCCGCCACAGTGGGCTGAATTCCTAAGTGTGCCAGGTTGGCGGTGCATGCAAACGACAAACTCGCACTCTTTTGATTTTGTCACCCGGCGCCAAAGCTGCACGCCGCCACAGTGGGCTGAATTCCTAAGTGTGCCAGGTTGGCGGTGCATGCAAACGACAAACTCGCACTCTTTTGATTTTGTCACCCGGCGCCAAACCTGCACGCCGTCACAGTGGGCTACTTTTAGGCCCTTCGCACACGTGTCGACTCATTTTCAATTTGAGTTGGCAACGGTAGTCGCGCGCAACCTTGTCTGTGTTTCACAGCGAGAGTCTCTCACGGGCCAACTGCCAGTCGTGAAATCAAATCTAGACGGCAACGTGAATCGTCTGCACGCAACGGTGACAGCCGGACGCCTGCAATCTCAATTGCGTAGTTGTATGCCATACAGCAGTATTGAATGAGTATTGACTTGAAGTATTCAGTTGCATACTTAATCAATAACCAAGTTCACACCCTTCAATCTCCAAAACGCTTTCTTTTGACGTTTTTTCGTATTTCATAGAATAACTCAATAATTGCGGTACTTAATGTTTTATGTGATTTTGCAGTTCATTTCATAAAGAATTCACCACACAAAGGAGGGCTTAAGGAGCCTTAAGTTTTCCGAATGAGTAATAATTTATTGATTTCTCATTGAAAAAGATAGCTTTACTCTTCTGCTATCTGTATTTCAGTAATGAAGCGTATTCGAAGGAATAACCTTTTGCAATCTGGCAGATTCCTGGCGAATTTTTTTCGCAAAAACCTGTATATCTTTTTAGGAAAGTGATAGCCGCGATCAGTGACAGGTATCTGTTCAGTCAGATAAGATAAGCTGCATATTCCTGGGACCTCTTTCTAAGGGTGACCGAATGGATCGGCCACCAAAAAAGACGGTTCTCAGCTATAAAATCACTTGCCGATGATTCGGGACTCACCTAAAACTGTGATCCAACTTGTCAAAAATTGACATTCAACTCATTACCCACGCACAGGTCTCAGAACTATCTGGGCTTCACATTCTGAGAAAATTACATTTTACTGTAACGTTAAATTTAATGTATTACTGGTTTAGGATGTTCTGGAAGCTAGTGATCCTGTATTACACATTACATTGTCAGATCGATGTAAGTGAAACGAATTATTCTCATTATCTTAACCCAGCCGCTTGTCAAATTAAATTCTGTCACAAACTCTATCCACTTATGGTAGCCTACTCACAATATAGGTAACTCTTAATAGTATAACGATATTGTTATAAACACTATCCTATATAAAGAAGTGTGAAATGTACTGCCTAGATCCTAGGCTGAAAACATACAGCCGTATATAGTTTCAATCATGAGTTGGAGTGAGAAATTTTTTTGAGATCGTTAATTCTAAAAAGATAATTGAACAATATTCTTCAAAATTATTACAGTTAATTATTCAGTGTGGGTATATTCTGAAAGGGGCCGCATTAAAATGACAAATCAAAAGCAATTTCACTTTTAATAAGCCTTTTGCTATTATAATTTTCCTAAATACAATATCCTACATTAGAGTTGTGAAATTTTTCTTAGTTTATGAATATTTTATAGGTCGATTTTTAGCTACTTTAGTTTGGATGTTATGTATGGCTTGCTAATTTGATAAATATTTCATAATGTAGGCTACAAGAAATTTCTCATGTTTTCAATGTTTGAAAATTCAACTCAAAAGCTTAAAATAAAAAAAATTTTTAAACAAAAAAGAAACTGACTTCAATAAAATGATACTCAAACGCCAGGGACGTACTCTCTACGGGTTTGGCGGCTAAGCAGCTACTGTGTCAGCCGGTCTCTTGTCGCATCAACCGAGCGTCTCCAGCAGCAAAACTCTGCTGTGTTGTGCCGGCCTTCAAAATAGCACATCCGTCAACAGCGCCTGGTGAAAGCCCGGGAATGTTCTTTCTCTTTCCTAAAGCCTAACACTTGGCCCTTAGTTTCAATTTTCCACTGTCAATTTTGTCTTATTTCTTTTTCTCTCTTTCTTCTACTCAAACTCTTCTGATACCTGCAATAGATCTACTTTCCTATCTTCTTTTACAACTTTATTGTTAAAGTTAACAACTTTTATTTATTTGTTATTATTAATTAATAACAACCATAGCGGACTGGCAACTACACCTGCCATTAGGACCTTCCATAAAGGATGTATTCATCAGGCAATAACATCTGCCATCATAAGTCCTATAAGTTGTTCATGCGGGGTGAAGGTGGAGTTGGATATTGGCAATGATCAAACTGAATCCGATTTTGGAAATTTAGAGAAACTGCGCAAGGTATAAACAAGAACTTGGGACAAAAGTTACTCGCGTCCGTGATATCCCTAATTCACACGTGTTCCGTGGGTGGTACTAAAGAGTAACTGTAACTGGCAGCCAAACTATCAGCTTACAGCTGATCTCCTGGCTAAACAAAATGAGGAGTTCAAAAAAGAAAAATTTACAAAATGGCCCTTGTCAGGGCCAGTCGACAAAGATTGTTGGGCCTTATGTCCGTATCTGCCAGTTAAACGTAGAAGGTATAAGTAGATCTAAGAGTGATTATTTATGTAGATACCTCAATGACCATAATATCGATGTACTCCTCCTCCAGGAGACTCACACTAAAGACCCCGATCAGTTGAAGAGCAGAGGCAGAATTGATGGTTTTGATATGCTGGGGGCAACTTATGATGAGCATTATGGTGTGGCAACATATGTCAAGAAGGGGATCAAGAATGCTTCTTTTGTTAGTGCTGATACTGGGAGGGATGTTCACATGGTGTTGGTGGAGGTGGCTGGAATCAAAATCGTCAACATTTACAAGCCGCCAGCAGTCAATTGGTCTGGCAATGAACTTCCAGTTCTTCCCCACCCCACAATATATGCAGGTGACTTCAACAGCCATAACACTGAGTGGGGCTACAATACTAATGACTTGAATGGAGAAGAGCTGGCAATGTGGGCTGAAAGAGCAGACATCACTTTGATATTTGATGCAAAGGAAAGAAAAACTTTCAGATCAGCAAGATGGCACTCTGAAACAAACCCAGATCTGTGCTTTGTTACCAGTGACCATGTGGGCAACCAGCTACCCACTAAGAGGCAAGTCCATGCTAGCTTCCCTCGCAGCCAGCATAGGCCAATCACGTTGGAAGTCGGGGTCCAGATCCCAATAGCTCAATCAATGCCCATAGCCAGATGGAATTTTGTTAAAGCCAATTGGGCTAAGTTCACTTCTGACATGGAGAAGAACATCAGATGGATTAGTCCTAAGGTAGAGAACTATGAAAGGTTTGCTGGAATGCTGATATCCACTGCAAAGAAGCATATTCCTAGAGGCTTCAGAAAGGAGTACATTCCGGGCTGGAACGAGGCTAGTGAGCAGCTCTACCAGGACTATTTGAGTAGTGGAAATGTTGAAGTGGCTACTGACTTGCTTCATAGCCTGGATGAGCACCGCAGGAAGAAATGGATAGACACTATGGAGAGCCTGAACTTTACCCACTCCAGCAGAAAGGCCTGGAGTCTTTTAAGGAAGCTTGGTGGGAGTGGGCCAAGCAGCACTCCTGACAATTCAAAAGTTACAGCAAATCAGATGTCTAATCATATAGTGAAGCTGTCAAGGTGCTCTCAAAAAAGAAGCCACTCAAGATGGGCAAAGAAACAACTTAATGACTTGAAAGAGGCTTACCCTAATCCTTCAGACTTCAGTATACCATTCACTCTTGAGGAACGGAATAAAGCTATTGGTGACACTAAAGCTGGAAAGGCCCCAGGTTTCGATGGCATTCACCCTGAATTTCTCATCCACCTTGGCCAGCATGCTAGGAGATGGCTTGTCAAATTTTTCTCCAGTATTGTACTCAATGGTAGGGTCCCTAGTCTGTTCAAAAAGGCAAGAATCATTGCTATTCCCAAACCAGGAAAGCCTGCAGACCAACCTGAGAACCTGAGACCAATTTCTCTTCTGAGTGTGAGCTACAAGCTCCTTGAACGCCTGCTTTATAATAGAATTTCAGGAGAGCTGCTGAAACATGTACCTGTTGAGCAGGCTGGTTTCAGACCAGGGCGCAGCTGTGTGGATCAGGTTCTAGCCCTTACAACCTACATTGAGGCAGGCTATGAAAGGGGTGTGAAAACTGGTGCTGTATTTGTTGATCTCACGGCAGCCTATGACACTGTCTGGCGGACTGGGTTGCTTCTAAAGCTGATGAGAGTTATCAAGTGTAGAAAAACAGTAAGCCTTATCAACAACATGATAGCAGACAGACCCTTCCAGGTCATCCTTGGGGACGACACAAGTGCAGTGAGAAAACTAAACAATGGTTTGCCTCAGGGCTCGGTCCTAGCCCCTCTGCTCTTCAACATATACATAGCTGACCTGCCTCCCATCACTGCTAGAAAATTTGGGTATGCAGACGATTTGGCAATTGCTTGGCAGAGCCACAACCTACAGGACTTGGAGGCTACTCTTACAGAGGACCTTGGAAGACTCAGTAGCTTTTTTCAGGACTGGTGTTTGCGGCCAAGTGTGACTAAGACGGAGTCCAGCTGCTTCCACCTCAACAACAGACTTGCTGGCTCTGAGTTGAAAGTCAGGTTGAATGGTAGTCTCCTACCTCACAACCCTTGCCCTAAATACCTGGGTGTCACACTGGATCGCACTCTGTCCTTTAGGTTGCATCTTCAGAAGCTGGCTGGGAAATTGAACACACGTAACAACCTGATAAAGAAGCTAGCAGGTGCGTCATGGGGAGCATCAGCTCCAGTTCTGCGCACTTCATCATTGGCATTAGTGTTCTCTCCTGCCGAGTATTGCTCACCAGTCTGGATAAACAGCTCACATACTCAGAAGGTTGACACAAGTTTGAATCAGACCTTACGTATCATTTCTGGCTCCCTCAAGTCAACACCTTTGCACTGGCTTCCTGTTCTGAGCCATATAGAGCCACCTAAAATCCGCCGGTCCAGAGCCCTAGTTAGGGAATATTTGAAAATTAGTGTCAACCTGGATCTTCCAATCCATGAGGACATCAACCTCTCCCCCTTCACGCGACTCAAGTCCAGGCTACCCCCTGTCAAAACTGCAAAAAGACTCATTGAGGAGAACTTTGATGGTGGGGCTGTGTGGAGGGGACAGTGGGTGACCTCGGCGCCAGTCATGTGGCACAACCATGATTTGTCAAAGCCACCAGGTGGTTTTGACCTGCCTCGAAGAGTTTGGTGCCGCCTCAACAGAGTAAGAACTGGGCATGGATGTTGTGGTTATTCCCTAAAAAGGTGGGGTATGAGGCCCAGTGCAGAGTGCGACTGCGGGGAAAGTAGGCAAACTATTGAACATATTGTTCAAGACTGTAGCCTAAGAGCTTATCCTGGACAACCTGAGGATTTTCTCATAGCCTCACCAGACGCAGTGGATTGGCTGAGTCAGCTTGACATAAAAATTTAATCAATTGACTAAACACTTATGTGTGTATTATCTGTTTTTATCTATTTTTAGGACTATACACATTTATGTGTATTTTGTTTTTTGTAAAATTTTCATTTATATTTGACTCCTTATATCGCCATACGAATATATATATATACTCAAACATTAAATACTCACGTAGGTACAGTATTAAAAACCTTAAAATAAAGTATTTACTTTAAACTGAGAACATTTTAAATTTGATACAAGTAGCCTAATCTTTTGTAGTCAGAGCAAAATATTCTTTGAAGTTAATAGAAAAAGCTTTGTAATATTAAAGGTTTATAGAATATTTGGCTTGGATCTCAAAATGTAACTCGTATTTAAAATGTTTTCAGTTTAAAGAAAAAACATTATTTTAAACCTGTAGTACGTGAGTATTTAATGTTTGAGTAGCCTATCATTTCATAGAAGTTGGTTTCTTTTTTTGTTTTAAAATTTGGCTTTTGTTTTGTTTCAAAATTTGGCTTTTGTTTTGTTTTAAAATTTGGCTTTTTTTTGTTTAAAAAAAATGTTCGCTGGACTTAAAAGGTGAGTGACCTACCGGCTAGTAGGTTACATTGATAATAGAATAAAAACTTTGAATGGAACAATAGAAAATAATGATACCGACCATGTCCACCAGCCAACTGAAATCCTGACTGGAGATATGCTAATCTTGATAACAATTTTGACATGGAATTGCAATAAAGATTGTTTTGACTCAGTGAAACGTTTCTGAGAAGCTGATGTTGTTGAAGCCAGTGGCGTAGCCAGGATTGAACTTCGTGGGGGTGGGGGTATTCCAAGGGGTGTGGGGGGGGGAATGGAATCCGCCCAGTTGATAGGGTGGTTGGGGGGTTTGATATTTATCATTTTTATAATATTTTTTTGAGCATTCAAAAGTAATTTTTACTTGGATAATTCAATGAAAGCAATTGCTAATATTTAAATGAAACAGACAGCACTCAAAAACACTGCATTGCCACATTGCTCACTAAACTGTACATGCCGCTGTAGAGTGAGAGTACTGCATGGTACCATACTAAAATTAGTACTTTTCGTGATTCCCATGACACACTCTTGTGCCAAATAAAACTGGGTTCTATTTTTTTATTAACCTTCAACTGGTGATGTGCCTGGCTTGCAACACATCTGGTGATGTTTGGTCTGGTAGACCCATTTTGATTATCTTCATAAAACGTACACATATCAAATAAGATAATTTTTTTTCAAATGCATTTGATCATGGACAACTATGGGGAGGCAGTGTAACAAATATTGTCAATCTATACCCATTATAAAATCTTAAATCTTAATAAGTAGTTTTGAAAAGTATGTGTACAAATTTATAATGAAAATCTGGGCGTTTGTAAAAGATTCAATATGATTGAAAAAAGTTTTTTCTTTTAGTTTCAAATGTATGATCTTTAAGATAAAATGTATGAAGATTGAAAAATATATACATGGAAAATATTAGTTCATAAAAAATTCTGCGCAGGTTTGAACTTTGTTTTTTTATAGATGGTTTCCAATGCTTATTCCCAGTGGTGGAAGCTTTCGGGCTGAAGCCCCCCCAAAACCTACAATAAGTATTTGGAAGAGTGTAAATTCTTCAATTAGACGCACAAGAATAACTTCTAAATAGTATATTTTGTAAACAATGGAGTTTTTGAAATGACAAAGGGTGGCACCGATCTGCAAAGACGGGTCAGTACCTGGTCAAAACTACCTGGCCTCTGTTTTCTTTCCTACTTCCCCTCCTCCTCAGGCATTCTAATTCTGACATTCGAATTTCTCAGAAAAAGAATGTTTGGATAAACTTGTGACTGACGAGAAGTTACTATATGCATTTAAACAGATCAAGAAATCATTAAAGAAACCTGATACCTGAATCATTTTTGGAAACAGACAATGAACTTCCATTTCTAAAATAGGATTTCAGTATTTTTAATTTTCTAAAATTCTCGGCAAATTACAAAATCGTAGATACTAAGCATTAGGTGTGTAAACGTTTAAAATATTGCAACATCTGTTTGTCAGAAGCTGGAACAACCATAATGCCCCTTAATAATTTATAAATTCCCCTTAAATACTTTTTAATAATGTTGGTTTAATGTCAAATATGAATATGAAAATATTTCTACGCATCATTCAATTAATTTGTATGAATGCTGGGCTATATACAGTATTACTATAATAATATTATGCCATATTACAATATTTATGTAGCCTAGTATACTAAAAAATATTCCAGTGGCCTATAATTAAAGGTAGTACCCTTGGATGTGCTATGTATATTCTAAGTGCCTCAGGTTTTCCCAATTTACAATCTAATGCAATGGTCCTATCCACATAAATTTTGACTCATCTTAAGGCTGTGTAGTAGTGTTTTGGTCGCTATTTTTTCAATTAAACATTTTTTGTCAAATTCTTTAGGGGACTTGGGAGGCGCAATTCATTAAAAACTGCGCCATTTTTGAGCTTCACTAGGGGTGTGCACTCTGGGTTTAGACATTATTTTTTCAACGTTTTATGGGCTGGCAACTATTAAGCTTTTAAAATTTTATCTGAAAATCTCATGTAGCCTAAGATGCAGTGGCGTAACTAAGCCATGGAGCCCCCCTCCCCATCATTTGACTGATGTGCGCCCCCCTTTGGTTGTGGCGCGCTCTCCATACCGCTGCACCACCCGCACGGAGGGGCTGCGGTGGTGCTATTTACGCCACTGCTAAGATGTAGTCCCTTATAAAATCACACGTAGCCTAAGATGTAAATCCTTATTAAATCCTCCTTATGGAACCTCATGTTGTCTTTTTATGTTAATCATAAGTATATGACAAATGTCATCAATAACAACCACCAGGGGAACCTGGGAAGTTATTATTGATAAATTATTGGCTGCAGTTATCAATAAAAATAATACACTTGAAAAATGCCAATATAATATAATATCAAATAATTTATCGATTTGATAGTGTAATATATTATATGAGTGAGTATCTGACTGTATCAAGGTATTTCCAATAATCGATGGTAGACACAACCATTCTTAACGCTCGCTTCACATTACAACGACATGTCGTGTGTCGTGTGTCGTTCATACGACTAAAGGGCAAAGAGGGATTGCCGTGTATTTGCATAAGAACCATAGTAATTATGAAAATAACATAATCGCTCACCCATACAACACAAGACATGGAGAGTCAACACTTCGGTACCCCATGCATAGGCTGACTCTGATCGAGAAGGCGCCACACTATTCGGGTATAAAGATTTTAAATTGTTTGCCCCAAGTTTTAAAAGGTTACGGTCAAGACAAATTCGTGAAGGAACTCAGGAAGTTGCTTATTGATGCCTGTCCTTACTCTCTGGCTGAATGTTATGGGGTTTTTCGGAGACAAAATGTTGAATAGAATCTGTTTTTATTTTAATATGTTTTTATAGATGAACGAACGCTTGATGAATGGCTGATGAATCAGATTAGTTGAAGTGAATTAATTGACGTGTCACATGCTGTGCGAGCCTAGCTCGATAGATGCAGCTTAACGTGACAAAACAAATTTATTTATTTATTTATTTATCAGCTTCTTCACACTAGGCCGACAAATGTCGTGGATACGCACGACTGTCGTGCTAGTGCCGAGGGGGCCACGACATCCCTCGAGTCGTGCCGACAGTCGGTGTCATATGAACGAGAGGGCGCAGCGAGCTACTGGAACTGTTCACACATCCCCGACACGACAGCCTACTGTACTGAGCGGCAGAGTTGAATTGACGCGTTGAATTGTGTTTTTTTCGTAATTTATTGTTTGTTGGCAATGGATTCGATTGATTTAGAATTGCTCATCTCGTTGGTACAAGAGCGCCCTGTTATTTGGGACAAGACTATCGAAGAATATAAGGACAGAACCCTAACCAGAGACGCATGGATTGAAGTGTTCAAGCAATTGAATGCAAAGTTTGAAGAGCTAGAGCCAAATGAAAAAACGAATATGTTAATAATACTGTTTTATTCTCAACTAACAATAAACTAAGTATATTTATTCCTGGATTTATTGTTCCATAACGATCAGAGCTGTTAATTAACTTTATTGTAAATTCAACGAATTAAAGTCTATTTTAATTGAGTAAAAATATTATTTATTCTCAATTGAAATTGACTACAAGTTGTTGAATTTACCATAAAAAATTGATAAGTATTTATGTCATTACAAACAGGAATTAATTTTTCAGTCTCTTTGATTTTGGTTTAAACAAGAAACTATGAAAAATAATTTATACAAAAATACCTAAATACTGGAAATTTTGTTGTAAAATTTTTGATTGTTTGAATAAATCAAGGCACAGCCTCTTATTGCAATAATTGAGTCACTGCGACTAAAAAATCGCAATCGCTAAAAAACGGTAGGTGAACCCACTACGATAAATAAATCGTCAATTTCAATTTCAATTTCAATGCACAACAATGTACAATAAATCGTTTCATGTTACAGCTGTTCAGTATTAAAAAATATAGGAAGTGTGTGTGTTGGTGGTCGCGTTTGTGTAAATTAAATGATGTATTGAATAAAACGATGGATTGAATTGGGGGAGTGATAGCTGTGAGCCGTAGCAATCATCTGTTCAATCAGATTAGATAAGCAACGCTCTCCGGTGTCCTCTTTAGGTAAGGGTGACCAACTGGATTGGTCAGCAAAAAAGACTGTTCTCTACTGTAAAATTATTTCCCGGTGGTTCGGAACCCACCTAAAACTTCAATTAATCAACTAACTAAACAAACTTCAATTAATATGTTTAACTAATCATGGGCGTATATAAGGGGGTCTTGGAAGGCTTGACATCCCCCCCCCCAAAATTCCAAACAAAAATTGGAAAATTAGTAGAAATGCGTAGAAATATGTGATTTCAATTTACGATACAAAAAATTTTATAATATTTTACAATTATAATATTTACAAATATGTGATTTCGATTTAATATGTGACTTCAATTTCTGAAGAATTTTCCCGGGTAAGACCCCCGGACTCCCCTTTACGATGGGGGGTATTCCATACCCCCCGGTAGTTTCGACCCTCCATAGTAAAATTTTGGGTGCGCCACTAGCCGAAAATTTTTTCTACACCACTACAACTAATCACCATCATTAAAATCATTACCCACGCACAGGTCTCAAACCCATGTGGGCTTCATCCTTCAAAAAAAGTATTATTTTTGAATTTGTATTTAATTTTAAGTGTAAGACAGAACCAGCGAGACCCAACTTCGCCTGAATAAAGTCATTCTATAAAACAATATAGAAAGGAAATATAGGAAATAGAAAATAAATGATTATTTAAAAAGTTATAATTTATTTATAAAGTCCTTCTCGAGTTGATTGGATGTACTCAGTGCAGTCGATTCCTTCTCCTTGCTTTAATTCGTCTATAAACTACCAAACAACACAATAACTTTTCCCGATTCATTTATTCTTTAATTTTTGTAGAACTACACGAAACTAGACTGCACTGTACTGCAAGTCCGTTGTATATCGACTATACTAGAATGTCGTGGTCGCGTGAATGTGAACGGTTCCAATTTTTATGTCGTTGGCGACCAAATGTCGTTGTCGTTTAGACGACCGGTCGTGCAAGTGTGAAAGAAGCCTTCAGAGTGCCAGGTTGTCGTTTGCATGCAGCGTCAAGCTGGCACTGTTTTATTCTGTCACCCGGCGCCAAAGGTGCACGCCGCCACAGTGGGCTGAATTCCTAAGTGTGCCAGTTTGGCGGTGCATGCAAACGACAAACTCGCACTCTTTTGATTTTGTCACCCGGCGCCAAAGCTGCACGCCGCCACAGTGGGCTGAATTCCTAAGTGTGCCAGGTTGGCGGTGCATGCAAACGACAAACTCGCACTCTTTTGATTTTGTCACCCGGCGCCAAAGCTGCACGCCGCCACAGTGGGCTGAATTCCTAAGTGTGCCAGGTTGGCGGTGCATGCAAACGACAAACTCGCACTCTTTTGATTTTGTCACCCGGCGCCAAAGCTGCACGCCGCCACAGTGGGCTGAATTCCTAAGTGTGCCAGGTTGGCGGTGCATGCAAACGACAAACTCGCACTCTTTTGATTTTGTCACCCGGCGCCAAAGCTGCACGCCGCCACAGTGGGCTGAATTCCTAAGTGTGCCAGGTTGGCGGTGCATGCAAACGACAAACTCGCACTCTTTTGATTTTGTCACCCGGCGCCAAAGCTGCACGCCGCCACAGTGGGCTGAATTCCTAAGTGTGCCAGGTTGGCGGTGCATGCAAACGACAAACTCGCACTCTTTTGATTTTGTCACCCGGCGCCAAAGCTGCACGCCGTCACAGTGGGCTGCATTCCAAAGTGTGCCAGGTTGGCGGTGCATGCAAACGACAAACTCGCACTCTTTTGATTTTGTCACCCGGCGCCAAAGCTGCACGCCGCCACAGTGGGCTGAATTCCTAAGTGTGCCAGGTTGGCGGTGCATGCAAACGACAAACTCGCACTCTTTTGATTTTGTCACCCGGCGCCAAAGCTGCACGCCGCCACAGTGGGCTGAATTCCTAAGTGTGCCAGGTTGGCGGTGCATGCAAACGACAAACTCGCACTCTTTTGATTTTGTCACCCGGCGCCAAACCTGCACGCCGTCACAGTGGGCTGCATTCCAAAGTGTGCCAGGTTGGCGGGTGCATGCAACGTCACCGTGGGCTGGAAAACCAGCCCAGCTTGACGGCGTGCGAGTTTGGCGGCGTGCGAGTTTGGCGGGGTCCCCTTTGTAGCAGTCCTTTTGTTTTTTGTCTCTGGTTGAACTACCCATGTGTCCATTTTCTGCCTGTAGAAGTTGCGATCTGTAATATTTTGTGCACTTACTTCGGCATAAATTATGTAAGGTCTTTCCGAAATTGTTCTGCCCATTTCATGCCTTTAAGGTTTTCATAGCTAAAAGTATTGTGGCGTAAGTCTTTTTTCAGGGAGTCTATACAAGTTATTATTTATTTATGAGTTATTTATTTATTCATTAAATTATTTAGTTATTTATCAATTTATTTATATATAAAATAAAATATACCAATGAACGGAAACATTTTGTGATTAAAACAAGTCATCATTATTAAAATACATAATATAAAGTCATTATTATACATTATAAACTTAAAAAAACACTTTTGAATGGAAATTGACTCACGTTATGGCGTGACGGCCGTTTCGCTCTGTTGTCTAGAGCATCATCAGACGACCCACAGTACACTCAGAGTGAAACGGCCGTCACGCCATAACGTGAGTCAATTTCCATTCAAAAGTGTTTTTTAAGCTTATAATACATATTAGTGGAAACAAGATGGATCTTCAACATCATAACATTATTATACATGAATTTATTTAGTTATTCATCAATTTTTCATATCGACAATAGAATATAACAGTGAATGCAAAAAGTTTGAATTAAAACAAGTCATTTTTTTTAAATGCATGTAATAAAGTCATTATTGCCGAGGATAAAAGTTAAAGTAAAGCAGATGAGTAGCAAAGCTATTCAACACTCTTACAACGGTCTAAGTTGTTATTCCCGTATAGCGCAGTAAAACTGTAGGGGAAAGTGGGAGAATACTGTGCAGTAGGGTAATACCGTACGGGGTATTTTTGAATCTTCTGGTCGTAGTTAGTAGCAGCAAAAAGTGCTGCTGCATTGTGGGAGGAATGCTGAACTAAGTACAAAAAGTTCAGAGTTTGTTATGTTATGTTATGTTTGAAGGGACGGATTCAAAGATCCAGAAGATTCAAAGATCCTCACACGTCAACCGAAGCTTATTGTGTGTCCCTAGTACGTTAGTTAGGCAAACCAATACCTGTGCCCTTTACAAGATCCAGGAGTTTCTTCCCTATGCTAACGTCCCATTCATCACCTGGTTGCTTAAAGCCAAACAGAGCCATTCTCCTTGCCCCGAGTCTCTCGCAATCCAGTATGATATGCTTGGCAGTCTCTTCAGACTGATTGCAAAGCCTACACATCTGATTTTCATTTCTGAGTCCGATTGTGTGGAGATGTTTCCTGAAGTGGCCATGTCCAGTTATCAGAGCAATTAGCTGCTTAACCTGACCTCTACCCAGCCTCACCAGCCAGTTGGTGAAGTAGGAGTTTGTGTCTGCTAGCAGCCTTTTGCCAAGTGCTTGGCCTGAGTGACCTTGCCATTGCTGGTGATGTAAGTCCCTGGACCATTTGTTTATTGTGTGGAAGGCAGTAGTTTTGCTTATGCCACAGCTTGGCTCTGGGCCAAAGAATGACCTACTAGAACCTTGCTTAGCAAGCCCATCTGCACACTCGTTGCCACCTATGCCTACATGGCCAGGTACCCAACCAAGATGCACAGAGTTGTGTGTTGCGAGCTTGCTGAGTGTTTTGTGACACTCCCACACCAATTTTGACTTGATTTCATTAGAGTCAAGAGCCTTGAGGGCTGCCTGACAATCTGACAAGATTACTATATGCTTGTCGCAATAGCGTCTGGCAATGCCTATATTGGCACAAGCCATGATGCCCCAAATTTCTGCTTGAAAGATAGTACAGTATTGTCCCAGACTTGCACAGATTTCTGTTCTGGGTGATTCACTGTACACCCCATAGCCAGATTTCCCTTCAATAAGAGAGCCGTCTGTGTACCAGACAAGGCTACCTCTCCTGATATAGGGCCCTTCCTCAGACCTCCACTCCTCTCTAGAGCAGAATCTAACAGAAAAAGGTTTAGTGAAAACCATCTCCATACTCATGACATCTGAAGTCATTTCAAGCACAGGGCTATGAGCAACAGCTTTGGTGATTGTGCAATGGCCTGTTCCAGACAGGCCTTCCCTCCATTGGCCTGTGACTTTCAATCGATAGGCAGTTCAGAGTTTGTTGATTGCAACGTTTTTTTGTGGTGAACAATTTTGCAATTTTGACTACTTTTCTTATAAAAACAGCCACTTTTTGAAACCGAAATAAGTGAAATATGTTTTCACAAATTTTAATTAAAAATAGTGATTTGAATAGCTTATTTCCTGGGTTATATTTTGACATATAATGCTAGCACATAAACTCTTTTGTTTACAGGTTGGGATTGAAAATGTTTTGTCATGCCATTATGTATGCCATGCAGTCTGTATGGGTAATACCGTGCAAGCTATAAGGTGCACAGTATTGGGCATTGCCCCATGAGTAGAATGATACAATATTATCCCATGGTTCCATACTTACAAAAGGAACTTAAAATTAAGTATTGTGCATATTACTTCATATAATATAAACAGAAAAAAAATTATTTGATTTGAAAAGAAGCCTTTACTAGGCTAATGAAAGATTCTAATATAAAAATTTCAGAGATAGGGAATCAAAATTGAACTTGATTGTTTAGAGTTTAGAGCTTGAATGCAAACATAGGCCTAAAGTGATTAGCCTATATTTATATAATTCTAGAGCATAATTTTGTGTAAGTTTAGTCTAAATTATACAAAATAGCTGATAATTCTATTCCTTACTGCTATCACATTATATTATTGATGAATTCCATTGCTATAAAAATTTGCTATTGGTCTCAAGAGTAGCCTATTAGCCAAACAAATAAATTATGTGGTTCATTCGTGCTCACTTTTCACTAAAATAACATGCTTTTAATATAATTTACAGATATAAGGAAAAGACAAGGAATGACAGAGAGGGGCAAAGGATGGAATGAATATTTTAAAAGACACTTTGCTATACTTACATATTCTACATTTTCTTGCCAGTATTGTTGTTTTGCTATGTTTTAATACAATACTTCCTAACTATCAAATATTTTTTCCATTTCCCACAATCTTTGTTAATCACAGTGTTGCACGATCCACTATTTATTATTCTGGCTGACAGGGCTTAACAGTTTTCATTATGGATTGAGGCTTCGTGCTTCGCACTTAAGCGCTAGCCGATAACACTTAACTGCACCTGGTTCCAAGAATTTATGACGTCATGGAATACTAATCGTAATTTTCAATTTCATCTCCATACAACGATCGCTGAAGATGAATTCTGTAGACCTGCGTGATTCAATAAAAATGGGTCAAACAGTCAAATATTGACTTTTCTCGTTTCAATTTCAATTCAGAATGTTCTTGATTACACAACGGCTCATCGACTGTGATCTCTGTAAATATCTAAAATTTTGTTGACTAACCATCGCTAGTAGGAAGAATAAAAAAATAATGCTTTCTGTCTCCTCTCTTTCAACAAACTCATTTCAGTGTTAGTGGTGGTAATATTTATATTGTTTTTAATATTAAAACTGACACTGTATTTTTATATTTTTAACAATCTAATATCAAAACTGACACTGTATTTAAATTTAATATATATTGTATTTACTCACTTATATTGGAGATACTGGAGAGATGCATTTTTTCACTTCTGAAAAGAAGCTTCGTCTAGAAGCTTTTTATAAGTGAAATGCATCCTTCCAGTACCTCCAATATAAGTGAGTAAAGACAATATATTAAATTGGAATACAGTGTCAGTTTTGATATTTGATTGTTCATTAAGTATTTTGTCATGGAAAACATCACAGAATTTATTTTTAAATTATAATTATTACTCACTTATTCTGGCGATACTGGAGAGATGCATTTCACTTCTTAAGAGAAGCTTCAGGCTACCTTTACAGGCTTCCTTTACAAGCTTCATGCAGGCTGATGAAGCTTCTCTTTAAGAGAAGAGAAGTGAAACGCCTTCCTCCAATATCGCCAGTATAAGTGTGTGAAAAATCATAATAATTTAAATAGCAATACAGTGTCAGTTTTGATATTAGATTGTTCATCAAGTAGGCAATTTCGTCATGGAAAACATCAGAGAATCTGATATCAAAATTGGATGTCATGCACTCTTTTTCAAAGTGTTTTAGTGTTCTATTTCGAGTGAACATTTAAATGAATCGCTTTAAGTAAAATGAAACAAATATTTTTCTCGAGTGAATTTTCAGTGATTCTTAATTTGTTTTTGTAAAGTCAAAGTTTTGGAAAATGTAACAAAGACAAAATTTGCGAGGAAAGGAAAGCACTTGTGAACTTTAAGTCTGTTGCATATTTGCATTCATTGTATTTTTATCTCAATAAAAAACAATTTTATTTTTAAAATATTTTATTAGTACGTAATCAGGAACTATCAAATTTAGCATAGTCTCCATAGTCTCAATAAAAAAATAATTTTATTAGTAAGATATTTTATTAGTTCGTAATAATTATTAAATTTAGCATAGTACTAATGATTTTTGAAATTTAATATTTCGTTACAGAAAAAAAACTAACTAAAAAAACTATCATACATAATTAAATACACAGATCTGTTGCATTGAACCAAAATTCAATGCATTGGAAATCCAGTTAGGAGTTTCATTTTCTGGCATATAAATGATTGTAGCGGTCACAAAATTGGTCTTCAATTTTATGATTTTTCAATCCAAGTATGTTTTGATTAAAGTAACATGAAATTCCATGGTTTCTATGCGTTCATTTTTAATAATATTAATAAAAAAAATAATTCCCAAAAATCCCAGTTCAAACTCAAACGAATATTATGAGTATTCATTATTTAAAAAAAAAGCACGTATTTATTCAATATGCTGCTTAGAATGGAAATAACAGTTTTTCCAACAGAACAGAATTCAGATCAAACTATAAGAAAGAATTATACAATTTAAATAATTTAAATCAAATTGGTTTTAAGAATAGGAAACTTATTTATTGGAGTTGACTTCTGTGAGCAAAAAAAATTTGCGCCTTCCGGGATTTGAATCCAAGTTCAACCGTTGTGAACAGCTGCGCTAAGCACTGTTCTGTATTGCACAATGGAACGTAAATTATTACGCTATGCTATTAAAAGCTCTTTAAGAACTACGAAAGACAATGATAATAGTTATGACTATCATAACAACTAACTATACGATCCAACAACTAAAACAACAGCAATAACATGTGTAATTTTTATTACATAGATGATGTTGCAGTGGGAGTAAAGTACGAAAACTGCAGAACTTCCACATAAAACGAAATGGAAAGACATAAGGAGTTTAGAATGTGATGGCAGAGAGCAGCAATTCCCTTTTAATGTTCCATTTAAATAAGATAATACTGCGTTGAAAAACTATAGGTACTTATACAATAATAATTTCTGTAATACAAAGTGAGAAATTGGGTATCGGAACACAAAAAACATAAAAGTGTAGTGTATGAGCATCAGACCGTGAAAATTTGACACTATCGCACAGCTAAAAGCTTAGTAGCTATGGAGATACGCTTTTCAAAGGATAAAATGTTGACATTCAGAGCAAAAACAGTCCGTGACGTCACATACTGTACTCATAAAATTTCAATCAGTGAGGTTTGGCAGACGGACGAAATACTCGAATGACCAGAGGACAAAAATGTTTACTTACTCTCCGTAGGTCTGGGAAACTGTGAATTTGTAGCCGGTTGCAAATGGAGAAGCTTTTCTGATGTATCAGTCCAAATTTCCACTATTTTTTCAATAAATATAAAGGGTTTCTGAAAGTTGTAAGGGGTATTATTGATTTCACTCATTCATAAAACAATTGTACAGAAAATCTTTGTCACTCAAGAATCCCAATCACTCTTTCTCTAAAAAGGAAAGTGATAGCCGTGAGCAGTAACAGGTATCTGTTCAATCAGATTAGATAAGCAACGCTCTCCTGGGCCCTCTCTGTAAGGGTGACCGATTGAATTGGACAGCAAAAAAGACTCTGTTCTCTGATGTAAAATAACTTCCCGGTGGTTCGGAACTCACCTAAAATTGTAGGTCTACCATGTTCTAATAACATGGACCAAGCGGTGAGGTGGAACTACCCAGAAGGGTCTCCCCAACAATAAAAGCCAAACATATTTACAATGAATTAATTACCGCCGTATTTGTCAGCTCATTTAGCGTTAAATTACGCAAGGTCCATACATGAGGCATGTACTGTACAACATTTTGCTTTCAATTGTTTTATGATCGATAACGAGAGTATATTTACATTGACGGAGAATTGTATATTTTTTTGCATTTTGATTGAAATTTTTCAAAATATGTACTATTCGATTCTGTCTATTCTGAATTTATTTAATTTTCGGTATGAATTTCTAAAATCTCAAACTACAATATTCACTTTGTTGCCGTATTGAACTTTCAATGTTTATTGCTTGAGACATATTAATAAGAGAACCCTCTTAATTAGAAGACCGTAATTAATGTTGTTAAATTTCCTCCGTGGTAAATTTCAGCTGAGCCCGAAGTCAATAAGTAATAATTAATTCCTGGATTTCTTGTTCCATGACGAACTGCGTTGTTAATATTAACTTTTCATGTGAAATTTAACGACATGCAGTCAAATATTTGTTAAGAATAAGTATAATAACTCACTTAATCTGGCCGAGTACTTTCGAATCTATGAGATCCATCTTCAGAGGCGCGGGTTCCTAGATCATCATGTCAGTTTTTTGGTTAGAAGTGTTGTGGTTTTTGTAAAATGTGATCAAAAAGTTTGTGAGATTTAAAATTTAGTTGTTCATTGAGAATGTTTTGTTTATTGTGTGTGGTGTGTTTGTATATTTCAAATTGTTCCAAGGTGTTGAGTTCGTGTCCTTTAGATTTTATGTGTAGAATGTGTAGGTTGGTACTGATGTCAGTAAAAGTGTGTCCAGTTTGAATGATATGGTCGGCAAAATTCGATTCAGCTTTGGATGTCAGGGCTTGAAAGTGTTCCTTGTAACGTTGTTTGAATGTGCGGCCTGTTTGTCCTATGTAGAATTTGTTACAATCAGAGCAGTTTAGTTTGTAGATCCCTGGGAGATCGTATTTGTTTGTGTTCAGTGTGGTTTTGAGTGTAAGTGCATTTTTTATTTTGTTTTTTGTTCTGAATGAGATGGTTTGGCCGGCTTTTTTTGAAGATTTTTGCTAGTCTGTGTGATTGTGGATTAATGTATGTCATTGTGATGTATTTTTTGTCAGTGGTGTTGGTGTTTTGTTTTTTGTTTCTTATTTTATGATTGAGTTTGTCAATTAGGTCGTGTTTGTAGCCGTTTTCTTGTGCTAGGTATTTTATTGTATTTAGTTCAGTGTGGTAATTGTCGGTGGATAGCGGTGTGTTGTTGAGTCTGTGTAGCATTGACCTGAATGCTGAGTGTTTGTGTTGTGTTGGATGATTGGAGGTGCTGTGTATTAGGGTATCTGTCATTGTTGGTTTTCTGTAGATGTTGAATTAATAATTAATTATTAGACTCTGTTCTCCGCTATGAAATCTCTGCTACTTCCCGGTGGCTCGGAACCCACCTAAAAGTGTAGGTCAAACTCATCAATCACCATCATCCAACTCATTACCCACGCACAGGTCTAAGACCTGTGTGGGCTTCATCCTCAAAAAAAAAATTATGAATACGAAATTGTCACAACCACATTTATTAAAAATATTGAGAAACTAGTTTCGGTTGTTATAACATTATCAATATCAATCAAACTAAAACTAAAGTACAGAGAAACTTAATATATACTGAACATGGAATGATACTATTGGCTAAGAGAAAAGGAGGCTGACCTTCATCGAAGGTTATGATTGGCTGATAAGTCACGCCCCCTGGTGGGAGGAGTAACAAGCAAAAATACGAGTCAAATCAATAACTAAAAACTGTGAACATCTAGAAAGCAGCAAAGAAGAAAAAATACGATAAAAAGAAGATAAAATATTTTAGCTAGAATTGAATCAAATTAAAACTAAAAAATTAGAAGCTCACTGAAATGCAGTCAAGTTCAACCGAGAAATATACGAAATAACTGTTTTTTAAATGTAGGCTGGAATTATGATGAAACCAAGTTAGTAGTATTGAATTGTTCAAGATAAATTTGGTCTACTGTGAGTTTTATATGATATTTTTTGCCATAAATTCAATGTTATTGTATGAATCGAATTTTGTTACTTTTGATCATGGAAAATGAAAACCAATTTGTTTTGATTTGATATCCTTCTGATTTTCACCCTCATTTTGACGATAAATTATCACTATCCACGTAAAGAGATTCCACGGTAAATTTGAAACCCACTATGACATTCGTTCATTTCAATACAGGAAGTTTGTTATTAGAGAATGAAAACTTCGATAATTATGAGCTACAAAGATAATATTAATGTTTCACATGAAACGCATATCTACATTTCACTCTAGTAGCCTACGGCGGAGCCAAGAGTTAATTTTCTCATGCTACTAAATTTTGTGTGTATTATATAGTTGAAAGACAAATGATGCTATTAGAGTGTGAGAGTTGACGAATGTTTTCATTATTCTGAAACATCTCTTCATCCAGTGTTGATCGACACTGGATGAAGTGTTGATCAAGAATATGTAATATTAAAGGGAGAAAAATGATTTCATGTCAGAGAGAATATAATTACAACTCATTTACCCCGAAGCTCATTTTTTTAGTTTCAAAGTATCTGAATTTCAACTCATTTTCTCAGATCAAACATTTTTATTAGAGAAGATAAAATATTAATTTTGTTATTCCTAAAGAAGTATTGCTCAACTTGAATAGTAGCGATCATTCGTTGGGTTTATGAAAAGTTCTAAAACTTGAAAATAATTTTCTCTATGGAAATTCCTTACCATCCGACCCAAATGGGGTAAAAATAATAATTTTGTCAAAACATCATGAATAGCTACGTGGTTGGCAGAGCTTGAGTTGTTCAACTAAAATGTGTCTCTCTCAGTTTTTGGCAGTGGTAGTACTTTTTGTGACTAATATTATTATATTTTATATTCTTAATTTTGAAATAATCAACGTTTGTAATTTTTTTGAATTATTGCAATTAGTTATTTGTACATGCTTGATGTGACAGTAATTATAGTGATGTTTCTAAGCTTTTTTCTTCTCTTCTTTTTTTTTAATTCTTTCCAATATAAGTTTATTTAAACTTGAAGTCAAGTCAAGATTCTTGTACTTCCAATTTTAGTTTGTGAACAAGATAATTATATGTAACTAAGATTTTTAGTTTTCAATTCTATTCTTTATTTCCAATTCAAATAACACATTTGACAGTACAAAATATAATCAATGGAAATACATTTCCCCGCATGGTCTAAAGACTAGTTTTTTATTATAATAATTGTCTGTACTTGAAAACTGTACAGAAAACATTTCTGGGCTTGTAAGCCTGTTGTTCCCACTCTGTCTCTCAAATAAATAAATGAATGAATTTTTATAAATATTATTTCAAAGATAAGTATGTCTACAAAGACATTGGAGGCCCTCATTGAATAAATTAGGTCTTTCCGATTTCCCGGCAATGAGGATGTTGATGTGTTTTTTAAAAACTATTTTCAAGAAATGATAAATTTTGTGTTTATTTCTATTATTGTTCTCCTTGATGTGGAAAACATCATGGTAAAAAGATAATTTGTCAATAAGTAGTCAAATACGAGTACTATTCCGAACTTGAACTTTTAAGCTTTATATATTAGTGGAAACAAGATGGATCTTCAACATCATAATTTAAAACTTACATTTCAATTATAGTTTCTGCAGTTTATAGTTCACAAGGTCACTTGATTGTAATTACAGCAAAATTGTGCGTGTGCATCACTATAAGTATTTGGGTTTTATAATAGATAACGAGTAGTTGAGGGCAACATGTTCAGTGTGTCAAAACTGGGCTCAGAAAATTAATATACGCTTTTACTGAGCTGAGCAGGGTGATAAGCGTGGAACAGTGCAGGAAAGTGTACTTTGCATATGCCAAGTCACTGATTCAATACGATATCCTGGCTTGGGGTGGAGTTTCTCTACTGTCATGGAACCGCTGGCGGTTACCCAGAGGGCAATAATCAAAACAACACTGAAAAAAGACTACAGATACCCAACCGTTTTGCTATTTACTGAATTTACAGTTTTGAATATAAGACAGCTTTTATAAAATCATTACTTGTTCACATTAAAAAATATAAAACACAGACCATAGGAGAGATTAACTAACTATAACCACCGGTAAGCTACTCGACATGGGATTAATTACAATTACGAAATTCCCCAGCTTATACATGGGACTGAGCAGACAATTTCAGTTTATTTGGATCATATAATATTATATAGAAGAGTGCCGAGTGAGATTAGAGAGGCAGAGCTGTGCAGTTTGCCTGTGTACAGAGGGTAAATTAATAGGTAAATACCGCATCGGTTGGGAAGCGGCTGAGGCTCTGCATCACTCACGCTATAAATATTTGATGACCAGCCCAAGCGGACCGAGCACTTGTAATTTAATTCTATTTAGCTTACACATGTACTTTTTCTAAAATTTAGAAGCATTAATATAAATACAGTTTTTATATTTATTAACTTGTTATGTGAATTTAACGACTTGCAGTCAAATATTATTTATCAATTATTTGACTGCAAGTCGTTAAATTCACATAACAAGTCAATATTAACAACGCAGTTCGTCATGGAACAAGAAATCCAGGAATTTTTATATTTTTTAATTTTTATTGATTCTTTTCATCTGCCGGAAGCCCGTTCGCTGCAATCCCGTATCCTTCGCATTTCATGGATAATTGTGTAGTATATTTAAGAGTTATTTCTTTCTATAGATTATTTTACAGTATTTTTATTTTTGAAAATATTCTGTGCTATCCATGGAACTCTCCTCCACACGCAGACGACTGGTCTTTGTGGAGGAATTCCTTGTACGGTATTGATTGTGTAAAATTATGTAATTATGTCTTTTTGGAATAAAAAAAATTGAATTTGAACTTCAGCTTTATAACTTTCAATTAACTACCTCACCAGTTCCAATAGTTCAGAAATACAGACAGATGTTTTTTGACTGGCAGGCATTCTTGATTTGATTGGGATTTTCATTGATAGTGATAGAGAAGAAAGAAAAACCTTTGTAACAGGAAAAGGAAAGAGATAATAGCTATTTGTGTAACTAGAGTGCAAAGCAGCGTTTTTCTGCATCGAGAGAAACAGTTTTTTTTCACAAGCCGAAGGCGAGTGAAAAAAGTTTCTCGAGTGCAGAAACAATACTTTGCACTCGAATTACACATTAAATTTTTCCTACAGTAATGTATAAAGTAAGTCAAACAGAACAAAACAGGGCATACATAACCTGAAAATTCCTCACATATCTATCTTCGAATCAAATCGATTTCATCAACAACAACTACAACAACTATTTCGCAGCTGAAGCAGAGTAGCCAACCTATTTTTGAATGCAGAATAGGGAACCTGCGTATTACATGCTCACTATTTTGTGTTGTTAGGTTGCAAATTTGGAGTGCGGAAAAGTACTTTCCCGCAATGTAATTTACTTTCCCGCACTGGTGCAGGAATAGACTATTTTGCGTGATACAGTTGGTGCAAAAATAGGTACTTTTTCGGGTCACTGTAGAAAAAATATTTATGGATAGAAAAACAGGGTTCCATCTATTAATGTGAATATTCAGTAGATCTTTATTAAAACTATATTTCATAATAGGCTAAGTGAGCAAAAATTTTTATGAATAGGAAATCATATAAATTGAATGTTATGAATACTCAATACATAACAGTTTGTTAAAGTGGGGAGTGGAGATCAATGTCTAAGGACGAAGAGACAGGAATTCACAGCATTCATCGATTTAAATATTCTATAGAGCCTATACATCATGATTTTTATGATATATTAATATTATCCACTCAATAACAGAGGGAAAAAGGAAAATTTATTAATGGAAAACAGGAAATAACATCATTATTTATTGATTAGTGGCGCACCCAGGATTTTGCTTTAGTGGACTGGTGGGGGGGGGGGGGGGGACGAAACGTTGTGAGAGGGAGGTAGTCGAGACCTCATCCCATCCTTGGCAATGTCATAAGCGCCATAGTTCCAAATTAGGCGGCTCTGATAAATTGTGTTGTAGCCAGATATGAGACAATGTCAGCAGACAATGGTAGAGAATCACCAACCTCAATGACAACATTACTCGTAACTGTTGCCTAGTCTACAAGTCTGATGCTAGCAAGTTCATTTAAAACCTCTCTACTATCAATCGGTATGTCCTTATGCATACCCAACAATGCCAAACTGTTAATATAGTTTCTGATAGCTACTCAGGTAGAATTTAGAATTTAAATAAAAAATTTAAAATAATTAAAATTAAAAAACTACCGCTCAGCAGTATGGCACAAGTGGTCACTGATAGAGGTGCCAAAATTTGCAGAAGTTTGATTACAGAGTGGTAGGTTGACATGCTTGCAAAGCTTCTACTGCACTGATTTTTATACTTTTTAACCGACTTCTAAAACAGAAGGAGGTTTTCAGTTCGACCTGTTTCTGTTATTTAAAATACTGTATGTTGAATAGGCTACTTCTCCTGTAATTTGGTTGAAACTCATTTATAATAAATTGTAAATTGATAGAAAACAAGATCAGAAGCCCAATATTGCCCAATAAAACATCCTTAAAAACCTCCTGGGGGGGGGGGGGGAGACGACTGGTCCCTTTTTGTCGGCCCCTTTCCCGTCGGTGCACACCTGATATTGATATTAAATTTTTAATTTAAATTTTAAATTCTGCCTGAATATTATCTGTTATTATTTGTAAATAACAGACAAGCATGTTTCTGTTATCTAAAATGATGTATGTTGAATACTTCTCCTTTAATTTGGTTCAAACTCATTTATAATGAATTGTAAATTGATATAAAACAAGATCTGTAGCCCTAATATTGCCTAATAAAACATCCTTGAAAATCTCCTGTTAGGCGGGGGAGGGGGGTCTCCGTTTGCCAGTCCCTCGGTGCACTTCTGATATTGATAATAATATATTAAATAACTGGGGAGGAAGTGAAAAAAATTATGTTAAGGGGAACAGAAAATCACAACTTTTATTGATAGAAACATTCAATACATCACTTATTTAAATCAAGGAGGTGTGAGGTAGAAGAATTATTTTATGACGGTAAAAATATAAGATATGATTGTAACAAGCAAAGTTGACAAAGGATTTTTTCAATAGGAATACAGGAAATCACAGCATCCAATTTTTTTTGAGGATGAAGCCCACATAGGTATGATACCTGTGCGTGGGTAATGAGTTGGATGATGGTGGTTGATGAGCTGGACCTACAGTTTTAGGTGGGTTTCGAACCACCGGATGTGTATATATCGTATTATAACGTAGAGGATGAAATTAGGAGTAGAAAAATGATTTTTGTCAGAAAATATGATTGTAAATATATAGGATATGATTGTAACAAGTAAAGAAGACAAAGGATTTTTTTTAATAGGAATACAGGAAATCACAGCATCCAATTTTTTCTTTTGAGGATGAAGCCCACATAGGTATGATACCTGTGCGTAGATAATTTTTTTTTGTTGATTACGTCTTGGTGACTCCAGTTAAGGAGTATAAGAGAAGTCAGATTAACACTAGTCATATACACTAGATACACCATAATTACAATATCAATTAGTTGGGGTGAGGCTTAATTTTGATATGAAAGGAACTCTTGTACACTATAAAAAGCTTTTTCAAGTAAATATTAGAATTAATGAGTTGAATGATGGTGGTTGATGAGCTGGACCTACAGTTTTAGGTGGGTTCCTAACCACTGGTTGTGAATATATCGTATTCTAACCTGGAGTATGAAATTAGAAGTAGAAAAATGATTTTATGTCAGAAAATATGATTGAAAATGAAATTGTTGAACAATTTTTCCCAAAGCAACTCATTTTCCTTCCGTTTTGCAACAAGTAGAGAAGAGAGACGAATTATTTAATACAGGAAAACAATAATAGGAATTTTTAATAGGAAAACAGGTAATCACAACATCCATTATTTTTCTTCCGTTTTGCAACAAGTAAAGAGAGACGAATTATGTAATACAGGAAAACATTAATATAGGAATTTTTAATAGGAAAACAGGTAATCACAATGTGTGAATATTGAATACATACTGTCGGTTTTAACCGGTCATGAGGTGGTAAAAGGTTAGACGGCAACTTTGTAAAACCGTGAGTTTGGTGAAGGTGGGAAACAAACGGCACATCAGACGAGCGAAGACTGACTGACGCGAAATGGGTTTGTGGTGATCGACGACTGTAGAGGAAGGAGTCACTGGAGTTGCTGGGCATGTGCGGCGAAAATAGTTGAGGGGGGGGTGGATTGAAAAGGGGGGCGGATAGAAAGGGGGGTGGATAGAGAGGGGGGGCGAATAGAAAGGGGGCTGGATTGAAAGGGGGGGAAGAAAGGATTGAGCGAGAAAGGGGTAAAAGTGAGTGGCAGAAGGCCCGATGATAAGAGCTCCGGTGGTGATAGTGTTTGGGTGTGAGTGAGACAGAAGATGATAAGCAGTGTTGGAGTTTGCGAGTAGCAGCAGGGGCTCAAAGAGGAGTCGCGCCGCGTCAGAATTTTGAGTAGGGGAATATTCAATTACATGCCTGACACAGACTCTGCTATTGAACTATTTTACGCCCAAACACAAACGTCTCAAACGGAATAACTTCCTGCAACTTTGAAGTTCAATTGCTGTTCGTCTTCGTCTCTTATTCCATTCCACCATCTTATCTTTCCTTAGTTCCTCCACTTTATTCTGCTATGTTCCCCCATTCAAAGCTTCATTCATTCAAACCTTCGACAGATTCAGTTGCAAAAAAACATTATTATTATTATTGTTATTATTATTATTATTATTATTATTATTATTCAGTTCCAGGCGGTCTCTAGATTTGGAGGTGGCTTTAGCAAATAGTTCATGCTCATGTACATTTCAGACTGGCAAAACGCCTAAATAAAAAAAAAATTATTATTATTATTGCTGCTAATTTGAGAAGACAATTAAGGGCACTGCCCGAAAATTAATTTTTACTGACATCCACCCCCGTGCTGCATACCAAGGCTTCCTGCTGTTCTGCTGCACTGACAAAGGACAAAGTCACTTGACAAAAGTTGTATTGCATTTTATAATTTCTGTTTGTTGTGTGCTTTGTTGAAATAAATAAATTATTATTATTATTATTATTATTAGGAAAATTATTATTATTATTATGAAAATTATTATTATTATTATTTAGCTTCATAGGGTTGTTGTGTGTTGTGTGAAATAAATAAATAAATTATTATTATTATTATTATGAAAATTATTATTATTATTATTATCATTATTTTCAGTTCCAGGCGGACTCTAGATTTGGAGGTGGTTTTAGCCAGTAGTTCATGCATGTAAATGTCAGTCTGGCAAAATGCCTGAATAAAATTTGAAAAAATTATTATTATTTTGCTTTTCCATCACATTTGATGTGAGTTATCTATGGCAAGGTTTTGATTAATTTATAATTATGGGAATGTTCAGGAATGCCCTAATCATTGATACAGTGCTAAATTCTACTGCCTTCTGCATTGTGCATTTACACTCACAAGCCAACAAACTCAAATTTGATGTTACCTTTGTTGTTTTTTTTGTAGATTACGTCTTGGAGACTCCAGTTAAGGAGTATAAGACAAGTCAGATCAACAATTATACACTGGATACCATAATTACTATATCAATTAGTTGGGGCGAGGCTTAATTTTGATGTGAAAGGAACTCTTGTACACTATAAAAAGCTTTATCAACTAAATATTTTTTCAATTGTTTTTTATATATTTCTATATTTTCAATACTCTTTTAAACTGCGGTAGCTTATTGTAGAATTTCTTACCAATATAACTACGTTTTTGTTTGAATAAGCCACTATTTTGACTCACCAAGTGATAATCTCCTTAGCTTCTTGTATTATAATCATGTACATAAAGATTTTGGTTAATATCATTCGTTTTTAGATATTAAGTAGCTTCATACACATATAAGCAGGGTACAGTTAGGAGACCAAGTCTCTTGAACAACGTCCTACATGAATCTATTCTATTTACTCTTTCTATACACCTAACCGCTTTCTTTGTTATTAGTCCAACCACAGAAATAATGACAGGCATGATTGACACCTTTTCTTGTTGCCAGATATCCTTTATCTCAGCAGCCAGGGTGAGATACTTGGAGATTTTATCAGTGTAGTACTGATCCAAGTTGTGGCAGCATGGTATGCCAACATCTATTAAAATAGTATCCCTGGTCTGTTTATTCATTAGGATTATATCTGGCCTATTATGCGCAATTGTCCTATCTGTCAAGACTACTATTTATCCTGATGGAGAATTAAGTCTCACCTCAACTAATTGAAGTAATTATGGTATCTAGTGTATAATATTGTAAATCTGACTTGTCTTCTACTCCTCCTTAACTGGAGTCTCAAAGACGTAATCTACAGAAAAAAAAGAAAAAAAGACTGATCTGTCCCAATACAATTTAAATATACTGTTCTCAAGTATTGGCAGAGGCATGTATCTGTATAGAGAATCTTTTTCCTGAAGCAGCTGTAATATGGTTAGTTGGGATAGTAAAGGTAACGTAAATGAAAAGAGTTTAATTTTTACTACTGGGGTAACGCTTGGCATACGAGAGGTGTTTCGGGTACTACTCTAATCTCATGAGAAAAGGTGCTACTATTAAAATAACTTCAGATTGAGTTCAGAAAAAGAATCTAGATGTTTATTTTAATGTTATAATAAAAAGTAATAAAATGCTAATGAGCTTATCAAGAATTTAACAAAAGAGTTTATTTACTTACAAACGGTCACTCGCTCAGCAGGGAAGAGTGGGGCGGGTCATCTGCCGTAGATGTAGCCAGCTCCCTTACTCGACACCGACTGCCCCGAGCCACTCGTTTTTTCAGCACAATTTTACTTGTCATGAATTTTCACTGATGTCATCATTTTTCTTTTAATAGTCAACAATGGCTCTCTCCTCTTTTTGTGAAAATTCATGGCAAATAAATTAATTATGCTGTTACATTACATCCCCGGGTCCCCCTAAACTTCGACCCGAAGTTTCCAAAAAAATAATTACTTTCTAATCATTAAAAACTTATTTTATTAATATATTTGACATTTAAAACTCTTAACCCTCACAATAACTTAATTTACATAAATATTGTTAAATTTTGTTTTAAACATAAAACATTACAAATTATCAACCCTAACGAAATATAGAATGAAATATATAATTTTGAAATAAACTTCGCTTTTACTTTTACACCTAACATTTAAAGATCCTGTGGGTAGTCCACAACTGGGGTCCTTCTTGCAACCAATAATTTCCTAGCTCTTGCTCTTATATACTGTTGCAGACAACCATATAATATTACTACAGTAATAGTTGTTTGCCAACAAAGAATTATGTATATAAGTATTATATTGTTCATTCCTAACAAATAAAAATTTGATGGCATTTCCACATGCTTAAATACATCCTCAGAAAATAAGTTGTGCTCTTCAAATCTTGTAAACTTTGTGTTCCAGTGTTCATTTAAAATGTCTGATAAATTTAGATACTGTGGTAAGTGCTCATGTTCAAAAATAGGAATTGTTAGTTTTGGTAGATTGGTCCACATAAGAGGTATTAATTTGGTGATATTTGGTGAAGGATGTGAACGGGAATCACATGGATAAATACTGCTGATAATTACATCACCGGCGTGTCGAAGTTCACAAGCACAAGGGATGTGGAGCGATAGCGTTCCGGGGCTGTTTTCTGGAACTCTTGTTGCAGTATTTCCGCAGCGAATTTCCATTTTGTCCTTTACGTTGTGGATGAGGTAGGTGTCTTCTCGTAATCGTGTGATCAGCGTTTTGTTGTTGTTTGCTTCACATTCGAAGTTGCAGACTTGTTGTAATTGTGTTACTTCTGCTTCAGAAATGAGTGATTGTAGGCATGTCTGAGTTGCAGTAGTGGAAGTTTTGATTCGTGGGATGGAGCAGAGGCCTTTTTCTTTGAATTTGCAGTCTTCTTCTTCATCACCTGTCAGAATTCGTAGATTGTTTTCTTCTTGCAAGATTAGATGATGTTGATTAGTAAGATGACAAGTGAGACCATTCCAGTATAACGGTATAGTTTGTAGATGAAATAATTCTGTAGTCAAATTTTTCTTTATAGGTATTTTTAGTGTTACCCATATTTCATTTGTTGTCATTTTGCAGGTAGTGAGCTTCAAATTTCGTATTTGTTCTATTTCTTGAGTCGCCAATAATGTTTCTTCTTAATTCTTTGTTTGAGTTTTAGAAGTTGTAGTTGAAGTTCTTTGTTAGGAATGACGTAATGTGATAATTGTTGGTTGTAGCATTTTGCTTCTATCTCTCTGTAGTTGTGGATAATTGTTGATATGTACATGAACATAGATGTCCTTAGTTGGGTTTTTAGTAAGTCGATTGTTGAATTTCCTTTTTCAAGTTTATTCTGTTTTGCAAATGACTCCTGCCAACGAATTAGATCCAGTTTCATATTTCTGAATACTTCTTCTACATTTTCTGCCATAATGTTCATCTTGCGAGTATTATTTATTAGATCTTCATGTTCAGCATGGACAAAGTCTTGTAGATTGTTCAGATGTGAAGTAATGTCACCTTCAGTTTTTACGTACGTTCCTAATTCTTCGTCTGTTGCTACTCCACAACACCAGTTCAAGGCTGCCCCAATCGCGTCGATTGAACGTCTGTGGCGTGGAAGTCGATTCTTCTCATCCGAAGTGTAGTCATCCTCATAGTAGTTGTCATCATCGTGTAGTTGCAGAAGTTGTAGTTCAGTGTGATGTATCTGATCAAATACAGCACATTCCGATGTGGAAAGGAAAGGACATGATTCATTGGTAGAGTGTACATTTTTTAGATATCTTATAATAAAAGCATGGGATCTAGGAATACGAAATGTTAAGGGAATTGTGGACTCATACAAAATTACATTATGAATTTTTCTAAATAGAGCACCATGAAATAATGATATTTCTTGAGAAATTGCCGCACATAATATACTAGTAATTATTATAGATAAACAAAGTGATAATGAATTCATTTTAAGTGATCAATTTCAATCGTTATAGAGCACAACTGTCTTGAATTAAATTTGAATCAAGTTTTAATTGTAGGTCTAATAGACATAAGTAAAGAGGCTTTATGTAGAACAATAATACACTTCATCTACTAATATTATTGATAATAGCAAAAATCAATATGGGTTCTGCACTTATGCTAGATAATATAAATTGTACCTATAGACTAATTTAATAATTGTGAAACACCACACTTGATTTAATCATTAACAATAACTACTGTATTATATAAACAAAATCCAAAATTATATTCCTGAAATAACAGCAAAGATGTGTACTTGATTGAATTTATTAGGTCTACAGATAGCACAATGAATTTATATAAAGTGGTGTTTCAACGAATGATGACTAACATATAATCAAAACAGAATTCCTCCCTAAGCTACTAAAATTATCTAGAAAATTCTTGATAGCTCTCAATAATCAAAAGTATAACATAATGGCGTATTTTTATTCAACAATAATTATCAAGATAATTCCTTATATCATAGTATACATTGATCATCCGATTTTCTGAAAAATAAAAATAAAATTATACTTATTTATCAAAATTACTTGAGCATCAAATTACTGAATGCATCTTTTCAATAAGGACCTTTAACGCATGGGAATAATTGTCATTCATTAAAATGATTTGACAGCATTTGGCTAAAATTGCTTAAAATACTCAAAATCACTAATTAATCAATTGTTTGCAAATTATTGTTGAGACAACAGTTAAATCATTCTGACAATGCTAATTACAATGAGAATTTTGTCATAAATGATTTTGTAAGCCATTGTTCTTTTGATGAATATTCTGCTAGTGTTTGCAATAATGAAATTATTCTTAAAATATCTGTTTGATCTAAACTTCCGCTATCAATTGATTGTGTTTCAAGTGAATGAAAGTCAAAGAATTGAACGATGAGCTGTTGAATTGCTGAAATGAGAAAAATGATTAAACAACGGAAAAATCAATTTAACGGCGTTCGTGTGAAATATTTTTTCAATTTATCTACATGAAAAGCAACGTTCCTGAAATATCCTCTTAGTGGAAAAAATATTTCGTAAACCTCATCTGTTACCTTTTTTACAACCTCATAAGGACCTGAATATTTTTTAATCATTTTTCTTGACTGTCCTTGTTTGAAATCAGGATCGAAAACCATAACTAAATCTCCTGGTTCAAAATTGCAAAAGGTTCTGTTCCTATCATAATAGTATTTCTGTTTATCTTGCGCTTCTGTCATAACTTTTGGAATCTGTTCTCTGATTTCTTGTAGATTTTTCAAACTAGTCTCTAAATTGTATGTAAAATCTGTAGACTGAGGAATAATTTTCAAGTCTAAAGGGGTAGTTGCTTCAAAACCATGCAAAAGGAAAAATGGTGAGTTTTTCAAAGAGCATTGTTTAGAAGTGTTATAAGCGAATAATACCTTAGGCAACATTTCCACCCACAATTTTCTATTATCAGCCACATAAGCTGTTAACATTTCTTGTAGTGTCCTATTTGCTCTCTCAACCAATCCTTGACATTGATGATGGCTTGAAGATCCTAAAATATGATTGATTCCTAATTCAGCTAAGAGTTCATTAACTTTTTTATTTACAAAATGAGTACCTCTATCCGTACGAATCTCTTTAGGTACTCCAAATCTATATATTGTCTTCCATAAGACTTTTATTGTATTGTTAGCATCAGCATGTCTACATGGTTCAGCTAAAATATAACGGGTTGTTAAGTCTACCATGGTTAGAATATAAGAGTAGCCCATTGAACTCTCTAATGGTCCAATGTAGTCCATCATTATGCATGAAAACGGTTTTGCATCACACTTTATTGGAGATAAGAAACCTTGTGGCTTTGAATTAGAAGTTTTTCTTTCTTGACAGTTTTTACATGATCTTACATAGTTTACGACACATTCATACATTTTGTCCCAATAATATTTTGATGATATTTTCTCATGTGTTTTATATATGCCTGTGTGTCCACCTGTTAAAGGGTCATCATGATATATTTCGAGTATTTTGTTGATAAAAGATTGAGGTACAACTAGTCTTAATTCATTAGAGTGTCCATCAAATTTTTTAAAATAGACAATGTCATTCAAAATAGTGAACCTTCTTGCTTTTCGTATTGCGTGTTTATTGCTAATCTCGGGAGTTTTTATTGCATCATATATGTTTTTAATGCTCTCGTCTTTTTTCTGTATCGATCCCATGTCAATCTCTTCTATTCCAAAAATGTTGAAGTTTTCGTCACTTGTCATGTCAGTAATGTCTTTTTGAACAGGGTATCTACTTAAAGCATCTGGTACATGCATTTGAGCTCCAGGTTTATATTTAAGATCAAATGTGAATTCTGTTAATTTCATCAATAATTTACTGACTCTTGTACTAGGATTCTTCCATGTTTTGTAATATTGTAAACTAGCGTGATCTGTGTAAATGGTGAATTTTCTCCCTATTAAATATTGTCTGAAATGATTCACACAGTACGCTATAGATAAAAGTTCAATTTCCCCAACTGCCCAGTTTTCTTCATTCTTAGTTAGTTTTCTAGAAACAAAAGCTACAGGGTGGAGTTTTCCATCGTCATCTGGTTGTGAAATTACTCCTCCTATACCTATACGAGAAGCATCCGTGTGTACTGCTACCTCTCTGTCAGTACAAAAGTGATGAAGTACAGGTTGTGATGAAAGTCTAAATTTTATTTCTGTGAATGCTCTATCCTGTTCTGCTTCCCATTTTATCGGTTTATTTTCGTTATCTTTCGATATTAAGTTTGTTAATGGCCTTGCTATATTTGCATAGTTATGAATAAATTTCCTGTAGAAACCACTGAGACCGAGAAATGCTCTTATATCTTTGATTGTTTTCGGAATTGGATATTGTTCGATTGCCTCTAAATTTTCAGGGGTGGGTTGAATTCCATCTTTCGAAACAGTATGACCAAGTACTTTAACTTTTCTATAAAAGAAATGACATTTGGCTGTATTCAATTTCAATCCAACATCTTGCAATCTGTTAAACGTTTTCTCAAGCTGTTGATACTGTTTATCAAAGGTGTCTCCATAACTTATGATGTCATCTAAGTAAATTAACACTCCTCTGTACAAAAGGTCATTGAATACTTGATTTATTGCGCGTTGGAAAGCATTAGGGGATGTTTTTAACCCGTTTGGAAGTCTGGTAAATGTGTATAATCCTTTATGAGTTGCAAAAGCAACATAGTTTTGACAATCTTTATGTAATGGCTGTTGGTAGAATGCCTGACTGATATCAAGAGTAGAAAAATAATCCGAGTTTTCAAGTGAATCAAAAATTGTTTGAATAAGAGGAAGAGGGTATTTATCGGGTAAAATTCTCTCATTGAGAAATTTGTAGTCAACTACCAATCTAAATCCACCACATTTCTTTGTCACTAAAAATGCAGGTGAGGAGTAATTGCTTTGAGTCTCACAAACTATTCCTGCTTTCATCAATTGATCCACTTGTCTATCTATTTCAGCCCTCTGTGCTATGGGTAATCTATATGGTGGCATTGCAATGGGTGTGTTATCAGTTAATTTAAATTTATATTCTGGCAATTTTGCTTCCTGAAAATCAATTTCGTTAGTTGAAAATAGGTGTTTGTATTTACTGATTAGTTGTTTTGCTTTGAAATCCTGTTCCGATGTTAGGTCTTTGTTTATATCTATTTCACAGCCTGCCCCATCAAACATTATAGAATCAACTGTCAGTAAAGTTTCATCTGTAACACTTACTTCTCCCTCTATTTCTCCAATCACAGTTTGACACAGTAATCTTACATCCTGTTTCCCTGTATTGAAAAATCTCATTTGTGCTACATCACCTCTATCATAAAGTTCTTTGTCCCAAAATACATGTAACTTTTTATTTCTTATTAAAGATTCATTAGGAGTGAAATGAGTGATCTTATCCACCTTTTGAGTGAAACTTACAAGTACTGTTACTTCTCTTTGTGCCGGAATTATTGTTTCAAGAGCACATTTGACAAAATTTACGGAGTTTGATACAATTTCTTTTTTAATTTGTTTGTTTGAGTTGTTGAGTTTATCAATGGTATCAATCCAGTCTTCGTCAATATTCCACTTAATAAATCTACCATTATCAATCATTGATACTTTATTAGTATCATAATCTATAATCACTTTATATTTAGATAGGAATGAATTTCCTAGCAAAACATCGCACTGTAATACATCGGTGATCAATAAGTTCACGTCAAATTTATTTTCACATATATCTAGCCCACACGTTAACATTCCTGAAATTGGGAGTAGAGTACCATTAGCAGCAGATAAAGTTATATTGCTATTTTCCAATTTCTTGAAATCATTATCACTCAGAATACTTTTTCGAGCAATATTTACATTAGAACCTGTGTCAATAGTAATTGAAACAGTTTTTCCACTAAATCTACCTACAACGGTTAATGCTGAATTAATATTTTTATGCTCATTATTCAATGATCCATTCACTGTAGACTTATGCTGCGTCTGCATATCTGAACACACTACTTTGTTTGAATGAATATTGCTTTGATCATTATTGTTACATAATCTATTATTTTTATAAGTCTGGAAAAAGTTTCTAACAAATTCTATCACCTTATCCTGTTCTTGTTTTTGGGCGAATGAACACATAATTGCGGATCCCAAGTTCGAATCCGATTTTTCTAAGCTCGGGACCCTAGTTTCGCGTTTTTTTGACAAGAAGAAGCAATCATCTGTCCAGTGATTATCACGTCTACAATACTTGCAGAACCTAGATCTATGGCCTTCATGATGATTATTATTACGATTCCTATTCCATTCATAAGTTTGATTTGCTGGCTTGTTGAAATATTTTTTATAGTTAGAACTGTTTTGTGTCGAGTCAGCATGTTCCCTGTTTCTTAAATTATAATTATTATTATTATTATTATTATTTGCTATTGGCTGTCTTTGAAAAAATTTCTTATTCGAATTTTGGTGAACACTTCTACTGAGGTTCGTCACTACATTACTCAGATTGTCCAATTTCTTTTCCAATGTTTCTACACTAACTCGTTGAACTGGTTGTTCATTTGAATTGAGTTCTTTACTAATAATTCCTAATTTTTTATCCAATAGAAAACGAGATCTTTCATATTTTGCCAAATTTTTCTCCAATTCTTCAATTGTCGCATTATCCATAAATGCAACATGTTGCAATGCACCTACATCTAATCCCCTTAGAACGTATCCTACTAATCGTTTGTCTGACATTTCAGGTTCCAGTATATGGCACAATTTTATTATATCTGCTGTGTATTCAGTGTAGGTTTCTGTCTGTAATTTATTTCTGTTTTCCAATTGCTGTCTGGTAGTTTCCTCGTGTACTGGGTCTACTAATTTCTGTTTTAGGTGATCTACTACGTCAATGAAAGTTAAGTTTGAATTTTTATCAGCAAAATTATCGAAAATAGTCAATGCAGTTTTTTTTAAATAAAGTGGCAAATACAATATTTTATCATCATCATTCCATTTATTTATTTTAGCAGCTCTGTTGAATATTTTCAACCACTCATTAAAGTCTTCAGTTTTTGACCCCCCATAAGTCTCTGGTTTGGCAAAAGGTCTACTCTCATTCCTAGCCATTTTCTTTTCTTTATCAATATCTAAAGCAACAGTATCGTAAAAATTATCTAGTTTATTTTCCTGCTTATCATTAATATCTGGTGTAACTGTATCATAGAAGTTCTCAACAGGTTTATGATTTAATATTCGTTCGTAATCAGCTAACATAGGGAACTGATTACGTTCCTCATTTGACAATTTTCCTGTTCTGAGCAATTGACTCAAAACTTCCCTAGCACCTGAATCTTGATTTGCATAAATACTAACTTTTTTTGCCAGATTCACTGCAAATCTCAGGTATTCAACATTAACAGATTGAGGAAAATGGATTTCCAATTTCTCACAAAGATCGATCAATTGCGTTTTGTCTAATGTTTTTTCTTGTAAATCTATTGGTAAATCTAATATTGATAAGCTCATTTTAAAATCACTGAAAATATAACTATACAAAACATTATGACTTATTTAGAAATTACTAGGTTTAGAAACAAATAATCTCAACAAAATGTTGAAGTTAAAAAACTAATCTCATGAGAACGGCGCCCAACACCATGTAATATGGTTAGTTGGGATAGTAAAGGTAACGTAAATGAAAAGAGTTTAATTTTTACTACTGGGGTAACGCTTGGCATACGAGAGGTGTTTCGGGTACTACTCTAATCTCATGAGAAAAGGTGCTACTATTAAAATAACTTCAGATTGAGTTCAGAAAAAGAATCTAGATGTTTATTTTAATGTTATAATAAAAAGTAATAAAATGCTAATGAGCTTATCAAGAATTTAACAAAAGAGTTTATTTACTTACAAACGGTCACTCGCTCAGCAGGGAAGAGTGGGGCGGGTCATCTGCCGTAGATGTAGCCAGCTCCCTTACTCGACACCGACTGCCCCGAGCCACTCGTTTTTTCAGCACAATTTTACTTGTCATGAATTTTCACTGATGTCATCATTTTTCTTTTAATAGTCAACAATGGCTCTCTCCTCTTTTTGTGAAAATTCATGGCAAATAAATTAATTATGCTGTTACATTACACAGCTCATGTCTTAATGCAAGGGTCCTGATGGAGTATGCTAGCTACGCTGTTGTGCCTTTTTAAATATTCAATGGCAGCCATTGTCTGGCAAGCTGGCATGATGTGTTGTATTGTTTCAGATGCCAGACCATTATTTTATTAGAGCTAAATGAGCTAAATTTAGATATGGATTGTTTTAAATAGGAAACATTGAAATAATTCAGTGGAGCAATGAACTATTTCATTTTTAATAAACTATTTTATATGAGCTAGAAAAATATATTACAAAAGAGTGCATACTTAAATACCCCGGAAATCAAGATAACACGTAACAGGAAATACTTAACCGAGAATTAATATATTCATTTATTTATCCATAAATTAAAAAAATATTATTTTCTTTGAAATTATTAGGTGTTTAATTGAAAAAAATATGAAAATATAGTGCTATTTACAGTCGGTTGAGGACAGTAAAATTGCGGATAAGTCCAGTTGAGAATTCTGCTGCTTTTAATGAGATCATTCTTTGTAAGGGTGACAAATTAGATTGGCCAGCAAAAAAGACACCGTTCTCTGCTGTAAAATCACTTCCTGGTGGTTCGGAACCCACCTAAACCTGTAGGCCCAGCTTATCAATCACAATCATCCAGCTCATTACTACACACAAACAGGTCTCAGACCTATGTGGGCTTCATCCTCGAAAAAACAAGAGCAAAAAGGTTATGCAATTTCACAACGAACAGTGTTTGAATGCCCGGTCATGAGAGATCGTATCTGAGAGCGATATTAGAGGAAAATAATATTTGTTTTATTGTTACAATATAACAAACAAAAAAAAATATTGAAAATGATAGTCAATATTCAATTTAATATCAACTCTATTTTTTTAATAACTCTATAATTCATTTCAAACAGAAAAAATCCAGACTCATGATCTCTGTCATTTCAATAAAAAAAATTTATAAAAAGCTTTTAATGAGAAATTATTGTAAAAGAAGATAGTTGATGTTACCTTTGGGATAAATAGTGAAATTGTAACATTGTGAATTTCTTAAAGAATGAAAAATTTGTTAGAAGAAAGTAAATAAAGAAATTACATTGACATACACCATACACCTAATTCATTATTTATTCTTGAGTAATCTCATTGTTTTTGTAGTGAAAGGAATCAAAGTGTTATTCCTATCTCTATGATTTTAACTTTCATCTTTATCAATATTCAATGCAAAATGTATTTTAAACTCTCTGATCACTGCTTTGCAATTAACTCAAATAAGCTTTTCAAGCTTGTAATACATTATTACTAATAATAATCATCTTGATTTTTAACACTAACCTCAAATGAATGTATACAAATGAGTGTAAACAAACGTATGTAACATAGTGTGTTCAACGTGTATCACATAATTATTTTAAACAAGAATTGTGTAGATTGAATTAATTGCTACAAAGCCAGCTCTTAAACTTCAAAAGATAATTTGACTTTTGCAAGCACCAAAAAAAGATTTTTTGAATCTGTACTATGATTAAAAATTAAAAATAATAATCAATTGAGATTTTTTTCCAACGTTCTTTTGATAATTACATAATACCCTGAAATCTTAAAACTTTGAATACACTTCTGGTCAATTTTTTCAATAATTATCACATTATTATTGTAATAAATCTTGCCAAATGTATACAGCCTACTAGTAGATTATTTGTATCAATTAATTGCAATGTATAAATGCTACTTGTTATTGTTTTACAGTCTATTAATTATCAATTGCTAGGTAAAAATGCTATTTGTTATTGTTTCACAATCTATTAATATTATAAGTCGCTATATAAAAATGCAATTTGTTATTGATTTTCAATTTATTGATTTTTAATACATTTATTAAATAATTTCTATTTTTATTCAATAAGAATGCATTGATTTATCAACATTGAAATAGAAATAATATTACGGAATAATAGTCTGCCTAAAAAACATGAGAAGAAAGGTTGGTTTTCTAATTCATTTAGAGCCTAAATAATATCTAAATAAAATTACAGTGGCTATTGAACAATAAGTAGGTGCCTATACTTTATAGAGTTTTTAAGATAATTTTGAAAGATGATATTTTATTTCTTCATAAGCTCTAATAATATTAGAAACTATTATATTATACAGTTTCAGTCTTGAATCTTTCTTCAATACGGTTATTCATAGGAAATACCTAGCTTCAAAATACAGTGATTCATTGGCAAAAGAGAATGTATAATACAAATAGAACTGATAAAATGCATCATAAATGTCTTCAAATGTATTATAATAGAATTATTATCACCTCAAGGTATAAATTAATACAGATTTCAATGAAGTTACTCCCATATAGTTGTTTTGATTAAACATTCAAGAGTCATTTGAGGCTTGTGCCAACTCCCCTTTAGCTGTTTATGAGAATACCGTACCTGTCAATACAACTACCAGGTGTGACTTCAACTTTGGCATTTTGTTGTGTCCAGTGACCATGCATCCAGATTTGGTTCGATCGGTAATATTAATAGACCTGGATACAGGATGTGATCTTGAGACTTGAATGGAACCGTTGAAAAGGAATTTATTGTAGGTCCCTCAATAAAGCACTCACTTAACAATGGAATGAATAAATTGGGATTTTTAACTGTGTTGAGCAAGAATTTTCAGCTTTCACTAGCAAACATGAGTTCAATGATTATTATAGAGGCAATCAAGTTTTTTTAATCTTTGCTTATTACTAGTGGATAACCCGTGCTTTGCAACTGAATATTTAAATTAAACATGTGATATATGGATTTCAACCGCCAATGCCAGTACAATTCCAAAAAGGAAATTAGGAGCTGAAATATTGATGCAGATCAATTATTCATAATCTTTATTTTTTACTAGGGCATAATCCGTGCTTTGTAACGGAATTTTTAAATTGTACATGTGATGTATGGATTTCAACCGCCAATGCCAGTACAATCCCAAAAAGGAAATAGGAGCTGAAATATTCATACTGAAAAATGTGTTGCTTTGGCTTCTGACTTGAAGCTTTTTGCATTATAGTTACGTATCATGTATCAGCTGTTCTATGAACTTCCTGCATTTAAACATATTGTTACGGGTTCTAATAGCTAAAATAAGGCTGGCAACACTAAAGTTCACACTTGCACTTTATTTACACAAATTAATTGTAAGTTCAATTAATTAAATGAGACAGATCATCAAATGACAAGCTAATAGCTATTTTCAGTAATTATTTACAAGAATTAATGAATAAGTAAATACAGGCTGATCAATAACAAAAGAAACTAGAGTCCAATAAACTGTACAATAATGTAGAAAGAAATGACAAAAAGAGCCACTAATCACTTACAAAACACAGTCCAATTCGTTATTTGACAGTCCCAAATAATATCACTAAACACAACGTCTTTAAACTATTAGTAAGCTGCATAAACAGTAAACACTTGTCTCTGCACTTGACACTGTCTAAAGACTGAATAAAGCACTGTTTACTCCACTGGCACTGGATTGTCTCTCTCCCGAGATCCGTAATACAATCTGTCACATGCAAGTCTGAGAACGTAACTGTCACGCAAGCTTTTGTAGAACTACTGATCCACTGGTTCACGTGGACTTCCTTTATATAGCTGTTGCAGTTGTATGCAGTGTTGTACAATTCCAAGAATTGGAGCTCACTAGACGCATCAAGAAACTTCAAGAGACATGATCTCGATCGTTCCAGAAATCTGGAGAAATCAATAGATTTCTCGAGAAATCAATTGAGTGAGAGAGTTGCAGACTTGGAGAATAAGAGTGACAAAGACATCTAATGAGAGAGAATGGAAACTATCAAATTGCAGTTGCGTCTGTCCATGAAAACAATGGAGTGATATAAATAGAACGAGTGCGTGACTAACTGCTTGTTTGCTCTCGTAACAATATTATAAAACAGTACTAGTGCCCATAAGTGATAGAACATTTTTTTTAAAAAGTCTGAAAGGAAAAATAAAGAATTGATCTTCAAGGTGCACTTAATCGAATTTAGAGGAATTTTGTACCAAATTTAGTGTTCCAAATCGTTGCCGTTTTGTGAAAGCCGTAAGACTGTCACACACACACTCCCACCCCTACTCTCTTATTGCATTACATCTCTCTGATTACAAGCAACTTTAAGCTCACAAGCCCATATCAGGGACGTAGCCAGGAATTTGTATTAAGGGGGGGGGGGGGGGCAAGATCAATAGGTGGAGTGATGTGGGATGCTTGATGGCAGTATAAAAATATACCAACAGTAGTATTGTTGATAGTTTGATTGACAATAACCTGAGAATTGTTGCATTTTTACCATGTTTTACAATAATAGATCAAGCAAATTGAAACACTTTTTCGTGGCTCGAATGGGATCTGTACTTCTCAAAAAAATTTATTCAGGGCTTATATTATTACCAAGGGGGTATCCGAACCTCCAAAACGCTGAACAAATCCCATTTGCTACATCCCTGCCTTGTAACTTATAGCCTAACTTCACTGAATCTAATTTAACATATCATTATTATTATTTAGTTCTCTTTGGAATTGGAGGTCTATTCTTCCATATAAATAATGTAAAAGCTATTTGAGCATGTCCTATTGTAATACAGTAGCCTAATAACTCCTATTAATGAATACAGAAATGTCAATTTTCAAACATTACTAGTACAGTTATGTTATAATACATACCTTTAAACGTATGACATGTATAAAGTAGTTAACCTTTGATACAATTTATTTCATAATCCACTGGAAATAATTGCTATTAAGCTATAAATAACATCAATTTATTGGTTCACTGGAAATATATCTAATTAATATAAGCACATACTTTTAATTCAACGAATAATGCATTATTTTCACATTAATTCTTCGAAAATCGTCAAAAATTCAATTAATTTTTATATTACAAAAAAACCTGCAACTTTAGACAGCTATGGGGCACGTTGCGTAACAATTAACCACTTATTTTGAAAATATATAATAGGCTACATAATTGTACAGCTACTGCAAAACGTTTTTTTAGTTTTACTTGTGGGTTGTGTTTTGTAATTTGTACATTGTTATGCACCAACTCCATAAGTTACTGAATAATACCAATTTTTCCATTCTCAAAAACTCCACTGGAAATACATAATGATCCATCGATTAATTTATGATCTATAGAAACATATTTTATTTATGAACATATTTGAAAATTGATTATACAAATTCCTTGCCGCCGAAGCGTATTTAGTGAAAAAGATCTCTATAGTTTGAGATAGAGTAATATCCAGTTATTAAATTTTTATTGTAAATTTAACGACTTGCAATCAATTATAATTGTGAATAAAAATATATTATTTTTATTTCATTCACAATTAAAATTAGCTACAAATCGTTAAATTTACAATAAAAATATAATATTAACAACGCTGATCGTTATGGAACAAGGAATCCAGGAATATAATATTTAGTCATAGAATTTCACTGCCCTCTGCCCTGCGCTACTTTTAAAAACAAATTTCTGTACCTGCCTTCTTTATGTTCAATTTGTGTATGTTGTCAATTATTGTCTGTGTTCCAGTTTCCAATTATTTAAAGAAAACTATGACGACATTCTACTATTTATTGTATTATATGCTGTGTTGAATAAAAAAAATATCTTATATTATTAAAATTAATATAATAAAGTTTTAATTTCGATAAAATCTTCCAATCAAATATTTAGAAGACCTACATCAAGATATCCAATATAAAATTTGATTGATTGTCACATTTTTCTTTGTAGAGGTGATATTGTGGAAGTTTTACTGAGATTGATAATGGTATAACAACCGAAACTAGTTTCTCAAAGTTTTAATAAATGTGGTTGTGACAATTTCGTCTTATTATTCACGATTGTCATATTTCTTATGCTATTGAATTTAATATTTTATTTTAATATCCTGTACCAATATCTTCAATTTTTAAATTTTATTGCGGATAATGCCCACATGAGTATAGTGACTTGTGCGTGGGTAATGAGGTGAATGATGAGAAACAACCATGGCTGAATGAGATTCGAATCCAAGGCTGCAGGAAATAAAGCTAGCCAGAGCCTTATTTTTTGGAGGATGAAGCCCACATAGGTCTCAGACCTGGGTAATGAGTTGGATGATGGTGATTGATGAGTCAATGTCTTATGTCAGACAAGGGCTGCAACCAACTGCGTTACCAGAGCCGCCAAACATCTTCAATGTATCTTCATATGTATCTAGTGTTGAATTCAATTTAGCATAATAATAAATCGCACCACAAGGATTAATTCAGGAACTCTTTTTGTACAAAACAAAATCTTGATAGGGTGTTTAAGATCCAAAACAAAGCGGTTAGGTGTATAGAAAGAGTAAATAGATTAGATTCATGTAGGCCATTGTTTAAGAGGCCGTCTTCTAACTGTACCAGGCTTATTATATGTATAATAATAATAATATCGTGTGACCTGGCTGGCTCAAGTCTGGTGTCAGAGTTATCAGGTCGCACCTGAATAAGTTCAGGGCCTCTGACGTGACTTAACGACTGTTTTTAGGCAGCCGGGACCAACAGCTTAACGTGTCCTCCGAAACACGGGAGTGGCTCGAGGTAAAAACTTTCGGTCAGAACTGGGATCGAACACGGGACCTTTGGGCTAGCAAACCAGCACTTAACCCACTCGGCTAAGGCCACTCCATAATGTATATGTATGAAGCTACTTTATATGTGAAAACGAATGATATTAACCAAAATCTTGACGTCAGACGTACATGATTATAATACAAGAAGCCGAGGAGATTATAGTTAGTTGACAAAAACCTAGTTATATTGGTAGGAAATTCTACAATAAGCTACCGCAGTTTTTAATAATTATTGAAAATATAGAAATAATTAAAAATCAATTGAAAAAATATTTAGTTGATAAAGCTTTTTATAGTGTACAAGAGTTCCTTTCACATCGAAATTAAGCCTAATTGATATAGTAATTATGTTAACTAGTGTATAAGATAGTATAATTGTTGATCTGACTTGTCTTATACTCCTCATTTGGAGTCTCCAAGACGTAATCTACGTCTGAAAAAATAATAGTATTCTTGCGTGCTAATTTCGGCAGAGCAGTAATTGAACTGAACATTATTAAATTGGCATTCGCTTAGTACGTGGATCATTGCGTTGCTGCGACTTCGATAATAATTTAGAGCTGTGGATGATGATAAAACTATTAGGGCTTCCACAGCCAATAATGGCTCATATATTGAGCAGATGGAGCAGATGGTGTGGGAGCAATGCTTAGAAAACCGTTCATTCATTTTCTCTAATGTTGTATTAAACATTCTGCCTCAAATCACGTGATTAGAAACGTTGAAGTCCAAGAGCGAAGCTCTTGTCGAGGTAGTATTACACAAGAGAGTTCCCAGGAGGGGGTCATGGGGTCATGACCCTCCCAATCCGGTACCTCATTATGGAAAGAGTAGGCAGGGAAGGGTGGTCTCGCGAAAAGGGTCATCAGTCCCTTGAAGATGAGTCTCCTTGACTCGAAAACGTTTGACAAAAAGTGAGTAGAAATATTATATATTGACAATTTATTAAAATTGACTGCAAGTCGTAGAATTTACTATAAAAAGTAATTAATCATATTCATTGTAGAAACTTAAAAAACACTTTTAAGTGGAAATTATGACTCACGCTATGGCGTGACGGCCGTTTCACTCTGTTGTCAAGAGCATCGTCAGACGACCCACAGTACACTTATTTAAGGTATGAGTTTGAGGGTTATGGACATCCATAACCCTCAAACTCATTCCTTAAATCAATGTACTGTGGGTCGTCTGACGATGCTCTTGATAACAGAGTGAATCGGCCGTGACACCATAACGTGAGTTATAATTCCCACTTAAAAGTGTTTTTTAAGTTTTTATTATATTAGTGGAAACAAGATGGATCTTCAACATCATATTCATTATGATGTTGAAGATCCATCTTGTTTCCACTAATATGTATTATAAACTTAAAATCACTTTTAAATGGAAATTGACTCACGTTATGGCGTGACTCACTGAGTGTACTGTGGGTCGTCTGATGATGCTCTAGACAACAGAGCGAAACGGCCGTCACGCCATAACGTGAGTCAATTTCCATTTAAAAGTGATTTTAAGTTTATAAAATCATATTCATTGTTTTCTGCATTAACTGTAACCATATTTCTTATGTCTGTAAATCATTATAAGATATTTGAAAATCGTATTTTAGCATCATCCAAAGCGTGGTGCTCCATATTATTACTTTTGTCATAAATTTGTACTTACTTATCTAATAACTCCCCTTTATCTAAATAATTTTGGAAACCAAGCATAGCATTGCTCTATAGAAACCATTAGTATTTCCATTCAATGATTAATCAAACTACGGCTAATCTAGCTCTGGACATGATTTACGATTCCAATTACAACAATTTCTCTTATCACCTACTAAATTAATCGACTATCCGAATATTCACACTCATACCAGATTAATGATTTCAGCATTCTGATGAAAGCCGGTTGACTATAGTGAAAAGGGTTCATTTTCGTGTTTGTTGATGCAATAGTTTGACGTGATTAATCTATCGTGTGATTACAAAAGAATGTCTGAATCATTCTGTCTCTTATCACAGGATAAAAAAAATACTAGCAAGACTTTACATTCATTAATATAATAAATAAATTTATTTTTTATAAATGAATGAGAGTTTTCAAAAATGTTTTATGTGGCCGTATCCAAAAGCCCAAATGATATTAAATTTATGCAGTATTCGAATTTCCCCAGACCAACATGAATGTTGCTTTGATTCCTATATACATAAAAAATTTCAGGCGACATTGAACTTTTATAAAATTTTTTAAACATATATAATTTTTTCTTTTAATTTATCATCTCATATGTACATAGAATGAAGAGTAAGCAACGGACTTAACAGCCCAAACCTTCTAAATTTCAATACAGAAATGCCAAAATGAAGGTTATGTCTAGAAGTCACTGTTTCACTATTAATTTTCACTAGAGAAAAAAAATATTATCATTCTCTTTTTGAAAAAAATAGTAGATGAAAATCAATAAAGGCAATTCACAAAACAAGCAATGAGAAAAGATTAGAGAATTTTGATTAGAACATTTTGAATTTCTCGTATTTAGTTTAAAAAATTTTGAGCCGAAAATTTAATACGTTCACAATATTTATAAAAATTTTGAGTTTCTCCCATATTATGTCATTGAGACTTCCTACGTCCTCCAAAAGGCTGCGGTCCCCACGTTGACCGTGAGATTTAATGATTTCTCTAGAAATTGTTGATTAGAGTCCTGATTTTCCTCTTCTTCCTCGAATTCTCCAACCAGAGAAATTGATAATTTAACCAGCTTATCCGGACCTCATCCTTGGCAATAACATAGTGCTATAGTTCACGCCACCCAATTAGGCGGCTCTGAAAAATTTGGTGTTGCCAGTTTTCTCTATCTAAGAGCAGTTTGGCTCTGAGAAATTTTTTATGATCCAAGTCCTTTTTCATTTCTACTTAACTTATTATTGTTCCACAGCAGTATCATCTTAATTTGAGCCTCAAATAATGCAAAATCATCATACTCATCAAATTATCGGAAGATCAACAGTCAATTGTCGGCCAAATATGGGCTCAACCTTTCAAAGCTATCGTGCGTTTTTACTAGGGGTAATTTTCTCAATTGCATTACAGTATTTTTAGACGCTATGATTTTAAGGAGAGCGCAAGAATGCTTCCTCAATGTGGGCCATTAGTAGTGTTTGAGCACAATCCAGGAAGAGAGCTTTGCTGTTTGAGTTCTACTCTGTCACTCGCAAAAAATCTCTTAATCTCTTTTTCCCTGATAATCCTTCCTTCTCAATGTTTTTGAGTTCTCACCGTTCGCTCCTGTCTTCCTATTAATGCATCTCTCATTCGCTTTCTCTCTCCTTGTCTCTCTCCTTTTCTCTCTTCTCTTTCTCTCTCTCACACTCTCTCTCACTCTCTCTCACTCTCTCTCTCTCTTACAAACTCTCTCACACTCTCTCTCCCTTTTTCCTTTTATCTCTCACACAAACACACACACTTAAACTGTTCGCTCTTCTCTTCCTATTAATGTATCTCTCATTCGCTTTCTCTCTCTTTTTCTCTTCTCTTTCTCACTCTCATTCACAAACACACTCTTTCTCTCTCTTACACTCTCTTTCACTAACTCTCTCACACTCTCTCTCACTAACTCTCTCATACTCTCTCTCCACACTTACTCACTCTCTCTCTTACAAACTCTCTCTCTTTTCCTTTCCTCTCTCCCACTCTATCTCTCTCACACACACCCTCTCTCTCACTCTATCTAAAAGGCTTCCTATTCGACAGTCAATTTATTCCGTCAGGTGGGAGTCATTGGAATGATTTGGAAGACAGTTTATTGTTATAGGCTTAAGCTTTGTACTATATAAAAATAACTCAGATAGTGATGAGGAGGAGGAGTAAGAGAAGAAGAGGAGGAGGAGGAGGAGGAGGAGGAGGAGGAGGAGGAGGAGGAGAGGAGTAGAGCCACGCCCATTATTCACCTGAGAAGAAAGAAATAATAATAACCTAACTGGTTAAGGTCGAGAATGTGGCTTTGAACAAGGTCGACCCAAACTGATCAACTATTGACGCATTCATGTAATGATAATTACGCTTAAGAGGAGATCTAAAGAAAGAATAATGGATCCAATTGAACAACAGTACAAAATACGCTAGTGTGCATGAGAGTGCGTGAGTGTTAGTAAGTTCCTTGTGTGCAGAAATGGACCAGAGGCGATATTCACGCCTCCAGGCATAGCATAAAAGTACAGGTATATAAATACAGTGTACTGTATTTAGCAGCAGGAATGCTATGTAGGTGTCCTTCGCTTAGGCACTTCTTGCACTTGAAACACGTTAGTCTAAAAACAAGTTGAATAACAATTTCGCCCATTCAATTCTCGATCAACTCAATTATTATCGATAATTATAATTAACACCGATCGACATGTTCACATTTGTATCTTTCGCTCGAAACGGTGACCTATAATTACGATCATTATCGTATATCAATAAATAATTATAACTGCAGACCTCGATTGTGTTTTTATTAATACTTTTTTATTACAATAATTGTTTTGTTGTAGGTAGTAGCTGTCAAATATGTCGGAGACGTTGAGACGTTAAGTTAATTTTTAAAATATACCTAATTTTTGGTGCTACTTGAAAGAAACTAGTTTTGATTTCAGAACAATATTGAGACTCTGCTTGTCTAGAAAGAATATCGTAGAGAATCATAGTAGAAACATCTCACAATGTCTAATAAGACTTGAAGTTGTCACCACTACATTTATCGAAAACCGTGAGATATTAGTCTCGGTTGTTACACCATTATCAATCTTAAACGAGATTGAGATTGATAATGGTGTAACAACTAAAACTAGTATCTCAAGGTTTTCAATAAATTTGGTTGTGACAACTGCAAGTATTATTACTCATTATGGATAACTTCCACAATATCACCTTCACCACTAGAAAGAGAATTAAAAATCTCACACTTGATGGACATAAGATTACATTAAAAAATTAGTTTTGAGAGAAGGGGGTACGATGGAGAGGGTACGTACGGGACTGCCCCTCCACCACAGGAGTTTTTCAAGAATGTTTTATTAGGCAATGTTAGGGCTAAAGATCTTGTTTTATGTCAATCTACAATATTTATTTAAAAAAAGTTTGAAACCAATTACAGGAGAAGTATTCAATATACTGTACAACATTTTAAGTAGCAAAAAACATTAAGAAATCAGTACCGTAGAAGCTCTGAAAGCTCGATATATACAAAAATATACCACTATGCAAACAAACCCATGCAACGTTTTGACTATCTGTCAGTACTTATTTATTTTATTTATTTATTTTACTGCGTGTACCATATTGTTGAGCGGTATTTTATTAATTATAAGTATCTGAAATCTTACCTGAAAAGCTATCAGACTATACTAGCTGCTTGGAATTGTTTTGTTTGCATAAGAACATACCGATTAATAGTAGAGAGGTTTTAAATGAACTTGCTAGCATCAGACTACAGACTTGCAGACTAGGCAACACGGCACGAGTAGTGTTGTCAATTCGTGCATTGAGCTAGGTGATTCTCTACTATCAGCTGCGGGAATTGTCTCATATCTGGCAACACCGCAATTTTTCAGATCCGCCTAATTTGGTTGCATGGACTATAGAGCTTATAACATTACTCTCCCCTCCCCATCAATAACTTGTAGTTCCTGTCCCCCTCTAAATCAAAATCCTGGGTGCGTTACTGTTTTAACAACCTGAATATTTCACCATCTTCGTCTGAGCTTACACATTGCTTAATCAATAAAAAGATTCCTGGATTTCCTGTTCCATGACGAACTGCGTTGTTAATATTAACTTTTCATGTGAAATTTAACGACATGCAGTCAAATATTTGTTAAGAATAAGTATAATAACTCACTTAAACTGGCCGAGTACTTTCGAATCTATGAGATCCATCTTCAGAGGCTCCTAGATCATCATGTCAGTTTTTTGGTTAGAAGTGTTGTGGTTTTTGTAAAATATGATCAAAAAGTTTGTGAGGAACAATTTGAAATATACAAACACACCACACACAATGAACAAAACATTCTCAATGAACAACTAAATTTTAAATCTCACAAACATTTTGATCATATTTTACAAAAACCACAACACTTCTAACCAAAAAACTGACATGATGATCTAGGAGCCTCTGAAGATGGATCTCATAGATTCGAAAGTACTCGGCCAGTTTAAGTGAGTTATTATACTTATTCTTAACAAATATTTGACTGCATGTCGTTAAATTTCACATGAAAAGTTAACAATAAAAAGAGTTTAATTCCAAAACCTTTTTACCGTTTTATTTTTGTTCAGGATGTATTATTCATATTTTTTAATTCTGGAAATTCAAGTTTTTCAATTGTTGAATCTATTTGAGCCGAATTTCGCCCCCGTTGAAAATCTTCTACTCCCCCTCAGGGGGGCGCACTTCCAGGTTGAGAACCCCAGCTCTAAACATTGTGTCACGACTTCAAAAAACTTTCAAGCGAACTCAAGTTTGTTCTTGGATTTCTTGTTCCATAACGATCTGCGTTGTCAATATTAACTTTTTATTGTAAATTCTACGACCAGCAGTCACTTTTATTTGTGAATATACACAGTATTATTGCATGTAAAAAGAAACTCATCCAATTTAAAACTAAGACTTGATACTCATAGCTATTACACAAGGAATTGTAAGAGGATTGATATTCCCTACCATAGATTATCTAAAACAGCTAAAATTTATGACACACTTGTTATTAAAATTTTCAATAAATTACCAACAGATTTAATTATGGAAACGGGAAAGAAATTTAAGACCAGGTTATTAAATTGGCTTGTAATTAATCCTTTTTATACTGTTAATAAGTTCTTTGAAAGTGAAATAATTGTTGCTTAGAGATGTTTACATCAATTTTGTATTTTTTATGTAATTGTTCAGGAGGCTTAGGTTGTGCTGTGAGCGTTACGGGTTATGCATTGATGAGTCACATGTGTTGTTTGAATATATATTCTAGGACTTGTTTTGTATTTGTGTATACAATTAATATTGTAAATCTATTTTATTTGTATTTGACGTTGTCTATTGTTCAAAGAGCTTAATGACAATAAAGTTCGATTTATTTTATTTATTTCTACTGACTTTTGACCAAACGTTTTCGAGTCATGGAGACTCATCTTCAAAGTTTATTCTAGCAATATTGAACACACATTTCAGTTGACATAGTGAATTGTCACGTATGTAATTTTTTCACCAAGGATAGTCTGTCTTTAGATAGCTCGTTCAAATGAGAGCAGTGCCAAAAAAGTCATCGAGTTGTGTTGAGTTAAAATTAAATATCATACAGTAGACACGTTAATAGCTAGATAATATAGGCTACTTGAATTTTTTTTACCAGGTCTTAACATCAACCTCACGTCAAGGTTGAAATATTAGCCAAGTTGAACCTGGCGGACTGAACTTGAAACAAAGGTGAAGTAATACCAGCTTATCGCTTTTTACTGTGTAAGGAACCGGTTTAACTATTCGCTAGCAATTTCGATAAAATATAATGCATTTTGTTAGTCACTGTATAACGGCCCCATAAATATGAGAACATTGAAATAATATCACACTTCCTTCTCTAGGAATTCCTTCTTTTCATAGGTTCTCACCTTGCACGTACATTTTTCTCACTTGCGAATCCATTAATCAAGAATAATCAAGAATCCATTAATCAAGAATCCATTAATCTTGCGAATCCAAGATATATTTATCATTCCCTGGAAAACCACTTTCAGAGTTGTTTCAATCAGACTGAAAAATAATTTTCACAACATTACGCAACCAAATGAAAAAAAAAAACAGTAGAAAATAAAATTTTAATTAAAATGTATTTGCAGGATATAAAATAAATTTTACCAGAGATAAAACCTCCAAGAGCTGGAACAAAATGGAGCGAAGAGAGAAAAGCTGAATTCGCACAAAAAATTAAAAGCTGGTGGGAAAAATTGAAGAGCAAGTCCAAAAAATGAACCATCTTTACTCAGCGTCTTCCACTTTGGGAGCTTCAGGTCTATTAATAATAATAATAATAATAATAATAATGATAATAACAATGATAATAATAATAATAATAATAATAATAATAATAATAATAAAATAATAATAATAATAAAAATTATTAAAATAAATGACAAAATAATTATCTATTAATGCTATCTGTTATGCAGGGTAAGGTGTTATTCACTAAATAGAACAGAATCATTTTTGAATGAAACCGATTTATTTTATAAAGAAAACTTGGATAAATTAAACTACTAAGAATAAACTATTTTAAAGAATTGATGAAGACTACTTATTGAAAGATAGCTTGAATGAACTTTTGAATCATTTTTTTAAAAGAATAACGTTGACTTTTGGATGAAGAAAATATATATTATGCAACAAATATAAATATAGGCTACATGCCAGCAAGAGCTTTATTAGTGAGTGGCCTTTAGGGCTGATTTTTTTATTTAATATATTATATCTTCACTTAGAAACTTATAAATGGACAACTACAAAGTAATTTGGTTCAAAGAAACTAGAAACTGATACATTGAACTATTATGGCAATAATTTATTGTGGTATCATTGAAATGTATTTGTAGGGTATAAAATAATAGACCACCTGAATTTATACACGATCGGAAACTTTCATCCCCATCAACATTTTGTTACAAAAGTGTTTTCATCATTGGCAGTTGCAGTGGCGTAATCTGTTGGGGCGTTATCTCTGATAGCACTCTGGCTGGCTCAAATCTCGTTCAGCCTTGGATGTTTTTTGGCATTATTCACCTCATTAGTTACCCTAGCATAATTCTAGGGCTCATGAGTAGAATCCGAGTAGAAAATAGCTATTTGTGTAACTAGAGTGCAAAGTGGTGTTTTTCTGCACCGAGAGAAACAGTTTTTTTACGAGCAGAAGGCGAGTGAAAAAAGTTTCTCGAGTGCAAAAAAAATACTTTGCACTCGAATTACTTATTAAATTTTTCCTACTGTAACGTATAAAGTAATTTAAGCAGAACAAAACAAGGCATACATAACCTGACAATTCCTCACATAACCTATCTTCGAATCAAATCGCTTTCAACCACAAATACAGCTGACTGTATTTCGTAGCTGAAGCAGATTAGCCAACCTATTTTTGAATGTAGAATAGGGAGCCTGCGTATTACATGCTCACTATTTTGTGTTGTTAGTTTGCAAATCTGGAGTGCGAAAAAGTACTTCCGCGCACTGGAATTTATTTTCCCGCACTGGTGCAGGGATAGACTATTGCGTGCTACAGTTAGTGCGAAAATAGGCACTTTTTCGGTCGACTGTAGGAAAAGTTGATTTTTGCCCATCCACTGTATTTCAATGTTCTAGAAACTGAGACACCTCAATTGAAATATCCGTATTTATTTTTGATATCTCATATTCTGAATGTCGTTTTTAGATACTTCCGAGAGTCGTGTCCCCTCTCGGCATTCCATGATTCCGAGAATTCCTAATGGAAATTGCCAAAGGAAAATATAAAATATTTCATTTCTAGATGACAGAGAAAAACTGTAGGTGATGCCAGTGAGAATATTGAGTCGGGAATAAATAAGTGAACACCTGAATGTGGGTAATGCTGAGAAGGAGATGGCAAGTTACTCGTTTGACATATTCTATTTTCTGAATATATGCATGACATTATAATTGTAATACAGTATATATATTAGAGTTATATAGCTCATATATTCTTCATTTTGATACTTTCATTTGAGATTCAAGCAGAGAGATGACTCGTATTTAATAGTAGCAGGAAAATGCAATTTTGACTGAGAGTTCACTAGTTCACGTTTTTACCCTAATCCTTTATAGTATTTTTTTATGTCTTTATTAAAATTTTCTTTCTATTTCTTCATTTGTAATAGTTGAATATTAGAGATGACTTCTATTGCATCAAGGGAACAGAACTAAAATTTCGGGTTATAGAAACCTGATGGTACCATCGTACCTGACCTGCTATTTCTACCTGAAGACCTGTCACGGAAACCCTTCTATTGTCTAACTTTACTGCTCCTACACATCACGGCTATTGTTAGATGTCTTGGGAATTACCCAGGCGTGGTGGCACCATCCAGTTTAGGGAGGGACATTTTAATATTTCAGTTGATGGACAGTAGAAGTGAATATCAGTCGACTCTATCTGGTTCATTTCTATCTGGATCATGGATTTCAATTTCGAAAGTCTAACAGCGTTGAAAAACCAACATTTTTGATAGATTGGTCAATCTACATCACTGTCATTCCGAAGTGGAATGGAAACTGGAATGGAACTGCATAACCAAACCTTTCCTAACCTGGCTAGATGTGACTGAACCACCTCAAATTTACACCACCGACAAATTTAAAACCACCAACAAATTTACAGAGGTGGTTCAGTCAGATCTAGCCAGGTTAGGAAAGGTTTGGTTATGCAGTTCCATTCCAGTTTCCATTCCACTTCGGAATGACAGTGATGTAGATTGACCAATCTATCAAAAATGTTGGTTTCGAATTCGAAGTGAATGAAGTGATCATCAAAAAGTAAATAGTTGCTAGACTTTATAGTTGGAGAGCAGAGATCAAAAATGGCCATTAAACAATCTGGTGGTGCCATCGAAATGTTTACCTCCGATATTCATAGCTATTGTTTTGTTTAACAATTCGGGTTGAAAAAGGGATCGGCCAGACCTTCATTCCTAGAATTAGGGATCCTCCTCCGATGGTACCACCAGGTTTCTATAACCCAAAATTTCATAATACGTGTTAGTATCAGCTGATTTGTTCTGTTTTTCCAGTCGATCTGTTGGAAATAATTATTTATTTCTCAAAGTAGCCTACTTTAAATTATTAGATTTTATAACTCTGAAACGTCCTTCTTCTTGACCAGGTGACCAGAATAAAATGTAACTCAACAATACTCATACCCTATCCTATCTAATCGCAAACAGAACATGAAATCAGAAAGTTTCGACATTTTTCAAATAAAATTTATATTCTCTTGTACAATATGATTTAATAAATTTTAACTTATTTTGATTTAATCTTGAATTTATAATTTATGAACAATAGAATTACAACAAGTTAGTTTGAAGTGACTGACAATTGAATAAACTGATTCCCGGTGGTGACTGATATTTTTGTTCAGTAGCATTCATCGATTCCCATCAGCTTTTCAATGCTGTTGTCAATATCGGCCATTGCGGAAGTCTTCAGTATAAAGTAATAGTAATTAAAGGAATTCGAAATTAATAGAATTACAACACTTTGTTATATACGAGATAAAAAGTATCTATCTATAAATACTTAATACCATTGGATATTATTCATCTTTATTTTAATAACAAGGTAAAATTGATGTGATATCTCTTTCCTAAAATATTTAAAAATACATTTTTAAGACACTGTAACGCCCTTCTTCTTTTTCTTCTGCTACATAGTTTTTAATCCGGACTGATAATAATTGTGTTAGACTAATGTCAAGTGATATGCTTAAACAGAATTTATTAATTTCGAATTCCTTTAATTGCTATTACTTTATACTGAAGACTTCCGCAATGGCGGATATTGACAACAGCATTGAACAGCTGATGGGAATCGATGAATGCTACTGTACAAAAATATCAGTCACCACCGGGAATCGAACCACGGACCTCTCAATTGCCGGTTGAGCGCCCTTAACCACTAGACCATGGAGACCTTTCTGTACAGCAGCATTCATTATCAACTTGGCCATATCGGCTCGTATCTCACAAGTTAGTTTGAAGTGACTGACAATTGAATAAATTGACAAATATACATAAACAGAATGTTCAATGCTGTTGTCAATATCCGCCATTGCGGAAGTCTTCAGTATAAAGTAATAGCAATTAAAGGAATTCGAAATTAATAAATTCTGTTTATGTATATTTGTCAGTTTATTCAATTGTCAGTCACTTCAAACTAACTTGTGTGATATGCTTACTCTGTGAACCAACATTGGGTTCCTAAATAATAAAAGACATTGACAATGATAAAAGTTACAGTACTTAAACATTTTTCAATAGGCTAGATATACATATACAGTATAGAATAAGATATACAGTATAATAAAAGAGAAATAAAATAAACAAATAAAAAAGATGAAAGATAAATGATATACACTACAACTTGACTACAAAAACATTGAATAATTTAAATTAGACAAAAAACCCATAAGAAAACAAGTTGGAAAATTGAAGTCAAAACATAATTAATTGGATCCATTCATTGAATAAATTTCTTCATTTTATTGTCATCGGTGGATCTTTGAAATTTATAGGTATCGAATTTACTAATGTATGTGAAGTTATATAATATTTAAATATGTGAAGTCATATTTAAATCAAATATGAACTATTCATATTCAGCATTTAATTGCGAATTTAAAAACATAATCGTTCTGCTTGTTGCAATGTGTTATGTGAATTTATTGACCAGGTGACCAGAATAAAATGTAACACAATGATTTAAAAATTGAGTACATGTAGCGTTTTGAGTGATTTTCCTCTTAATCCATTTGCAATTCTGCACTAAGTTTAGCAAGTTAGTAATCCAATCATCCACCAGAATTGCTATGATATATGAATTCTGCGCTGCATGGATTGAATCTGTTTTGCAATGATAACACTTTTAAAGTGATTGATTGAAACAAAAATATCAAAATAAAAATAACAGTTACTACCGTATTGCTTCAGTCAGTAGCCATCCATATCAATTGTTTGTCAACAATACAATTTTTATGCGGTGCCAGATGAAATCTCAATTATATTTTTCGCACAAATAGAATCTCTCCTGGAGACCTGTATTGAACATCTGTTTACCCTGTGAGAGATGCCATTCGCTATGAATACATCACTTGGACTCTTGTTGAGAATCAATGTATACATGCGTAAGAAATTATTTTGTAAGAATCGGACGGCTCTGACAGAAGGAGTTGGTGTGAATAGGGTTGAGTATTTTGAAAAACATGAGTGGGTGGACTCTGTTGAGTGACTGGAGTCGACTGTTGAATCGACGGGAGTCCGATTGGAAGACATGAGAAATAGCTGTGATTGACTCATATCAATTTTTATTCACATCAAATAACTAGAATCCCGAGCTCCGAGTCAAAAGTACGTGACTCAACTTTATTTACACCACCCAGGATTTCTGTGATGTTTTATATTATTTGAAGAATAATATTTTCATAATTTGGGATTAGAGTTCAAGTCTCTTGAACTATTTCAAGGCAATCTTAATTAAATTAGGTAGTTTTTTCGTAGGATCAAGCCCACATAGGTCTGAGACCTGAGCGTGAGTAATGTATTGGATGATGGTAATTGATGAGTTGGACCTACATTTTTAGGAGGGTTCCGAACCACCGGGAAGTAGCAGAGATTTTATAGCAGAGAACAGAGTCTAATAATTAATTATTACTTATTGACTTTGGGCTCAGCTGAAATTTACCACGGAGAACTAACTCGTATCTCTTTTTTACAGTAATCGGTTTCTGATTCCTGATTAATAACTATTGTTATCAGTCTAATGATCAACTAATGATAATAATAGTGATGAAATCATATTCTGTTCTTTTATTAGAACTGGGTGATAATAATAGAAAGGCAACTTTACGCAACTTTCATAAGTCCCATATTCGATAACCTGCACAGTTTATCGCACTTAACGAGCACGGTTAACCACATTTAACCGGCACTGTTAACCATAACCACAATGGTTAACCAGTAGCATGATTTTCAATCACGAGCCTGCCCAGGTACAAGTGAATTTTACAATAGTTGACCTCTACATTTTTGCCATTCAAATCTCATTTGTATATCTCCATCGTGTTTTGTGTATTTTGTTTTCGAGTGTTAATTTAGTGTTCATTTAGTGATTCATATCCTGCTGTGATAAACTCCCTGTAAGTAGCTCCCAGCTCGAGAGTTCGGGAGTTCAATGAGGTTTGTTGACTTTTTTGCGAGATCGCCCCTCCTTCAGTGAATTTCCGATTTTGGGGGTGATGAACCTCCTGGGACTTCCTCTGGGACCACATTTGGCCCCACTTTTGCAAATTGAAATTAAGTTAGCAACCAACGCCGAACATTCACAATTCCGACAGTTGCAGAAAATCGATGAATGCTGTAATGACAAAAACATTTCCACCCTGTAGAGACTAATAAATGGCCCGCATAGAATTTCCTAGCGCTGGAAAACGATGTTTTGTGAACCGTATTTGCACGAGGTTTTTGTGATTGCATGCGGTTCATTACAGTCCCCTTTAGAACGCATCCAGTTGGATTTTTTGCATGTGGATCATGAGAAAACGTTATGAATTACTTACCCAGTGATTATTAAACGGATGAACCACTCTATTAACACATTTGGAATATTGATTATCATTCAATAGCGTCGGCAGTGTACAAATTAAAGAGGGTGGCATTTTACGAGGTCTGGAATATTTGAAGTGGTCCGATGATTGAAATCCAATGATACGAACAATATTTCAATAGAGCTGGTTAATTAAAAAATCCTTTCTAATTACCTTGATTTCAATTAGAGGTATAACTGAGATTTAGATGGAGAAGAATAAAGGGGATTGGAGCTGTTTTTGAGGGTAAAAAAGAGTAGTCAAAAGTTAAATCACAAGTCAAAAAGTCTGAACCTCGGAAAAAGATTGAAAAGAAAGCAGCTTGATTGCAGTTGTTATGGGTTATCATTGCTACTTTTAATATTCAGAGCACCTCCTTTCTTCTTCTTCTTCTTCTTAGTCCTCCCCTTTTTCCTCCTCCTCTTCTTCTTCTTCTTCCTTCTCCTCCTCCTCTTATTTTTCTTCTCATTTTTTCTTATCCTCATTTTTTTTAATGATAATTCAAGGACTTTTGCCAGTTCCGACTCGTAATCCGGATTTAGAAAAATTCTCATTCTTCTTATATTTTTTTTTCTCTTTCATCTTCTTATTCCTCTTCACCGTCTTCTCTTTTTCTTTTTCATCTTCATCTTTCTCTTCTCCGTCTTCTCTCTCTTCTCTTTCTTTTTCTCCTTCGGCTTCTTTATCTCATTCTTCTTTGTCTTCTTCTAATTCTCCTTTTCTTCTCCTGTCTTCTCTCTTTCCCTCCTCGTTCATCATCCTCTCTTCCTCCTTCAAACCCTTATCCTTCAGCGCTAGGGTTTCGTCGACAGAAAACAGCATCAAGACGTGTATTAGTTGGTTGATGTGAGAGAGCTTGTGGTGTATCAGACATAACCAATTAAATGACCAAAAAGTTTATTACTCACTTTCAATACCCAATAGTTACTTTCAATACCCACACCTTATTAATTTTGTTCTTCTTATTTTTTCGTTATATTCTTTCCCACTTTCTTCTTCTCCTACTCCTTCTTCTTCTCCATCTTCTTCTCCTTCTTCTCCTTCTTCTTCTGCTTTTTATTTTTATGTTCAGCTTGAAATTGATTAATTGTTGACCAATGTGCCAAATTTCCAAATGAACTATTATTCATTAAACGGTATTTGGAATTCATGTTCAGTATAAAACTAACATTATTGACCATAAAATGTCAGACTTTATTGAACAGATGAATAATTATTTATCTATTGAACGATTTTTGGTGTTCATGCTCAACACAACTCAATCAATTATTACTGACCATCCCACCAAATTTTCAAAATTTATTGAACGGATGTGTTTTTGGATGGGAATTCCCAGACGACATCCTGTTGATACATGATGCCGGTACAAGACTCAAGTCCGTCCAAGATAGGCGTGGATTCTTCCGTAGCTGCTGGTATGAATAAGATAGGCGTCGAGAAGGCCAGAGGAGGCTGGAAGGCCTCGCCCGCTGCCCAGGGCCAATAATCCAGCGTGGACAAGACACATACATGTATAATAATAATTGTTAAGATATATATGTATAATAGAGAAGTGAATGTGCGAGCCTCCAAGGCTATCCGATGTACATTGGTCCATTACTCAGTAGGCCTAGGCCTACTCATTCACACCGCTTGCTGGCAATTATCCTTAGCTGTCCCTTGGATGCCCTTAGCTGCAACCCTGTCCTCGCGGGGCGTGGGGCACCTCTATATAAGCGGCGACAGGGCCTCCTATCAGCACAGCATCCGATACAGTCCTAGCGATCAGACAGTTGCTCGCTCAGGAGGTTCTCTTAAGCCGTCACTATGAAGTTTTCGGTGAGTAGGCTTTTTACAACAGTTCAGTGATAGTGATAATATTTTTGTGATTACTAGTTCGCGGTTAAACTTGTGCTAATAGGCTACCGACAGCGAAAACAACTGTAGATTTTTGTAGAAGAGTAAATTCGGGTCTCCACTCGTGTAGCCCTTCTATGTAGTTCTTATAACTGTGCGTTGAAATGGGGACCATTATTCCTTGTTGATGAATAGGTTTCCGGTCTAAAAGACACTAATTTTGTTAGAATACTCTTTTACAGCAATCTAGACACTTCTATCTCCATTTGAACTCTAGTATCAACTTGTGTAGCCCTCCTCTAGTTCTAATAACTGTGCGTTCAATTGGGGACACTTATTACGCTAGAGCATCACTTTATAGAAATCTAAATACTTGTTTCCCCGTGTAGCCCTTATCTCTACTTCTAATAACTGTAGGTTGAAATGGGACACTTATTTCTTGTAGATGAATAGGTTTCCAGTCTTAACAGAAATACTAATTTTGTTAGAATACTCTTTTACAGCAATCTAGACACTTCTATCTCCGTTTGGACTTATCCACTTGTGTAGCCCTCCTCTAGTTCTAATAACTGTGCGTTCAATTGGGGACACTTATTACGCTAGAGCATCACTTTATAGAAATCTAAATACTTGTTTCCCCGTGTAGCCCTTATCTCTACTTCTAATAACTGTAGGTTGAAATGGGACACTTATTTCTTGTAGATGAATAGGTTTCCAGTCTTAACAGAAATACTAATTTTGTTAGAATACTCTTTTACAGCAATCTAGACACTTCTATCTCCGTTTGGACTTATCCACTTGTGTAGCCCTCCTCTAGTTCTAATAACTGTGCGTTCAATTGGGGACACTTATTGCGATAGAGCATCACTTTATAGAAATCTAAACACTTGTTTCGCCGTGTAGCCCTTCTCTCTAGTTCTAATAACTTTGCGTTAAAATGGGACACTTATTTCTTGTAAATGAATAGGTTTCCGGTCTTAACAGAAATACTAATTTTGTTAGAATACTCTTTTACAGCAATCTAGACACTTCTATCTCCGTTTGGACTTTAGTATCCACTTGTGTAGCCCTTCTCTAGTTCTAATAACTGTGTGTTCAATTGGGGACATTTATTGTGCTAGAGCATCACTTTATAGACATCTTAACACTTGTTTCCCCTTGTAGCCCTTCTCTCTAGTTCTATTAACTGTGCGTTCAAATAAGGACAATTATTTCTTGTAGATGAATAGGTTTCTGGTTTTAACAGAAACACTAATTTCGCTAGAGTATTCTTTTACAGCAATCTAGACACTTGTATCTCCGTTTGGACCCAAGTCTCCACTCGTGTAGCCTTATTCCTCTCTTGTTCTAAAAACTGTGCTTTCAAATAGGGACACTTATTGCTTTAGAGTGCTCTCTTATAGAAATTTAGACACTTGTTTCTCCGTTTGAACTGCGGTCTGTAGATAAATTGATTTCCGAGAGCCACTTAATGTGTTTTCTTTCTTACTACAATCTAGAAACTTGAATCTCTGTTTGGACTCTAGTCACCACTCGTGTCGCCTTCCTCTCTAGTTCTAATAATTATGCATTCAAATGGGGACACTTATAGCGCTAGAGCGATCTGTTAGAGCAATCAAGAAACTTGAAGACACTTCCGACCTAATTTATGAAATCATATGATACAATGTAATTGTAACTAATTGCTGGGTATGTGTGAAACAAGCCTTTGGGCTGCTATTGAATCAATAGCTACTAAATGATTAAGGAATTTAATTGATTTAAAAGGAATTTAATTGAATTAAAAGAAATTTAATTGAATTCACTAAACGACTAAGAAACCGGGCATAGTTCTAACAAATGCGCGTTCAAATGGATACACTTATAGCAGTAGAACGATTTGACCATATTATATATGGAGTCTAGAAGAGTCTAGAGTCTAGACTCTAGACTCACATATTAGAGTCTAGAAGAATCTGCACTTCTGCTACACGAATGCAGACTAGTATTAGGCTGGAGTTTAACAGTGTAGACTAGTGTTACTATAGTTTGGATTCGGTTTCTCTAGCGCAATAAGTGTTTTTGTTTGAGTGAACGTGAGTTGCAATAGAGGGGAACAATCCAAACTTTTTCTACTCGAGTGTAGACTAGAGTCCAGAGTGGGAAGAGTTTAATTCAATTAGCAAGAGTCTAGATTCCTCTACGAAAGCGCTCTAGTTCTCCAAGTGTCTCAGTTTGGATGGGCCCATACTGAATAGTTTAGTGATTTATCATTTTTATCCAATGAATATTTTCATATTATAATTCTAATAATAATTATTATTATTTCACTTATTCATTCTCAAGTGATCTTTTGAAAAGATTTCAAATTTACATTTAAAAAGTTCTTGAATTAAATTTTCAATTTGGTTTTTTAATTTGTAGAGAAACCTACGAAAATGCAGAGTAAAAATTTAAGAATGAATCTTTCCATGGTGCTGGTAGGCGATATGTAGATCAGAGAAACGGCAATATAAGAGTTGGTTAATGTAAATAGATTTTTCAGAGCTATTATTATGTTTTTCAAGTGCTCTTTCAGTTGTTTCTTTTGTTTATTAATTTTTTTAGTACAATTCAATGTTTGGTTGTAATGCAATTTGAACACTAGCTCGTGATTTAATTATTTAAAAATTAATTATAATTGTACGCTTAAGCAGATTTTCCTCCACTTATCGTTACGATGCAATTATTTTTTTATTTTGATAACTGTTTTCCATCTATCAAATACTAGAATAATTACAAAATGCATACGCTATTTATAAAACAATTTTATTGGAATATTTTTCTCTCGTGGCTGAGTCAATAATGCTTCAATAATGCTTGGTCTTTGACTAGCAGGTCTACTTGGTCTTTGATTCAATAGTTAGATTATGATATTCTTCATAGAAATCTTTTTTTTATCAACCGTACTGATTTCGAGTCCACCATTTACGATCCTTTGAGCTCATTATTGAATGTAGTCAATTTTTGAATTGAAAGAAGTAGATTTTCGTGAGAAATTGACTTCAAGTAGAAATTAAACACTTCCAGCCCAAAGATGAAGTATTTTTCATCATTCCAGTCCAGCGACATCATTTTCTTTTATTCCAAATTGGTTGTTTTGAGAATTATTAAAATTAATACTTTCAATCCGATAAACTCTTTCCTTTGATAACGTTTGAACAGCTACAGTATTTTGAACTTCATCAGATCTCTGGCCAAATTCTCATTGAATTTGAAATAAAATTATTAAACTGTTTGTCTTAATAATATGTTTACCGACAAAAACTTTTGTGTGTAATTCGAGTGAAAAACTGCTTTATCACTCTCGCAAAATTACCGCACTCCGCTACGTGTCGTGTGATAACTGTTTAGCTCGAGTGATAAAGTAGCTCTTCAAACTCTTAATTAATATTAACTTTTTATGGTAAATTCAACGACTTGCAGTTCCATAAAAAGTTAATATTAACAACGCAGATCGTTATGGAACAAGAAATCCAAGAACTTAACAGACAAATAACTGTTGGGCACCGCTAGCAGCAGCTGGATAAAATAGAATAACATTATTTTATATGATAAGACGGTTAAATGAGTTTATTCTATCCAGCAAAAGGTAGATAAAATAGAATAAGATTTTTTCGCATGATAGATGTTGAATGAGTTCAATTTGTGATATATTTTTTATAAAGAAAATTCTTTGTTCTCTCTCATCTAACCAAAATTTTTTCTGTCAGGTGTCAGCAGTTGTGCTTTTGTGCGTTGGTTTGGCTTCGGCCTCACTTGCACCAATTGCCTCAGTATCAACCCAGTTCCACGCTCAGGACGAGCTCGGCCAGTACAGCTACGGCTACTCGGGCGGTCCCTCTGCCAAGACTGAGACCAAGACCGCTGACGGCGTTGTCAGGGGAGGATACTCCTACGTTGACGGACACGGACTTGTGCAGAGTGCCAGCTACGTCGCTGATCCTCACCACGGATTCAGAGTAGCCGCCACCAACCTTCCAGTTGCCCCCGCTGCACCAGTTCCAGCTCCAGCACCAATTGTTCCAGCACCAGCTCCAGTTGTTCCAGTTGTCAAGGCTGCTCCCGTTGTCCCCGCCCCAGTTATTCCAGCTGCCCCAATCCTCCCCGCTCATCTCCCAGTCTACAAGACCTACGCTCCTCTAGCTCCCTACATCGCTGCTCCAGCTCCAGTTATCTACTCTGCTGGATACCTTCCAGGAGTTGAGACCCCCGAAGTGTCAATCGCCAAGGCTGCTCACATCCAGGCCGTCCACGACCAGAAGGCTCTGATCCACTCCTGGAGGAGGAAGAGGAGTGCTCCCCTTGCCTACGCCGCTTACCCATACGCCTACACTCCCAAGGGTTTCGCCTACTCGTCAGTCACCCACCACGGATACACCCCAGCTCACTACCCATATGCTGCCCCCTACGCATACACCCCAGCTGCCACCTACCCCCTGGCTGCTCCACTGCCTCTTGCCGCTCACACCCCCCTTCCAGTCGGAGACACCCCCGAGGTAGCCGCCGCCAAGGCCGCTCACTTTGCCGCCGTCCATGAAGCCAAGGCCCGCGTCCATGCTGCCCCCGCTTACCACGCTTACGCACCAGCCGCCGCCTACCACGCCGCCCCCTACCATGCCGCCCCCGCCCTACCCCTCCCCGTTACTGACACCCCCGAGGTTGCTCACGCCAAGGCCGCTCACCTCGCCGCTGTTCACGCCGCCAAATACTCCGCTTACCACCATTAATGCAAATCCAACACCAACCAACCAAACCTCTCCATGTAAATATAGTTGATACCACACCGAAGCTCAACATAGTTCGATTTCAATAAAATATCGATAAAAAAAAAATGTTTTCTATTTTATTCCTTTCTTTTCAATTGACAAGTAATACTAAGGGTATGACTTTTATTGGTGGGGAGACACTTTTGTGGGTATTTCCTCCTCGCCGTTCAAGCCAAGTTATGGGGAACATCACCATGTTCCAATAGGGTTCACCTAGAGGGGGAACCCAACTAGAGGGGAACCCAACTGGAGGGAGAACCCTCTAGTTACGCTTCTGCGCCTAATTTTTCAATCAAGTGTATATTAACTTGTATATTAATGAACTTGGATATTTTAATGAACTTTTGGCAAAATTGACAAAATTCTACGAATTAATTTGTAAGAAAAAGCCACCACTTTTCTCATTATTCAACTGTATTCACTCAAATAACGAGTCACAGTAATAATAGTTGCAATAGAGTACAATAATAGTTTGAAAGAAATAGCTACATCATTTCTCATTATTTAACTGTATGCATTAAATTAATTAGTCACCAACAGTAATACAATCATCACAATAGTCAAATTATGGTTTGAGAGCAATAGCTATCACATTTTGTCTTATTATTTTTTTATATGCACTAGAATAACGAGTCAAAATAATAATAACAGTCCCAATAGTCACAATAGTTCAATTATAGTTTGAGAGAAACAGATAAAATCTTTCTAATTACTCAACTTAATCCACTAAAGTAACGGGTCACAATACTCAATTACAGTGTGAGAGAAATAGCTACTGCCATACAACACATATATACACACATTTATTAGCATCCACTAGCATAAGAAGCTATTAATTTATTTTAACTTTTCATAAGTATAATCTTATACTTATTCTTAACAAATATTTGACTGCAAGTCGTTAAATTTCACATAAAAGTTAATATTAACAACGCAGTTCGCCATGGAACGGGAAATCCAGAAATTAATTTATTATTATCATTGAACAGTTTGTTCGTGGATAACAAGTCACTATAGTTTGATATATTTTGAGAGTAATAGCTAATGTTGTTCTCATATTTTTAGTAGCATATACTTCAGTAATGAGTCATACCAGAGTTCTCTATGTTGTGTCATATCAAATTTTCAACAGAGCTGACTGAAAACTGAACTAAGAACGGAAAAACTGCTTCAATGATGTCTCTTTACCTATTCATTTCTCATCAATCCATCAAATCTCTGCAATTATTTGAAGTTTGTATGAATGAATAGGGATGGAAATAGTTTGTATGAATGAAATAAGGAGCTTGTATAAATAAATACATATAAATAAGGCGTTCAATGAAAAGAATAGGCGTTAGAATGGAATAATGAGTAAGTTTCCAAACTGTAACATTTGAATCAAAGTAGAAGACATCACAAGTACATTCCAATTGCAATAATAGAGGGTATTTGATTATTGATTATTCCTATTTTTCAATTTATTGTACCTATCCACTTTATGAAGTACAGTGGAACCTTGATAAATCGAATCTCAAGGGGAACGGCAAAAATTCGATTTATCAAGGATTTCGATTTATTGAGGTTCGATTTATCAAGGTCCATCTTAAAATACTTCGATTTATAGAGGTTCAAAACACTTACCTTTTCAGAATTTTATCCAATAAGCATGCAACTTCGATTTACTAAGGTTCTCTTATTACAACTTCGATTTATAAAGGTCCGAAAACTGCAAAACTTCGAATAATAAAGGGTTTTCTGCCGAACCTTCGAATTATAGAGGTTAGTATTAAAGCTCGATAGATCCAAAAACTTCGATTTATCAAGGTAATATCCATGAAATCTTCGAATTATAGAGGTTAGTATTAAAGCTCAATAGATCCAAAAACTTCGATTTATCAAGGTAATATCCATGAAATCTTCGATTTATAAAGGTAAAATAACATGGAGTTGGACCTACAGTTTTAGGTGGGTTTCGAACCACCGGGAAGTGATTATACAGCAGAGAACAGTGTATTTTTTGCTGGCCAATCTAATCGGTCACTCTTAAAGAAAAAGAGTCCAGGAGAATGCAGCTTATCTCTATCTGATTGAACAGATACCAGCTACGGCTCACGACTATCACTTCCCAAAAATTTTGGAAATGAATAACAATGTACTGTGCAAATGAATGTATATTAATTTTTCAATAATCTAAATGTAACACAATAAGTTGGAAGTATACATATTTATTCAGAAAAAATATATGATTAATGTGTCATTAGAAAAAGGAAATTATCATTGTAAACGGAGAATATCAGAGCCTTTTTATCTGAATTGATGAAGAAGCTTTGAAAACTCCATTAAGGGCTTATGGCTCTCAGAATTCCATTTCATTGGTAATTAACCATAGAGAGATTTGCATTTTTATTCAATTTTCAATCTTTGTTTTACATTTTTTATTTGAGGAGATCATTAATCTCAGCTTTATTCCCATTAAATCCAAGCAACATGCTATAAAACACGATCAGAAGAGAGTATGAGTCATTTACTCATCGCTCTCATTTGAGCTTCCTTTTTATAAGATTAATCCCTTACATACAGACTTGGTAGCATTAAAATAGCTCAAGAAAAATCATCTCCCAACTCCAAATTTCACATATGAGAATATGATCGTACCTTCACTCGCTAGAAAATTCATTAAAAACATTTGAGCTAATTTTGCCTATGTAAGGACGTATTTAGAACCAGCCGACAATATAGGGCTATTCATGATAGAAATAAGGGCTCATTTATGTTATGTCGTGATATTCAAGACTTTATTATGTAACGGAGTTAATTTTGAAATAACAGTGACAGGACATAAGAATGTTAGAATAGGCCAAGAACAAGGTATAAAAGATTATTTTCTAGAAAACAATAAATTAGGAAAGCTAAAATCTGTGAAACATTAATAATTTGACATCTTAGACATCTACTTAATACTATAATAGATTTTATTTATTTGATAATTTATTGAGACAAAATTACAATGATTGTGAAGGTGCAACAGAGTCAAGTCCAAAACTGCTCTCTTCACAAATTTTGAATATTTTACATTGTCCAAAACATTGAGGTTAACACAGACTAAATATTTAGGTTTGCTAAAAAAACTTCTCTCGAAAAATAAAATGATTCTTCAAGAACAATATTATTTTAATAAATATAGTTAGAATACAAATTCTAGTACCAATCATGATGCAAATTAAAATTGATAAGACCAAAAATAACACAGAAGAGAAAATGCTGTAGTCTATGTAAAAAAAAGAATAGAGTTTTCAAGGAAAACATAGCACACCGAAGTGAAACAATGATTTTTTAGGTAAAAACTCCAACATCTGTCTTAATACAATATGATCATTGTGAACAATTATACCGCCTTCATAAATTGATGTTTGTTGAGTACCGTAACTTATCTTAACTTATATTATTTTCATACTATTTTTAACATGCTAGCTTTATCTCATTAAGATAGACTTAGATGTATGTTTTTGCTTTTTTGTATATTGTATTATTATCTCTTAAAATAATTGAAAATTATAAAGATATTTAATTTTGTAAAATTGCTGAAAAATGAGAATAAATTGAATTGAATTAAAAAAAACTCAAATTGAAGATAGAATTAGCACACTTTAGTATAGTAATTTTGAACAGTAATGTTGATGTTGTATACCCCTTTGTGTAAGAAGAGGTATCGTGGATTCTTGAAAAATGGTATCACTACAGTAGTGATTCAATATTTTCATGAAAAATGCATGAGAGATGAATAAATGTGTTCAAGCCGAATTGAACCTTTTGCCAGAACAGAAGTTTCTCCAACTTTCAAAACAAAGGCACTTTTAGTCTTTTGTACTAAGTGAAATAGATTTTATACGTTAGGGTACAATACAGAAGCTTCTCATAAGAAGTGAAATACATTCCTCCAGTATAAGTAATTGAAAATCATAAATGAGATAGAAATACAGTGTCAGTGTCAGAAAGGTCTCCATGGTCTAGTGGTTAAGGGCGCTCAACCGGCAATTGAGAGGTCCGTGGTTCGATTCCCGGTGGTGACTGATATTTTTGTACAGTAGCATTCATCGATTCCCATCAGCTGTTCAATGCTGTTGTCAATATCCGCCATTGCGGAAGTCTTCAGTATAAAGTAATAGCAATTAAAGGAATTCGAAATTAATAAATTCTGTTCCTTTTTTTAGTTGTTCACTGGCTTCTAGATTAATATTAACTGAATATACCAATAATTATATTCAAGTATACTAGTACCCTTTATTACCAATAATATTTTTTATCATGTACGGTATTGTAGCTCTATGTAACTTTGATTCTACAGCACATTCAAGGAAGTTGTTAGAAAATTTTATAACATCCAATCACAGACAACAAATAAAGCATTGAAATATATTTGTAATGGGCCAAGTAGCAGAAAAGATTTTTCCAGGAAATGAGTTTTCTCTGGGAAACATGTAAATCAATAAACAACTAATGACAAACATTTTTTTTATACAGCTTATAACTAAATCTTAACACATTAATTATTGTAAAATTTTAATTATCATCACCACAAATTTAAAAAAATCCATTTTTTGTAACTTGGCTCATTATATATTTCAACTACTCAAATTGTAATTCTATCTTATATCTTTCACAAGAATTTTTTATTTGCATGAGCTTAATTAATACTGTATGTTGCCTAATGCCCTAAGTGTATAAAGTATTTTTGAATCAAGAATGAAATGCTTTTGAAAGGATAATATAAACGCATGTTTTGTATTTGTGTAAAATGTAGTGTATTTTGTAGTATTTGTATTTATTTATTGCCACAACTTCACAAACAAATCAAATTGAAGTTTCATTAACTAAATTTTAATAAATTAATACATTAAATAAAATAACTTCTTAAATAAATGATGTTGTTTTTTTGGCACCAACCAGCAGAAGGAAAAAAACCTTGGTATTGGTGTGCTTATGGATTATGGAAGGCAAAAAGTGACTGATCCACTGATTTTAACCAATTTTCTGATTTGAAAAATATATTAAACTCCATCATCAACTGTGATAAATGCTCCCTTTTCTCGATTTCCTTATCATTCAGCAATTTCAATATTTAGTATCAGGCCTACTCACGGAGAAACAAGCGGAAAAATTGTTGGTCCACCATATGTTTTCCACAGATCAATTAGACAAGGAAGAAAGAATTGCATCTCTAGGAGTTTTGCTGGATAGACGACGATTGATCTGGACTCCATACATTGAGAAAATATGTTGTAAAATTTCATCTGAGGTATTTGTACTGCGATAGGTTGCTAGATTATAAAAAGCTACTTTTTACAGCTTACAATGCGCTCTTACTGTCACATATTAGGTATGCTATCATAGTATTCATCAAAACAAAACCTTGATAGGGTGTTTATGGTCCAAACGAAAGCTGTTAGGTGTATGAAAAGAGTAAATAGATTAAATTCATGTAGGCTGTTGTTCAAGAGACTTTGTCTCCTAACTGTACCCTGCTTATATGTGTATGAAGCTACTTTAAATGTAAAAAAGAGTTATATTAACCAAAATATTGACGAGTACGATTATAATACAAGAAGCCGAGGTGATCATCACTTTTTGAGTCACAATAGGGGCGAAGTGATAGCCGCGAGCCGTAGCAGGTATCTGTTCAATCAGAGAGATAAGCTGCGTTCTCGTAGGTCCTGTTCGTAACGGTGACCGATTAGATTGTCCAGCAAAAAAGACACTGTTCTCTGCTGTAAAATCACTTCCCGGTGGTTCGGAACCCACCTAAAACTGAAGGTCCAACTCATCATTCACCATCATCCAACTCATTACCCACGCACAGGTCTCAGACCTATGTGGGCTTCATCCTCCAAAAAAAAAATAATAGTAGATTTGAAAAATATTAAGTTGATAAAGCTTTTTGTTGATGAAGCTTAGTGTACAAGAGTTCCTTTCACATCAAAATTAAGCCTCACCCCAACTAATTGATATATAGTAATTATGGTAATCAGTGTATAAGATTGTATAGTTGTTGATCTAACTTGTCTTATATACTCTTTAACTGAAGTATTGGTGGTAGTTGAAAACTACCACTAAACTACCACTAACTACCACTAAAAAATACAATACGCTTATACACATATTTATCTCATACATAACAATTTGTCATTCTACATGAATAAGTTACCGTATTCTTATCCTAATACTACTACCATTTTTTGCATGATAAATAGATCCAATATCAAAGCTGACTTTGTATTTCTATAATTTATGCTTTTCACTCACTTATAAAGAAGGAACGCTTATATCGCTTCTAAGGGGAACCTTTACATCAGCCTTCATTGGTGGCAGGCTGATAAAGATTTTTCTCAGAAATGAAATTAATTCATGTTAATAAAGTGAATAAAAACCAGCCTTCATCTGGTGGCAGGCTTATAAATTTTCTTTCAGAAGCGAAATGCATTTCTCCAATATAAGTGATTAAAAATTATAATTTAAATAGAAAGACAGGGTCAGTTTGTATATTAGATTGTTCATCAAGTATGGAAAACATCAAATCAAGAAATAGATAATCAGCTTTCATAGAGTGACTGATGAAGCTTCTCCTTAGAATCGACGAAATGCATTCTTCCAGTATAAGTGAGTAAGAATAATTATTTAAATAGAAATATAGTGTCAGTTTTGATGTATTGGATTGTCCATCAAGCATTCCATCACGTAAAACAGCACTGAATAGATATCTAACTTCACCAACGAAATCCATCCAACTGTGATGAGATCTACTTTTTGCTCTATTTGATTGTCTAAAAAAACTCTCAAAACTGGCCGTTAAAGGTGGTGATTATTTTTATGTAACAGGAGACGATGTTAGCCGGCCGGCGAAGCTAACCTAACCTAACCTAACCAATCCTAACCTGTCATACGAAGGAGCTAATCAGTAGAGTGAGAGGTGTCTAAGGTTAGCTGCTGTATAAATGGACCGGGCGGCCTGTTATTTGATTCAAACTACGGACAGTCCAGCTGCTATTAGCATTGGTTATTGACAGCGGGAGGTTTGCTAGTATTTCAGCTAGTATTTGTGCTAGTATTAGTGCTAGTAAGGCGGAAGTATCCAGTATCCACCACCATGGCCGTCTTATTCAGGCTCCAAGCGGTGAGTACAGCCTTCCCCATTCATACTTACTTAGTCATTAGCAGGTACACTCACTATACCTATATGTATGTAGCCTACTCCTATCAGATTACTGGCACACAACAATCAGTTACTGGCATTGTTCAACAATCAGTTTCTTGAGGGTCATTCATCACTTTTGATGTACCTAGAATAATTGGAATTGACTTATACTATCAATATTTATATACTAATTGTATTGAATACTAGTAATATACTAATAAGATATTGAGACTTCATGAATCAATTCACAATAATTGGAATAAAGCTCATTTAAAATAATGCATGATTATTATTGTTATCAATCAAAATCAATTCAATATTGATAATATGTAACTCAAGTTAATGACCATATTCCAATAAAAATATTGTTTTGCAATTGATTTAAAAATTGCTCAATTTATTGCAGATGATACTGAGATAGTTTTAAACTTTGCTGTTGTATTGATTTTTATTACTGAGTGCCTATTATGCATCATTAAAAAGCTTGCTTAATTGGAGATGATACTCAGATTTTTGGATAATTTTTTTTCATTGTCATTTATTTGAAAATTTTGCTTAATTGTAGAAAATACCCAGATTTTTTTAAAAAATTTCGTCATTGTTATTGATGTTCATTATGCATCTATTTTATTGTTTGCACATGCAATACATAAATATTGGGAACTAAACTGAACTCAATTATCTTTATACTACTATAGTAGTAGCCTAATGGCATGCCTAGTTAATTTTATATATTTTTTCTATAACTTCTTATATAACTGTTTTATAGGTTTTTCTAGTTGGTGCCGATCACACTTCACAATTCTGATTCCCAACTTCCGATTTTAAATCGGATAGGTTTTTGAGCTAATTTTAAATTTGAGAAACAAGTCAATATTGATGTCTGTTACTGGAATATTACACCAATTTTATTATTGAATCTGGATTCTTGATGTTAAGCAATGTAATAAAATTTATCAGTTATTATCAAGCAATAGATTTCCGTTGGAGTTTTCAAATTTGAATTTACTATGTACAATATAATATTGGACAATTAATTCCACTCAATTTAATTTACATGACCCAATAAAAATTAATCAATCAAAGTTCAATTACAGTTAGATGCTGATGATGAATATACAATACTATTCCATCGTTTTTCTGCAAAACCGTTTTGAAAAAAAATCCCATATTCATACAATATTACCTTACCAAAAATTGAACACGATCGCACTCGTGATATTTAACAAAATTGAATGTCAAAATTATTTCAGAAAGCAATTCATGATGGTTAAAAATAATACGTACTTCAATGCATAATTGTACTTACTGCGTATTACTGCAGTGTATTGAATGCAATAGGAACTTGGAGTTTAATGGTATGCCTAGTGAGTTTTATATACATTTTTCTATAGCTTCTTATATAACTTATCTTGGTATATAATTTGTCTAGTTAGTTAGAGGTCTACAATGGACTTCAAAATCAGGGAATTACTTCAACATGAATATTAGTTTTATTTGAATTATTCTTTATGCTCATAATTACTGTAGGTTTCATTATGTTTATGCAGTGTCCATGCCTGTATATCTTCAAATGTATAATGAGTTTCAAAGGGTTTAATCTAATTTTGTAATGCTATACACTCATAGATTGATTTATTTAATAATTTTTCATCTAAATCGATATTTTAAGTTTTTCAATTCCATTCAAATTTGAAGACATAAGTTTAAAATGTTATGTTACCTTCGTTTCCCATGCTCCGCCTTCTACCATTATTCATTTAAATCTTGGTTTATTCATGGCAACGTTCATTGTTCTTACTCAATACCACTCACAAGATCAATGTCTTACAGAATAACATTATTACAAATTCACTACTTTCATAGTTCTACAAAATTAATATCTCTTTGGTCTATTTATTTACTTTATAAAAAGCTGAATTTAGAAAAATTTAATTTCGTTATAACGCTAACTCTTGAATAGTAGTTTATGCAACGATTTTATTTTGACCCTTATTAAGGCACGAGTTAGATGTAAGTTATTACACGAGCGAATGCGAGTGTTATAAATATCTCACGAGTGCTTTAATGGCCAAATAAAATCGTTGCATACACTATTTTATCTACGACCACTAGTATACATTTAATTAAAACAATTTAATTTTACCTGTGACTGACAGAGATACCTAACCTCTCATCTCAAATACGAGAAGTTATAGTAGATTTTTAGGTCAAAGCAGCTGGTGTAGCAGTTTGATCAAATCAGCTGATAGTTTCACAATATTGAATTACGATATTGATTCCATCAAAAATGCTTCTGATTGGTCCAGAACCCGTATTATAATGTAGAACCTGTACTATAATGAGCTCATTATGAAACGGGTTTCAAAAATCATTTCGAAAAGACAGCTGTTTTGGCATCAATTGTGAAACTGTAATGTATACATTATGACATGGTCGTACATAAAAATTGTTTTAATTGAATTAGAGTTGGAATAAAATAAAGATTATCACTTCACTGGGTTTTCTGAGGTCTAAATTCTCTTTCTTTATGAACATATAAAGAGGGAGCGGGAAAACCCTCCAGGTTTAGTATGAGTGCGCATAAATCCCATATCCGACCCTGGAAGAAGTATAATTTATTGTAAAGTATGATTTTATATCATCATGAAAATATAATATTAATGGGATTGAAGAGTCTTCTCGATTAACATCAACACTGTCCATTTCTCCAATGAAGTGATTAGCCCAGTACATAATTATATAGGAATAGGAATAAGTTCTGCACAAGAAGTAGTTTTCATGGATATGAAACTCGTGGAAGGAGAGAACTAAAAATGTTCCCAGGTTGTCTAGAGTCCAGAATTCTTTTTTTTTTGTACGATGAAGCCCACATAGGTCTGAGACCTGTGCGTGGGTAATTAGTTGGATGATGGTGATTGATGAGTTGGACCTACAGTTTTAGGTGGGTTCCGAACCACCGGGAAGTGATTTTACAGCAGAGAACAGTGTCTTTTCGCTGGCCAATCTAATCGGTCACCGTATTCCTATTTGGTGTTGGGAATTAAGGTTTTTAATAAGTTACCTGACTCTTTCTCCTACTCAATTTAGAAAGGCTCTTTTTGAAATTTTGTTGTACAGGCCCTTAGTAAGTGATAATTTTAAAAGGGTGTACATTCCTTCATCTGTGTATTTGAATTTGGGAATTTCATTGTCATTGATTTATGATGAAAGCATATTTTTTAAGTGTCATACAGTTAGTTAAAATATAAAATTCTTCACAGAAGTAACTTTTCCTCTAATGTGCGATCTTTTAACAATTACATCAGGCTTTTATTCCGTTGAATAATATTTTGGACACAGAAAAATATTATTACCGCAGGGAAGTGATAGCCGCGAGCCGTAGCAGGTATCTGTTCAATCAGAGAGATAAGCTGCGTTCTCGTAGGTCCTGTTCGTAACGGTGACCGATTAGATTGGCCAGCAAAAAAGACACTGTTCTCTGCTGCAAAATCACTTCCCGGTGGTTCGGAACCCACCTAAAACTGTAGGTCCAACTCATCAATCACCATCATCCAACTCATTACCCACGCACAGGTCTCAGACCTATGTGGGCTTCATCCTCAAAAAAAAAGTTATCTTGTTTTTTAGAAGAATAAACATCTTCTTTTTTAGTTGCATTCAGATTCAATAGCTGTCCGACGTTAAACTAGAGTTGGTTGGCAACTCTCACTCTATCAATCTCTCTCACTCACTCCTTCAGTCTCTAGTCCTCTCAATATTATTTTCTCTTTTTAGTTTCGCTCTTCAATAATATATATCACATAATTAATATAAATCAAATAATATAAATAATTCAATAATAATTTGCCTCATAATATAAATCACAAGTATTCAATGAATAATTCAGGGCTGATATGGCTAAAGGAAATTATTCTAAGTTCAAAAGCAACTATTGAATCGAGCCACTATTGATTGGAAAATGTTGTTCGAAAACTATTATGAGAAATTTAAAGCTAAATAAAAACGTAATCTTCTCCTTTCTTTCACGAATATTCTTACACGACATAAATAATTTAATGTTCATAAACATAGACATTTTTTCAGAATCCACAGATTGCATGTGGACACACCCTAGTAAACAGGTGTATAACAGAAGTTGATCAATGACATTGAAATTCAACATTCTTCGATAATACATGTAAAGATATAAAAGCAGATAATTTAATAGTTTTCTTCGAAGAAACGTTTACCAAACATGTTTTCCTCTAGGTTTAACATCTGACATTCATAGATTCTGTTTTTCTGCACCAGTTTGAGTTAGCGGCCTTGCTTCAAATAAAGTAATGCTGCATTACTCTATTATCTCAGCAGGACAGTAATTATATATGCGCACTATACAGACAAGGTCAGATAACTTGTCATTGATTTTATAACTGGACTGGCCCGCCTCTATTTACTCAATGTACAGTAATAGAATGAGAGGAATGATTTACGGTAACAAGATATCGTTAAAACAGTATTCTATCCGGCTCACTGATTGCTCATATCTCTCCAGTTTCAATCAGTAGAGGATGTTTTATTACGTGAATTCCAGTTCCTAAGAAGTACACGCCAATGAAAATAAAAGTATCGGTTTACTGAAATTCTTTTGTTGCTTATTACCTTCTGGGGGAAAATTAAAGCTGATAGATCCCCAAAGGGGGAGTAACAGTGTTAACAATAAATTTTAGATCAAGCGCAAGTGCAGAGGCAATTCAAAGCAATCAAGTATCTGCTGTTGATTAGAAAAGGTTTTCAGAAACTCCTTTGAGGATTCTAGAACTAGAAAGAGCTACAGAGTTATAGATGGGCAGAGAAATGCAATTATCTTTTCTCACAATAATTCTTCTCTATTACTGCAACACTTGTATCAAAATTCATTATTTTGCATGAAAATAATTAGAATTAAAATCCATCATTGAAGTCAACGATTCTTATTTTACATGCCATTCATTCTTCATTGTAATGAATGGAAAATTTAGTTGCGAACTTTTTTATTTCATTATTCAACAAATCACTCTTTCATTTTAAATCATATTTACTGGCTTAAAATTCATAAACTTACATAAACCTACGATTTACATGGATGACAATTTGTTTTAAATGAAAAATTAAATATCAAACATTGTCAATAGTTCAGTTCTTGATTATAGCAAAGGCCAGAGTAAGTTTGAGCCAGTGAATAGGATTTAGAATAAAGAGTAGTTTGTTGGATGATAATATAAAAATAAGCAGTAAAAAATTAAAAAACACTGGAGTGGAAATTGTGACTCACGTTATAGCGTGACGGCCGTTTCACTCTGTTGTAAAAAGCATCGTCAGTCGACCCACAGTACACTCAGACACCACAGAGTGTACTGTGGGACGTCTGACGATACAACAGAGTGAAACGGCTGTCACGCCATAACGTGTCACAATTTCCAATCAAAAGTGTATTTTAAGTTTTTATTATATATACTAGTGGAAACAAGATGGATCTTCAACATCATAAAAAGTTTTCAACTGATTTCCTAGTTATTGATTACGAAGGTCAGAGAATTTTGAATTAGTGAATAGGATTTAGAATGAAAGAGTGCTTTGTTGGATGATGTAATTAAAAAGGTTTGCAACAAAATTTTCAATTTATTACTAAGGCTAATACATATTATTTGTCGGTTGAAACTGAATTTCATCATCACGAATACTAACACCATGTATTGGAAAAATTCATTTCTATTCATTATAATATTCATGTAGAATTATCTAATATATTTGTCTAAATCCCTTCTGAACTATTACCTACATTGAAAATTCTTAGTATTTGTTGATCCATGACGAACTGGACAATAATAGTAGTAGATATTTTCACATGCAAAACTGTTCTGTACGTCGTCTAAGAGAAAATATCTACTTGAAAATTATTCGAATTCAACGAGTTTAACCTACATATAAGAATAACAATGTGAACTTAAATAATATCTTTAAAATATTTTTTATTAAAACTTTGCTGATGAAAAGTATTCCACACAACCTATAGAATAAAACAAAAAGACCATTCCATTGTTTCGGATTTAGAAGTGAAGTTTCAAAGTTTCCTCTAGGAAACGCATTCAATATCGTTGTCACTGGGCACTGAGTAGTCAATGAGTGTATATAAGTTACAAAGTTGCGTTCAAAGTTCGCAACTACACTTGAGCCAACAATAAAAGTTTATAAAATCCTCTGAAACTTACAATAATAATGTTTCGTTCTTGTACCATCACAGGCCATTCAAGTTCACGATCACGCTGTGCGTGAAAAGTTTACTTCTTTGCTAAGTTCATAAGTTGTAACTTGTACAACTTATACAACAATTGTATTGTGTAACATTCGTATACGATTGTTACATGTTTGTAATGTATGACATTCATTAACAAAACCTCTTGGTTACCAGTGAAATTTTATATATTTAAACTCAAATTGAAATTAATTACACCCGGCATTATGCCCGGTTTCTGAGTTGTTCATTAAGTTTAATGGATCATTAACTCAATGTTGGAGCAATGGGTTAATGATCCATTAAACTTAATGAACAACTCAGAAACCGGGCATAACTTGATTACAACACTCAATTAATTACAAGTTAATCATTGATAACCTTGTATGGATGTGGTCTACAGCCGGTTTAGACTGTGAGTGCCTCCTTCTCAGGAATTTTGTCTAGGGATCAGACTACGCAAACGAGGAAAGAGATATTTTGTGATTGATATTCACACAGAGCTAACAAACAGAGCTGATTCTCCAGAGGAATCATTTTTCTTGGATTTATTGTTCCATAACGTTGTGCGTTGTTAATATTAACGACTTGCAGTCAACTTTAATTGTGAATAAATGATATTTCTACTCACTTTTGGTCAAACGTTTTCGAGTCATGGAGACTCATCTTAAAGGAATCATTTTTATCTGGAATAAAGTGACGTAATTCGCTAATAATATGCACATTGTGCTGAGAATTTATGAAAAAATAAATTATCATGTTTTAGAACAAAAATTATTCCTTCACTATTCATGAATAAGGAAATTAGCCTATGCAAATCTTCAACAACCAGTTATCAAGTTTAACCTTGCTTTTTCATACTGAATTCGGTCAGTGATCCGAAGCTTAACTCCTTTATGTTATGCCCATTAAAATTCGTTTTACTGTAAGAAAAATGAAGCAATAAATAGTTGACTATCCTATAATTACGAGAAGATTTTTGGCCGTAAAATTTGCATCTATTGAACGATTTGGGTTCGGTGATGTAGAAAACGTATTATCAAAAATGATGATTATCATTTCGAAAAAAATGAGTGTTGAAAAAAGACACCAACATTGTAAGCTGGAATTTCATCTACATTTTATCAAAGCAAAAAAAGTAAGGCAAACTGGACTCAACTTATATTAGTCTATACTTTCAAAGAATGATTGATCAATGATCAGTAAAGTAATCAGAGAGAATCAGAACTTAATTCATAATAAGTAAGACTGATGATGTCCAAACCACTTCAATTATTAAAGCACGAAAGACTATAGTTTCGAATGTTTCATCATTTTCAATCTCAATAGACTTGTTAAGAGTTTATTGTGATTGAGAATTATGTATCAGTCGAAACAATAGTATCTTATATTTAAAAAAAAGTGGTTTGGAAATCAGTTTAATTCACTATAGATAACTATCACTCCAATAACAAAAAGAACAATTTTGTCCATGGATTTATTTTCCCATGACGATCTGAATTGTTAATATTAACTTTTCATGGCAAGTCGTTGAATTTATCATAAAAAATTTATCCAATCACCAAATTTACTTAATTTTATAACACAGTCTCTTAGAAAAATGGATTCTTTTAATATTCGAAGCTTTCTGAATCCTCACAGAATTTCAGTTTTTGAAGACTAGGTCTATTATCACTACAGTTTTTCATGTATGAACTCGTCTCGTCTGGTGATACAAACCCAAACTCAGATTAAGCACTGTAGTACGTGTTAAGCCGCGTCTCCACCAACCGAACATGCTCGGCGAACAGTGTTCGCTGGAATTATCTAATGTCGCCGAACATTGTTTGGTGTTGGTTTGGTGTGGACGCCTTCCCGAACATTATGATAATGGCGGGAACATGTTGTTGGTCATCACTGTTCGCTCACAGACCGAACATTTCAATTGAACTCACGAACATGTTCGGTGACCCATATGTTTAATCTTTGTCCGTTTTTTGTATTCGCCAACAATGTTTGGCAGACATGTTCGGTTGGTGGAGACGCGGCTTTAGGCTAGACGCATTTCATTCCAGTCTTCTCTTAAGAAAGAGTCTTCCAGTCTTCTCAATTTCGATAGATTTTACTGTAAATAAGTTAATGAGGTTATTTTGAGTTTTCTGTAGATTATTGCTTTCAGTTTTCTGTTTACCTTCTATTCTATTACGCGACTAATTATGAGCATCCATTCATGTAATAAGGAAGCTGTGACAAATATTATTATTGTTTTTATGTAATGATGTAGCAAGGTCTTGTGACACCCGGGGTGGTATTTGAAATTGTCACCCCCCCCCCCCCCCACTCGAATTTACTCATAGCTGACAAATAACACCTTATCCATAGCTAATTCTTATTTCGTACCACTCACGGCGGAATAATAATTTTATGTATTTGGAATTTGGGGGTCGGGATGCTTTGCCCCAGAAAAACTTTGATTTTAAGGTCTCTTGAATGCAATTTTAAGCTATTTTTATGATTGTTGGGCTCTACACAATTCATAGCCATGGTGTACTATATGTCGTAATTCTTCATCGGCCCAATTGAAAATATTGAAATATACTTGAGTGAATAGCATGTGCTTCAGTTGGATATCCCAGTAGACTATTAGCCGGTAGACTATTAGACTATAGACTAGTAGACTATTAGACTATTAGCATGTGCTTCAGTTGGATACCCCAGTAGACTATTAGCCGGTACACTTTGAAGATAGTTCTCAGTACTCTATTATTGGAAAAATATATAAAAATTGGAAAAATCTAGATAAAAAATGAAATAAACTATGAAGAGAAAAGTTCAAGTATTTAAATAAATACAGTACGGAAGGTATAGGATGAGCTGAGTTGCGCAAGAGCAGAAGCAACTGCCTAGAGAGAGAAACAGAGAGACTGCTGGCGAGTGAGTGAGCCCGGAGCTTCCCCCACCGCTGTCATACGCGCTTTTGCCACTGCGCATCTCAAGGTCATAGCTCATCCTATTCCTCGAGTACTGTACACTACCGTTTCTAGAAATTTTTGCAGAATCATGAATACTATTACAAGACCTGACTACGCTATATTTTTAGGCCTACGTTTCTCGATTTCAGACCACTTGCCCTCAGACATTTTAAAAATTCCACAGTTGATAAATTATAGAATTGCTTGATTGATAGAGATTTTCATTGAAATCTGCTTAGACCTAGCTTGCTTTTTTGTGAAGTCTATTAATACTTATTACATGAATTAACAATAATTTCGGAACCCACCTAAAATGTAGGTCAAACTCAACAATTCATTGCCCGCGCACAGGTCACAGACCTACGTGGGCTTCATCCTCAAAAAAAATTATACTAATATTCACCACAAATTAGATTTATCAATGAATCAATTTATTTATTTATCGTTTATGTACAACATCATCACATTACAGTAGAATGAAGAGGAACCAACAGGCAATGAAGGAACGGACAATTTTGCAAACTGCCAAATATACAGAGCATAGTTTATTAATTTCGATATTTTTGGTGGCTCGGTTCCTGGCGGTCACTAAATATTTTTTTGCAGTAGCATTCATCAATTTTCATCAGCTATTCAATGCTGTTGTCAAAATCCGCCATTGAGGAAGTCTTCAGTGTAATTGATAGCACTTTTAAGAATTATAAATTAATGAATTATGTTATTTATTTATTGAGTCAAATTTACAACGAATGTGAAGGCGCAATAGACTTACGTCCAAAACTGCTCCCTTCACAAATTTTGAATATCTTACATTGTCCAAAACATTGAGGTTAACACAGACTAAAAATTTAAGGTTTGTTAAAAACTTTCTCTCGAAAAAGAACTAAAAGTTGATATTAATCAATAAAAATTTCCATGTTACAGGCAATTGTTCTGAGCTGCGTGGCTCTAGCATCTAGCTCCGGTGTGTCCACCCAGTTCCACGCCCAGGACGGCATCGGCCAGTACAGCTATGGCTACTCAGGCGGTCCCTCAGCCAAGACTGAGACAAAGACAGCTGACGGCGTGGTTCGTGGCCAGTACTCCTATGTGGACGCTCACGGCATCATTCAGACCGCCGTATACGTCGCTGATCCCGTCCATGGTTTCCGTGTAGCAGCCACTAACGATCCTGCCGTCAGTCAGCATGCTGCCGTACATCACGCCCCTGTAGTCGCAGCTCCTGTTCCAGCCTACCACGGTCCCGTTGCGGGATACCATCTGCCTCCTGGAGTCGACACACCTGAGGTATGATCAGTTTCGATAATAATGTAAGAGCTATAGAGTATAGATTGAACAATTTTATACATTCGATAAATATCATAGAATGCGTTTAACTTATATAGTTTATGAAGTGAATGATTCGATGGATTTATAATTTTTTTTAAATGAAATTAATTTTATGGATTTGATGAAGTTATCAAACCGATAAACTGTTATTTAACGACTGCAAAACGAGCATAAGTGAAACAATGGCTTATATAAAACTGAGCAGCCTTTTCCCTACTGGAATAATTGAAGGGATGAGTTATAAAAAATATAGTGTGCATAAAAAATGAATATAAATCTACAGTTTCAATAATTATTATTTTTATTATTATTATTATCATATAATATAATATTATATAATAATAATTCGGCCCACCTTTGGACCCATGGGCGTCCATCAATATGGGCAAGGGGGTGCTCGAGCGCCCCCTAGAATCCATTTTTTTGCTTTAAACACAAGTTTACACAAGAATCCAGTTTTAAACACAAAATGGCTCTCAGCCCCCCCCCCCCCCTTAGATTAAGTAAGATGGACGCCCACTTTTGGACCGCCACTCCGCCACTAGATCCTTGATAATCTTTACACTAATCAAATAAATAGTCTCATTCATTTATGACTCATAACTTGCTTGATAATATGAAGCGTGTTGTATTTGAGGTGTTATTGCGTGTTTATTTTTTGCGAGAAGAGAAAAACTTCAAAAGACAAGTAGTAGTGGTATGAGTGGGTATAGTGTCAGTGTCAGTGTGGCTCTCAGATAAACCGCGAATGCGCTACTTCGATCTGATAAGGTATCATCGGCAGTATCTGCTAGCCTGTTAATTAATTGAATTACTTATTCATGTAATTAGGGAGAAAATTTGGAATTCAGCCAAGTAATACTGGAGTAAGTTTCAGAATAAGTGTACTCAAAAGGTATATTGTACAATAAAGAAGTTATTATGTTGTTAAATAAAGAAGTAGTGAGTACCCTTTCTATTAAAAAATCGTTATCAAGTGGCTTCAAAGATTATAATATGAAAAAGAACGAATGTAATTTTTGTTTCCAGAATCAAGGTAATTTTTTTATAATGTATATGAGGTATTGTATCTTATACTTTTTCAAAGTTAAAATTACATAATATTTTAAAATCTCAAATAAAAATTAGGGGAGCAAATCATTCAGTTTCGAATAAAATCTCTCTGTGTAAGAATAACACAGTGTACTGTGGGTCGTCTGACGGTGCTCTTGACAATAGAGTGAAACGGCCGTCACGCCATAACGTGAGTCATAATTATCACTTAAGAGTGTTTTTTTAAGTTTTTATTGAATTTATAATCACCAAAAACAACGATTCATCTTTGTATGTAATTATTTTGTAGGACTATTATTATTTTCCATATAATTTTGGGAGGTGATGAATGAATGTTTAACATAAAATATCATTTTCCAGGTTCAAATCGCCAAGTCAGCCCATTTCCAAGCTGTAGCCGAAGCCAAGGCCAGAAACGCTCATGCATCGTACAGCGCCTACTACCCTGCTGGAGCCGCCTACGTGCCCTATGCTGCAGCTCACTCTCATCCAGGTTACTACACCCAGGTCAAGGATACGCCCGAAGTCGCCGCTGCCAAGTCAGCACATTTCGCAGCCGTCCATGAAGCCAAGGCCAGAGCACACGCTGCCATCCCCTACCAGGTACTGATAAAAAGAAATGATAAATCATACCTACTAAAATAATACCTGTTTGCCAATTGTCCTTGTTTTAATTATGAAATAACGAGCTACTCAAGTATCAAACAGTTTTTTAAGCAAAACCAATTTGTTTTAGCAAAGTAGTATAGCAAAGTAATTGCCATTTAGTAGCAAACCACTCCAATATCCTTTTCGGCCGCTTCTTATAATCTACAAATGTAGAAAACTATCCAAGTCAGTGAATAGCAATCTAATGAAGATTTTATCTTGCTCATAAAGCTATCATTGTTTTCCCTTTTATCTCAATCAATATGACTTTTAGAATAGGTGAAAATTTGTAAGTTATTGTAGAATGTAAGTTCTGTTGACAAGGGTCTGCATTGGCACACAAGTTTTCACATTTGCCAGAGTATAGCACTGAGTTATATTAAATAATTATTTTGTTTTACCTGATGCATTAATGTACATTATATTCTGCTGTATTCTATGTAATTTTTGGTGTGTGATTTGATTTTGACTAATATTAAAATAACAGGCACAAGTAATAGAAGTTCTAAAATAACTTTTCCCTCTACCACCAGGACTACCACCACAGCAACTATGCCAGCGGATACTACGGGTACTATGTGCCAGTTCCCGTCAAGGACACACCGGAAGTAGCAGCAGCCAAGGCCGCCCATTTTGCTGCCGTCCATGAAGCCAAGTCAAGGGTGAATCATGCTTATTCTCATGAAGGAGCTTACTATCCATATGCATCTGGTTATGCTGCATATGCACCTCTTCCTGTCAAGGATACTCCCGAGGTAACATTATATTCTTTTTCCATCTATTTATTAATTTTTTTAAAGATTAATCTTGAAGACTCTCATCTAATATAAGGCAAGTCAAGTCAGATTAACAACTATATACAGTATTGCAACCCATATTCACTAGTTATCACGTTTTAATACTATATGTTTTTATTACTAAAGTCTGCAAGAAAATATTTCCAACACAAACCAAGACAGGAAAGAGAGGGGTTCAGTGTTCTATTTCTTACAATTCCTTCCACCACATAGCAGAATTTCCTCCGTTTCTTACAAAGACAACAGAAAAGTGACAATGCGCATTCTATTGTGCGCAGGTACGACTCTCCTCTCTTCCTCACATCCTCCTGACCTTGACTACGATACAGAGCATCTGTGGTGGTGGGAGGTTGCTTCCCCAATTCCATGTTAGAAGTATTTTCTTGCAGACTCTAGTTGTATCACAATTACAATTCAAATTAGTTGAGGCTAGGCTCAATTTTGATCTGAAAGAAACTCTTGTACACTACAAAAGCTTTATCAACTAAATATTTCCTGAATTGTTTTGATATATTTCGATATTGCCAACACTCTTTAGAAACTGTGGTAGCTTGTTATGGAGGGTTTTGTTCAAACAACCTACTATCACCAGATGTCTTTCTGTCTTTGTGTACTGTATTAAAATCATTTACGTTGATATTAAAGCTTTTATCACTCTTTTTCACATTATAATGTAATTGAACTTCATGCACATACAAAAAGATACAGTTAGGATACCAAGTCTCTTGAACTGCGGCCTTCATGAATCTAACCTATTTGCTTTATGTTTTTCCAATAAATATACCTAACAGCTTACTTTTGGATCTTAAAAATACCCTATCAAGTTTTATTTGATGAGTTACCCCATACTTGGATAACATACTTCTTAATATGTGACATTAAAAGACCACAGTTAGCTGTAAAAAGTAGCTTCTTGTCATTTAATCTAGCATGCTGTCGCAGGACAAATACTCCAGTTAAATCAGATACAAGCTACGAAACTCCTAGGCGCTCTTTGCAAGGGTGACCGATTGGTTTGGCCAGCCAAAACGACTCTGTTCTCTACTGTAAAATCATTTCCCGGTGGTTCGGAACCCACCTTAAACTCCAACTCATCGATCACAATCATCCAATTCGACACCCACGCACAGGTCTCAGACCTAAGTGGGCTTCATCATCCGAAAAAAAGTTTTACAGCATTTTTTTCAACGTAAGGAGCCCAGGTCAATCGTCTATTCAACAAAACTCCTAGAAATGCAATGTTTTCTTCCAGGTCTAGTTGATTTAGTCGCTTACATACAAGTTCGCAGCTTATCTTGATTTGAATTAGTCATCTTGACTAGATGACTTAGTCAAGAATAATTAGTCATCTTGATATCATGAACTAATTGCAGTCAATAGTGTAAAACCCTGGACATTTTGACAGCTATCTTATTTTTTGAGTCAAATGAGCACGAATTGAATTTTTCAGCTCTGATATTCTTATTCTGCTAATCAAATCGAAGAGTTGACACCACTTCCACGCCACGCTCAAAGGCGGGATTACACTTGCCCCCGGACTATAAGTCTGACAATGCCAATGTGAGATCATTTTCAATGACATATTCAAATCATCTGCATTCGTGTATACCTTGCCTTTGATAACAGCCTTTGATAACGGTAAATTAGAAGCGAAATTGGGTGTACTCTGTTACCAACGCCTGTAACTGTAGCTCTATTCGCATTGCGAATAGATAGATTTGACGCACAAAGCTCAGGTTGGCTTTTAAAGTAATTAGCTCTGTTTATGTAGTAGGTATTAATTTTGTGCTCCTGATTTGACAAGGCATTGTTTCGATAGAGATGAGCGTCTGCTTGCAAATACTAGCATACATTCATTATAAGCTTGTGTAATAGTTTCAGTGATTTATAAGCTCGCAGAACAGTATCACATAGCATAGAGCTAGTTTAGGAAACCATATTACAATCTAATCAAACTATCACGAAGACGCGGCATCTTCAGAAGTAATAAAATATTGTTGTAATGAAAATTGATGATGTGAGTGGGGTCAACTTTATTGAAACTGAATATAACTAATTTAGTCTAATTGCATAAAAAATATAGAAGTCACATCCAATTATGAAAAGAGGCACTTAATATTCCATGCATAATTATTATACCTGTACATTCTTCAAGCTGATTTTTTATTTTTTCTGCAAAAGAGTCTCAGACTTGTGCGTGTGCAATGAGGTGAATGCTTGCTTGCAAAAAAATATCTTCCAAAATATTTAAAAATCATACAAACCATTAAAAGGTGCCCAATTTACTGATAATTTACTTGTACAAACAAAAGTTGTTTTTTTTCAAAAATTCTTTATTGCCAAACTCTTGTAAATAACAATCAATCACACACAATTAATACATTTTTTTTTTTGGCGCCATCAGCAAAGCATAGCTTGTTCGCTAACGACGAGTTCTCCTTTATTACAAATGAAAATTTTTCCTCTTTACTATTCAAAATTACACTGGAATCTTCATTTAAGAATAATTCACTAAATCAAGCATCCAACCAATCAAAAAAAAAAAAAAAAAAAAAAAAAAATAGTTCAAAACAAAAAAAAAACAGTAGAACAAAAAAGAAAATCTATCATCACTATCTTTAAACAACAGTAGAACGAAAAAGAAAACTTATCAAATACAATAAATAGGCAACTATTACTCAACCTAAACGTTACTATAACTTAAAATATATGTTACTTTTGACCCATTCCTCTACATTTCTCAATAGAGTTTGTGTAAACCTTTGTGTTAAAAAGTGTGCAGAAATCTTGTTTATTAGCACCATGCAATAATTGGTGAACTGACGCTTACATACTGTCAATCTTGTATACTGTATGTTGTATCTATTTGTTAATAGCGGTCTTGTATTGTAATATACGTTTCTATTGTCGAATGAATGTTTGTTCTTTATTATGTACAATACGCACCTAATAACATAAGTTTGCCTTAAAGTGAATACATCAAACAGCAGTTCATCAAACAGCAGTTTACTAGGATATCGTCTTGTTCGTCCCAAAGCCGCTCTTATTATATGTTTTTGTAGAGTGAAAACTTTATTAAAATGTGTATCAAAGGTTCCCCCCCATACTTCTATTATTTTATATCGAACTCAAGGTTTCAAATACGCTATTTTAAGTAGCGTACCTTAACATTATGAAGCATTAAATACACATATTAATTTGTCCTTTTCCTATTTCATTTTAGGTACTGCGAAAGGAATGTTCTGTAAAAGCATACCAGTAGCATCACTACATTCTAAAACATACAAAAAATCTCAAGCAAAATTCCAACATCTTCTAAGTTTTCCCATTGCCTGCCATTTTATTTTTTATCATCATTCTATCTCGTTGTAGGAATGGAATCTTCTTTCTAAATACTACATATTATACACTGAAAAATATGAGCTCCAAAAAGTAGGAAAGAATAGTTATATTTACTTACCCAATATAATATTATTTAGACTATTTGTATAGATTAGATATTATTGTAGTACAATCTATTTTATCGATTCATAAATGTATATACCATTCATATAATTATGTGTTAATAGTTGGTTTTGTAGGATTGTTATGCAAATAGTTTATCAGCACAATTTTAAATTTATTATCGATCATGAGAATTATCATAGTAGCATTGATTCTAGAAAACAGTATTTCATATATGAGGACTCTCCAACCCAACGCAAAAAAATGTTATAGTAGGTTTTTGTAGTTTTGTAAAAATTCCCTGCTATTTGGTTGTAATATTTTAACTCATTATTAAATAAATCATTTATCTATTAAAGAATATTACCTGTATTTTTTAATAACTCTTTACATTATGAGAAAGCTCTTTGAAATATTAAAAGAATGTTCAAAGAAAAATTGAATTGAATTAATTTTTAATTTGTATTACCTTTTCAAGTGAATTAAACGACTTGCAGTCAAATTTTTATTAAAATAAGTTTTCACTTACTTCTGTAGGCCGAACGTTTTCGGCCCTTGAAGATGGGTTTTAACAACTCGAAAACGTTCGGCCTACAGAAGTAAGTGAAATACTACTTATTTTAATAAAAATTTGACTTCAAGTCGTTTAATTCACTTGAAAAGTTAATATTAACAAAGCAGTTCGTCATGGAACAAGAAATCCAGGAATTTTAATTTGTCCCGAAAAGGCGCCCACTATACGAAAAGAATTTTTTTTTTTTGTTGAGGATGAAGCCCACATAGGTCTGAGACCTGTGCGTGAGTAATGAGTTGGATGATGGTGATTTATGAGTTGGACCTACAGTTTTAGGTGGGTTCCGAACCACCGGGAAGTGATTTTACAGCAAAGAACAGTGTCTTTTTTGCTGGCCAAGCTAATCGGTCACCGTTACAAACAAGACCTACGAGAACGCAGCTTATCTATCTGATTGAACAGATACCTGCTACGGCTCGCGGCTATCACTTCGGCTATTTATTGGGAATTTTGTATAACACCTAATACGTTGTTATTTTGGGTGCCACTTCATGTATTACATTCAACTTACCTATTTTTTCCAATTCTAGGTTGCTGCAGCCAAGGCGGCCCACTTTGCAGCCGTGCATGAAGCCAAGGCTCGCACTGCGCATGCCGGCAGCTACTACCCATACGCTGCAGCTCACAGCTACTACGCCCCTCTGCCAGTCGGCGACACCCCAGAAGTAGCTGCAGCCAAAGCTGCTCACTATGCAGCCGTGCATGAGGCCAAGGCTAGGAACCATTATGCGGCTCACTATGATGCCCCGACACACTACAGCAACTATGTACCACTGCCTGTCACTGACACACCTGAAGTGGCTCATGCCAAGGCTGCACACCTTGCCGCTGTTCACCATGCCAAAGCCGCCCATTGGTGGTAATCTTAAAAATTATTTTCCAACAAATGTGGATAAATTGTATTCACGGTTGAGCTCTTGCCGCGCTTGAATAAGCTGTAAAAATGGGTATTATAGTCTTTCAAGTTATCTTCAAGATAAGGAACCCTTGAAGTAGCTTCATAAATACAAGTCGTAGACTCGTCATTACGTCATTACATCGTTTCTTAATTATTTTATTAGTGTTTTATCGATTGTCACTTATAAATATACGCATTTAAATCTATTCATGTGTTTGATGCGTGTGGGGTAGAGTTTCTTTAAAGTGACCAAGGCCCATATTTATGGAGCTTCCTTAACGTTCAAGGACTCCTTAACTTCCAAGGATTCCTTAACTCAAGGAAGACTAGAAAAGTCTTTTGAGAGAATGTTTTCAAGTTTACCTCAAGTACGGAAACCTTAAGGTAGCCTCATTAATATTTAACCAAGTCAGTCACTACTATAACTCTTTGAATGTCGTAGCCACAAATCTAATACCAATAATTTGCACTAATTATTATGATGATAATAATTTAAATTGTTATAAATTATTTATATTAATAACCATTTATAAATCATTTTTATTCATTGATGTTTATTAACGAGTTCAACAACATAACTGTGAATCATTTAAAGGATGAATGTGAAGACGAACTACTAAACTCTGTGGGAAACTTCATCAAGAATAATATATTAGTATAGAGCAGCATCAAAACTTAAAACTGATAGCAATAAAATATGCTCACCGTCAATAAATTTATCCACATTTGTTGATAGAAAATATTCAGTCTGTAATAAATGAAAAGCTTTAAAATCAAACTTAGTATTCCAAGAGTGTTTGGATACAGTGATTGTATATGATAATAGTAGATCTTAATTTTTGTAAAATGTCAAAGCCACTTATAAAATGTCACTACTAAATGTCAAAGTCATTTATGTAATTGTTCATAATTTATACTGGATATAATAATAATAATAAATTGTTGTAGTGTACCATTTGTATTTATTAATTTAGTCTGCATTTCGATTCATAGCTGTATACTTTCATGACTTCTAACAAACATTTTCAATCATCAAAAACTCTAATATGGATTCTTCAAATGTGGCAAAACACTTACTGAACAACAGACGTATGTTCAAGAATTGATATTTTATAAAAAATAAACCAATGAAAACAATCCGATTATGTTAAATTTATTTCGCTCCCTGTCAAGAGTAGTCTAGTCTACTTCGATTACTTACGATACGAAAATTCTGATGTTTACTCCGATTTGTAATACTGTGTTTTTGATACAACACTAATTGATCAGATTATAAGCTTTTTTTTGGAGGATGAAGCCCACATAGGTCTGAGACCTGTGCGTGGGTAATGAGTTGGATGATGGTGATTGATGAGTTGGACCTACAGTTTTAGGTGGGTTCCGAACCACCGGCAAGTGATTTTACAGCAGAGAACAGTGTCTTTTTTGCTGGCCAATCTAATCGGTCACCGTTACGAACTGGACCTATGAGAACGCAGCTTATCTCTCTGATTGTCACATTAACTCTTATAGGTGGAAGTGGTGTTCGCCTATGTCATCTGTACTTCCTATCAAAGTGAAACTCAATTAGATATCCAATTTAGAGTTCTCATTCGGGAATGAAAAATGGTGGATTTTGTTGGTGAAATAATTGTATATATTATTTTTCTAATTGACCTCATAATGTCTCAATTATGCAAGGTTAATCAACTTCTAACGTAGTATCATTAGTACCAAACTGGAAAAAATCGATGAATTTTTCCCCCTGCTAGCTATTTTCACTCAGTGATGCCAATTTAATTTTATTCGGTGATGGTCAACTTCACCAATTTGAACTTCATTAACACTAACGTGTTATAAACATTGCTATTTATATCTCAGTGGTCTGACATTGAACCCGCTTCTAAATCTGACAAAAGCGCATACAATTTAAGCACTTTTTTGAATCGTCCAGTCTGACCATTATCATTGTTGTCAATACTGAAACATTTCAACTAGACGGTAGAGTAGACTATCCAGAATTGTATTGAAAAGTAGTGTCTGATAAAAACTGTATATGGAAAACTGAAGTAGGAACTACCTAGTAGAATGGGGAAAGAAAGAGAGAGTGTGTGTGTGATAAAATAGTGAATGGAGAGAGTGCCTGAAAATAGCTGGACATAATCAGATCCAGTCAAGCTGCTTAGAGAGTAGTGGTTATCCAGTTTGCAGGGGCACACTACTAAATGCAGTACTATGTTCGCTAAGCGCATGAGGTCATTATGTTAAGAACCCTGAAAGGGCCTCTTTTTAATGCTTTGAATGTTTTTCTTATATTTAGAAATCTTTCTTTTTTTATTCCGTATCAGTATTTTAGTCTCTTTCTAGAATATTAAAACCAATCTTTTACAATCATTCCTGTGTTGAATCTTGGTTGAAACATGTTTCTTTTAAAACCACTGATTGGTTACCAGTTTTAGAATAGTTTTCACACTCCAAGTTGATATTTATTCATATTCATTTATTGTTGATGAATTTTGTAATATTATACAACAAATACTTTTGGAATTTGAAGAACAAGCGCATTACTGTGGGAGTTGGTGTTCGATGTTTATGATAGTATGAAATACGAGAATTTTCGAAAAAAATTATGAACAAAAACACTACAAAATAATTCGTGGAAAAATGTTTTTCTTAGAGCAAAACATAACATTTTAATACTTTTATAACATGAAATACACGAATTTTCGAAAAAAATTCTGACCAAAAACACTGCATACAGCCTTGACCAATTTCATTTCATATGAAAAGTCAGGGCGGCGTCAATACACAGATACTTGTCAGACACTTTTCATAAACTTGACACGCACCTTTACATCTAAAATTTCGAATCAATGTTAAATATAATTCATTAACTAATAATACAATACCTTTCACACATAGCATTCAAAAATGACTGTATCACAGACGTTTTGAACCGACCAACTTCTCTATTGTCGGTCTTTCTAATATTACAATAACCATCTATTCAAGTTGATTAGTATCGTATATTTACTTTCCTACAACTGCTCGTAAAGTAGTTCTTTACGTAATGAAAACTAATTGTAAAATACCTCTTTACTGCTTCGCAAGCGGTAAAGTACTTTACGCTCGCCAGCTGTTTTCTTTACGCTCCTGTTTTGATTTTGATGTCTTCTCATTGGTGGATCACAGAATCCGTGAAATTCATATAACCTCAACAATGGCGAACGCTAACCAAATCCGCGCAAGGCTGTGATGTTACAAACTACAAGCTTTTATTGTGTTGGAATCCAGAACTGCAGTTGTAGGAAAAATATTGTATGTAATTCGCGCGTGAAGCTTCTTTATCGCACTCGCAAAATTACTGCGCTCTGCCATGCGTCGCGCAGTAAATGTTTTGGCTCGAGCGATAAAGCCGCGCTTCACGCTTTTAATACATAAATAACTATTACATGTACAATGGCTGACATATTTTCAATAAGGCAGGACTTTCACATAATGGACCACATAATACAGCTTTAAAACTGCTTGACTATTTTCATACGGGAGTACCGTATGTAAGCAACGGTTACACAGATTTAATCCATCATTGAATTGTTGTGAATGGAGTTTTTCCTCGGAAAAAAAATCCTATATTTATTGTTTAGATAGTTTGTTGGTTTAAAAATTGAGTAATTCATAATAACTAAATCAATATCTCATGGCATAATAACTTCGGACTCATCTACTTCAATCCAAAGTATTACAAGGTAATAGTCCACAAGCAATTCGCTACATGAGAAGCTTTATCCAACAACTTTATTATTTTCTCTCGCTATGATAACAGTTATCTACTGTAACCTCTCAGATTAACTAATCAATTCCCCAAGCCTAATAGTACACCAAAATTATCATCATTAGATACATAATAGATATACAACGTATTTTCCAATAGGCAATTTGAGGCCAAATTTATCCAACTTGAGTAAAATATAAATAATATCAGTATAAATAATATAAATATACAAAAAATTGATTAAATACTTGGCTCTATGGTGAGATACTAAAAATTAATAATAGTACAAAAGTAAGAAAAATAACACAAAATATTATTTTGTTGAAAATCCAATAGGAACAATTATCCATTTAGCAAATTCTATTCCTGATAAAGACAATGGTTGGTGAGAATGAAGTTATGAAGTTACTGTAGTTTTCATATAACTTGGCAGCAGTATGCTGGGTTCAGATGTAGCATGTTCCATCTGCTACACGCTGCCAAGTAGTTATATGAATACTACTATAAGTACGTTGATTGAGCTGAGTGGACTCTGTTGAGTGACTGGCGTCGACGGGAGTACGATGGGAAGACGTAAGAAACGGCGTTGTGATTGGCACAATTTCTATTCATATCAAATAACAAGAATCCCAAGGACTGAGTCAAAAATATGAGTTACTCAACAGACTCAACAACTTTATTTACTTCACCCATCACTTGAATAACGTTGACTGGAACGCAAGTGTTTATGCTTACACCAAAACTTTAATAAACATTATGCCGACCAATAAAGGCTCTGACAGACCGACGTTATAAATTGCACGGGAAGATATAAACGTGATACAATAACGTGTGTTAATACCCGTTGTGTTAATACGTAGTTGGTTGGTGTATTATAGTTAGTAATATTCAGAGTCCCGAATTCTGTATTTCGTCTGTCTGTGAAAGCCTTTAGTTAGGCCAAACGAATTAAATAATATGAGATATTGAGATTGTGAAATATATAAGAAAAATATTGAATGATCAAATCAACAAATAATGTGGAAATAAGTAATGACCAATGAAATAATTCAATCAATAAAGAGTGCGCAGAACAACATTAGAGTTAATGTTACTAAAATGTAACGTTTTAGTAACTTGAAAGCATCTCTCTGCTCTAAAGAATCTTGATTTCATGCTTAGAGTGTTGCAGAAAGCATTATCATTACTTAAACGTAGTTATGCGCAAACTACCATTTCAAAATAAAAGCCGCAAATATGAGAAAAGAACAGCGAATTCATTTTCACTTCAAGTTAAAATTCTTGTATAAGTTACTTTGATTAGCCGTAGGTGTAAACCTGTAAACTACAAGAGACTTCACTAAGGTCAACACAAAATTCATTGTACCTAGAAAATAGTAAGAAGTGCAACAAAGCGCCGAAGAAGAACGACTTAGTTTGAAACACGTCCGCCGCGACTCAAAAAAGGTCAGTTCTGTACAGCAAGATACATATGAATAGTTCTACTGCAGTTCACGAAAAATGAATATCTACAACAATAATAGTAAAAAGTGATTGCTTAAACGATTAATTTTATAATAGTAGTTTATGCAAAGATTTTATTTTGACCCTTATTAAGGCACGAGTTAGATGTAAGTTATAACACGAGCGAATGCGAGTGTTATAAATATCTCACGAGTGCTTTAATGGCCAAATAAAATCGTTGCATACACTATTTTATCTACGACCACTAGTATACATTTAATTAAAGCAATTTAAATCATTTTACCTGTGACTGTCAGAGATACCTAACCTCTCATCTCAAATACAAGAAGTTATAGTAGATTGTTAGGTTAAAGCAGCTGGTGTAGCAGTTTGATCAAATCAGCTGATAGTTTCACAATATTGAATTATGATATTGATTCCATCAAAAATGCTTCTGATTGGTCCAGAACCCGTGTTATAATGTAGAACCTGTACTATAATGAGCTCATTATGCAACGGGTTTCGAAAAGCATTTTGCTGTTTTGGCATCAATTGTGAAACTGTAATGTATACATTATGACATGGTCGTAGATAAAATAAATATAAACATAGATAATTACAATTAACACTTTTCCATTGAATTTGAACACTAAGGAAAGTGTTTTCATTATTCATGTTTGAGTATCCAGTAATGTGGAACAACATCAAATAATTGTTAATTCTGCAGAATAGCCTCAAACTATTTTCTTTGAGAAATGTTGTTCAGCTTTGTTGTCCACCTGAGGTTTCAAGAGTTGAATAAATGATAAGTAAGGACGCATGAAAGGACTCTTCATGGTGACTAGTGTGCTCAGTGAATAAATGAAATACCTGGCCTGCTTTGAGATAAAGCTGCTTCCAGGAAATATTGTTTTTTGGTAGTGGTAGTGACTATAATTAATTGAAAGGCTCTCACAAAGGTATACTTTCGAGTTAACGTACGGTAATAGAGAACGGTGAACAGACTACACGAACAAGACCAACGATAGTACCATTTTGTGTTAGCCTTGCAGTATAACTTAACTAGTAGTGTAGTCGAAAATTTTTGTAGGCCTAACTGATTGCCGTTATTGTTTACTGATTTCGTAAATATAGTATTTCTAGTAAACCCCCAGTATTTCGTAAACCTGTAAGTAGTGATATCACATTTTAGGGTGATGCTTAAATCTATTTTTTGGGGAATCAATAACGATTTCTCCGCTATTTATTGTTTACCCGTAGTCTACATTCCATCTAAAGTTCAAAATGACTGTGCATACATAATTATTATTTATGTAACTGATTATTTGTGTAACTTATTTCTGTTAATGCTTACTGATTTCGAGAATGAAGTACCGTATTTCTAGTTAATCTCTAGTATTTCATAAGCCTGTAAATACTGATATCACATTTAGGGTGCTTGGGTATACTTTTCAAGAACCACCAACGATATTTCCGCTTATTCTTCACCTTCTCCTCGTGGTCTACATCTGAAGTTCAAAATAACTGTGCATACATAAATATGACTCATTTAGGGAGTCAAATGTGACTAATACCTAATTATGACTCACTCTTATAGGGAAGTGATATCCGAGTGCCGCAGCAGGTATCTGTTCAATCAGAGATAAGCTACGAAACTCCTGGGCCATCTTTGTAACGGTGACCGATTGGATTGGCCAGCAAAAAAGACTCTGTTCTCTGCTGTAAAATAACTTCCCGGTGGTTTGGAACCCATCTAAATCTTTAGGGCCAACTCATCAATCACCATCATCCAACTCATTACCCACGCACAGGTCTCAGACCTATGTGGGCTTCATCCACAAAAAAAAATATATATATATAATGTTTTTTATAATAAATAACGTGAATGTTCCAAAATAACCGTTAAAATATTTAGTAACATTTTAGTAACTTAATTATTAATCACTATCATCCAATTCATTACCTACGCAAACCTATGTGGGCTTCATCCTCCGAAAAAAAAATTGTCTAAAGCTGAGAGTAACCTCTTTGAATTCCTTACCTCTTCACAAAGTAAAGTTATAGTATATTGAAAAAAGGATGAAGTTTATGGAAATCATGGAATAAAATTAGAATAGTGAATAATGATAGCTGATGGGAATCGTGAACAGTATAAGCAAATGAATACACTAACAGAGATTTAAAAAATAAACTAACCATTATATTATTTAACTCTGCAATAATAAAAGCTATCAATGTGATTTTATTCCAAAAAACCTATTTTTTATATTTCTTCTCGAACGCTAATTCCATGTTGGTCAATTTTTTCTGTAGTTTATTATCTAAAATAATTATATTAGCAATATCATTAATACTGTAATAACGTTTCTGCAAAGATAGAATATGAAAAATACAGCCTGCATTGAGAGTATTAGGATCGATCCTATATTTTCCTGCTTCTTATCAAGATCAACTCTGATATTACGCCAAGGAGAACAGCTAATACAGTACGGGACAATATAGGTTGATTACAACGTATTTCTTACATTTCTATCAGCAATATCGACCTTGTTACGGAACACTGCCTTCCCGAGTTATTTGTAATTTCATATCTGATTGATTTCCAGAATTATAATTCAGAAAAATGTGTATTTATTACTTAGCCTCATATCTCGATGCATTGCTATAAAATACACTATAGTGCACTATAATACGCACTACCTATAATTTGATGATCTATCGAGAAAATAATATCAATTCTGAGCCCGTAGTCTAGGTCAGGATTAAAATTACTGCGAAAATATGAATTGATTGGACGACCATGTGTACTATTCAGAGTGTCCCATGTAAGGTGTGAAAGCCGATTACTACAGATTCTACATCAAATTTCTGACAAAAAATGTTCAGTTACGTTTTTGAAATGGGGCCTTTGTTTTCGAGATATCTCGATTTAATGACTTTTTCGAGATATGCTCACTTCCCGCCATTAAATGCTCAATAACTCAAAAACTAGTGATCGGATTGAATTATGATGACATTGTTGAAAAGAGCACAGCATTTCGCTAAAGATACACATATTTTCAATATGTAACCCCATCATTCAGGATGTTTTTTCAGGAGTCAAAGTACAAAAAAGTAGATTTTCCGAAATCTCACTGAAATTTCAAAGCGATTTTTCTCGATTTGTTTTTAGGGTGACATAATGGAAACTCTACATGAAAAACTTCCTCATTTCTTAAGCTTCAAAATGAGTCTAAAATTTTTCAATTTGATGAATTGCAAATGTTTGAAAATTGTTGAAAAACTGTCACAAACCCACAAGAATTAGTGTCCAAGGAACAAGAGCTGATGAAGTTGAAATTTGATTCCAGAATCACTAGTATTTGAGTTATTGCGCTTTTAATGGCGGGAAGTGAGCATATCTCGAAAAAGTCATTAAATCGAGATATCTCGAAAACAAAGGCCCCATTTCAAAAACGTCACTGAACATTTTTTGTCAGAAATTTGATGTAGAATCTGTAATAACCAGCTTTTACACCTTATATGGGACACTCTGTATAATTGTCTCACGAAGAGGTTTCTCACAGATCATGCGTATCATATACATTTCAGAACGAAAAGCTATGTAAAAAGTTTATTTAGTGCTAGGTATTATTGTAGTTTGATGATTCTTTTTGAACATTAGAATTGATTTCTGGTTTATCATAGTTTGGGATCATCAGTTTTTTATTTAATAGTATAAAATTATTGTAAAGAAAACAGCTTTTGTCCATGGATAATGTATTGAGATTAAGGGCACGTCATCAAGGTATTAAATTTTCTGAAAAATCTCTACAGTTTGTTTTCATTTTTGCGACTATCCAATACTTTATTTGTGGTTCTTCTATGAGCTACCATTTCATGAATATAAACCAGGAATATATAAACTCAAATGCAACACATGCCCCAAGTACTACATAGGACAAACAGGCAGATCATTCAACACAAGATACAAAGAACACATCGAAGCACTACATTCCAACACTGACTCAACATTTGTAGATCACTTAATCAACACTGGACACTCACACAGTAACATCCAAACTGACTTAGAAATTCTACACACATTCCAAAAAAGCCGCAAACTAAATACACTGGAGCAATATGAAATATTTAAACACCATAAACAAGATAGAACCAACTTACTCAATGACCAAATACAATTCAAATCAAACGCAATTTTTAACTACATAATGGCTGCTCATCCTAACCTCAACAAAGCATGACCCTTGGCAGCAGGCTGACGAAGCTTCTTTTCAGAAGTGAAATGCATTCCTCAAGCATCTCCAATATATGTGAGTAAAACATTATTTAAAAGTGAAATACAGTGTCAGTTTTAATATTAGATTGTTCATTAAGTATTTCGTCATGGAAAACATCACAGATTAAAATCAAGTCCTGTCATTGTTAAATACAGATAAACGTTGGTATGATAGGAGTATAGAACCTTCAGAATTATTATCAAAAAACGTATAAGTGTAGTAAATGAAATTTAAAAACAGTCGCAGTGGTGTAATCGGTTGAAGCGTTCAATTCTGACACCTGCTGTCACGATTTCGATTCCTGTTCAGCCTTCTTGTAATTCACCCAATTATCAACACACAAATCTCAGAGTCATCAACAAAAAATGAAGAAAACAACTCTTTATTCATAATTTCAAGCACACAAATCAAATTGTTTGCCTATTTTAGATGATGTGCCTCTCGTTAAAATTATGTACTAGTTTGCTAACTTCTATTTTTATTGTATTTATATTCAGGCCAATCTTTATACCACAGAAAATCGATTCAACATAGAAAATAGATTCTATATCTCTTTTGTATTTATATCAATATTTTAAAAGTTTGTTCAGTTTGTTTGAGATTGATAATGGTATAACAACCGAAACTAGTTTCTCAATATTTGAAAAAAATGTGGTTGTGCTAATTTCGTCTTATTATTCATTATATCAATATTTCGTATCTTTATTGTAAGGCTGGCATTCACCAAAGTTGTAATAAATAACCCATCAATATGTTCAGACAATAAAAGGAAACAAAATCTTTCTTCTCAAAAAGCAGACACAGTAACCTATTTTCGCATTATATTTGGCTTGGTCGAAGTTATCTATCCACGTCACCAGCAGCTCTCACAGTTCTAGAAGTGGAGCCCCTCAGGGGCTGTACTGTTGTTTTTTTACGAGTATATTACGATTTATAACAACATCCGATCAACATTGCCATCCTGTTTCCTCCCATTTATTTCAGTCCATGTCACAATAGAGGAGAAGATTCTCCCGCTCCTCCCAGTTCATCGTTTGAATTGCCTGCTATATAGTGTTGTTCACGCTAGCCCATTCTTTCTTTCTGGCTTTCTTTTACCTCATCTTCTACTCATCAAAGACTAAAAAATAACGTTATCAATTTTCCAAATATTTTTTAATTGAATTTCCTCCAACCAAGATTGTAAATGAATAAGTCTTTATCTCTAAGTCTATTTTGTCTTTATCAATGAAGAAGTTTCATGTCCCACTTCTCAGTCATTCAATAGCTATAGATTCAATGGCCTGTATGCCTGTTTCACACATACCCGGCTATTAGATAGCTGGTGTTGTTCATCCAGCATAATTACATTGCATAATACGATTTCAAAAATTGGGTAAGTGTGAAGCGCTCCATTAGATACAATGTCCTTACAGCTGAATATTCAACACCAGATACCCGACTGCCGGGTATGTGTGGAACAAGCCTTAGGACCACTACTGAATCAATAGCTACAGACAAGCAAACATGACATTTTTAGATAAAGAAAAAATATTTTTTATGGCAATAATGTAAATAAAACTTGAAACTTTGGGAAAATTTATGTTTTCATCCACTGCATATAGAAACCTAGATGTTACCTGTAACCTGGGGTTAATTTTACCAGAATACAAAATTGGGGGAGGATTCTGCAGGCTTCATTCAAAGCTGGGATTGAACAGTAATGGTATTTGTTGTGACTATAGGTTATCTGTCACAAATAATGAACCGTTGTGAAAGTCTCATCAAGGTAAATCAATTGGTTAACAAAAATGTTTGGTGTTTGTTTTGCACTATCAGACTGAGATATTCAGAGAATTAGCAAGGTTTTTATGGGAGGTTGAAGTATAGGAGGTTCTTTTCAAGGTGTTCAACGTATAAGAGGTGGGCTGGATTGAGGCCATGTGATAGGAGAATGAGGTTTAAAAGTTTTAAGAATATGTCGATTAAGGTTTTTGAGATCAACCAATCCCAGTTTAGTTCTATCAATTCTTTTAGATTTTCAAGATGATGTAAGCTCTGAACAAATTCAATAAATAAAATCATATTTATTTGCGGTTAATAAACTCATTTATACTTGGTAACTCTAAAAGGGACGGAATAAAAATAAAGTATCAAAATCCATTTCACTCTTATTATAATTTTCCTAAATAAAATATAAGAGTTCAATAAAGAGTTGTACAATTTTATATAGTTTATTAACTTTCCTTATAATTAGATTTTTAGTTACATTGATTTAAATGTTAAATACATTTGCGAAATTATTTCATAATGTATAAGATATTCATAATGTTTTCTTAGTTTAAATATTCAACAAAAAAGCTTGAAATTAAAAAAAAAAAATAGACCGACTTTAATAAAATGATACTAAAAACATTAGATACTCACGTACAAAAAAGTTTAGATTTAAGTATCCTATTTGAACTCAGAAAATTGAAAATTTGTAACAAGTGGGCCAAATATTTTATGTTTATAAAAGATTCTATGATATATTTTATAAATTATGGAAAATTTAGCGTCGACTTTAAAAAATTACTTGCATTCAATTCTTAATTGATTTTCTCAGTTTAAAGTGAACACTGTACTTTTTTCGAATAGCTCTTTTAGAGAGCACGCTTAATCAGCTTCTTTGCTCATGCTTCTTCCATTTTTCTAGAGTGACGTTCCTTGTCTTCCTGAGTCCACTCTCTCCCATTTCTGCTGATAGCTATTTACTGTACTTTATTTTAAAAAATTTTCAATTCTCTCAGTTTGAATACTTTATTTTAAACTTTTGAGTACGTGAGGCTCCAATTTTTTTAGTACCATGTTATTAAAGTAGGTTTCTTTTTTGTTTTAAACTTTTTATATCTAATCTTCTCGAGATGTTCATTCCTTCCTTCAAGTGGTTTTTAGTAAAAGAATATTTCCACTACCTTATGGTCTCATGGTAAAACTCAATTTCCACTCTATTTTCTGAAAGGCTGTCTCGTTGACAAATGAATAAAGTAGTCTTGTACTCTTCACAAAAGATCTTTCAGAGGCGAACTTGTAGCTAAGCTTGGAAAAATGATTTTTACTGCGATCTCGAGCCATATCCGATGCTCTATTATTGATTGACAAAATACTCAGCGGTCTTTTTCAGCCAGCCAGGATGAAACAAATGAAAGTTTGATGCTATTAGTTTGATTGCTAATAAAGTTTGAGAACTAGCCTTAGCACTTGTTGAAAGTTTCAGTCGAATGGATACAAATAATGGTTCCTCCTGAACAGAGAGTAGCAATCTATTTCTAATAGAGCAATTTATAAAGATTCAAAGCTCACCTGATAGATATCAATATCTCAGAAAAAATGTATATTTGTTTGTTTTTCATGGGTTCATTAAACAAACAGTAACTCAATACAGACATACCCTAAGAAGTAGGTATTTACTTGAATATTCAGAGCATAGGCCATTTTTTAAATTTTTTTAAAAGTGTAAGCCATTTGTAGCCTACTGCACCTACTATCTCTTCTACAAAATGAGTATGTAAGTAGCAGTAGAGGATGCTGACTAAAACCAAAACTGAACTCAATTCTCATTGCGTAATCTTCCATTGATAGAAATTTTTTTTTAAATCTATGATTAAAATAAACAACATTTTTGACGCCTTTTAGAATTACCCTCTTCACCTAACAAAGGGTTACTATGCATTTTTGTCAGCTCTTAATAATAATATTAGTCTTCAATCGAAAAACAAAAATTATCCACCAACAAAAAAGTATGATATTTGTTAACTTTCCCCTTTTTTTAGGAAATTCAGATTTCCACCCCCTTGCTTCAAAAAGAATTATTTTGTAAATTTTTTGAACGGGAGACTCCCGAGGATTTATGCTCTAACTGTTGAGAAGAAGTTTTCAATATTTGATTTTTTATATTTTTTCTATACCCCCCTCCCATCATCAATATTCAAGGCCAGTGTAAAGCTTATTATTGTAGAGTTACCGTCCACTTCGAAATAGTCAGGAACTATCCGTAAAATGTATTTTCTTGAAAAGAAAATTTTTCTCACCACCAAAATTCTTAATTTATCAAAAGTTTAGAATTACCACATTATTACCACATTACCACAAAAGTATTATCACATTCAGTTCAGAAAGCCTGACGAGAAAATCTCAATATGGAATTGTAGAGTGAGATAATATAAATTATTTTTGATAACTTCTACCTAAATAGTTTCAAGATTTTGAATACCCCTCTCGAACGCGCGTTGGGTTTATCGATCTTATGTCATGGATCAAACCCCTCTTAAATCGTCTTTTTTTAAATTAAAACCATTCGCACTCAAATTAGACACTTTTCTTGAAAAAACTATACATACTTCACTGAGAATTCCTTAAAGGAAGATCGATGCAAAATTTCATTGAATTTGGTTCACGCGTTTAGTTGTAAATGACAAACGCGTTTAGCCGTGCAGACAAACAGACTAACAGACTAACAGACTAACAGACAAATGCAAAACGGTCAACTTGATATACCTGATACAGAGACCTCTCTTTGATCGGTCAATGAGTTTATTAATGAGTAAAGTTCCGATTTAGGATGTCACATCCTCTCTGGAACTCTATCAATATTGAATACAACAAGAAGCATACGTCAGGAAACTACTCATTACTATTCTATGTGGAACAACAATAATTCAAACGAAGTCGTTTGTGTTTCGCTCGTTTGAAATGCAACAGCAGGTTAAGTTTTTCGTAAGTTAGGCGGCGAACGAAAACCGACTCCAGTCGCTAAGCATCTGGCGGAAAGGAATCCGCTAATTGGTCAGTGAAGAAAATTCTAGAACAATCGCCGCCAACAAGAATTATATTCACTTGGTCGCAAACATTTCGACAACAATGCAGAAAAGTGCGGCTCCAGATCTTGTTCTATACAGGTATAATGTATAAATAACTTAAGTATATATTTCTATATAGGATGTATAATTGTATAGCTATAGTTATGTGTGGGTGAGACCTTGACAGCGTTCTAAATAAGGTCGATATCGGTAATAACGGGTGTCTCTCTCAGCCTTGCCTTGTTTAAAAGCGAGCTGCTTGCTGGCTCGTTGAGGGCGACCTTAGAAATCAGTCGATAAAAATTTATGATCGTCTACAATTTCTTCCTACCCTTTTGATACGATTCTTAGAATTGCAAAAAAATAGCTCGCAGCTAAATCGGTTGGTTTTCAGTTTTTATAATTAGTGTTTTTGAGCTGATTAACTGAGTTCGTATCGCAGCATTTGTTGGTTGCATTCGGAGGTTATTTTGGTTGGGTCTATACCTTCGATGCGACTACTGTATTTTTTATAATCTTCTTATCGAATTGAAATTTTGTAATTCTCTTAATAAAAATGCGAACTGAGAAGCTATGTTGTTAGGCCTTGATAAATATAGGAGTAGTTGTACTGGAAATTTTTTTTTCGGAGGATGAAGCCCATAGGTTTTAGACCTGTGCGTGGGTAATGAGTTGGATGATGGTGATTGATGAGTTGAACCTACATTTTTAGGTGGGTTCCGAACCACCAGGAATTGATTTTACAGCAGAGGACAGTGTCTTTTTTGCTGGCCAATCTAATCGGTCACCGTTACAAAGAGGACCCAGGAGAACGCAGCTTAACTCTATCTGATAGAACATACACATGCTATGGCTCACGGCTATCACTTCCCTTAGAAGGCTATCACTTCTATCACTTCCCACTTATTAGAGAATATAAGCAACAATTCTGCACAGTTCTGCAAAGTTCTGCACATTCGTAGGTCGGTTATGTAGAGCAAGCAAAAGAAGAAGAAAAATAAGGACAAGAGGAAGAATAAAACAAGAGGAAAAACAAGGAGAATAAAACAAGAAGTTCTAAGGAATATAATGACTAATATGAAGGTGTGCTCTAAGATAGTCCTACTATTATTTTATAAAATATTCCACTTCTAACTCCGTAAATAGAAGAATTCTCTGCATGATATAAATATACTGAAGGGCTGAAGAGTATATATGAATATACTGTAAGAGCTGATGTATAATCAGCATAATTGATCATATTTCATTAGATGGGCGGTTCCTTGTATACTTCGTTCAAAATGATTTTGATTTATTGGTCCCTTAATTTTATTTTCAACTGGCATGGATCTCAAGCAGCGGGTTATTATTAATTTGTAGGTTACTACAATCTTAATTTGCGTGGTAGAAAATAATACGCTAAGGAATGTTACAATTATTGAGAAAGAGCAGTCTATAAGTGCATTCAAAAGATATAGAGCGCGAATTGGTTAGGTAGAGGTAAGTGAGAGGGAGAGTGGAAGAAAGTGTAAGTAAGAGTGAATACGCTTGAGAGTGAGAGTGTTACTCCAGTAAAGCATGATCCACTTGTACGATATTATTGGGCAAAGAGGAAATCGTCTTCGGACAGAGGAAATCGGTGGAAAGATAAGAGTGATTCGGCCTTCTGCTCCTTCGAATAACTTGTGCGCTAATGAACTCGATCAACATTCTTGTTTACCTTTTTTTTGCTTCTTCTTGTTTTTCTTTTTTAGATACAAATAACTCTGACGCCGCACACGTTCTCCATCCCAAATTATCGGTGCCTATTTTGGAAGTGCCTTCTTTTTTGCTGGATTAAAATTTAAAAAATAAAAAGCCCTCTACAAGAAATTGGAATTACTTAGAAATAAGACATGAAATTCTAAAAAAATAAATGATAATCCAACCAGAAAAAAGGGTTTTTGAGAAGAAGAAAAAGAATAAAAAAAAGAAGTAGGACATGTATGAGAATGGAGATCAATCCCGATTAAGAGTTTTGGGAAAAGTGTAGCCCAAGAATGTAATGAAGCACAATAAATTGTCTAATGAAGCCGTAAAAGAAAAAACCCTCTACATTAATTACTTTGAATACCTTTTCTTGTTTGACACTCATCTATCAGGAATTTTGCTGTTTTTAATGAAATGAGGCTATACTCTGTTCAGGGAAAGGAGAGTCGATGTAAACAACGATGAGCATGCGAGAGTGTCTCTTGAAACAACGAGACCGATTCTCAATTAACTATAGAAATTCAATATTAATGCGAAGTATATGAGTGAGCAGGTCGGTTATGTAGAGCAAGCAAAAGAAGAAGAAAAATTAACGTTTCTCCCTTAGGGAACTGTGACACCGAACTAAATGTGATCTGGTAGAAATGAATCGATCGGTCTACAGCTGATATGAGTCATCCCTTTTTCACTCATACAAACGCAATTGTTTGTTTTGATTTGTCTTCCATTTCCCTGAACAGAGTATGGTAATAAATTGGGTACTTGAAGAGTAAAAATAAATTTATTGATTATGGAAGATACAGTAGATTCCCCATCATACATAATGTTCTCCGAGAGGAACCAAAAATTGGAACTCGATCTGAATAAATACGTTTTTTTTTGTTGTTTTTTTTTTGTTTTTTTTTTTTGTTTTGAGAATGAAGCCCACATAGGTCTGAGACCTGTGCGTGTGTAATGAATTGGATGATGGTGGCTGATGTTAATCAAATCATTAGGATAAATGAGTCTTATAGGGGGAAAAAGGTGACCACCATGACTTGAATGGTAAAGTTCGATTAGTTTAAATTTTTGAAAAACTTTTTGATATAAAATACTTTGATGAACAAATTTACTATAGAAATAGAATACGTATTACGAAAGGAACATTTTAGGGAAGTGATCTGCCGAGTGCCGCAGGCACTCTCTGTTCAATCAGAGATAAGCTACGAAACTCCTGGGCGCTCTTTGTAAGGGTGACCGATTCGATTGGCCAGCAAAAAAGACTGTTCTCTGCTGTTAAATCTCTTCCCGGTGGATTGGAACCCGCCTAAAACTGTGGGTCCAACTCTTAAATCAGAATCCAATTCATTACCCACGCACAGGTATCAGACCTATATGGGCTTCATCCTCTCAAAAAAAATAAGAAAATAAATCTTGTTTTGGATCTGGATAGGCAGAAAGGTGCTTAGAGTTTCTCAATAATTATTTTTCTCCTTGAGGATCCCTTCCTTTGCCTTCAGGTTTCTATCTCATTTAGAATTTAGTGGAAGAGAGGGCCGGCTGCGCCTTAACCTCACCCTCGTAGTAGATGGTGGCTACCATACAAATGGATCATTCAACCCTCTTAGTACTTATCCCCCTTCTCGATTGCTTCTCCCATCTTCTTCCAATACTTTTTCCTCCTTCTTCATCATCAATACTTTTCTATTGCTTCTTTCCTCCCTTTTCCTCCTTCTTCATCTCCAATACTTTTCTATTGCTTCTCTCATTTCTTATTGAATACTTCTTCAATGCTTCCTCTCTTTCTACATCATTCCATCCTCCAATGCTTCTTTTTTATCCAAAACAGCTCCATTCTATTCTTCAATACTCCTCTCTTTTCTTCTATAAAAGTTTTCTTTTTTGCTGTTTCTTCACCCTCCCTCACTTCCTAATTCTCTCTTCTGTCTCTCTCTCTTCTGTCTACTCTACTCTTTCTCACTTCTCCCTACTTTCTACGTTAATTATCAACAACCTTGTTACTGAAAACTTTGATACCAAGTGTGACTTTTCAATTAAAACTCCAATTAATAAAACATCGATCGACTGTCAATTTGAAATCTATATTAGGCAAAGCTACCTGAATATCCCTAGAGTTGGTAGCTCATTAAAAACGGATGCTGTCTAACCTTTACTCCAGCCGTTACTCGCTCAAAATTCGGCTACAATGTAATAGCCTTAGACTCGCTCTTAATCGTCATATTATTGTAATTGTTGCAGTAATTTATTCGCAATACTATTGTACGTTATGCGAATGCTGACAGTAGACACTCATGTAGTAGAACCCGGGTGAAGGTCAATAATAGAGGGTTTTACATTGCATATGGAACGTTCATTTCACTATCACAATCATTGTGTGTATATATAGGTCTGGCACTGCCGGTAAGTGTACCAATTGTGAAGTGTTGCAGTGTGTAGGAGTCAGTCAGTCCTTTGGAGCAGAGGAGGTCTGAAATTCAGCACCCAGCAGTCAAACCATCAGTCAGTCACCATGTATTCAATGGTTAGTTTTAGTCCTCTATCTTCATTATTATTGTTGTGCTGATTGATTGTTGAACCACTGCAATCAATTAGACTTCGGTTTCGATTAATGGTTTAACATCTTCAGTTAAACCGCCCCACACTGGGACTAATTCATTGCAGAAGTGCAACTTTGATACTATTCACCTAATCGATTTCTCATTTCTGTGTAAATGTGCAAGTTAAATCGGGATATGTAGCCACAGTTATACAGTCCTACAACTACGTTACCAAGTTTCAATAGCGGAATGTGGAAGTACTCTTGAATTTTAATCTGTGATGTTTTCCATGACGAAATACTCGATGAACAATCTAATATCAAAACTAACACTGTATTTCTATTAGAATAGATTCTATTCTATAAATAGAAATACAGTGTCAGTTATGGTATTTTGATTGAATATTGTAACCTGTAATCTTTTAAAGACGACTTCTAATTAACGAATATCTCTCTGGAACGAAATTTCCTCCTCGATGATCGATTTCGTTATTCGAGAGTTCTTTAACTAGGAGTTCTTTATTAACTTCGAATTTCTATTATTGCTATATTTGATATTGAATTGCCAATTGCTATTAATTTATACTGAAGACTTCCGCAATGGCGGATATTGGAGGAATCTGATGTTTTCTGATGTAATATTTCAATTTTGCTTGTTTTGTCAGAGAGATTCCGCTCTTTAATGCTAATTTCCACCATGAATAATAAGACGAAATTGTCACAACCACATTTATTAAAACTTAGAGAAACTAGTTTCGGTTCTTACACCATTATCAATCTCTATCAATCTCTATCAAACTCTATCAATCTCTATGAGATTGATAATGGTGTAACAACCGAAACTAGTTTCTCTAAGTTTTAATAAATGTGGTTGTGACAATTTCGTCTTATTATTCATTATGTATACCTTCCACAATATCACCTTCGCCACTACAAAGAAAGTTTCCACCATCTTAATTGCCGTCTTAATTTATGCTATCCATCTTGGTGGATATTTTAGTGTATCGATTTTCTCTATAATCTGTCTTGTTATTCTTGTGTGTGGCATTCTCAGCATATATCCATAGAAAGAGAATCTCTTCTTTCTCATTGTATCGCCTTTTGGTTCCATTTCTTTGTACAGTTCTTTGTTGGGAAGTAATGTCCATATTCCATTCCTTTGGTATATTTTGTTTATACACGGTCTCAAAATCCTTCTTTCGATCTTCTGGATTCCTTTTACTCTATTTCTCTGTTTTATGTTGAAAACTGTTCCATAGCAATACGTTGCCTCGGGTTATACTACTGTTTTATAGTGCTTCAATTTAGTTTGAATTGACAGCCTCTTTTTGTTATAGATGTTTTTGGTCAGTTTTTGACCAAATCCTACTTTTTGTGTTTTAATTTTCTAAGTCTATTTTCCACTGTTGTTGTACTGGATTGTTTCCCAGATTTATTTGAATTCTATGGTGTATTATTACTGTATATATCATAGCTATAGTGTACAGTTTATAGATATGAGAACCTTCTTTCATTGGAATGTTTCAATGAAATGAATCAAACAAAGAAAAATACGAAGAAGTGAAGCTCTAGTGCGGTGTTTAATTTGTAGATTTTTTATAATTACTTCAATACCAGGGGCCTGTCAGCTACTAACCAATAGTAATAGTTCTTGTACTTAATGACAGTTGTTGAAAAAGTGTGTTACCTAAAGTTCTCAGTATTAATTTCTTGTTTGCTGAGAAACAGGCTATGAAGTGGAGAACATCAACCCTAAATATTTGAAACACAAAATACAAACTCAAGATTCTTCCGCGATTAAAAACATTTTGGTAGGGTTTAATAATTTCGTCTATAAACTTTCTTCAAAAAATTTATAATAGCCTAATATTGTTTTAATTTGTATCTTTTAAATTTCTGTCATCTAGAATTACTACAGTACCTTACTTTGATTAAAAATAAGATGGGAAAAGTACCATCAACATTTTATTTTTAAATTTCCATTTCTCTCAGTCTATGTATATACTCATCAAGTTGGAAAGTTGTATGGAATATTAAAAAGTGTACTCCCCAAAAATTTCAACCTTCTCCCGCGGTTTAAAATGAGTAGTAAAATGTCAGAATTTTTTAAAACTAAAATGTGCTTTACGGGTGGAACAGACTATTTTTTGTTGGCTTATTTCGAAAACTCATCAACTCATGTTTGCCAGTGAATCATCCGGGAGATGAATTTTTTGCGACTGTTCTCTTGTTTGATGACAACTATTTTCTCTCTCAGAATGAACTCTTGTTTCTGTACTCTTCACTTCACTCCAATTTGCATATTCGAATTTCATATAAAAAATAACTCTTAGAAAGAAACCATGTATGCTCAACGGGACATGGGAAGCCATAATGAAATTTACATTTTACGTCCCAGCGTTCATTTTCAAACTACATGACTTAAGCATAGAACTTTCAGTTCCGTTTACGTTCATTCATTCATTAATTTTATTAATTATTATCAATAATTGAGTTTCACAACTTGCCATTTAGTTGTGCTCAAAAATTCACATGAGAATATTCAAATTTTAACGTCATCTAGAAACATTTGGAAAGCTTTTTATTTTATTCATTTTTTGAATAATAATAATTCACAGTCTTCCATGTTCATCGTGCTTTTGTAGATTCCATGTGGCAAAATTATAATTGATGATGATTCAATTATCATTGATGTTGATGACAATGATGATTATCATCTATTCTATTGAGCAGACTACAAACCATGAGCATTATACGAGTGGAAAACTATTTATTTTATTATTTTTTTTTTGAGGATGAAGCCCACATAGGTCTGAGACCTGTGCGTGGGTGATGCGTTGGATGATGGTGATTGATGAGTTGGACCTACAGTTAAATCTTTTACTTTTTCAGCGAATAACAATATCTTAGCAAGTCAGAAAAACATAATTTTGTGCTGTTTCTTCTACCGGCTTTACTCAATGCAAATGTGATATTAATATCAATTATTTGGTGTGATACCAAAACAATATGTACGCCCTCAGAGGCAAACCAAATGGGTTAATGTATCACCATTCACAACCTCCGAATGTTTGAAAATACCAAAATGTTTTACTGACAAGATGAAGAATTTATACGCCTTGCCTCAGCAAGGCGTAGACTAGGCATTTTGTCAATCACTTATATTATGTACCGCGAAAAAGAATTTTAAAAGATTATTTAAAATTTATTCAGGAACTTTTTGTTTGATAGATAGATGATGTTCTTCATTCAGGTTTGGACGAGACTGCGCATAGCCTCATATCCAAACCCATTAAAAACAATATTTGCAGGCAGTGGATTAGTGGATACAGGAATGAAACAATCAATCACAATAGTTTGTCAGATAAGTTTTAATATCCCGAAGAAATGTTGGGCTGCAGAAACGTTCCTAGATGAAGTGTCACAAATGAGAGTCACCTTTTGTGCGAGATCCCCCTCATTCCTACCCCTTCATCAGTAAATTTCTAATTTGGAGGTGGTCGTGTAATCCTCCCCCCCCCCCCCCACCCGTGGCGCCCTTGTTTGTATTCAGTTTCTCATTTAATTCTAACATTTCATCAAGTAGTAGGTAGTACGATACAATTCTAGTAGAGCTTGATTCTTTTGGAAACAAGGAACCTACTTGTCAAAACAAAACAATTTGCAATTTCACACTACAGTATCCTGTTGCAAATAGTTCTTCCGTCACCTTTATCTTGAACTTTGAGTAGATAATCAAGCGTCCAAGGACGAATAAACGCACGTTATTCTTGTATCATCTAGTTTTAATGTTGTTCATAACTGATTGAGCCCGGAATAAGAACAAGAAGACAAACAATGGAGCTGTGCAAACGATCTGCACAAGGAAATTACTGCACAAGGGTCATGAACAGAGTGAATAGCGGTTATATGAATGAAAATGCAATAAACGCAGATTAATGGCTGAGGTAAAAATGTGCAAGTAATCGAGCAGGTAATAGAACGGTGTCTAGCCTTGAAATCCTGCGCGTATGATGGTTGAAGAGGTCAAGGTGGCTTGGGGTCAGAATCAGCTAACGAATATTTGCTCGATAAAAAATCAAATTGTAGTTTTACGTTGCGGAATGAGATCATTTACAAGCCGAGCAAAACCAATTAATATTGGAATTCAGTCTCAGTGGCACATAATGCTTTATATCCGCGATCCAGAATAGGTGTATGTAGTAAGTCGCAGTTACAATCTATCTATTTTCGAAAGGGCAAACAAGTGTCTCTAATCAAAACAAACTAATAATAGTGGGAGTTGAGCGCTTTTATTCCAAACCTGTTCACGTCCTTCTAATTTATTACTATTACAGTGCATGACAGTCAGCTTCCAAACAGATCCTACGAGATAATAGCGCTGAATGTTAGTTACTTAAGTTATTTTTATGAGTCATAAGCATAGAATTCTATCTTTTTTCGATAGGTTTTGTTTCTCACCATAATCAAGTTCTTTCATTATTATCCATTGCTCGCTCCGCCCTCCTCAAATTATTGTTTGTAATTTTAGAATGGTGTTTGGAATTTTTTTTTGTAATTGCGAATTACATTCAGGTATTGCTTTATCATTGGCCCTGAAAAAGAATTTAATTATAGTTTTAAATGACAAGATTTCTGATATGAGATAGAGTGACTTTAAAAAAGTCACTGTAGTATAAGAGATCTAATAGAGCGGCACCTAGAGCGACATTAACAGTTTGGAAGAGTTTATACTAGTATAGATTCAAGCTAGAGCTGGGGCTGTTAGAGCAATTCTACCGCTCTCGTAGCTCGGATAGAGTGGTCTAAACTCACAGCTCTAAGCTCTTGATTGGTAAAAGCCACTCTCTATAGAGACACTGTAATATAAGAGATCTAATAGAGCGGCACCTAGAGCAAACAGTGTGGAAGAGTTTATACTAGTATAGATTCAAGCTAGATAGCTGTTACAGCATTTCCAACACGAGTAACACGAGTGGTCTAAACCTAAAGCTGTATTCTCTTGATTGGTAGGACATTTGTTTTAATTTTGAAAATTCGATTTCTGATGGAAAAAAACTTACTCAAAGTAAAAACGCTTAGCGCAGTTGGTTGGGCGTCGCAACTTCAGCTTGCTGTCGTTTCAGCGGTCGTGGGTTCGAATCCCGCTCCTCCGTCTGGCATATATGTGTTATCATTCACCTCTTTACCCACGCACAAGTCTCGAACTTATGTGGGCTTCATCAGTAATATATTTAAAAAAAAATAAACCTATCGCTTCAGCTCTCGACGTTTGGATGGACCTCCACAAGTAAAATTTAATAATTTATCTAATGAGCCTCAATTATTTATCTTCTCAAACACAGAACATTGATCCTCTTTATATTTGATTCTCATTAATTCGCATATATAATTCTCATTAATTTATCTTCTCAAACACAGAACATTGATCCTCTTTGCATTTATAATTATGACAGTGTCATTGATGAACTCAATAGAATGGAACAAAATAAATTTCTTCATCCAATTTGAAAAGTTTCGGTTCAAGGGAATATAAGAATAAATGAATGTGAAATACAACATTTTCACATAATAAAAGACTAGACTTTTTCAAAATCAGTTTATTTTTAAAATTTCACATTTTATTTAATTGCTAAATCTATCTAAGCTGTAAATAAGTTCACAAGACAATTAAAAGCATGAATGTTACGTCATTATTAATTTATATGTTCAAAAAGGCAATCATAAAATCTCTCTTTGAGTCTCAAGATGTCTAGACTCTAAAATCTTTCAGTCAGTAGAACATTACAACAAAAGCATATATAATTTTTTTTATTACAATAAAATGAAAATTATCATAAATTTTCACGCAAATATTAACAAATTTATTATTATTTCGTTGATAATGCATATCTCCCTTTAATTTCTTTGATAATGCATATCTTTCTTTCATTTCTTTGATTTTTGCATATTTTATTCATGCATTATATCGAATACTGATAATTGTTCATTACAGTTAACATGACATGTGTTAGCATTATAATAAACTGATGGAATAATCACAACAATATTACATGAAAAAAATTCATACTGTAAAAAATGATCAATATAAGTTATTTTTGCGCAACTTTCAATAACATACCACAATATTTCTCTACTACATTATTCTTATATCGTGGTTCATATCATTAAATAGAAATAGTATTGTGCTGTTCGAATAATAATTAATCAAGCGCATTATCCTTCATCTTGAGCCGATAACTGTCTTGGTTGAGAGCTAGTAAGAATTGTTGAGAATTAATGGAGAAATAATAAATTGTGATTTAACTATTTTCTCTGACTAAAAGTTCACGATCAACTGCATTCTTCGATTAAATTGAAATTGTTCCTGGCATTCAGGAAATGAAGTGGAACAAGATGGCTGCTGTCGCATTAGTTGACTAGTGCGGAGGCTGCTGCACTAGATAGTAGTTGCCCTTCGTTCAATCAATTGAACAATAAGTTAAAAGAGGTTCTCACTCCCACGTACATTAAAGTGAGAGAGAAAGGACATTAAGTAGCACTTTTCCTATAGGTTGAAACTCCGCCCGTGTTACATCCGTTCAAAGACATTGTAATATCACACTTCACTTAACTTTCTTTATATTACATCTTATTATATAACTTACTTCATATAATCCCTCGTGCTTTATATACTTTACAGTACTATATAATTTACATTTAATCATAAAAAATATAATTTACTGTATAGTTTTATATACTTTAATATACTCCTTACATTTATTGCATTGATAAAAAGGAGATATTTATTTCGAAATATCAATATTATTTTTGTTGCTTCCGATAGTTGGACGTTGTAGAGTATCAGACCAGAAATAATAAATGAGTTACCATACCAATTCTATGAAAATGAATTGCTTCAATGACTTGATGTTTTGGTTCGGAACCCACCTGAAATAGTAGATCCACCATCATGGGCGTCCATCTTACTTAATCTAGGGTGGGGGCCTGGGAGCCATTTTGTGTTTAAAAGTGGATTCTTGTGTTTAAATTCTTGTGTAAACTTGTGTTTAAAACAAAAAACTGGATTCCTTGGGGGGGGGGGGGGGGGGCTCGAGCTCCCCTTGCCCATATTGATGGACGCCCATGTCCACCATGTTCCATATAACATGGCTCAAACAGCGCGGTGAAACTACCCGTAAGGATCTCCCCACCATTAAAATACATACGCTTATTATTTTTTCATGAAAATGAATCACCATTTCACATTATATCATTAAAACTGAATTTCTTCATCACTGACTCTACATTGTTTTTCATTTTCTATGTTTTTATTTAAAATTGTAATTTACAGGCCTCACTCTAAAGGTCCTATACTTGTAACTTTCAATTGAGCATCACGTTGCTTTGTTATTCAGCAGTAACTAAGCTGTTATCATAGTATTACTTATCTGAATACAGTACCTAAATTCAGCACAATAGTATTGGTAACTTGATACCAAATATTTTGAAAACTATTTCTGTAAACGTTCAAAAATAGCTAGTTTAAAAGTAGACTCAACTAATTAAAAATTAACCAGAACTATAAACCTATTGTTCTGTAGTTTTTTATTTTTAGGATGAAGCCCACATAGGTCTGAGTTTTAAATTGAGCTTCTCAGGAGAACACTAGCTGAATCTTTTAATTCGATTAAGGCTCATCAAATTGATAATTCCTCAATAAATGTTGAATTATAGAGACCTAGCTTATCTCCTAATTCAACCCCTTCTCTTCTCATCTAAATATGACTAAACTTCCAAATATTGTCAATTACATTTTTTATTGTATCTTCTTTATTCATGTCTAATTTATGATGGAATTTGATAGCTTAAAAATATCTAGTGTCTATCATTACATAACAAACCTCAAGCTAATTTCATTGTAATTTTTTATCTGTAGTTACTGCAAAAATCTATTCGGAATTTTTCTCTTGCAGATTGTAGCTTGAATTTGTTGATTGCTATTTTTAAATGACTCACCGTGTATTCGAGATGAATTCAGACAGATAATTCATGACGACAAAGGCTTCTTTTGCATGCATTCAAATTGAATTCCGACAGTCAATTTTTGACAATAAATTCATGATTTCATTTGCAGCTGACCAATGTATCGGCACCACTATTGCTGCTGTTGCTTCCCCTTGCCAGTTGCCAATGGGGACCCCCCCACTACCCCCACACCGCACCCCCCGCACCAGCACACCCATCCACATCGGTGCCACAGGACACACCTGAAGTGGCCGCCGCAAAAGCAGCCCACTTTGCTGCTGTAGCCAAGGTAATTCTAATAAATATTCACATTATTTGAAAAGTCACTATACAGGGAAATAGTAGTTCATGCAAAGATTGTATTATGACTGCCTTTAAGCAGCAAGTGAGATGTAAGTTAGAGCACGAGCGAGCTGCTTTTTAAGGCGAAATACAACCGTTGCATACAATATTTCTTCTACAACAGCCAATAAATTACTTTTAATTAAACTTACCAATGCTTCACATAATCTGTTTGTTGTAAAGTTGTGGCAATAAACAATTGAATTGAATTGAAATCTACAATTCGTTTCTGCCTAAATCCATGTTTTGTTCTGAAAAGAGACAGTGTTGTAATAGCTTCATTATAACACTACTTTGGCAATCCATGGAATAAAATAAGCTGTATTGACATCGCTCTCTGAACCTTTATGTCTTCTTTATAACGTAGACGTATATAAAAGTAGAATATAACACTCATTACACATTGTATTGCTTATAAAGGTGAAATAGTGACAGCTCCGGTAAGTTACAGCTCCGGTAAGTTACAGCTCCGGTACTTCTCAATTCAGAAATTAAGCCTTGTTCTGGCATGTATGAACATTAGTAGTAACATTGTCTCAAATGACCGGTCTATGCTGATGTGTCATTAACCGAGATACAGCCAATTAATTTTCGTTGACCCTAAATTTAATTGGCTATAACTTTTTTCTGAAAGCATCAGAAACTTTACTTTTCATGGCATTGAGTAGCAGAAATTCAACTGGAAATCTTGACATATATTGAATTGAAATTTTTGAAGTGGGTGGGGCTGGTTAAAAATAACATTGGTTTAAATGGCAAAATAGTTTTTGCTATATCTTTTTTGCTGGTGTAGCTACGGCTATGCTGTTAGTGTCATTCGATAGCCACTGTTTAGCAGTAAAGATTGACATGTAGCCCGTTATTGTAACATGTATATTAACCGAGTTACAGCCAATTAATTTTCATTAACCCAAAACTTGAATGGGCTATAACTTTTTTTCTAAAAGCAGCAGAAAATTTATTTTTGCGGCATTAAATAGCAGAAACTCAGCAGAAACTATTGATATGTGCTTTATTAAGTTTTGCGAAGTGGGTGGGGCAGCGTGATTCTGGCCCCACCCAGTAATTAACTTTTTTAAAGTTGAATAACTTTTTTCCTGAAAACAGCAGAAAATTTATTTTTGCGGCATTAAATAGCAGAAACTCTGAATCTCATGATATACAACTTATAGTTTCTGCCGTTTTGGGTGGGGCCAGCTTCACGACGGTGAAATACCGTACTTCTAACTCACTTCTAACACTATATAAATTATTGAATGATGCCACATGACAATGAGAATAAACCAATATTGAGATGTATGAGAATATTCAACTTATGTAAACATGTAACTGAAAAATAAAGCGTATTAGGTTAACTATTGATATGAATGACGGTTGACTATATATTTTCAAATTACAGTACTTCTCTTATTTTGAGCCATTGAGTAATCCGGCACTGTCTGTTCAAAGAAGATTGATTATTATGGTTTTTAATAATGATTAGCCTATGTATGATTATAATATAATTCATTGATTGTGAATAATTATATACATTGATGATGGATTGGTTGATTGTGATGTAATTTTTCATTTATTTCAAGTCGCATTATTTGTGAGCGCAACAGATTAAGTTTAGAAGCCCACAACACACAAAATAAAATGTAATAAATGGAAATAGTAGGAAATAATCTAAGAAAAATACTCTACATACAATGAAAGTAAATCTATTAGATTGAGAAAAATTTACAACGAAGAGTGAAATAAATACGCAAATATAAAAATAAACCTGAAGCAAAAAAGGTGATACAGATGTTATAATTATGTAGGTTGGGCAGCAATATTTATTTGCAATCGATTCACCATTCAAACATTGATTTTTCCTTTTCTAAAGATACAGAGAAGTGCAAGAAGTGGTCTATTCTATCATTATTTAGTGGAATGAATCTTAAAAATAATTTGGTCAATTTTTTATAATCAAAATATTCAATAAAAAGACATATTTATTCCAGGATTTCTTGTTCCATGACGATCTGCGTTGTTAATATTAACTTTTCAGGTGAATTTAAGACAATTTTTAATTAGTAGTATGTAATATTTTACTCACACTAGGCCGAACGTTTTCGAGTTATGAAAACTCATCTCCAAGGCCAATTATTGTTATCATCTTCGCTTTAAAAATAAGTTTCTTTGTAGTGGCGAAGGTGATATTGTGGAAGGTATCCATAATGAATAATAAGACGAAATTGTCACAACCACATTTATTAAAACTTTGATGAACTAGTTTCGGTTGTTACACCATTATCAATCTCAATCAAACTCACAATCGACTGGAGTTTGATTGAGATTGATAATGATGTAACAACTGAAACTAATTTCTCAAAATTTCAATAAATGTGGTTGTGACAATTTCGTCTTATTGTTCATTGAAGATGAGTTTCCATAACTCAAAAACGTTCGGCCTAGAGAGTGAGTAAAATATTACTTATTATTTATTAAAAATTGACCGCTGTCGTTAAATTCCCCTGAAAAGTTAACATATTTTTGTTTATATCATAATTATAATTTATTAATAAAGACAGACGTACTATTTTCTATCGATCTCACACAGGTTTTTTCACGATTGATTTTGGAATACTTTTGTTTTTTTACTTGAAATAAGTGAATTTGTATTATGCAAAAACTTGTTTCAGGCTGCCGCAGCCGCGTCTGGCCAGGTTACGTACGCACCGGCTTCTGCATATGGTCCAGCTCCAGCTCCAGCTGCACAGCCAGCGCCTCCAGCGCCCCCTCCAGTGAACGGAGTGCCTCAGGACACCCCTGAAGTGGCCGCTGCCAAAGCTGCACACTTTGCTGCCCTGGCCAAGGTGGCCGGTCACAGGCCTGCTCCATCCCCCACTCCAGCTCCTTACTCTTCGTACAACCCAGGACAATATGGACCCACACCCTATCCACAGGGACCGGCTCCATATGCTCCAGGAAAGCAGTATCCTCCAGCACCTCCTCCAGTCAATGGAGTCCCTCAGGATACACCCGAAGTAGCCGCTGCCAAGGCTGCTCATTTTGCTGCTGTTGCTAAGACCGGAGGACCAGCACCTCCATCCCCTCCTCCTTCCACCTACTATCCCCCAGCACCATCCCCTCCCTCTTACTACCCTCCAGCCCCCACACCAGCCCCCTACTACCCTCCAGCACCCACACCAGCTCCCTACTACCCCCCTGCCCCACAATACAACCCCGCCCCTGCTCCACCACCATCCGGTGTCCCCCAAGACACCCCCGAAGTTGCCGCTGCTAAAGCTGCCCACTTTGCTGCACTAGCTAGAGTGAAATCCGCACCTCAACCACCTCAACATAACCACTGGAATTGAAGAAAAAAAATGTTATGACGTGTACTGATCCACTGTGATTTCTATATTCTCTATTTTTATATTTTCTATTTATTGTTCAATGTTATAAAAACCACAACAAAAAAATGCAGCACAAGGCAAATTCGAATAAATCGATAAATAAATCAAATCGTTTGTTAGTGATTTCTAACCTTCGTTTCAAAAAATAATTTTCAAGGTCGAGCTATTTTGGAAGATGTTACTATCTGATTAAATTCAGTTGAAAGATCGCAATATAATATTAATCATAGATCATTTGTCTCAAGGAGCATTATTTATCGTCGTCGTCGTCTTCATGGATTAGGCTAATTTAGCTAAGTAAGCTAAGCCTGTTCCGGCGTCCACCTTTTCCTTGGTCTTCCTACGCTCCTTTTCCCTCTTGGTCTATGAAGCCATGCATTCAGGGGGAGACGTTCCTGTGACATTCTAAAAAGATGTTCAGACCACTTTTCCTTGTAGAAAATAAAGAAGTATTTATATTTTTTATAAACTGCCATGGCGGAGTCAGTTGGTAGTACATTGGACACCTATTTTTTCGAATGCTATTTGTCAACTAATAAAGAAGAAGATTCACATTCACATTTATTATGAACTAGCGGTTGGCCCGTGCTTTGCACGGGATTTTAGGTATAAAACTCGTTTAAATATTCAGTTATTATTCTTGATCCATACAGGGTAACTAAAAATGAGTGTTTGTTTCTGTAAAATCAATATATGGATTTGGACCGCCTTCATTAGCTGAGTAAACTGAACTATTACACATTAAAATAGGATGTACTGTTAAAAAGTGGGTTTCCAGGTCTTTATGTCTTAATAGGACCTCTTAAACATGTGATACAACGTTTCCACTCAAATCATATACCGGTGCTTAGATAGCCGTTATATATAGATATAGCCGTTCGCTCTCGAGTCGTCAAGGGTTGGGATGTTGAGGTTCCCGCGCTCTCGTCATCTGCACGTTCGTTCAGTGAAAAGTCATTTTCCACGATATTTTTGTACTTTCTTGACCAGCAAGATCATCTGCCGACTCGTATTGATTTTTGTGCAACAGTCTTCTCCTCTTTGCGTACTGCGACAATCTTCTTAACAACTTCTTTTTTTCCGAGGCATTTTGAATAATTCAAATATCAATATGCTAGTAAATATTTACATATTCCGGCTGAGCATTTCCAACTTAGAACGTGAACAATTCATTGACAGTTATCAGAGAGAATATTTGAGAACAGCTGATTGATATAATGATAAATCACGTGAATGTATCCAAAATCGCACAATACTTGGCTTTTAAACGTTGATTATTCTGTTAAAAAAGTTAATGCTCTTTCATTTAAAAAAAAATCATCGAAATCGGTTCAATATTGTTCGAATGATTCATGTACAAACATAAAAAAAAACAGGTCGAATATTGTTCTTCTTGTTCTTCTTGGAAGTCGGTTGAAAAGTTGATTTAGTTTTTTATAGCTAAAGACATTGTCAAAACAGTTTTCAATACTGTTACTAACTTGAATCCCGATCGATGCTCTCGTTTTTCAGGAGAAGGCCGCGTAAAATGCCTTCGGGCCGTGACAGACAGAAATTGAGATAAGACTTGTGTCGGCTTCTTTAATGTATAACTCCTACCATACCTACGTCAATGTTACCTCCTACCATTGAAGTGTCAACTGTTGTGATCCATACCTCTGTTACCGACCATTACTCAATTTGTATGAACTTACTAACTCCTAAAACTTCAAAATTACCTGAAAAAGAAAAGTACTATTTGAAAATTGACTGGAATGGTGTTAAAAACTCATTGTTGTTGCAGAACTGGGACCTTGTCATTGGTGAAAACAATATTAATCTGGCATCTCATCTATTTAACACAACCATTCAGAATACAATCGTTGCAATGTCTTCACAAGTTAAAATATCTGCTAAAAATACAAAATTAAAACCCTGGATTACCAGAGGCCTGATAAACTCCATTCGGCACCGGGATAAGCTTAAAAAGAAACTTAATAATCAACCATACTGTATTGCCTTAAAAAATGAATTCATCCATTTCAGGAACTTACTACACTCTACCATCAAGAATGCCAAATATAACTATTATAAGAGTAAAATTGATGAAGTATCAAATAATCCACAAAAGTTTTGGTCTGTTGTGAAGGAAATAGCAGGAAAAGCTAGAGATCCTCACTCATTCCCTATTGGGGCATTTAGTGAGGATAAAGATTCTGCTTCTTCACAAAATATAAAGAAAATTTGTGATAAATTTAATAAATACTTCGTCTCTCTAGGTTCTTCCTTGGCCAAATCGTTACAACCGGTAGGGGAACCACCTTTGAAGGATTCTGATTATGGCATAGAGTCAGTATTTGAGTTTCAGCATGTCTCTGAAGAAGAAGTCATAAAAATAGTCAATAGTCTTAAAGGTAGGAGCGCCCCTGGTAACGATTCCATCCCCACTAAAATCATTAAAGAAAACATAAATTCACTGTTAAAACCTATTCACCACATAATAAACTTAAGTATTCTTTCAGGACAATTTCCGGACAATTTAAAAATAGCAAAAATCATTCCAATATACAAATCAGGCAAAAAAAATGAACTTGCTAATTATAGACCGATTTCACTGCTAGTCACAATGTCAAAAATTATTGAGAAATGTGCTAAAATACAGCTAATGAGATACCTGACAGATACCTGACAGATAACAACATACTCTCTAAAAATCAATATGGATTTCAAAAATCAAAAAACACTACTGATGCCCTATTTGAAGTTACTAAGTACATCACAGACACAGTTAAATCGAAGAATAAAGCAATTATCACTTTCCTGGACTTAGCCAAGGCGTTTGATTCACTAGACAGAGGCAAGCTGATGAATAAGCTGGAGGCTGTTGGTATAAAAAATACAGCACTCCATTGGTTCAAGAGCTACTTTCAGGAACGCCTACAATTTGTCCATATTCATGAAGGAAATAGTGATAGGGAAAAGATAGACTATGGAGTCATTCAAGGCAGTACTTTGGGTCCAGTTCTGTTCCTGATATACATTAATAATATTTCACGACTGGATATGAAAAGCAAAATTTTCTTGTTTGCCGATGACACAGTTGTCATTTCTGCAGGCAGGGTATGGGAGGAAGCTTATGAAAATGCCACAATAGACCTTGAAAAAATTAAAAATTGGTTTGATCACAATAGTCTCACTGTAAATCTGAGTAAATCAAAGTACATGCCCATTGTTACAAGAAACCAAATAGATCCTGGCTCTAGAGAAATAAAAATGCATTCCTGTAAAGATGCTAGGTCATTGGTCTGTAGTTGTGGCTCTATCACCAGGGTAAACCAATATAAATATCTGGGGGTCATTATAGATTATAATATGAGTTGGGGTCCTCATATTCAGTGTGTTAAGCAGAGGCTCAGGAGGTTGCTGTATGGTCTGTCACAGTTAAGCCAAGTGCTGGATGTTGGACTGTGTAGAAGAGTTTATTATGCTTATGCACAGTCTGTGATACAGTATGGCATTGTAGCCTGGGGAGGGGTCTCCTCCGCATCTCTGGAGCCGCTGGCAGTTACTCAGCGGGCAATAATTAAAACTATTCTTAAGAAAGCCTACAGATACTCCACGTCGCTGTTGTTCTCGGAATTCCCTGTTCTCAATATAAGGCAGCTCTACATCAAAACACTCCTCACATACATTAAGAAACATAAAATAAATCTATTCACAACTATTCAACATAATTATGAAACTCGCCATAGAAATAACCACGGATATACAACACCCAGACTATTGCACGGTTTAGAACTGAAATCACCATTCTACCAAGCTCAAATTATCTACAGGAATTTGCCAGATGAGATCAGGGGGTCCGAGAGTTGCAGTGATGTGGTGTACAAGCGCAAAGTGACCGGTTGGCTCTACAGCATTGGCTGGATGGAGGCGGAGAGGCTGCTACATTCTATATACACTTAAACTAGTTAGGGATCTGTGATCGCTTCGTCGCCGGGCTTGGGTTTCCTGCTCTAGCTGACCATTTAATTGTTTTCTTATAATCTCTTGTTTTTCTATGATTAAGTTTTTTTTTCTATTTGATTTTGTAGCTTTGTTTATTGATTGATTTATTTTTCAAAAATGTTTTTCTATGAAGGAACTCTCCCCCAAACACAGACGAATAGTCTTCTTGGGGGAATTCCACACATGGTATTGTAATCTGTTCATGTTTTTTGTTTTTTTTCTTAGTGGAATAAATTTAATTTGATTTGATTTGATTTGATAAAACGTAAAAATAACAAAAAAATATATATTTCTGATAAATGTACAGACAAAGCTCTATTTTTATTTATATAGATACACCAAATACTATGGCTTTTGCAATCTCAAACAGAACAGCAATTTTTTTCATTCTTGTTTTGTTTTTGATTGAGAATGCTTTGACTGCCCTAAGTACAGTATAGTATCATGCGTTTTTGTAATGTGGTTGGGACTACATCAAGGCTCATTCATTATTGAAACTAGCTATTGTGTCCGTCCTTCGTACGGATTATGTTTAGAAATAAGACTAAATAGGTTTCGGCTTTTTTGATAGCAACGATCATGAAGTTGTTAGCAGCTTAGTAAACAACTTAGAACGTAAACAATTCAGTGGCAGTTATCAGAGAGAATATTTGAGAACAGCTGATTGATATATCATGATAAATTACGTGATTAATGCAATATTGCTAATATATTTTCCAATTACGAACTGCTCGTATCAATTCAACCTTTTAGAATAAATCACGACATTACATTATTTTAATAGGAAAATAATGATAATTATTCGCTCATATTTACAAAGAAAGCTTTCAGCTGTCACATCTTCCTGCTTGCGCCACAGCTATGAAGGTCATCAACACAATACTTGTCCTTTTTATCTAGAAAAAGAAGATTTTAAATTAAACATAAGAAAAGTATCAAATTATTAAAAAAAATATTGCAATAGCCCCCGTCCCCCGCCCAGCACCTCAAAATTAAAATCTTGGTTACAGACGTATTAATGCCAATAAAGTGGAGCATATTCGACCATCCTCGACATTGGTGGCAAATTTCAAGGTTGAAGGAAATTCAAGCTCATTTGTAATTGTTCACAATTTTTTTACATTTTAAAAATCTTGCAGATTGGCATTAATGAGACTCACAGTTTAGTCCGAAAGAGCAGATTGGCATTCTTCATTAGGTATAGTCAAGGAACAGGAAGGAATATAAGTGGTGGAATAGATCTTCAAATCTACTAACAAAAATGAACGTTAAGTGATTTATATGTTCATAAATATAAAATTGCATTTATAAATTTCTAAAAAGATTTGTTCGGAAATATTTTGTTTTTCTAAAGTGTCAACCAACAAATTATTACCTCGTATGCCTCGTATGGGGGGCATTTGTTGAATCAATCAATCAATTTATTTACAGTATCATTACAACAAAGGTCCTCCTAAACCAGTAGGTTTTCCAGGAGGTGCCATATATTGATTTAATACAAGTAAATACTATTCATGAACAGACTAAGAAGTGATCTGGAAAGGATGCAAATAAAGCTATATTTTAAGTCAATGTAGGCTATGCATAGCCGATTCCTATTGTGGGAATAAGGTGTAGTTGCATTTTTAATTAAGTTAGGTTCAATCCTTCATCACTTTTTTAACCGTCAGTCACTGTTATCCGTGATCGTGAAAGTGATATTTTATTATTTATTAGCAAGGAATCTCGACCCTTTGGCATATTAGGCTATACAAGAGCTATTTAACTGATGGTATATCCTATATTTAGAAGGCTCTATATAAATTGAATTAATAGATATATTTATTTATTGAAAATACAATCTGAGAAAACACACAGGATATCTTATTATCGCTCTCATGTCACAAATTATATAATATGCTACAAATTATCAAAAATTGTCATGAAATGAAATTGAAATTGAAATTTATTCTTCCAATACAATACATTTGAGTTTTTTATACAGCTGACAACATGGAAAAATATTTTATTATACAACCCCTGAGTAAATGTAATGAGTAATTATAGCTAACACAGTATTAAAATAATGTTTTATTTAGTATTAATAGAAGAAAAAACTTATATATGCACCTTAATGTATACTGTGAAATTATACTTCACTAAAATTTGAGTGTATTTTGAAGGGAATGGATTTACTATAAAATTTCTCACACTTGCATATTCATTTCAGTCAATTCCCAGAACCATTATCAAGCCTACATACAACCAATTTATTGCTTCTATCTCTAAAAGTTGAAGAACTTCAATTGCTGTTTCTAAAAATCAATATCTTTACAGCTAGTAAGATTAGTTGATGAAGAATTAGCGGACTGGGGGTAATTAGTGTACAAGAACTGTAAATAGGTAGACAATTTCAAAGACGGTAAATACAACTGCTTTAAATTATGTTTCATGGTAACTCTTGATGCGCCCAAAAATATAAATATTATTGATTTATTATTATTATTATTATTATTATTATTATTATTATTATTATTATTATTATCATTATTATTATTATTATTATTATTATCATTATTATTATTATTATTATTATTATCATTATGATCATTATTATTATTATTATTGTTAGACAAAAAATCCCAAAGTAGAAAGCGCTGAGTAAAGATGGTTCATTTGGACTTGTTCTTCTTGTTTGGCCACCAGCTTTTCATTTTTTGTGCGAATTCAGCTTTTTTCTCTTCACTCCATTTTGTTCCAACTCTTGGAGGTTTCGTCTCTGCTATTCAATTTATAAAGTTTTATTCTGAAGTTTTTTCTATAGTTGATTTATTGATATTAATAAATAATTAATTCATCAATAGCCAGAAGTTTACAAAAAAGGAAGAAAAGATAAACGAAACTTTCATAACAACAAAATTCATTTCTTTGAATTCTACAAATCTAATTTAATGTTTAAACCTGTAAAGGTGATTGGGACCTGATGAATATTAAGCCGCGTCTCCACCAACCGAACATGTCTGCCGAACATTTGTTGGCGAATACAAAAAATGGACTAACATTAAACATATGGGTCACCTAACATGTTCGTAACTTCAATTTAAATGTTCGGTCTGTGAGCGAACAGTGTCGACCGATCATAATGTTCGAGAAGGCGTCCACACCAAACCAACTCCAAAAAATGTTCGGCGACATCAGCTGATTCCAGCGAACACTGTTCGCCGAGCATTTTCGGTTGGTGGAGACGCGGCTTTAGAATAACCCAGTTCAGTCATTTCAAGAGATTTATCGCAAGTTACTGCTCAAGTTGAAGAAGTTTCTACTCAACTTCTGAGAAATCGTAGCTTCATGTCATTAAAATTCTCACATACAATAAATTTTAAAACCAAGTTAACATTGTGTAAATTTTGAAGGAACCATGTTGAAGGAACTCTGCGTGTATTCAACTGATTTGTGTCAACTTAACTTTTTGGCAAGTATGATACAAAATATATATTAGCTTACAAGGTATTTTGTATGTATTCCACAGCTGTCAGGGGCAGAAGTTTTCAACAAACATTGACATACCGTGTGAATAGCAGCTGAGCGTGTGTTCATACCTGTAGCTGTGGAACAAGAGAGATATCTAATCGATTACATCAATGGTTAAGTTCCTGGAAGCCATCTCATTTACCGGGAAATGTTACCGGTGACATCTGATTGGTCTATTCAAATTCATAGACGTGGAACGTCTAATATGATATAAAGGTTGATTGCTTTGTAATTTCATGAACACATCATATATATGATGTTACAGTAATCACTGTTTTCCTTCCTTCAGCCAGATTCTCCACCATTCTCTATCGTCCAAATCATCATCGCTCAAGTTTCTCGACTCCATCGCTTCATCCACCTCATTTCTCCACAATTTCCTCGGCCTTCCTCTACTACGTACCCCCTTCGGACTCCATTCTGTAACCATTCTGATCCAATCCTCATCCCATGCCCATACCAAACAAGTCTCTTCTCTTCTATTTATGCAATAAATTATATCAGTTTTCACTTTAATTCTCATTCGAATTCCGATCTCCTGTGCGCAGGGTTTTTGGTCATAATTTTTTTCGAAGTTCATTGTATTGGATATTATTAAGGTATTGAAATGTTAACTATTGCTATGATAAATTATTTTTTTCATCAAATATTTTATGAAATATTGGAATTCAAAGTTGAAATTTTTCGGTTTTGGGGGGCAATTGGACTCACCTACAAGTTGTTTTGAACATTTGATAATTTTTTTATAACTAAAAGACACCTTGGGTAAGAGAATGACACATTTTTCATTTCAATTTAACAATTGGTTTTTTCAAAATAATTTAATGAAAAACTAAAAATTTTCTCATGTTTTAAAAAAATTACTTTGAGAAAACTATTTGTTTGATTGGAATAACTCACAACATCTCCAATACTCCATTTCCACTTTCCAATTTCCAATTTATTTTCATTTGAATTTATATCTATTTTTATTTTCTTCAATAATAATTTATTCTAATTTTGTATTTCCGTTCAATGTGCAACGAGTCGGTTAAGACCTAGTACAGACAATCCATCAATCAATCAATCAATCAACAGCACGAATTTGATTCTTTGATCTTTTATTCGTCACCCATGCTCCTGCCCCATAAGTCATGATACTCTGTCTATAATTTTTAAAATCATTAAATAGATGACACGAATGCATATCGATGATAATACAAAGTCATTGAACTTGAAGTTACTTTTGAAGGTTCAACAGTTGTGTCAAAGGAGCACTCCCAACAATGATTACGGCAGTCACACGGGTCGTTCACCAAGCGTCTTAAAAATACTCTAGGCGTCGTAAATATATCTATGTGGTCGGCTGAGCCGTTATAGTCAACTACAATTAGTCAATGTAAGTCATTTACTTTCAATACCTAGATTTATTCAATTGAAACAACCAGAGTGTGGACTTCCAAGTCAGTACTTCACTTCTTGTACTGAAGAGAGTGCAGTGGAGTGAAATTTCAATGGAGAGTTTCAGCATAACGTTCCAATATGTTTATCGGGACACTATTCATGGACTGCCATTTCACAGAGCCAGTGCCATTCCATTCAGTCATCATAATCCAATCAATAGGAATGATAACGATGAAGGTGTTGAAACGGCCTGCTGAGACTTTCCAGTATATCATAACCAATATTCCATGCAAACTTATAGAATGCTGTATGGAGTCTTAAACTGCGTTTACGCTAGTAGGTGGAGTATAGAGTACTATATGATATAGACTACTATAGTATAGTATAAAGTATAATATAGTACTACTGTAATATAGCACAGGTATATTATAGCTATGCTATGTAGCAAAATTGAACAACCTATCATCTACATATAACTCCAACAGCTATATGTAGTTGTGGTACAAGTTGTATTTGCTATCAAATAGCATAGCAGCTATACAGCAAATTTCAAAGATGCTTTTTAAACTTCTAGCAGAGCTATGCAGCTGGACTATATCTAGCTCTGATAGATAGTATAAACGCAGCTTCATAGCAATGTTAATACATATATGGGAATATGAGTGCGCTGTTGCCAGTTTTTTGTTTATATTTTGTAGCTCACGTGCTGTTATCATTGATAACAGAGATCATGAACGGTTGACGAATAGTGTTAACATAAGTTACTGTCTATCAAAGGCCGCTATATGCATCTAACAGCATGTGATGTACACAACTTATGTTACACTATTGTATTAAGACATTTTAAGTACTTGGTGTGCTTGACATAATTATTCGTAAACTTGAACGCTTGACTAGGATTTCTTGGCTACTGTGCAACGTGACAGCACTGTAACCCATAAGCATTAATACTGTTGTGTAAGGTTCGTACAGACTACAGTATAAGTGAGATGGTAAACCAGTGAATAGAAAAGACAATATTGGGTTTGTAAAGTATCTGTACAATTTATTTTCAATGTGCGCGCTGTAACAGGTGATCAAGAAGATGGGATGATGAGGGGCGACAAAACCAGTCAGTCAGCGAGAGAAGGAGGGTAGAAAAGAGAAGAAAGGGGGGTGACTTAGTAGGGGCCCTTGTATGAGCCATCGTCGTACTCGTTGGCGGAGTAGCCGGAGTATCCTCCGGAGTATCCAGAGTATTCAGAGTGAGCTGAAGCCTTAGCGACAGCGGCGAAATGAGCGGCCTTGGCGGCGGCTACCTCAGGGGTGTCCTGGGGAACTCCAGCCTGGTGGTAAGATGAGTAGGGGGCGTAAGCGGCGTAGGGGGCGGCGCCTCCAGCCTTGGTGACAGCGGAGAAGTGGGCGGCCTTGGCGGCGGCAACCTCGGGGGTGTCCTGGGGCACTCCGTTGATGGGGGCAGGGGCGTAAGCACCGTAGGCACCGTAGGCGCCAGCTACGTAGGGAGCGGCAGCGTAGGCACCGTGGTAGTGAGCAGCACCACCGGCCTTAGCAACAGCGGAGAAGTGGGCAACCTTGGCGGCGGCAACCTCTGGGGTGTCCTGGGGCACTCCGTTGACGGGTAGTGGTGCGGGGGCGGCAGCGTAGGAGTATGCGGGGGCGGCGGCGTATCCGCTGTGTGCGGAGGCCTTGGCGACGGCGGCGAAGTGAGCTGCCTTGGCGGCGGCCACCTCGGGGGTGTCCTGGACGGGGGCTGGTACACCAGCACCGTGGTAGGGGTATGGGGCCCAGCTAGCGCTGGTTGCTGCTACGAGCGCGCACAATACAATCTAAAACATAAATGATCACAATTAGAAAAATTAAATACAATACAATCATTGCTTAAAAATTGTTTCTCAAAATTATTTTTAAAATTTTTTTTTTTTTTTTTCCAATTCAATTCAATTCAATTTATTTCAAAAAACCAAAACACAAAAGAATGCAAATCATGACAATGACAGTACAATTATGCAACGCAAAAAAAAAGAAGAAGCTATTTAGAGTACTTATCATAAATATACAATATTTCTATTTTAAAATCCATAATTTGGTTGACTTCAGCATAAGTTAAACTTGTCCGCTGAAGCCAGTTACAATTCATCATAAATGTTTTGTAAAAATTCATCATGAATATTTTGAAATACAAAGAATAGAAATATGAAAATCAAGTGAATAATCGCACAATATACGCCAGGCTGAACGGGAATTGAACCCATGATCACAGGAGTAGCAGTCAGTCAAAGACAAGCTAGGAGAATAAATTTGTAAAATTTTAATTGAGCTAATCATGTAAAAAATTAAGGATGAAAAATACTTAAATTTTGAGGATAAATAAAGAGGATGAATTTGTAAAATTAAAATTGAGCTAATCATTTAAGAGAATAAGGATAGGAAAATCTTCTAGCTAAAATTTAAGAATTTTTAAATTATTAATCTTTTAATTTCAAAAGAAAAATTTTATAATAAGTAGAGTAGTATTAATCTTAACTTTTCATGTGAAATTTAACGACATGCAATCAAATATTTGTTAATGTATATTTGTTAAGAGGCTCTGAAGATGGATCTCATAGATTCGAAAGTACTCGGCCAGATTAAGTGAGTTATTATACTTATTCTTAACAAATATTTGACTGCATGTCGTTAAATTTCACATGAAAAGTTAAGATTAACAACGCAGTTCGTCATGGAACAAGAAATCCAGGAATTTAGTATTAATCATTGTAAGAGATGAAGAATTCCTGCTCATCTATTGATTGAGAGAGAGGAAGTCAAGAAAGTGATTAATTTACAATATGAACAAAAATATGAAGCATGGTTGGGTCTCAAGTTAATGACGAATGAAACAAGGAAGCAAAATAACAATAAACAAATAAAATAACAAATAAACAATCTATTGATTAAACGATAAATATACCTGGCCAACATAAATAATTCTAGAATCACTCATCTCACGTACCCGATCGTCTGCTCTACCATTGAGTTCATTCATACCTACCAGCATACATTACATTAAACAATTGGAGCATTTGAGCCACAACCCAAATCTTCCAATAATTTATTGTTCTCAACGAAATTACCGAACTTGAAGAAGATATTAATTTAGAATGACGAAGTGAATTGCTCCATTACTTCAAGTTCCGTAATCCGCTTACATGACAAATTCAATAAGACCGGAATGGAGAGAGAATGTAGAAGTAGATAATGTTACCGAACTGAATCATCTCTTGGTGAATAATGGGCTGTTATGTCAGGCGCGATTGCAAATGGATGGGGAAGAAGCAGGTGTACCGTACGCTACGATACTCCATCCTCCGCGAAGCATTGCCATTGAGAAAACCAGTTTTGCTCCGCAACAAACTTAATTGTAATTATAACCCCAACTTGTCAACTCTACTGGATAACATCGCATCATCTACTACATTGTTGAGCTATTATTAACTCCAGGTTGTTTCCTGAACGTGCATGTACGAGATTCTTGAAGTGGAATCTTAATTGTAATACCTACAATGGAATTATAGAGAGTTTCAATTGAGTTAATTAATAATTTGTCATAGTATGATGTGGATTAATCCTAAGTTTTTGTTGAGTTGGTTCTACAAAGATTTCAATTATTTTTTGTCGCATCACAAATTAATTAGTCTTATCTTAGGAAATGAACAAGGCTTTGAACAAGATTTGAACAATTTTAAAAGATTATTAATAATCTTTAATTAATAAAGATTAAATCAACTAAAAAGATTTAAAAGATTTAATTAGAAAGATTAAGATCTCAATTTTTAAAGATTATTATATATTGAAAGTTTTCTTTTTAATGTTTAATAAATTTGCTTGCTCAATATGGTGCACATAACCTTCATTAATCTTCAGATTAAGCAAAAAGCTTGATAACTGGTAATTAAGCATTCAATTGTAGCCTACCATTAATAGTTTGCACAAGTAGCCTTCATTATTAACTTTATAGGAAGGTCAGCTCTTTTAAAATTGTGTATTTTACAATATTATTAAAATGAATAAGTTCAAAGAAATTTGAAATTCTTACATAAAAGTGTTGGAAAAACATGGAGAAACAGTAGAGTTCAGTTTGATGAGGAGTTTCATATTAATGCTCAAACAAATGTTACTATTTATGTTCAGAAATAAATGATTACATCAAAATCCAATCAGATTACGAGTTCTTATAATTTTCAACTTGAGCAATAACACTGTTTCTCTCGATTAAAGCTACTTTAGCTTTAAAATTGTTCAGCTTTAAGTGTTTAGCTTTAAAAGTGACTTCTTCAAATTCACTTCACTTTATGTTAATTTTACTTCTTTATGTTGAATTTTACTTTTATATATTAGAACAATAACTGATTTTAATTTATTGAGATAAGCATTATCAAAGATTCACTGTATTTCAAATCTACTTGTATTCAACTCAGTTTCAGTTGTACATTGTGATAATAAGTGAGAGAAATATATTAAGAACACTTCACAAGAATTTAAAATTGATAAGAAAGTATTACAAACGAAAAATACGAGCTTGGAAAGGTAAAGCATACTGTTACTGGACAAAATTACTTATGAAAAGCATGGTGGAAATTCTTTTAATAACTAATTATCAAGGAAGAGTGGACTATTCACGATTTACAATTTTTTCTTTTTAAATTGCAGTGATAAGCAAATGGAAAATGATAATAACAAGGAAATAGACAATTAGGGAAAAAATTGTGTGAAGTGTTTTAAACTACATAAAAAGTTTGTGTAAAATGTACCACCAAACAGTAAACTACTAATATGGCGGTTAATATGGTTAATATGGCGATTCATAAAGAACTGAAAAAAAAATGCTTGCAAGGATGTCAAAGTCTTTTCTTTTGCTGGTGGTGCCTGAACATAGATTTTAGTTTTTTTTCTGGTAAGTTAGGTTTCTTTTATTTCCTTTATGTTAATATGTTAATTTGTAACCATTAAACTATTTTGTTGTAAAGTTGTGGCAATAAACAATTGAATTGAATTGAAAAAAAATGTGTGATTGTAACTGTTGAAACAACTCACAATTTACTAGACCGTTTATAGAAATAATAAGAAATAAAATACTTGTAAGAATTGTATCAAGAAACAGTTGACTACTCACGATTTACTAAGTGGATTATAATAAACATGGAATAGAAAACTTTTTCCAATTTACAAAATGATACAATATATTTGTGAGGTTATATGAAAATTACTTGTGAAAATCATGGTGGAAAGTCAGCTACTCACGACTAACAAGGTGATTCATAATAAACTACTAAGGAGGATTGTTCTGAAGAGAATGAATATTAGTCTACTACTCACGATTTGCACGACAACCTTTCACGGGAATATCGAATTGCATCGATGAATCAAATTAGAACGATACCTGTGATAACGATTGTGATAAGCAAAGTGGTGGTAGCGGCTTTGACCTTGGAGCGGAACTAGGAATTTCACGGCGATGCTGGACGTTCGGTGTTGTAATGTAAGCGGACACCGAGCTAATGAACTCTCTTCCAAAATATCCGTTGAACGCTTCAAAACACAAATCGGTAGAGCAACAACACAGGTATAGTGAGTGAATGGCAGCGATTAATGCGTTGCGAAGGATAATGAAATTGCGCGGCTGGGCACAGCGTGAAACTGCGCTAGTTTCGTACGCGGCGGCGGTCTCTCAGACCGTTGTCGGTAACTGGTAAAACTACAAAATGATAATGTCGTGTACTGACCAGAGAACTCATGGTTGGCTGGCTAACTGGTGGACCTCCTATCTGCAAGGATCAGGACTGTCTGTGTGCCGTTGGAGTGGTGCGGCTAGTTTATATACTATCAACCCCAGTCCGGTATGCTCCTCCGGTCAGCTGGACCTCCGCCGGCACCTCCCCACATGTCCTTCACATCTATATGCATAATACATAGAAAAATCCCGCTGCACATTTTTTTGCCCGTCGGCAAAATAAGGCCAGGCTAATTGCTGCCGGGACGATAGACAGAGCAGCTAGAACAAGGTGACCCTCCTTCGCCACTGCCCCAGCCACCGATTTGGGCATACCACTCATTTCCCACCTGAGCTTGACATTGTCGTCTGCTCACAAAACACCATTTGATCATCGTCCAAAATACAAGTTCCAAACAAGCGATTACCTTGTCAGATAGATTTTCACTATCAAACACTTGGAATGAATCCAGACATGTAGCGAAAATTGAATTAATCTTCATCAGCATTCAGCAATTTGAAATGGAACGATGTAGGTTGTGAAGTCAAACAAAACAAAGAAGAAAGAACCGATCCATATATTTGATTAAATTATTATTTTGGTTTTGAACAAAATAAAAAATTGAATCAGTATTCAGCAATTTGGAATGAGCGATGCATGTTGCAAAGACAAACAGAACAAAGAAAAAAGGATCGTTTTTATTTGATTGAATTATTCAAATTTCTTAATTGGAATGAAATAAAAATTTGAATCAATCTCAATCATTATTCAGCAACTTGAAATGAAAAATTTTAACATTTTAATTGAAAGATGGCAGAGACAGATGAAATTACAACAAAAAAGAGCGTTCCAGATTTGATTGAATTATTAAAATTTCTTGATTTTGAAAAAAAGGAAAAATTGAAATAATCATTATCAGTATTCAGCATCTTGGAATGAGCCAATATAGATTATTTATTTATTTATTGTGACATTATTATAAAGAGAAGCATAATAAAAAATAAACAATCTATCCATATTTGATAGAATTTATATATTTTTTCCATTTTGTTCAAACTTTAAGCTCTGCTAAATTTGATGGACATAGTATTTACATGAAATAAAACAACTTGTGTTGACATGAGAAACAAAACAAACAAAAATAAAAGAATGATGAAAAATGAGAACATGCATTCCATATGAGAATGGAGTTTTTAATTTTAATAATTCAGTCATGAAGCTTGTGAGAGGAACTGGAACTGAATTTATAGAAGTTAAAAGAACAGTCGTTGTGAGTTAATAAAAGAGGGTTTGAAGAAGAAAGGTGCAATCTTTTTGTGGAAAAAGGGATTAATGATTCAAGGATGCGAGTTTAGTTGGTACCTTAAAGAGATCGTTTTGTTTTCGATTACATAAAATTATTTAAATTATTAGATTGAAATATTCAACTTTTACTTCACCTTTAAATTCGTAATTTTCTGGTATATTGATAGTACTGCACTAATTTGTGGTTCCATGTAATGTGTATGAAAATAAATTATAGAATTTTATATTTTTCTAATAAATTTTTAATCCAGGGGAAGGCAAAAATCTTGAACTTATTGATTTTTGCAGTTTTTCTTATTAATAAAAATAGTTTGGAATAACAGCCGTAGCAAGAGAATATCTGTTCAATCTGGCGGGCCACTTACTTAGCGCAGTTGGTTGGGGCGTCGCAACTTCAGCCTGTTGTCGTTTCAGCGGCCGTGGGTTCGAATCCCGCTCCTCCGTCTGTCATCTATATGTTATTATTCACCTCATTACCCACGCACAAGTCTCAAAATTTGATTATCATAAAATTTTATATAAGGACAGTCCGTCCAGCAGATATGTGAGTACATAATAAGACATGTAAGTATACTGTATAGCCCCTTCAGTCAATACGACTGTGGGTGACTTTTCAGACCTCAACAAGTCAAGTTGGCCTATTTGAAAATTTGAATAAACACTTCCCTTAATGAAGCGAGTAGAATAGCATACAATAATGTAGCAAGTCACATGCTTCTTGCGAAATATATGCGAAATGAATGAACATGACGATAAATACTATTTTTGTGAACAAAAATACTTGTTGAGTGCGGTAACCCTCACAAACTCTTGTAGAATACATTAACTCCATCTTTTTATAAAACTCATACCTAGAACACTATTAATTAATCAATCAATTAATCAATTGAAGAGAATTTAATCCCTATCAAAATGTAGATTCTTCCCCCCCCCCCCCCCCAAAAAAAAGAGCAACTATCTAAACTTTTTTTGTGAGTAAAAAATTTATATTAACAACTCAGTTCGTCATGGAACAAGAAATCCTGGAATTCAATTATCTAAGACGTTCAATATTTTCAACTCGCTATATCACATTTATTTTAAACGTATTTCATATTTGGCTGTGCTACTCATGATGCCTATCAAAATACAACAAATACAAAGATTTCGGAGTTTTGGTAGCACTAGGCGACGTGGTGTATGGAAGGCTTCCCTTTTGATCTGTTTTAATTAGGATTGTCACTCATCAATATTGGCTGACAACAATGCTTGTTTGGTGTTCTCTCAGTTTAGTAGAGTCAAATGTGGAGAGAATAAAACCTGAATGGAGGTGGTTTTTTTCAAATGCAAAATGCAAGACACAAAAATTTCATAGACAAAATGCTAATTTTGCCACAATAATGGCGAGAGTTGTTAGGGAAAGATGTAGAATGGAAAGTATCGCAATTTTGGCCGAATATCAAACACGTTCCCAATAAATGGGATTTAGTGAATTCAATATATTCAACGTTCCTTCTTTTTAGAATTGAGAAAATTCATCATCATTAACTAACTGGTATTTTTTGAACTTGAATGAATTGGAGTGTAATATTATTTTATTACAAGTTAGTTTGAAGTGACTGACAATTGAATGAACTGACAAATATAAATAAACAGAATTTATTAATTTCGAATTCCTTTAATTGCTATTACTTTATACTGAAGACTTCCGCAATGGCGGATATTGAAGGGTCTCCATGGTCTAGTGGTGAAGGGCACTCAACCGGCAATTGAGAGGTCCGTGGTTCGATTCCCGGTGGTGACTGATATTTTTGTTCAGTAGCATTCATCGATTCCCATCAGCTGTTCAATGCTGTTGTCAATATCCGCCATTGCGGAAGTCTTCAGTATAAAATAATAGCAATTAAAGGAATTCGAAATTAATAAATTCTGTTTATTATTTTATTGTTTGACACATTATTTTACCAATTCGTATTATTATTATTTATTATTCACTTTGTATTATTTCTCTGCTACATTCTAGCTATGTTTGTTATTATTATGATAATCTCAAATTACCCTGTTGATAGTCAAGTTCATTCTCATTGCAAGACAGCCATGCAAAATCAACCTAAATAGACTCAAAAAAGGGTGGTCCTATGAAATATAACTATATTAGTATTCAAAATATTAATACTGCTGATAAAACACTATGGAAACAACAAAGTGCAATACAATGCATTCCATATTTTATATGTCTAATGCTAAAACAGTAAAGTAAATGTATTTTATTGGTGGGGAGACCCTTTCGGGTAGTTCCACCTCGCCGCTTGAGCCATGTTATTCGTTATTGGAAACATGGTGGACCTACTATTTCAGGTGCGTGCCGAACCATCGGGGAAATGATCTAAAACAGAGAGCAAAATCGTCTTTGGTGACCAATCCAATCAGTCTCCCTTATACAGAAAGGGTCCAGGAAAGCGTTGCTTATCTTATGTGATTGCTGTGGCTCTCGGCTATCACTTCTTTTTTAATGCTAGAATGCTATTAATACTATTATGTACATTCAAGTGAATAAAGTGAAATGTTGATAATACGTGTCACAAATTTGGATAAGATGATGAAGAGTGAGTAATATAAAGGAAAAGCTACTAAAAAGAATTTATATTTTGTATATTGAGATAACAATAGTGTTGGTCTTGGTTATCACGCTAAACCAACCGCAACTTATACCCCTCTCAGCCTGGTAGCTGCTACAAGTCGTGGTTTGGCGTTAGTTCAGGAGGTGAAGGGCATCCGGCCATAAAACCAGCGTCAAATCCACAAGGGATTCACAGCACCCCCCCCCCCCCCAATCGCACCCCTTCAAGTGAGATAAGGCGAAGAAGGAAAAACAGTAGCTTCATTCCATAACAAACTCATCGATTCAATGAAAGTTTTCGTAATTGCTAATTTATCTTTAATAGTTGAAAAAAATATATATTTTATCTTCAATAGTATTTAGTAATTAATCATTGAGTATACTACTTGGCTAATAGATCCCCTGCAATGGCTTCTGGAGTTCTGTAAACATTTTCTAGTATTAGACCACTTGCAACAAGTTTTAAAGGCAAATAGTAGATATACATGTCATGTAGATAGTCTTTCCTCTAGATGTCTAAAACAGTGTTGTCATCCATAATTACCGTTTTGTACGATAATTTGGTGTCTTTACGATGGCTTCATTTGATCTGCCCTTTTGTACGATAATCTCAAATGAATCTCATTCCAGAAAACTATTTTCAAAATAATTTAAATATAACTGGTTTTTTATAAAAATAAATTAATTTTCCCTACATACGAAAATTTTGGACGATAATCATAGAATGGAAGCAATACTGGTCTAGATAGATATAAGTCTGTGATGTTTTCCATGACGAAATACTTAATGAACAATCTAATATTAAAACTGACACTGTATTTCACTTTTAAATAATGTTTTACTCACATATATTGGAGATGCTTGAGGAATGCATTTCACTTCTGAAAAGAAGCTTCGAAGGCTGACGAAGCTTCTTTTCAGAAGTGAAATGCATTCCTCAAGCATCTCCAATATATGTGAGTAAAACATTATTTAAAAGTGAAATACAGTGTCAGTTTTAATATTAGATTAGATATAAGTCTATAGATAGACTTCAGTCTTCCTGTAGATTTCCGATCTCCAAACCGATCTCTAATCGGTCACCCTTACATAGAGGATCCAGGAGAGCGTTGCTTATCTAATCTGATTGAACAGATACCTGCTACGGCTCACGGCTGTCACTATTCAACTATAACTATTCTGTGATGTTTTCCATGACGAAATACTTAATGAACAATCTAATATTAAAACTGACACTGTATTTCACTTTTAAATAATGTTTTACTCACATATATTGGAGATGCTTGAGGAATGCATTTCACTTCTGAAAAGAAGCTTCGTCAGCCTGCCGCCAGGGGTCATGCTCTGTTTGGGTTAGGATAAGCGGCCATTATGTATTTGAAAATTGCGTTTGATTTGAATTGTGTTTGGTCGTTGAGTAAGTTTGTTCTATCTTGTTTATGGTGTTTGAATATTTCATATTGTTCCAGTGTATTTAGTTTGTGGCTTTTTTGGAATGTGTGTAGAATTTCCAAGTCAGTTTGGATGTTATTGTGTGAGTGCCCAGTGTTGATTAAGTGATCTGCAAATGTTGAGTCAGAGTTGGAATGTAGTGCTTTGATGTGCTCTTTGTATCTTATGTTGAAGAGCACATCAAAGCACTACATTCCAACTCTGACTCAACATTTGCAGATCACTTAATCAACACTGGGCACTCACACAATAACATCCAAACTGACTTGGAAATTCTACACACATTCCAAAAAAGCCACAAACTAAATACACTGGAACAATATGAAATATTCAAACACCATAAACAAGATAGAACAAACTTACTCAACGACCAAACACAATTCAAATCAAACGCAATTTTCAAATACATAATGGCCGCTTATCCTAACCCAAACAGAGCATGACCCCTGGCGGCAGGCTGACGAAGCTTCTTTTCAGAAGTGAAATGCATTCCTCAAGCATCTCCAATATATGTGAGTAAAACATTATTTAAAAGTGAAATACAGTGTCAGTTTTAATATTAGATTATAACTATTCAACCATCAAAGTTTATTTATTATAAATTATTGTGTTCCAAATACTGTAATTATTGCTTCTGAATTATTGTAAAAATTATTCAAATACTCGATAATTTTCTATTTTTATTGATGCCTGCAGAAGTCTGCAGAAACTTATGCGTGGTTAATGAGATGAATGATGATACAAAGATGCCAGGTAGGAAATGTATCGAATTCGTGATTGTAGGAGTAAATCAGAGTTTTAAGAGCCCTATACGATTATCAATATTGTGGTTCAACAAGTGTGGCTGCCAATTTCAATGCCTTGCAAGATGCTAAAATATAAATTACCCCATAAAAATATCATATTGTGTGTGAGGCATTAAGTGCGAATACAAGGGTGCATAAAGGTGATACCCCATAATTCTCAATTGAGACTAAAATTAATATCTGCATTCCTGTCTCTTATTGGCTGCGGACCGTTTCTTAGGTGGTACCCCCTCAGAAATAATTTCTCAGTATTCCCCCAAAAAATCTATGAACATTCCATTGAAAAAAGTCGTTACTGTAGCTACCAATCGTCAAGAGAATAATCATTCTATTCTCGATTCACTATCATCATTCTACATTTCGTCCTAAAGAATTCAGTTGTCCAACTAATCAAAAATAAATTTTATAGATTGAACTTTCTTTTTTTTTGGAGGATGAAGACCACATGGGTCTGTGACCTGTGCGGGGGTAATGAGTTGGATGATGGTGATTTATGAGATGAACTTACAGTTTTTGGGGGGTTCCGAACCACCGGGAAGTGATTTTAAGTCGATGACAGAGACATCTTTGCTAGCCAATCCAATCGGTCACCTTTACAAAGAGGACCCAGGAGAGCGTTGCTTATCTAATCTGATTGAACAGATACCTGCTATGGCTCACGGCTATCACTTATCAATTATATAGATGTCAAAGTTGTCAAACTATATTCTACCGTCAAATCTTACACCAAGAGTTAAAATGTCCCCTAATATTTTTCACTGTTGATGATTAAAAAGATAAATATAAGTAGTGTTTCCCAAATAATATACAAGGGAATAATTTTAAAATCTGATTGAGAACATTTCATTTATTATTCAGTTGCACAATAAAGTTTTAAAATGATTAATTTTACACCAAAGGTAATTTTTCCACTAAGCATTGAATAATTAAGTCCAGTTTTGTTGGACTTGTAACCAACCAAACTTGAGTACAGGTTTGAACATTATTTTCAGCCAGATAAGATAATATGCCCAAGAAAACTGCAACAAAATGGGCTGGCTGCTCATTATAATTATTATCATTGGCGAATATGTATTTGTCTCAGAAGCAGGGTCAACAAGTAGGCCTACTTAAGTTAAGTCACTTGACATTGATTCCTAATTAATGAAACAGTAGAAAAAGACAGAAATATAATGGGAAACTAGTTCTAAACCATTATGAGCCGATTATTCCGTTACATGATTGATCAACTACATTGAACACCTACTTTTAAAAGTATTCTACCGTTCATATCACAAGTGTAAAGATCATATCAGAAGTGTGAAGAATAGGTTGTATCACCAAGTATATGAAGAATGTTGCAACATTTATTCTAAAGAATAAAAAAAGATTTATTCTTTTGTTCTTTTTTCTGTCCTTGATCTTCACAGTTATCCTCTTGAGGAATTTTAATGGATATGTCTGCTATTAGAAAGTTGTTGCACATTGACAAGATATGGTGGGAACGCGATGGTACGTCCTCACATGCGCTTAGAGATCATTATTTGTGTTTCTACGCATGCGTAGAGAGTCAATATAGAGTATAATTTCGATTATCCGGCCATCGTTTCTTGGGATTATCCGGGTCATTTTTAAAAAAATTTGTTTTCTATTTTCATAAAGTTTAACATGAAAGCAGACCAATAATGTATTTTATCTACGACCATGTCATAATGTAGACATTACAGTTTCACAATTGATGCCAATGATGCCAAAACAGCTGTCTTTTCGAAATGCTTTTTGAAACCCGTTGCATAATGAGCTCATTATAGTACAGGTTCTACATTATAACACGGGTTCTGGCCCAATCAGAAGCATTTTTGATGGAATCAATATCGTAATTCAATATTGTGAAACTATCAGCTGATTTGATCAAACTGCTACACCAGCTGCTTTAACCTAACAATCTACTATAACTTCTCGTATTTGAGATGAGAGGTTAGGTATATCTGACAGTCACAGGAAAAAATGAAATTGTTTTAATTAAATGTATACTAGTGGTCGTAGATAAAATAGTGTATGCAACGATAATATTTGGCCATTAAAGCACTCGTGAGATATTTATAACACGAGCGAATGCGTTATATATTTATAACTATTATAAAATTAACAACAGTAACAAATAATGTGAAATATTTACATTATGTACATGTGCATGTGCAAGTCAGATCACTGTTTCTATTCATATGTGTATAAACCTGCTGTGCAGGTCAGTTCTGCACAGCAAGTTTATACATATGAATAGTTCTACTGCAGTTCACGAAAAATGGATGTCCACAACAATAATCACTGTTTCTGTTCTGTGCATTTTTCAGTACAGTAATGTTTTGTATCTTATTTTCCGGATTACCCCGATTTTTAACTATCCGGATTGGCTCTGATCCCAGTTAGTCCGGATAAACGAGGTTATACTGTAGTCGGAAGCTCTTCGTTTTGTGCATCGTGGCTGTTTAAAAACTATTTAGAAAGAAGGAGTGACAGTCTTGGAACAACACCCCCCCCCCCCATCGGGGACCACCCTTGATAATATTTTTATCACCAGAGATATGTCTAAAAGCTCATGAGAAATGGTGGGATTCATCTAATAGGAAGAGAAATAATATTAAAATATTAACAAAGGTCAACTCCAATTTGCTTTTAATATCGAAGTAAGACTATTCTCACACATAATTCTTTACGTGGGCAGAGTATTGGGCGTAAAGGCTTTACTAGCTCTGCTGTGAATGAATGCGCTAGCGGTATTCACGACTGTAGTAGGAGTCTTATCAAGATAATAAATTTTATAGTCAATGCAGAACGTCAACAATCAAGCAACAGGCTCATTTTACACGGAACAAATTTTATGTAGGCCTGTTATTTTGTATCAGGTTGCACCCTCCATGTTAATGATTGTCATAACCTTGTTCCTGACATCGTTGGCTCCAATTCCATGAATATATAATCAGCCGATAATTTAAATTATGCTAATAATGCTCCAGCCAACTCAATCAAACCACAATATTTCGAGCAAATTTGATATTGTTCAAGTTCGAATTATTACAATGTGGCACTGGAAAGAGGAATGAAGGTGACATAGCTGACAAATTGTTCTGCGATACATCGAAGGACCTACAGAAATGTATTGTTGTTCTGGTTATAATTATTCCATTTCATGTTCTCGGGTCACTGATTTTCAGCTAGTTTGCTTTAAAAACCTACCATTAAACATTGAAAACTCTTTTATTGATTGTAGGAAATCTAGGAGATAATCATGTGAAAGTGATTAAATTATAGAGGCATGTCATATATTATAATTTTTTCGGAGGATAAAGCCCATACAGGTCTGAGACCTGTGCGTGGGTAATGAATTGGATGATGGTGATTGATGAGTTAGACCTACAGTTTAGGTGGGTGCCGAACCACCTGGAAGTGATTTTACAGCTGAGGACAAAGTCATTTTTGCTGCCAATCCAATCGGTCACCCTTACAAAGATGGCCCAGAAGTTTCGTAGCTTATCTCTGATTGAACAGGTACCAGCTGCGGCAATCGGCTATCACTTCCAAAATAATAAAAATTACAAGTTAGTTTGACTGACAAGAAGTGACTTACAATTGAATAAACTGACAAATATACATAAACAGAATTTATTAATTTCAAATTCCTTTAATTGCTATTAGTTTATACTGAAGACTTCCGCAATGGCGGATAAAAACAACAGTATTGAATAGCTGATGGAAATCGATGAATGCTACTGTACAAAAATATCACTCAACTTAAGGCGCTCAACCGGCAATTGGGAGGTCCGTGGTTCGATTTCCGGTGTGACTGATATTTTTGTACAGTAGCATTCATCGATTTCCATCAGCTATTCAATACTGTTGTCAAGTCTTCAGTATAAACTAATAGCAATTAAAGGAATTCGAAATTAATAAATTCTGTTTAATAATAATTATATCATCACCGTTTTCTCCTGCCTCCTCACAATTTCAATTGAGTACCACAATTTCTGTACTAACAAATCATCAAGAAGTACAGTGAATGACTGAGGGGATAGCGGGTCTTCGCATTGTCATAGCATGGCGACCAACCTTAAATAATCTAGTACAATACTTTCTGGGCTTGTACTGTCCAAAATAATGTAAAAAGTTCATATGAACAATGGCCAAAAATGCATCGTTACAGAGTTATAAATGGCGGAAGCTAGCAGCTAGCCCCATCAATTCACTCATTTAGTAATCGGTTGTGCCTTCATATCACTTGTAGAAACTCCATAATTATTACTACTGTTATTTCGTAATTATTTGAAAGTTATGTGTTTGCTGTCCCTGAAGTCTCAGACCACAGTCTTTCAGAAGTTTAACTAGGATATATGAATGAAACTACTCTGTATTTTAGTCTTAGCCGAAACTATTGTATCCTAAACTTACCAACTTAACTTACTTACTAAGGGGCAATCTCGCTAAAAAAAAGTCAGTAAATTCTCATTTGTGACCTCCCCCCACAAGTGGCGCAGCAAGGTATTTGAGCACCCGAGGCGGCTTTCCTCCCCTGGAAATATTGAAAATAATCAAAAAAATCAAAATCAAAATTCTTTTTTCGTCACATTTTACAAATTGAACAGAATTTCAAAAATAAATATCTTACATTTTGAGAAAAAAAGCTTAAAGCTAAAATAATATAGAAACATTACTCATAATTTATATTATATAGGCATTGCCAGCAAAACCTAAGTTCGTGCGCTAGCAATGAGTATCAGTTACAAAAAGAAAGAATACATTTAAGAAAGTAAGTGAAATAATGAAATATACATATATATATTAAAAGGTTACTATGTGCCTATGATTTTCCGTGTCTCTACTTTCCGGATATGGTGATTCTATTTTTTATTGACTAATTTCATCTGTTATTGTTGCTTTGAGTATGTATGGTTATTTATATAGCTTAGATATTATTAAAAAATATAAGTGGTTATATTGTTAGATAGAACCCATTTCTCTATTTCACTTATGGCTGACTTAGTGATTCTATTTGAGATGAGATGGTCCGGTATGAAGTTTATTAATCTATTGCTTATGTATGTAAATTGTCTCCTGCAAACATTTAAATCTGTTCTAGGAACGAAGTAGTTATATCTTGAACGGAAATTGTAGTTTGAGTTCTGGATGGTTGTAAATTGAACGCAAAATAGCCCCTCTAAAAAAACATTTTGAGCATTTCTATGCATAAATCATCCCACATTATTTTAAGCCATACATATCTCTGTATAAGCTAACCAAAAAGTATTATCTCTCATCCAAAAGCATGTACCATTCATGTAAGCACAGTATTTTACTATTTCAACTCACATTATGGTTCAGATTCTAAGTTCTATGGAGGGTGTCCGTACCCGAGGACGCCCCTTGGCTTCGCTCCTGACATCTGCACCTGCATCAACAAATTCACTGATTCTCTGAGGGTGAATGGCAGTGGCACTATGGCAGTAGTAGAACAGCACAAATTTATTTAAATAATAAAAATAAATTGAGCTGATAAGTAACATCTGTGTCACACATTTTAAAACTCACTGCTCCTGCACCATCACCCGTATGACTAAATTTCTCTCTTCTACTCAATCACACTCAACTCAGTCGCCTGTCATGTCACCACGAACCAGAATAATTTTTCCTCTACTATTTAAAAGAAACCATGATTGACACGGTCAAGAATCGGAGCACGCTTTTGTCTCAACAATAGTTTATTGAAATTTTGAAATTGAAATTTATTGATCACAAAACACTATAAAATAGTTTCAAATGGAATCCTGTCAAGATTACTTCCAAATGAATATACAGAAAAAATTAAGGCGCAGAAACGTAATTTCAACTCTATTACAATAATAAAACTTAAAAAAACACTTTTAAATGGAAACTGTACTCACGTTATGGCGTGACGGCCGTTTCACACTGTTGTCGAGAGCATTGTCAGACACTGATTTAAGGCATTGTGCCATTGTACTGTGGGTCGTCTGACGATGCTCTCGACAACAGTGTATAGTCGTAACGCCATAACGTGAGTCACAATTTTCACTTAAAAGTGTTTTTTTAAAGTTTTATTATATATTAGTGGAAACAAGATGGATCTTAAACATCATAATCTATAACAATACTTTTTATTTACAAAAATACTTTTTGAAATTTAGTTAAGCCATACACCATTTTTAGAATTTCGGTTAAATACTGTCAATACACATTATTCACAAACCTAAATAAATGATATGGCACAACCACTTATTCTTATTTATTATATAACCAGGATTATAATTATTGAATAATGGTCTATTTAAAAACATTCAATACCTTTCAAAGCCTTATTGGATCTACTTTTTGTCACCCCCCTTGGGCTTTCACCTGAGGCGGTCCGCCCCCTCCGCCCTCCCATTACTACGCCATTGCCTTTCCCCCCCACACCAAAATTTTCAGCTGGGACTGCTCCTGGACTCTATACGCCTTTTCATCACAGTGTTGGTCAAGTACAACTCAGTTATGAGTTTACCTAAATTAATAAAAAAGATGTCAATCCCACTGCTGTACAAAAAATGGCGGACATTGCTAACATACGCATTCTAGTCTGATTACTAGTTTAGGTTTGGTTATAGCCGCCATCTTGCATGTACATTGATGGGATTGACGTATTTTTCCTGTCGTTAAGAAGACTCCTCAGCTATTTTTTTTAAATTAATAAATGAATTTATTTCCTCATTCAACAACATAAGAAAAATAACAAGATACATTACTTGGAAATTGACTGATCACTTTTCCAGTAGTGTGATCAGTTCAAGAAATACAATTGACAATAAAATAAACAAATAGCTATTCCTATATATGACATAAACCTGAACGTTTTCGATGCAAAACCTAGTCTTCATTATCAATTCTAGTGAAGCAAGACATATTCAACTTACACCTTTTTTTCTAGATCTCAGCCTATATTTCACCACAAAAATGCAGTCAGGATGTTTTTTGAAGGATGAAGCCCACAGATGATGAGACCTGTGCGTGGGTAATGAATTAGATGATGTAAACCTTCAGTTTTAGGTGGGTTCCGAACCATCGGGAAGTGATTTTACAGCAGAGAACTTGGATTTATTGTATTAGTGAGTTTGAAACATAGTGAGAAAGTTAGTTGGTGGAAAGCGATCTGCAGAAGTTAGCTGAGTTGGGAATAGGATAAGTTTAGCTAACCAACAGTGATTATTCAGGTTGGAGGTTACAAAGTCAGTTGCAGGAATAAACAGCGGCCAAGTATTAATCTGTTTCCGATTCTATAACTATACATTCGTTGCAATTTCGACGCTTCTGTGACACTTGGTGAAACTAGAACTTGGACACTAAATGGCCGTCCACTAACAGAGAATTAGAGCTGAACAGTCACTGAGTTACTTTCTCTGGAACACGAGAATAGATGAAAGGGATGATCAGAGTTATACAATTCATTTAATGAATCAACCGAAATAAAATGGACCAAATACTTGCTTCTATTTTCTAACCAGAGTATTATTAACATTACATTACATTCAGTACATTATAAATATTATATACATCAACATTTTATTTTATCCAGTATATTACACCTATTTAGCCTTAATATTTTGTTTTTTCTCGAAGGATGAAGCCCGCATAGGTCTGAGAACTGTGCGTGGGTAATGAATTGGATGATGGTGATCGATGAGTTGGACCTACAGTTTTAGGTGGGTTCCGAACCACCGGGAAGTGATTTTACAGCAGAGAACAGTGTATTTTGCTGGCCGATCCAATCGGTCACCCTTACAAAGAGCGCCCAGGAGAACTGATTGAACATATGCCTACTACGGCACTCGGCTATCACTTCCCCAAAATTAAAAATTAAAATTAAATGTGTACAGAATTAATATATTTTTAAGAACGAAGAAAAACAACTCATTTTGTAAACAATGCTTCTGATTCTATTGGTACGTGCAGCAACGAGGTTGTAAATTAGCTCTTGTTACTTCTCTTTCTCCCTGAATGTCTCTCTCTTTCCTATTTGTCAAATGATTTCCAACAAATTTCCGAATATTAGAGAGTCTTCCAGATCATGCTTTCTATGTAGATACATTGAGAAACCGATTGGGAAATTACTAGTAAACAAAACCATTCTTTAAAAGGGCTCTACTTGTAAACAGCAGTTCAGTTGTTATTTGCTCTTCTCAACTTTCATATCCACTGACAGTTTATCATTGCAAAAACAGTTTATCAGCTTATCAAAAAAGTGACATATATACACAATATTGTGTTTACGCAAATCAATTGCTCGTAATCAGTTTATGTGGTAAATTCTTTGACAGTAGATTTCCTTCTTTGTGGCAGAATACTAAGTGCTATTGTTGTGATTATCAAATACTGTAACAGACATTGTGCTTCGTGAATTATTTATTGAATTATTGATCGGCTTATAGGTAGTTAGTAATTAGTCTTTATTGTATGACATTAATGATTTGTACGTGTTGTTATTTGTGTAAAGAAAGTTTAGGTGTTCATTTCAAGTGTTGCCAGCCTTATTTTCATTATTTAAAAAGCTAATCTAGACAACTTGTTGGGCTCTAGAGTTCAAAAGAAATTTTTTAAAAATTACTACCCAAGAACCTAGATGACCAGGTTTGAAATGATACAGTTTGATATACCTATATCTGTGACTTGCGACTATTATGAGTCAAAACCCTTGAATTGGAACTAACCATACTTAACTTATGTACTGAATCTCAAAATTAATACTAATTATTATAAGTTTTATATAATTTATGTCATTAGCCTAAAACGCACCCAACCCAAAGTTCATGAAATCGGAATTTTTTTATCATAGCACACTGATTTTACACGCTTACATAGAACTTGCATTTATTTGTGTTTTCATTTATAAAATCCCGATTCTATGAACTTCGGGTGCGTTCAGGCTAGTGGGTTATACTGAATTTTAACTTCAAAAATAAATTTTCTACAAGATGAGTTTATTCAAAAAGGTGATTTATCAATAATTAACAAAGTTAATCCACTTCAAAAACATTGCGTTTTATTTAATGTAATGAATAAATAGTTATGGTAGTCACAGTTTTCTAACATGTTTTATTCGATTTCGTAGCTCATTTTAAATCAAAATTATTCATTCGAGCACCTAACAAGTTTCTATATGAGTAAATATTGAGGAAAAATATGAAAAATGCATTAATCTGACTATAACTGTAGCTATATTCTATTACCCAAACAGGGTTTCTGTATTCTGTTCGTTATAATACTACGAAACAGATAGAACCCTTCGGCTTTAATAAGTCCTTATCTATTAGTTATTTGAGAATTTTTTATTTCTGAAATTTCGGGGGGGGGGGGGCCTGGGCCCTATGGGCCCCTCCCTGGCTACGCCACTGAACGCAGTAACTGCAAACTTTTTTCAATCAATCAATCAATTTTATTGAAAATAAATCATTATTACAATTTCGGGTCCTGCTAAACCCGTAGGTTTTTCAGCACGTGCCCATTCAATGCATATTAAATTTTACAAATAAATAATATTATTAAACCAAACAAATTTTTACAAACAATTTGCATGCAAATAGTGAAAAAAATAGATAATAATAAAAAGCAAAGAGAGAAAAAGAAGATTACAACTAAAAATCAAATAAAAACATTTTACCATTAAGAAATTATATTAATTAAGAAAAAAAATAAAAGATGAAATGAAATGAAAATTTTTCTACAATAAAATTAAAAAAAAAAATTAATTAATATCAGTCGTATGGGCTGGCGGCAGTGCTTTTACAATAACAGAATTTGAAACCAGCAACATATTGAAAACTTGATTACAAAGAAAATATTCACAAGAATGAAACAAATCAGTATGTTTTTCAATTTTTATATTTAAGTTATTTATATACTATTTAGTATTACTGAATTGAAATCCTATTGCCATTGTTCATTATATATATCATTATATCATTTTTAGCTGCGTTCAATTCATACTTCGCTAAGATATGTTGTTCACGATTCTAAGTTGAGCTTGATAATAAGACAGTTGATGTATAATATGAGCACTAGATTCATAAATATAATTCCTTTTGATATTCAACAAAGAATTGATATGAAAGCAATAGAAACTTGGAAAAATATTTCTTTTTTCTGGGAGCTGAATGGTGGTAACTTATTTTTGACTGTTTATGCCTTCTCTACTTCCTCTTGTTTTTTGAGCACGCTAATATTAGTATGTCTATTTTATTTGTGTATTTCCTTTCGAAAAGTATTTTTGTTTTTCTCTCAAAATATTTTTTCTCTTTTGTTATTTGTACTATTCTATACAGTGTAATAGAATGGGATTGCTTCAAATTTGTTATTTAATTCTGTAAGTGTAAATTGTTATCTTGAATGTCATTTGAATCGGACTTTTTGCGACTCCCACCAGCGGTCAAAGTCTTTTCTTTTGCTGGTGGTGCCTGAACATAAATTTTAGCTTTTTTCTGGTTAGTTAGGTTTCTTTTATTTCCTTTATGTTAATATGTTAATTTGTAGCCATTAAATTATTTTGTTGTAAAGTTGTGGCAATAAACAATTGAATTGAATTGAATTTGCGCCAGTCTCGCGGATGGCACACCAATCAATTTTAACACATTTCGCTTTTGTTTTAAATCACTGCTAATTGTTGTGTAATGAAGAACGGAAACGATGGTGAGAGGTGTGTCTATGCTCCACAGACCTACACCTATTTTACAGTATCAGCTAGTATCTTGGATAATAGTTGAGATAGATACTAAGTCAGCCGAAATGATTGTAACAATCTCCCGACACGAATTATTCACCAAAGTTGGGCGACATTCCATTCGTTCGCCTAATCTCCGTGCTGACGCAATCCGCCGACCATCGCGCAATTAGATTTATGCCTCCCGCGCTTACTAACTTTGTTTTGTGTGTGTGTGTGTGTGTGTATCTTCCACTCCAATAATCATTCTCCTCTTTTGACAGCTTAGCACCGTGTTTCTAAACTTTCCAGAACACGCGCTTAAGTACGCGCAATCACCTGCACACACTGCATCAACGAATCCGAGCCGCACGCATCGCTGACGAATATCGAATGCAACTAACTGCCCGTGTAGTCGAGGCCTACTCCATATTATTTCGCGACCCAAGTTGTGACACTCCTCTCCTTAACTGGCATCATTTGTAGCAGAGGATATTGCACGCTTGGCTAACTTGGCTTGGCTTGTTAGTGTCATAATGAAATTAGTGTTGATCACAGAATAAAAACGGGCTTCGTCATTAAAAATATAGATTGCACCCGAGTTTTGCAAATTTGGCTTTCAAATCAAGTTTCTCTCCAATTTGGCGGAATTTTTATGTCCAACCCAATTTCATCAGTTATTGATGCTAGTTCTTTTTTAGGATTTTCTTAATATGATGTTGAAGATCCATCTTGTTTCCACTAATATGTAATATAAACTTAATAAAACAACTTTTGAATGGAAACTAACTCACGTTATGGCGTGACGGCCGTTTCGCTCTGTTGTCTAGAGCATCGTCAGACGACCCACAGTACACTGACTTCAGTCAGCGTGAAGTCAATGTACTGTGGGTCGTCTGACGATGCTCTAGACAACAGAGCGAAACAGCCGTCACGCCATAACGTGAGTTAATTTCCATCCAAAAATTGTTTTATTAAGTTTATATTTTCTTAATATTCCTTGATATTATTATTATTTTTCAAATAATCTGTAAGTACATATTCCTTGAATAAATCTTTATTGGATGTTTTTATTTAAATATCTATTATATTATCCACCCTATTTCTTCGTGTGAAACATCACTGGATCAGATTAGCCTACCTTTTTGAACACATAAATTCTTCAAAACTTACAAAATTATAAGAAATACGTAAATAAAAGAAGACTTAAATAAATAATTATCAATTTAGAACTGAAGGGACTGATAATTTACCAAACCGATAAATATGAGAACATGATTTTATTATTTTAGCACTTTCAGGAATTCGAAATTAATAAATCATGTAAATAATTATTAAAAATAATCTTCACTAGTGAAATCACTTACTTATTCGTGTGATGGTCATTTCGCATTGTTGGAATGCTTCCCCCATTGAGGCCTCAAGCTGTGTCTGAAGAAACATACCAGCAATGCGAAATGGCCATCACAAAAATTAGTAAGTGATTCACTGGTGAAGATTATTTTTAATAATTATTTACATGATTTATTAATTTCGAATTTCTCAAAGTGCTAAAATAATAAAATCATGTTCTTATATTTATCAGTTTGGTAAATTGTCAGTTCCTTCAGTTCTAAATTGATAATTATTTATTTACGTCTTCTAGATAAATTATCCAAATTGATAATTATTATAATCCTTCATTTCTAGTTATGCACATTATTCCTGCTTTATAACATGCACTGAGGCGACTATTATGTATTTCTGAAAATAAAGATAAGGTGACTAGACGTCCCGTTTTTGAGATGCATGTCCCGTTGTCCCCACCATCCTTGTCGGGACACCCATGTGTCCCGTTTTGGCAATATTCGTTACTAATCTTCTACTTCTTGAATAGTTTTTTCTTTTATTGATTATTATAATTGCTCTAAATGATGTAAAATTTAAACTTAAGTTCTAATTACAATAAATTGAACCTAATCTCCAAAATCCCTCGTTATTATGAGCGGACTTTTATTATTCTTCGGTCGTCTTCGGATGGTGAACATCGATGACATTATAAACTTCGGTCTCGTTTTAATATAAGATGTGTGAAAATGATTACAAAAATATCTTTGTATAGAGAAGAAATGAAGTTTTTTTGTATTTTCTGATCAATTTTCAAACAACCCCCCCTCGTCTATACATCCGCTTGTCCCGTTTTAGGGTTTCAAAAATCTGGCCACCTTAAATATAGATCATTATAACATACTGTAATATAATGTATCATTTTACTTGGATAAATTTAATTCAAGGCTAAGAGTGATTGCAAAAATGATAATAATCCCCTTCGGAAAATTAAACACATTTTGTGGAACAGTGGTACTTTCGCTGCTCCAACCTGAATACCACCGTTGCACAGCATGTGTTTGATTTGCAATGATGATTATTTTTCAGTATTGGGTACTCCACTGTGCATTCACACCCATCTATTTCTCAAAGAATTGAGAATTAAATCATGCTGCTTTATTTGAAATTTGAAATTTATTTATTTTCTTCATAAAACCAATACAATAACAAAAACACATCATAAATTTGATATGGAGAATAGATCCTCTTATGGGCAAAAACCAAAACAGTTTATAAAGAGTGATTTTCATAAAATTATTGGAAATATATTTTCATACTTTGTAGGCCATATCAGTCAAGTGAGTCTTATTTGAGCCCTGCAGGTCTCAACTACTTTTTAACAATGAGCATAAACGTTGATGTAGTCCGAACTTATCGTGGAAGCTGTTATCTTCTACTTCTTTTCGGAATTCTTTCCCGCCTCTTCATTCCTTCATATCTACGTTTTCTACTTCTTCTTCTCTAACTTCTTATTTTTTGATGTCATTTCTCTATCTCCTCTCCTCCTCCTCCTTGTTTCTCGTAATCGTCTTCCTCCTCCTCCTCTTTCTCCTCTTCCTTCTCGTTCTACTCATCCTTCTCCTCATCCTCCTCCTCCTCTTCCTCCTCTTTCTCGTCCTCTTTCTCCTCCTCCTTCTCGTCCTTCTCCTCCTCCTCCTCCTCCACCTCCTCCTCCTCCTTCTCTTCCTTCTTCACATTCTCCTCCTCTTCCTTCTCTTCCTCTTCTTCCTCCTCTTCCTTCTCTTCCTCCTCTTTCTCTTCCTCTTTTTCCTCCTCCTTCTCCTCTTCCTCCTTCTCCTTCTCCTCCTCCTCCTCCTTCTCCTCCTCCTCTTCATCCTCTTCATTCTCTTCCTCCTCCTCCTCCTCCTCCTCCTCCTCCTCCTCCTCCTCCCCCTCCTCCTACTTGTCCCTCCTCCTCCTCCTTCTCCTCTTCCTCCACCTCCTCCTTCTCCTTCACCACCACCTCCTCCTACTTCTCCTTCTTCTCCTCCTCCTCCTCCTACTTCTCCTCCTGCTCCTACTCCTCCTCCTCCTCCATCACCTCCTCCTACTCCTCCTACTCTTTCTCTTCCCCTTCTATATCTTTTTCTTCACCATTACTCTTTTATCTACGGCTCATCACATGTTGAACCAAAGCTTCACTACACATATCTTTTTCTTATTTTTTTTAATTATTTTTCTATTTCCTCCTCTCCTCCTTCTTCCTCGTGATTCTCCTCCTGCTCCTCCTCCTAAACATTCTCCTCATCTTCCTCCTCCTCCTCCTCCCTCTCCTCCTCCTCCTCCTCCTCCTCCTTCTCCTCCTCCTCCTCCTCCTCCTCCTCCTCCTCCTCCTCCTGCTCGTATTTCTTTCTCTTTCCCTAGGTGTGCAGTAGTGCTTTGAATGAACACTTTTCCGAAACCATGATTTCTTACAACAAAATCTCTCCCACAATAAGTAATACAGGAACTGGTCTTACAGATCTCTAAACTCCGTTATTCCCTTCTTTATCTTTTACTTATCTTTATCTTACCCGGTGGTTCGGAACCCACCTAAAATAGTAGGTCCACCATGTTCCCCGTAACATGGCACAAACGGCGAGGTGGAACTACCCGTAAGGGTCTCCCCACCATTAAAAGCCATACGCTTATTATTATTATTATCTTTTACTCATAGTAAATCCATTATATTATTCTCTATTTTTCCTCCTAAATTGTAATAATCACGCCTTGTCTGAAATTGAATCTTGAAGCACAATAGAAGAGTTGAAATTCTTTACTTCAGAATAAAATAATAAAAAGTTGGAACTTGAACGCACGAGGTGAATAGAATCTGAACTCGTGGTCAAGAAAAAAGAAAAATTTATGCAAAAAAAGGTGTTGATGGAATGACAGTTAATAAGATAGTGTTTCGAGCAAAAGTGGTTTTCAGCTCTAATTGGCAACCGTTACTTACTTTTTTATTATAGTTCGGTTAAACGATATCTTAGCGAGGCAGTCGGCCTTCAAAGCAACAATAAAACTATGATTTATTTCTTATAATAGTTGTACAATTTGAAACTAACAAACCATGTCTATCAATGGACACTCAGATGTGGGATCAATTGATTTATAAAACAGCCCCACCCTTTGTATTGTTGGTTTGTAGAAATCTTTCCTCCGCTATATTATTTAATTTGAATTCCAAAGTGAATAAAAGAATTTTTCAATTTAGTATTGAACCGCTCAACATTGGACCTGACGATCTGCAACAATCAAATATCATATTGTATTAAGATCATGGTTGAACGGAAAAACAGGCCTTTCAATTACTCTGGGAGAAAACTTCATGGAAAAAAAATTCTATATTATTTCATTATTAACTGACTGAACAAGGATCTCGCGTTTCAAAGTTTAAAAAATGCAATTCTCTTTTGGTTAGAGGCGTTTTCATTAGGCTGAATATGTTTGTTCCATTCCACCATTTTTCCGTGTAAAACACAATATTGATAATTAGGTTTTTTATTTGTTTTCATGTAAATAATAATCATTCTGTTGACATGCAGCTTGTTTCGCCCATGGAGGTTGGAATAATGTAATGGTTCGAAATTTAAAAAATATTAATTTGATATAGAGATATTTATTTATGTACAGATCTTCTTACAAGACCTATATTACGATTACCATCACTGTTAAAATAAAAAATATTAACTTGATATAGAGGTATTTATTCATGTACAGATCTTCTTACAAGACCTCTATTACGATTACCATCACTGTTCTATCATCATCTATTGTTAACACTTTCATTTTACACGTTTCCTAACTATCGATTCATTGAACTATGCTCAATTTTTTATTCGTATTGTTCTATTTTAGAAAGCTATACCTAGTGCAAGTTTTGGGATGATAACAAGATAGCCCTTCTTTTTTTGAAACGACTGGCTCTATTGGTGAAGTATAAATACGGTATAATATTAAAATAAGTGATCGATATATATAATAATAATACTTATCAAAAATCTTTATTATTAGATATATAATAATAATACTAATTAAAATATTAATATTATTATTATTATTATTATAAGACAAATAATAATAATAAATTTGTATAATAATAAGTAGTGTAGGTTTGAAAGCCTTTATACGCAACGTCCCTGCTGCTCAACGTTATTGGTAGTGCTAGTCATTTCGAGATCCCAAACACGCTGTTTTATACAGTTATATTTATGCAGTTTATACCAATAACAGTTAATATATTATTATATAGTTTATACCAATAGGCTAACAGTAGGCGACTGTCAACAGTATATACAGAGTGTCCCACGAGTAACCCGACAAACTATCAAAGGTGGTTTCCGCTCATCAAAATAATGAAAAAAGTTTATATAAACATATGTCCGGAAATGCTTTGTTAGGGAGTTACGGCTAGCGAAAGATTTCGCCCGATGTTCTGGGTAAGGATGGAAATAAAGCCAAACTTATTTTTTGTCAAGTTAGGAACATTTATTGGAATTTATGTAATGAACTGAAAAATTGAATGAAACACGTCCCAGACCTCTAGGATCACCCATGTCTAAGATATCAGACAAAATAAGCAAAATTCGGTCTCGAAAAACATGCTTCGTTAAGATTTGATCTACATTAGCTTCGTTCAATGGGTGATGAACACGGAAGCTTTACAAACAAAAACTTGTAGTGATTTTAATTTTGAAGAGAATGATGTAAAATAGTTTAAAAAATTAATGTTTAATCAAGTCAACACATAAATTTTGAACTCTTTGTAAATGATATGGATAAAAGTTGTTTTCTTTCAACGTTATTCTCCAGACTGTACTATGAGATATGTTTAATCTATTTGAAAGTCGGCTAGTGCTAAGTTGAGGACTGCGCTGTATCATGACAATGATATTATCTTGTTCGCGTACAGCCTGTATTACAGCCATTACAGGACGTTCACTCAAACAGGTAACGGACGGAAAAGATCCATTTGTTCGTAAGTTATTGAATACCGATACAAATGTTTTGTATGTAGGTGTTCTTCTATTCGGAAATCGTGTTTCATATTAGGTTTAGCTGCCCGACTATTTCCATTGGCAAAACCATAGACGAAAACAATATCTACGTACTCTTGATTTCAAATGTGAATGGCATCTTATCATTAAAAAAACACGAATAAAGTACAAATAATACAAACCGCATATACACTGCACAAATCACAGTTGACAGACTAGTTATTGCGACCGCTGTACAATAACTTGGATTCAGGTAAGTGCTGCCAATTCTTGATTTTCAATAAACTAAAAGCATTTCACTTGACAATGTATTTTTAACATTTTATTTCTCAACCAACAAATTTTATACTGCGATTTTTTTTCATTATTTAATTGAAATTGACGCAAAATATAATTTTATGCTACAAACTTTAATTAATGTAACTCATTAGGAACATTAAATAGAAAAAGAGTTTTTAAATTAATAGATATAAATATTATTAAAATAATTATAAAACCGGAAAAAATATGTACAGTATGTCTGTGCTGTAGCATACATTCTTCCTAGTGGAGAGTAATTTCCTGGTGGGAGCTAAGAACCTCAGTTGATTTTAAACACAAAAAAAATTTGTCAATTTCAATGTTAGATCAATGCAAATGCTATTATTTGATTTTCTCTCACCTGTGTAGCATTTGCATGTTTGTCATTTACACGGTAGAACGTGGTTGAGTAATTATTGTTACATCTGTGGCAAGGCATTGGTCGTCACGCTAGGTTTAACGTCTATTGCCCTACTTATGCGCGCATTAGCCTACACTGCACGTATTAGAAGGCTTAGTGCGTTATCATTATTATTAGGCTTCTATGATAGATCCGCAATAGATTCATTCAATTCATCGAGATCGAGAGTTGGCAATTAACAGTTCCTATTTGGCAATGTGAATAATCTGTTACAGATAATTTGACTAGACATCAACTAATGAGCTTGTGAGATATTTGGCACGAGGCGTGTAATCTCCTGAAAGAGCTAACACGCTTCGATAACTTGAAACAGTTCTAAATCTATCAGGGCTCCTCATCAGAATCTGACAGTGGTAAGCGGTGCGGTTAGGCTGGGCGCCGGGTTTTTTTCCTAATCTTTTTCGAATTTTCTTGTTTTGAATATTATCAGGTCTTTGAAATGTTATCTATTGCTGTGAGGGAAAATTTTCCCCTTCAACTATTTTCTGAAAAATGGGGGTTCAAAGTGGACATTTTTCGGTTTTTGAGGGCAATTGATCTTACCTATTAGTGGTTTCAAGCTTTTCATAAATTTCCCATAACTAAAGGAATAACTTAAGGAATAAAATGACATATTTTTTATTTAAATCTAACAAATAGTTTTTTCAAAATATTGTTTGAAAAATTGAAATTTTTTACAGATTTCAAAAAAAGTATTTCGGAAAAACTAATTGTTTGATTGGAGTAAAAAATACGTAATTTTATTCCTCAAGGTGTCTTTTAGTTACTAAAAATTTATCAAGAGTTTAAAACCACTCATAGATGAGATCAATTGACCCCAAAAACCAAAATTCAACTTTGAACCCCCATATTTCACAAAATGTTGATGAAAGAAGCTTTTTCTCACAGCAATAGATAAGATTTTAAAGCTCTTATTAAAATTTTGGGAAAAATTATGATCAAAAACCCTGTGCACAGCCTTAATATTTAGTGAAGAATTAGTCTAACCAAGATTTTGAATTTGGGGAGGTTTAACGGAGGTTTAAGGCCCTTGGAGGGGCCTGGGGTATGGAATAGCCAGTTTGAGGGTGGTACGGGAGTCCTCCCACGGAATAAATTTGATAAATAATTCCTCTAAAATCGTATTTTGAGAGATTCTGTCTAGAAAAGCTTAAATCCATTAATTTTAATAAACATTATTTTTTGGATTTCCGAGCGATTCGCAAGGCCTTACTGTATGTTATCCAGTGAGGCCTTGCTTAGAAACCATATTGCACTGGACCAATATTGTATTATCACAACTTTTCCCCCAATTTTCCATGATAAACACGATTTGCGTGGGTACATTGTGCGTCTTCAAGAATTTGTGACACGAGGGGACGAATGAGGATTTTATAATGACGGAGATTGTGACAAAAATGTGATTACATTGCAGAGGAATAATTAACAATCGAATCAGATTAATAATTGGCAGCCAATGTGGCGCAATCAGTTGCAGCGCTTATCTCACATAAGACTCTGACTGGCTGCTACTCCTGCGGTCACGAGTTCAAATCACGTCAGATATCTTCTGTCATCATTTTATCATTCACCTCATTATCTACGCAAAAATCTTAAACTCTTGTGAGCATAAACTGTGTGAAAAAAATAAAGCCATGTTCTGGAAAAGTAGAAAATTTTTATTTTATCCTATCGAAACTACATACATTTGAAACGTACGAATCAAATAACAAAGTTCTACTTTTGGAAAGTGACAAGCATCGAGGTAACATAATAATCTTTGTTTTTTTTTTTTTTAATAATTGAAAGTCGACAACATTGTGGTGGATGGAAGATAATCATTCTTTCTTAGTGCACAGCAACAAGAGCTTTCTGATGTTCGACGGCAGCTAGATGTGAAATTTTGGCGAGGGCGACTTCTGGGGTATCGGTGACATCTTCTGGGGCGCCAGGCTTGGATGCTAGGGGGTATTTTGGGTATTCGGGGTGTTGTGGGTAGTAAGGGTAGTAGTGGAGGTACTGGTAGGGGTATTTGGTTTCTTCTGGGTAGTGCACATAGTGGGGTTTTTCGTGAACTACTGTTGTGTGGTAGCTGAATCCTTTGTGGGGGTAGTGATCGGCCGATCGGCGGGTTCTGTAGGAGTGAGAAGAAATTATGGCTTTCTGGTGTTCTACAGCGGCCAGATGAGAGAGTTTAGCGTGAGCTACTTCGGGGGTGTCAACAACTGGAACTCCGAGGGGTCGGTCAACGGGTACTGTCCATGCAGAAGCATGAGGCAATCCAACAGGAGCAGGTGCTGGAGGAGGTGTGGGCAGATTGGATGCGTGTACCTTGAACCCGTTAACGGGATCCGCAGTATAGGAGGCCGTCTGCACGACTCCGTGTCCGTCGAGGTAGGAGTAGGTACCCGACACCACTCCACCCGCTGTTCCGGTCTCTGTTTTCGATGAAGGTCCTCCCGAATGTCCGTAGCTGTAGCCACCGTGGCCATCCTGAGCGTGGAACTGGGTGCTGATCACACTGCCACCGGCCATTGCTATGCTGACTCCTAGAAGAGTAGCCACCTAGAAAACACACAGAGGAAAATTCTGATTATTAGACATTTTTTGGAATACTTTGCATAGAACACTACAGATAAGAAGGCTAGATTGTTTATTAACAATAAATTGTCGCCAGCTTAAAGCCTATTGCAGGATTGCAGCAAACAAAATTCAGTACGACAGAGTCTTTTACAATAGTAGGGTAAAGTGACAGTAACAGATACTATTTTTCTCAGTTTTGTATAAAAAGTTTTATACAGTTCAAGATCTGTTTTGTATCAAATCTGAGTTTTGAAAAAAACTTTGATACAGTTCAATGCGTTTTGTATCAAATCTTGGTTTTGTATAAAAAAATTGATACAGTTCAAGGCATTTCGTATCAAGTGATACGGTACATGTGTTTTGTATCAAGTGATACGGTACATGTGTTTTGTATCAAGTGATACGGTGCATGTGTTTTGTAATTTTCTAAATGCAATAATTGAGACTGCGTATGAAAGAAGTAAATACCGTAATCGGCTACGGTACTAAGTACACACAAGAAAGAAGAACAAATTATAATTATAACATCAGAGAAAATGATTATTGTATGATGAAAAGAGAAAGATGATAGGATAGAAGGTATGAAAGGTGTAAAGATAATAAAATCGAATGAGTGAGTGAACATTGAAAATTTGACCTAGGTTCTGGCCTAGCTCAACAATAAATGAATTAATAAAAAATTCTAAAGCTGCATCGAACCTCATTCTCCAGCAAATGCACGTATAATCAGGATTTATAGATATTAAAAGATGGAGGTACAGAATAGCGACTATTAGTACCTATCTGATCTGAGGTGGAAGTCATGATTGCTGGACATATTTTGAAATACACTTCATATCAATTTACTCTATTATAACAATATAACAACAATAGTAGCATTATATTAATGCCAAAAATTGAAAACCCTTTGACAGAGTCAATAATTAATTGACTCTGTCAAAGGGTTTTCAATTTTTGTTTTTAATATAATGCTACGATACAACAAAAATAATACATTGATTTTATCTTGTTGTATTTGAATAATAATACTTATTGTTAGTGTAAATGAAACCTATTTTTAGCAAAGATGCATTAAAGGTTATCATATTATAATATGTGAACAAATTTCCAAAATAGGTTGGCAAAGAGCATGGCGTATAGAATGCAAATATATAATATATAAATATAGTATTCTTCTCGCCTTGGGTGGAGCGTAAACTATAATACAAGTGTGCACGATTACTCAGTAGAGTTAGAGAGTCAGCATTTTTTCAAGATAAATCCTTCTTGGCAATAAAAATGTCCCCTTTAGCCAGGTTGTAAGGGTGTTTTTCTTTTTCAATAATATATTGAATCAAACAGCTTAGTCTAGAAAGATAACTGGAGATGGAACAGTACGTAATTGATTCAAGAGACCAAGATTGAAAAATTTACGTTACCCAGATTAATGTAGCCCATTCTTTTAGTATTTAAGAAAAATTGGTAAGTTATAAGAATCATTTGAGTCAAGAAAAATAACTGAAAAATGGAACACTATACTTGATGGTAGATTTTAGAGATCAAGATCAATAAACATTCGAATCAAGTAAAATAACTGATAATAAGACTTGATATTAACCAAAATCTTGACGTACATGATAATAATAAGTCGAGGAGATTTTCATTTAGTGAGTCACAATAGTAGCTTATTCAAACAAAAACATATATTTATTGATAGGAGACTGTATAGCAATCTACCGCAAATTTTAAAGAGTCTTGAAAATATATATATTTAAAAAACAATTGAAAAAATATTCAGTTGATAAAGCTTTTTTACATTAGATACGTTACAAGAGTTCCTTCAACATCAAAATTAAGCCTCAACCCAACTAATTGATATAGAAATTATCGTAACTAGTGTATAAGATTGTATAGTTATTGTTGATCTGAATTGTCTTATACTCCTTAACTACAGTTTTCCAGACGTAATCTACAAGAAAAAAATATATATATTTATGAATGTTTCTCCAGTGTTGACTCTAGAAACTCTTGAAATACCTATATAAATACGCTACATTACAAGAGTTCCTCAAGTTAAAAGAAAGTGAAAGAAGTTCATAAATACGGCCCTTATGCTTCCTCATCTCACGGTAACTTCACTCAGACCCTTCTCATGAAATTACTCTGAGGCTTTCTTTTAAGTAAATAATGACTCGAAAACCTTAAGCTTGGAAGTTCCTCTTGAGATAAGGAAGCCTCAAGGTAGGCTCATAAATACAGGTCATAAAGGTCCTTCAAGTCTTCCTTAAGTCGAGGTAGCTTAATGTATGTTCATGAGTATGGGACTTAGGGTTGATTCATATAAATAAAGACCTCTGTGATGTTTTCCATGACGAAATACTTAATGAACAACCTGATATTAAAAGTGACACTGTATTTTACTTTTATATATTGTTTTACTCACTTATATTGGAGATGCTAGGGGGATGCATTTCACTTCTGAAAAGAAGCTGCAAAGAGGCTGACGAAGCTTCTTTTCAGAAGTGAAATGCATCCCCCTAGCATCTCCAATATAAGTGAGTCAAACAATTTTTTAAAATGAAATACAGTGTCAGTTTTAATATTAGATTGTAAATAAAGACCTCAAAGGGTCTTTCAAGAAGGATCAAATAGGCCCATAAATATGGGTTGATTTCTTGTGAATCAACATACTAATAAGTAAGAACATACAATATACATAATCTAAACAAATAAGTTCAGATAATGAATGATAAGTGTGTCTTACCAGAGTGCTTGATGCGAACATTTCAGCAGTTGTCTTGTGGAAGATGGAGGATCAGTGTGAGGATGCGTTGCGATGCGATGCTCTGCTCTGCTAGCCAACCTCCTGTGCTGATGGAAGCAAGGACTGTTCGACTGTGTACCGATGCTCTGGCACGCTTCACTTTTATACAATTGCCAACTCATTACTGACCATTAATTAAAGCAATTGCATCTTTATTTGGCCAGCATTGAGCATACTTGTCATGGACTTGATAGTTCCACACGTCTATTGTCTATTGTTGGCAGCAATATAAACCAGATCATTGCAGCCCTCACCGGTTCCTAATTAGACAACCCTGGACACAAGATCACACAGATGAGAGTGTGTGCTAAGTACATGTGTACATGTATTTGTTAGGCGACAGATTGATTAAATGCCCTCAGGCAACACTACAGGTCAATTTGCACTTATTAAGACACTACCCGCATTTCTTGCTTTATAGCCAGTCACTAAATTAGCAGATTTAGATTCCAACCAAGTGCTCTGTCGTATCAAAATTACCTCAACCGTCAATTGATCTGACCAACTTTTATCACCAACATTTACATTCTCACTAGTTTAACACTATTTACGATATCGATGCGTCTACAAATATCTATTTTATGGACAAACTGTACTGGAAGTATTCATTGGTATTTCTATTACAGGCATTTCAAGGTTTAACCGTCTAGGTCTCCAGCAGTTTTCTCACCCAGACAACTAATGAAGAGGATAAAACTACTGAAACCCGTTAAATTCCATGATGGATGAAATCGATTCAAGGCGAAAATTATAAATTGTTTTGTAGATAGAGGTGTATTTTCGTCAAGGAAAAATATAATCAAACTAGTCTTTGGGTAGTGGAGATTAGTCTATGATCAATATTCAATATCATTGGGCGGTTGATGGTAAGAGGCGTGGGATCATTACCCCTCAAAATCGAAACTTTATTGTTTAAAAAAACATTTAAAACAATATATATATTCTTGGATTTCTTGTTCCATAACGATCTGCGTTGTTAATATTAACTTTTTGTTGTAAATTTAACGACTTGCTGTCAGTTTTGAATTGTGAATATATAATAAATATACTCATACTTGGTCGATCGTTTTCGAGTTATTGAGGCCTTGAAGATGAGTTTCAATAACTCGGAAACGTTCGGCCAAGTGAGAGTACATTATTATATATTTACAATTTAAAACTGACAGCAAGTCGTTAAATTTACAACAAATGGTTAACAATATGTATGACTAAAAAGTACAGAAGAGACAGAAAAGGCGAAGAAACTCCTGTGATTGGAGATTAATAAACGAATTGCTTGGCTACATCAGTAAACGAATAGAAAGCTACCCTTTAAGATTGTGGGGGATGTTGATATCTACGATCGATATTTTTACTCATTCATTGCTATCATTAATTTTTGGCTAGCCTTAACATGAAAAACAGTAGCTAAAATATTGACATGCAGACTTGATTGTATCGGTTTATGTGTCAATTAGAAGAGACAGATGAGAAGGCAGAAGGCGGCTGCGATTCGAGATTGATAAACGAGTTACTTCAAAGTGGGAAGCGTGCTCAGCATTATTGAGTGACATATCAATACATCAGATCACAATCTGATGCTGGAATAGCTATTATCAGTGACTGGTAATTACTTACGAGATGGAATTATCAAATATCGTTTCAATAAACGATTACTACATTAAACAAAACCGTCTATTGGCACTAGTAGGCCTCCAAATCTCAAACCGTCCAATACACGATTTATCGAATACGACACAGGATTAATCGAATACAACACAAGATTAATCGAATAGTGATAATAATAAGCGTACTATGGCTTTTAATGGTGGGGAGACCCTTACGGGTAGTTCCACCTCGCCGTTTGTGCCATGTTACGGGGAACATGGTGGACCTGCTATTTTAGGTGGGTTCTGAACCACCGGGTAAGTGATAATAAAACTTTCAACATCAAGTCATTGAAGCACGGTCACCCATCCAAGCGCAGTCTTGAGCGGTCGTGACTGAACATCACGACCACTTGAACACCAATCGAATAGTATCGAATAGTAATAGGATCTCTGAATCTCAGGTAAAAAATATTTTTGAAATCGATTGATGGCTACATCTTTATAAATAATGATAGTCTGTAATCCAAATTTACCTGAATATATGGGTTTTTTGTAAGAAAATAATGAATGACAGTTGTGTTTGGAATCTAGTACTCAGTGAATCGAGATCTCAAAATCTCTTATCTCAGGTAAAACACATCTTTCTCAGTCGATCGTTGTAAAAAAAATGTACCTATAAGCCATTTTTTACCTGTATATGGGGTATCTGTAAAAAATGCATGAGATTTTTGTTTGAAATCTAAATAAAACATTCACTGCGCTATTAACTTCTGCATTCTACTAGTTCTCACCTTCCAATCTTGTCTTTTTTTTTAATTTTATTAAATTAATTATAAGGGAATCCTGGTTTGACTACTGTAGTTGATATTGCTGTGATTGATGTTTTACATTTATTGTAGTTCACCATCTGGAATTCCATCTTACGCCTTACAATTCCACTTAGGTTTAAAACTTATACGTTGCAAGTTTCCATTTATATTGTAAATTGGATGTAGGAGATGCTGTGCATGCTGTGCACCTTATAACAAATGAAGAAAGTATTTGGTTTTTGATGTTAGTTTTTTTTTTCTTTTTTCGTAGATTACATCATGAAGACTCCAGTTAAGGAGTATAAGACAAGTCAGATCAACAATTATACAATCTTATACTCTTATACACTAGTTACCACAATTACTATATCAATTAGTTGAGGTGAGGCTTAATTCTGATGTGAAAGGAACTCTTGTACACTATAAAAAGCTTTATCAACTAAATATTTTTTCAGTTGTTTTAAAAATTTTTATTTATTTTGAAGACTTTAAAAATTGTGGTAGCTTGTTGTAGAGTTTCCTACCAATATTACTAGGTTTTTGTTTGAATAAGCTACTATTGTGACTCACCAAGTGATAATCTCCTCGGCTTCTGTATTATAATAATTGTGTTCGTCAAGATATTGGTTAATATCACTCTTTTTTACATACAAAGTAGCTTCATAAGCATAAAAGCATGGTGATGTTTAAACTACACTGACCTATATCATAAAATATCAAACACGCTAATATAACATGAGCTTCTGAAGAAATGCATTCATCTCGTTGGCTTTCGTAAACGAAGAATACAATAAAATTCGCATTTTGGAAATAAGAACAAGAAATGTAAATAAAACTCTTCTTATGCATTGAATATTTTCTCATTCTAAATAACCCCACAACAGTCATATTAACCAAGATCTTGACGAACACGATTATAATACAAAATGCCGAGAGATTATCACTTGGTGAGTCACAATGTAGTAGCTAATTCAAACAAAGCCTATTTATATTATTGGTAGGAAACTCTACAACAAGCTACCGCAGTTTTTAAAGAGTCTTCAAAATATAGAAATATTAAAAAAACAATTGAAAAATATTTAGCTGATAGAGGTTTTTATACAAGAGTTCCTTTCACTTCAAAAATTAAGTCTCACCTCAACTAATTAATATAGTAATTATGGTAACTAGTGCATAAGATTGTATAATTGTTGATCTGACTAGTCTTATACTCCAATACGTAATCTACAAAAAAGTGTTGAATTGAAAATCGAAAAGAAATAATGAAGAAATCTCAATATCAAAATCATTTTAGTTTGTAACTTTATTTTGCTCAAAGTTTCACCCTAGAAAATACCTTAATTTATTGTGAAACTGATATAATGGGATGTTATGAAAATGAAATATATTTATTATTCTCAAGAAAAACAAGATACAAGTAAGAGAGAGAAAAAACTATGAATATACTCCTCACCTAGACACAGGTCTGCGTTTGAGGAGGGTCGTTTTTAAGAATAGTTCAGGCATTGTCTTATGGCATAATAACTTTTTCCTACAGTGACCCGAAAAAGTGCCTATTTTTGCACTAATTGTAGCACGCAAAATAGTCTATTCCTGCACCAGTGCGGGAAAGTAAATTACAGTGCGGGAAAGTACTTTTCCGCACTCCAAATTTGCAACCTAACAACACAAAATAGTGAGCATGTAATACGCAGGTTCCCTATTCTGCATTCAAAAATAGGGTGGCTACTCTGCTTCAGCTGTGAAATAGTTGTTGTAGTTGTTGTTGATGAAATCGATTTGATTCGAAGCTAGGTTTCTCTCGATGCAGAAAAACGCTGCTTTGCACTCTAGTTACACAAATAGCTATTTTACATAGGTACCTTAATAAAAATGATATCATACACAATATAATCAAACAAATTTTTATATAGTCAAGAGTCACTTATATAAACAAAAAATCTAAACTATCTAATAATTTAATAATATTTTTTATTATTATTTTTTTTTTTTTTTTGAAATGCAATCTAATTTTACTCAGCAGAACACGAAGAAAAGAAAGGGGGGAAAGAAAGAAAGAAAACATCAGATTTCAAGAAGCATGAAAAACTTGAAAAGCAGCAACTATTAAAAAAAAAAGACTATATTTATGGTGATCTAATCAGTTCCTCGCAGGCTACATGTCCAATGCTGAGCATATGTATGGAAGAATAGAAGGAATGGAAAAATAAGAGAGAATATGAAAATAAGAAATAAATAGAAAAAATGGAAAAATGGGAGCTGGAAATTGTTGTTTGAAGGAAAACACTTGTGTTCTACGTTCTACTCAGGCTGAAAGTCTTTACTTCATTCACAACAAAGTGTGTTCTTTATCGATTCAACAACTATACGCCCACTAGAAAAAAGATCAAACTGTTTGTTCAAGTGTTTGTTTGTTTCAAGAAAGCCAAAATGGAATGTTATTCATTTTTTTATTATACTAGCCTATATATAAATTAGACGTTGGTGTTGCCGATACAGTTTTTTTTATGATGCCCACATGTATCTTGAGATTTGTGAGTGATTAGTGAGGAGAATGATTACACAAATTATCCAAGGCTGAACGAAATTTGAACTTCAGTTCTCGAGGAACAGCAGCCAGCCAGAGTCTTATATAATTGGTGGCAACCGACTGTGCTACCACGGCCGCCAGTTTACAATCAATTTATAAAATTAATAGTTCACAATAATTATTAGTTTATAACTTAGTTCACAATTAGTTTTACAATTCTTAAAAAACCAGCAATTGTTTACAACTGGATAAAGTTGTAAAGAAGTGAACGGGAAGGAAAATAGGTATACCCCTTCCATACCCTAAAAAAAAACATCTGTTAACTACCCTACTCTATTCTATTATTATAATATAGACTTAAAACTATTAGAATGAACGTAAATTCGACAGCATCGGACAACAGATATAACATTCAGATATGGGGTCTGTTATAAAACTAAAAATATAAACGAAACTAATTGTTGAAAATACTTTACTGGTTGATTTAGCACTTACTTTTTCGTGTAATACCTAATTGACATTGGTGTAATGACTCCTCAAACACGGTTGGATGTCTTGGATGTCTACCCTTACCCTTGATACTTAAATCACCAGTAGAATATTTTAAACAATTATTTATGTTTAAATATCAAATGAAAAAGTTGCATGGAACTACAACATCTAATAATATAATTACTACAAACTACCAATTATATTATCAGTACTTTCAGGTCTATTTTTGTAATGAGGAAACTAATTGAATTATTCATATGTATAGACTTGCTGTGCAGAACTGACCTTTTTTGAGTCGCGGCGAAATGATTTAATTATGGATGATAATTATTTATATTAGTTGGGCTTCTGCAGAATGTTACTGAATTCTCCACTTTTATTTATTGATTATAATTGTTATTTTGTAACAAAATTTATTAATTTCGAATTCCTCAAATTGCTATTCTGTTTCTATATATTTGTCAGTTTGTTAAATTGTCAGTTATTTCAAACTAACATGTATTATTTTTTATTGAGTAACAAAAGAGTCCCCTGGTCAAATAATAGTATGTACTCCTTTATATTTATTTTGCTCTTGTTTGGTCATACATCGATATTGTTAAATTCTGGTATTGCTATACAGCTATATGCTATACAGCCACGAACTCCCTCCTAGATCACAAACTTTTTGCTTTTCTGGTGAGTACCTAGTAAACATAGTAAAAACAAATAGGTATTCATTTCTTCTTTTATGGTATACTTTCACGATTATAATATTGTATCAAGTTGTGATATGCCTGAAGGAGAAAAGTTGAGAATTAGCATCTGAATTTCTAAAAAAAATAGTTTTTATTTACAAATTGACAACAATTCTTTGTTTTTTATCAAAATCACAATAGACTATTCTATTGTAATACGTGTCTATTCAGCGCTCTTTGGAATACTCAATACTACCTTGGGACATACATGGAAAAGAAAGGAAACAATAACACTATGTAATTTTGATAACAAAATCTGTGTTGATGAACGTATTATAATAATAAAGATCAAATATGTATGTCAAACGTAGGAATAACTAATCTAACATTTCCTTGTAGTTGAGAAATTCACAGTCATAAAATGACCGCAGCTAACTTGTGTCATTTTACACATTTGCCAATCTATTGATTGTGCCAATATTCACGATTTATCAATCACTGGACAATCGTCACCTGCATCTGCAATAATAAAAGACAAATATAGAGATACAGTGGAAGAGTGAGTGTGACAGAACAAGGAGAAGGAGATTTGCTAGGGAGAAAGGTAGCTGAGAACCAATATTGGTGGTTTTAGAAGTCTAGGCCAGTTTGAACGCTCACTGAACCAGAAAATTGGAATCTGCTTAAGATGTTTTAGCCATTTAACTGTACTTCAAGCCAAATGCAATTGTGGTAATTGCAGTCATTTGTACAATTCCATTAAAAAATGGAACATTTTCTTTCCAACAATGTCAATATTTGAATTTGAACTGCAACTCCATGTTACAATAATCTATTGTTTCACAAAATTTGTAGGTAACTAGGAAGCAAGATCAGAATTTGTTTCGGTGGGCTTGGCATACTGATACAATTCTATTAGCTCAGTGAGGAAAGCAATCACAAACTACCTCACTCCTCGTTTGTGTAGTACGCTCTTTGGACTAAAACATATCGTTGAGGTCTGAAGAGTCACCTACAGTCGGATCGGCTATGGTACTATATACATACAGGAAGCAAGACGTAGTGTATGAATTTGTTGAACATGTTTCCAACATTATATTTCATCAACTTTTCAGGTGAATTTAACTACTTTCAATCAATTTTTAATAAGAAATAAGTAATATTTTACTCACTCTCTAGGTCGAACGATTTCGATTTTTGGAAATAACAGTTTGAAGATGAGTTTCCATAACTCGAAAACCTAACCTAGAGAGTGAGTAAAATATTACTTATTCCATATTATAAATTGACTGCAAGTCGTTAAATTCACCTGAAAAGTTAATATTAACAACGTAGTTCGTCATGGAAAAAGAAATCCAGGAATTATATTTCAACAGAAACTATATTTTAATTAATTTTCAATAATCAATTAAATTAGTTAAGCTCAGAAGTTCTTTATTTATACTTCCATTATGAATATTAAAAAAATATATATGAGATTTAATCATATTTTTGAAATTTATTGGTAAATCTGGAACGTTTTGAAAATACTTATATCTTCAAATCAAGGTCCACAATTTTTTATGATTGTTAGTGTTAAGTTGTTGAGAGCGCCAAAATTTTGAACATTATATATTTTCTATCAACCGTGAATCCGTCTTTTCTATTATAGTTGTTGCAGTTATGTTTTAAGAAAACATTAAAGTTATATTTATACTTCTCACGCACTCACGGTTAACATTATTTTATTTCCTTGATTATTCTTTGCGCAGAAAACATTCAATCTAAAGTAGTGTTTCTTTTTCTCCTTCTCTTTTTATTCATTTTCATCTCTTCTTCTCATCTGTCTCCTTCAGTGGCGGTCCCAGGGGGGGATGAGAGGGATATATCCCCCCCCCGAAATATCAAGATTGATCCTCCCCTAAAAAATAATTTATTCATAATAATTATGAATAAATTATAACTATACATAATTATTATGTATGTATAGTTTTTGCGAGAAATAAATTTAATCTGTGTCATTGTTACTTGTTAGCTAGAAGAATAAACAGGAAGGATGTGTACATCCTTACATCCATTACATTAATGTGTAACAATCTGAGTATTTTTTGGCTATTCCTTCGTAACTTTCATGTTAAAAATAGGGCCTAACCATGAAGAAAAAATTCGCAGTGAACACTTGATTTTTTTTTGATTTCATTATACGTTTATTTAACTGAACTTTGTCATCATGCTCATTAGCTCATTAAATAATCACATTGACTTTTAATCAATTTTCTTTGTGTAGCTAAAGGAAATCAAAGGAAAAACACATACTATGGTTGGGTCCTGTTTCACCCAGGTACAATAAACTTTAAATTAAAAACTATTTTATGAGCTAACATAAATACTATTAGCTTGAGCATATTTTAGAGCTAAAATACGTATAAAAATACGTTTTTAGGCTTTAAATTCCACATTTTTTCCGTGGGGGGGGTCTGGCCCCCCCTGAAATCCTGGGACCGCCACTGGTCTCCTTCTTTCACTATTCTAGATTACACTACAAACCACTACAAAGAAAGTATTCTTCAAGAAAAGCAATTTCGTCATTTAATTATAATACTACCGTATACAATAGTAAATCTCAAATACATACACTAGAGTTTATAACAATAATGTAAGTCTTTTTGTTAGACACCCAGTTTTCTTTTTTGAAATTTACAAACTCTTGTATACTACAGAATATACTTCCATTATGAGTTGTTTTTAAATTATATGAGATTGAATCATATTTTTGAAATTTATTTGTTCTTTAGACATTCTCTTGATATTCTTCATCAATATAAATAATAAAATGCGTATGATTCAGCATCATTCATATTTTTTTATTGAAGTAACTTCTACTTTGTAATAAATAAGTTACGCAGGGTTTTCAAATTATTTTCATGAATAAAAATGTGATAGAAACGATCTCGGCGGTCGAACCCGGATCTGTCAAGCATTTTAAACGGGATTTTTTTTTTTTTTTTTTTTTTTTTTGAGGATGAATCCCACATAGGTCTGAGACCTGTGCGTGGGTAATGAGTTGGATGATGGTGATTGATGAGTTGGACCTACAGTTTTAGGTGGGTTCCGAACCACCGGGAAGTGATTTTCAGCAGAGAACAGTGTCTTTTTTGCTGGCCAATCTAATCGGTCACCGTTACAAACAGGACCTACGAGAACGCAGCTTATCTATCTGATTGAACAGATACCTGCTACGGCTCGCGGCTATCACTTCCCATGAACGTCACCAATCAAACCACGTTGGTCGAAGAATAATCACATTTATTCGAAATTGAATGTAAAGTACTTCCTCGTGCGATACGAAACTAGTGCAATTACTTAGGGACAATACAAAATAATACTCGTTGAACTAGAGCTCTGGTCATGACTCCGCCACGGAATATATAATTTAGTATCTATTCTGTGCCACCGCGAACTGATAGTAAAATAGTCGTTATTACCAGAGTGATTCTTTTATGGTAGGCTACTAGTGACCCTCTTTATTGATTCACAATGGAGTAATTTTCAGGCCGTAGACATGCTAATTTATGTTTTCCTCATGATCAGCAGTTTAGTTCTTCTCACGGTTAACGTTATTTTATTTTCTTCAACATTCTTTGTGCAAAAGACATCAATGTGAAGTAGTGCCTCTTTTTCTTCAACGAAGATCACGTGTTGATACTTTCCTCTAATAAATTGAATATAATTGTCCATAACTTAGGCCGGGTTCAAACGAGCTAAAATCGCGCGATTGTAGCCAGAGCAATTATCGAGAGTTGCGCGATTCTAGTAGATCAGATTGTGCAGTTCCCACGAGCCACACTTCGCTGCGATGTAGCCGGCCTGTATCTACTAGCTCTACTAGAATCGCGCGCTTGTATAGCCAAAGTCATTACCGTTTTCAACTCAGCTAGCAACAAAAAACCATGTAATTTTGGATTTTTTATTTTTTTTAAATCCTAGCTTAGTTACGTAGAAGCTTGAAATGTTATCTGGCATGAATAATAACATTTTTATAGAATATTTGTTTGAACTGCATAAGTTGCCGTTATAACATGAAGGTCGATCTACTTTATAGCATAAAAATATTAGTTTTAGTGATAGGAGAAAAATTAAAGTTGGTTTAAATTAAGGAGGCTGATTGCAGTAACATGGGACTGACAAAAAATTGAATGTATGAAATTTTTATGTTTTTTGTATTTTTATTAGGGAAAACGTCGGTGACAGCTCTGCGATTCATAATTGCTTTGGCGAGGCTGTTGCCTTTGTCACAATAATTGCTCTGGCTACAATCGCGATTGTCTCCCTTACTCACATTCATTTCACTACAATCTTTTTAGTGCACCTAAAATAGTAGGTACACCATGTTCCCCGTAACATGGCTCAAACGGCGAGGTGGAACTACCCGTAAGGGTCTCCCCACCATTAAAAGCCATACGCTTATTATTATTATTTTTAGTGCAAGTAGGGGCACTAAAGGGATGTAAGGGAGGGGCCAATCTTTGTTGTTATTATTATTTTTTAAATTATTATTATTATTTTTTAAATTATTATTATTATTTATCTATTAATTTATTTATTTTTATTGCATATTATATTGTAATTCTCTACAAATAGCTTATAGCTAGAAGAGAAATAATTGCACTGTGTGTATATGAAACTGTATCTGAGAGAAATAAATTGAAATTATTATTATTATTATTATTCCACTTTTGTTTTTTGAATTTTTCACTTTGCAGCCGGGGATATTGATCCCAAGGCTACAAAGCTGCATCGCAAAGTAGAGGCAGGTCTATGAGGGTCCCTCTTACCCTGCTATATTATAATATTATAGTGAGAGAAATTTTCGTACAATATTTGCTGTACTAAGCACTGCAGCTTTTTGCATAGTTCTAAGGTGCCAGTTTTCCAGAGCTAGCCTTTCTTTTGCATACAGCCATTCTTTTGATATCAGTCCATTTGCAGATACAACAACCGGAATAACTTCAACTTTCTTTAGCATATACATCTCTTTTAATTCAACAGATAGAGGCTGGTATTTTCTTTTCTTTTCAGTAATTGTACCCACAAGATTTTCATTATTATTATTATTATTATTATTATTATTATTATTATTATCAGTAAAACATGAAATCAAAACTTATTATATTACTGAGCAAGGATAACATATTCATCACAGAGGAATTATTCATCACATACAATCCATAATAAAAACCTGATTAAATTAAATTTAAAACTTAGCAAATCACCCCAATACAAGCTAAAATTAGCTTCTGGGGTTGCCACCACTAGAATTATTATCATAATTACTATTTATATATTGAATTTTGTTAAATTGTTGTATATTATTTATTAATTGCATGTACTGTTATTTACATTCAATAAAGCTTAAAAAAAAAAAAAAAAAAAAAAAAAATTATTATTATTATTATTATTATTATTATTATTATTATCATTATTATTATTATTATTATTATTATTAGCTTAAATAATTAATTAACAACACCCCAATATAAGCTAAATTTAGCTTCATGGGGTAGCCACTGTAAAATCGAAATGGAATTCTTCCAATAATATCTCACTTTATTAATGATTATGAAATGAATTAATGACATAGGAATTGCAAAATATATCAATTTTATTGTAATTTGAGATTGTGAATTGATAAAAAAAAAAATTTATTATTATTATTATAACAAGCGTATGACATTTGATGTTTGGGAGACCCTTACAGGAAGTTCATCCTCGCCATTTATTACTATGAAGAATATTCTTCTCGGCATCTCTGGATATTTACTCATCACAAACATTTCGTTGATTCAAAACCTGAACATAAACCTGGGAATCCACCATGTTTCGAATTGTTTCGATATGTATGTAAATCAGTCACAACAGAAAGGAAATGAACATTGAAAAGAAAGAGTGGGATGATGATCATCGTAGAATGAAAAAATTGCGCAGACTGTGTAAAAGAGTGAGAGTGTGGAATGTTGGAAAGAGTAAGGTAGTGGAATAATGTGCAATAATTGAGAATTAAATTTTTAATGGAAATTTGTAGCTGTTCAAAACTGAAATACAGTACGTGTAACAAAGACGTAACTGTACATTCCGCTTCGGGTGAGGCTCTTTTGTGAATGCATAAATATTCATTATCCTTTGTAAAAAAACCTCAACCGGTGCTTATACGCAGTACGCATTCGTGAACTTCATTCATCGCAAAGCTTGATTTATTAAAACAAGGACATAGACAAAAAAAAAATTAATGTCTATTAGTTCACTCTTCATCATGCCTTGATGAAGCATGATTTTATCGTGCTTTAATCAAGTTTTATTAATATAATTAATGCTCATTGCTTAATTGATTTGATTCATTTTCCAAACGTTTTCATTTTAAATACTACTTCTCTCTCTCCCACTCATTCACTCAATCACTCACTCTCTCTTCTACTACCTGTACTTTAAGTCTTTCTCACGCTTCTTTTCTCCTTCCTCTTTTCCATTTTCTTCTCTTCTCTTTCATCTCATTTCTCTCTCTATCTTCGTTTCCTTTTGTCCTGATCTCCGCGAATGCTGCATCTCCTGTTTTTGTGTTCATCCATTCATTCGTGGGCGCCCATACTCTGGTGCAAGGGGGGCCAGCCCCCCACCCCTAGATTTTAAGGAGAGAAGAAAATGAAATGCATCATAATAAACGTTTTTTTGTCGAAACATATTACATAATTGCACACTCCAACACATAAAACAGAAAGCTTATGAATAAAACTACATTGTTTTCCACAGTATACTAAAACTCATATTTGAAACATTCTAATAATAAAAACAGGAGAATAGAATTCGTAAATACATTATTACAAACATCCGAAGTGAACACGATAATACACTTTTTTTGGAGGATGATGCCCACAAGGTCTGTGACCTGTGCGTGGGTAATGAATTGGATGATGGAGATTAATGAGTTGGACCTACAGGTTTAGGTGGGTTCCGAACCACCGGGAAGTGATTTTACAGCAGAGAAAAATGTATTTTTGGCTGGCCAATCCAATCGGTCACCCTTACAAACTGAACTGCAGTTATTAGACAAGTTTATCATCAAATACTGACACATTCATTGTTCATTCCTGTCGAAATCCACCATGAGAGACCATTCCGCACGCAGATGACGTCATTCCTAGAGGACGAATCATGGGAGTCCGGACTAGAGTGAGTCAACTGTAATAAAACCAGAAAAATCATGTAAATTGAAAATTCCCACCCCTTTCCCGCTTATTTCTTTTGATCGGTTAAAAACTTTAATATCCACTTAATAACAACCACTGTGAAACGACTTAACAATTCAGTTACTCCTCCATTAATTTTCAATACTTCCAGGTGTAAAAAAGAAGCTCATCAAACTTTTTAATTCTTAAACAGAATTTATTAATTTCGAATTCCTTTAGGTGCTATTAGTTTATACTGAAGACTTCCGCAATGGCGGATATTGACAACAGTATTCAACAGCTGATGGAAATCGATGAATGCTATACTGTACAAGAATATCAGTCACCATCGAACGACGGACCTCCCAATTGCCGGACTAGTCTAGTGGTTAAGGCGCCCGACCGGCAATTGGGAGGTCCGTGGTTCGATTCCCGGTGGTGACTGATATTTTTGTACAGTAGCATTCATCGATTTCCATCAGCTGTTGAATACTGTTGTCAATATCCGCCATTGCGGAAGTCTTCAGTATAAACTAATGCACCTAAAGGAATTCGAAATTAATAAATTCTGTTTAAGTAAATTTGTCAGTTTTTTCAATTGTCAGTAACTCCGAACTTTCTTTTTAATTCTGTTTTCATCTTAATCCTTTATAATGGTGCAATAAACCTTGAGTGATGAACAAACCAAGCAATAAAGAAATGTCAATGCATATTAATAATTATTTATTCGAACCGTAGGATTGTATAAGATTATTATACTGGACTTGAGATCACATTGAAATATAACTGCAGTGGATTACTCGAAATAATGAGACTTTCAGGTTGATAATAATCATAAATTAGTGCAGCTCTTTACCGTGCTTGACTAAGGTGATCTGCAATTATGATTGAATGCAGTATAGAGCTAGCTTATTATTAGTTTAGCCTCGTTCAAGGAAACTGTTAGTCTGGCTGTTCGCTATAATTATCGAGAGGATAATTTTTTGTGCCATAAATCGAATCAACGTATTGTACGATACAGTTATTGTTGTAAATAGTCAATACTGTTGAGGGCGACTGGTTGACGCATGAGATGGCGATCGCCCTGGGCGTGGGAAGGAAACCCAAGTAGCGCGAACCTGGCTTTGCCTTTACCTGGCATCTCGAGGCCGGTCACATTCTGTAAGTTGGCGCATGCGTATTGATCGAATACGTTCCAAATCAGTAGACAGGTGGAATCCTAATATTGCACTTGGGTCTTGAAATTATTGTGGAATTTTATTTCAAAATTCAAGTTTAGGCAAAAGTTGGCTCTGGTAGCGCAGTTGGTTGGAGTGATTAGATAAGACTCTGGCTAGCTTCGTTTTCTGCAGTCTTGGGTTCGAATCTCATTCAGCCACGGATGTTTCTAATCATTTTATTTTTATTTTATTGCTGATGATGCTCACATGAGTCAAAGACTTGTGCGTGGGTAATGAGGTGAATGATTACACATAAATGCCTGATGGTGGAGCGGGATTCGATCCCACGACCACTTAAACGACAGCAAGCTGAAGTTGCGACGCCCCAACCAACTGCGCTAAGCGGCCCGCCTAATTACCTAATCACCTAATTACCAACGCACAAGTATCAAGACTTTGGCTGGCTTCGTTTTCTGCAGCCTTAGGTTCGAATCTCATTCAGCCACGAATGTTTCCTTTCACACAATCACCTCATTACTCACGCACAAGTATCAAGACTCATGTGGGCATCATTCGCAATTAAAAAAAAAAAACTAGAAATATAGTAGCAGCAAGCAACAGTTTTGGCTGCTGGGGGGAGTTCCACAAAACAAAAATGAAACAAACAAAACATAAACAAAATTTGAAGAATAGGATGAAATAGGTTGAAAATTAATTGCTAAAGTTGAGAACAGAAAGTAATATTTTTCTTCTTGATGAAGCCCACATGAGTCAGAGACTTGTGCGTGGGTAACGAGGTGATTGGGTGATTAGAAACATCCATGACTGAATGAGATTCGAACCTAAGGCTGCAGAAATGAAGCCAGCCAGAGTCTTGAGACTTGTGCGTGGGTAATGATGTTATTAATGGTGAACCTACAGTTTAAGGTGGGTTCCAAAACACCGGGTAAGTAGATTTTCTTCAAAAACACGTCTTGAAGACTTCGGTCAAGGAGTATAAAACAAGTCAGATGAACAATTATATACAATATTATCATTCTTATCCACTATACAAAAAATTATTAATAAAGCAGATAATGTCGCGTTATTTCTTTTTCGGAGGATGTAGCCCATATAGGTCTGAGACCTGTGCGTGGCTAATAAATTGGATGATGGTGATTGATGAGATGGACCTACAGTTCTAGGTGGGTTCCGAACCACCCTTCCAAGCGCCCTTATGGCTAAGTAGATCTCAAATGAATGATTGAATCAATTGATCTCAGTGAGGTCTAGTGGCAATCTGGCCATCTGGCAATCGCTGGCCTTGCTGGCAATCTGGAGATCCGTGGTTCGATTCCTGGCGCTGGCTGAATATTTTCGTGTTAGGTTGAGTATGTTAGGCTGAATATGTCCGCAGTACCAAAGGTCTTTGGCATACTTTATAGCATTAAACAGAATTTCGAAATGCATTATCTTGTGAACAGTCAACAATTAAATAGAATTGTAACATCTTCCAAATTACTCGAGGTCGAATGTTTTCGCTTGTCAATGTTCGCGTGTTTCGCTTATTTCAGACAGGATGAACTCAACAGTGTTTAGTGGAGATAGCAACTATGAAAAAATTAAGTTTGGATAAGTCCTGAAAAAGGGTCTAACAAAACGAGTAACCTAGTATAAAAATACAAGGTAAGGGTGTAAAAGGGATTTCAATCTCATTTCTCATATTAGGTAAAAATATTTTGGGAAGTTATTCTGCGAACAAACATTTGTGTTTGGGAAGTGATAGCCGCGAGCCGTAGCAGGTAACTGTTTAGTCAAATAAGATAAGCTACGAAGTCCTGGGCCCGCTTTGTAAGGGTTGACAATTAGATTGGCCTGCAAAAAAGACTTGGTTCTCTACTGGAGAGTCACTTCCTGTTATTCTGAACCCACCTCAAATTTTAGGTTCATCTCATTAATCACCTACATTCAACTTATTAGCCACGCACAAGGCACAGACCAGTGGGCTTCATCCTTACAAAAAATACAAGAATATAGCTTAATTTAGAGTTGTTGGAGAATTTCGAGTAATTTCTGTTACTATCTTTACTAAATTAATAACACATCACCTTAAACTTATTATTTATTTACATTTTCCTCATCCTTTCAATTATTAGCATTCTCCACATTCTTTGAAATTAACATTTTTCTCGTTCTTTTCAACTAACATTCCATAATCTTGACTAGCGGATCAAATTGATCAAGTTGATTAAGGTGTGAAGTTGATTGGAATGGGCATATCAAGGTCAAAGCGGTAGACATGCGATGCCGATGCGATACAGACACAAGTTCAAAGTGGTCCAGTTCTATTGGGAATACTATCATTGAAACTAGAAGTTGTTCAATCAGAAACAGACTAGGTTACAGGTATTTCTCCAACCTGTGTCTCTAGCTGCTTGCTCTCTGTCGGTCATTTGGTGCATTACAAATACAAACTCCTTACCACCCACTTCAAAGTTGCATGCGTTATTGAATGCGCTATGGAATTGCCATCAATCAGCATTGAAAAGAAGCAGCTTACTGTCACACATTACGAGTGCTATTGTTACGGATTATTTCAGTAAAATACTGCTGGCAACACTGGAACTTTATTTACACAAATTACTTACAACATACACTAATCAGATACAAGGACGTAACCAGGGTTCCTTAGATTGGGGAGTGGGAGTACAGGAGGCAAAAGTTAGATGACCATTTTTAGAGCCTCTTAGGCTTCAAAATATAAGAACATTTATGGCTATTTCAAAAAAGGTATTTGCCAAAATATTCCCACTTTCTATAGTTTTGATTTGTATTCATCTATTTTGGAAACAAAATTGTATATCATCCATTTTTTAAGTGTTTGAAATTTGTTTGGACATTATTACATTCTAGCAACTCAAAAATGGGTATAATTGGACTGATTGTTAGAAATGAAAAACATAGGCACTGTAGAGTGTTAAATAGTTATTTAAATATTCTTGATAAACGAAAGACTCCAAGACGTAATCTTAAAAAAACACTCAGAGGCGAAACTAGAGGATCAGTTGTGGAGGAGGGGGATGACCAATTATTTTATAGGGGGGTGGATAGGCTGCAGGCACTATACGAGGAAAAGGAGGGGTTCTCTAACAATAATTCAAGACTATAATGCATAATCAATCTAATATTAAAACTGACACTATATTTCACTTTTAAATAATGTTCTACTCACATATATTGGAGATGTTTGAGGAATGCATTTCACTTCTGAAAGAGGGTATAATGTATAGTTTATTCAAATAAATGATCTGGAATTTTATTAATAATACTGAATTGTTTGAATCTGCAAGGACTGTGCTTTGAAACTAAATAATCTAGACTGAACTGAATTACTCCCACCAGCGAACAAGGCTTTTTTCCTTCTGCTTTTTTCCTTGGTTGGTGCCAAAAAAAAACATTATTCATTTTAATTTATTTCATGTATTAATTTATTAACATTAAGTTAATAAAACTTCAATTTGTTTTGTTTGTAAACTTGTCGCAATAAACAATAATTATATTATATTTAAAAAAAATAAAAATAAAAAAAGGGGTTGGGTTGGGTTACTCCCCCGGGAAATATTTGAAAAAACATACCTCTGAACCCCCATTTTAAGCGATTCTAGACTCAAACTAATCAATTCTAACATTATTCTAACCCAAATTGTGTGTCAAATTTTCATCCAGTTTTTGCATCATTGTCAGTGGGAGATCTGAACTCTCGTGCTAAAATGTATTGTTCAAGCAGGCTTAGCCTACTTGAAACTATCTTCACTCGGCTATTTTAGATGCCCCACCACACCTGATTGGGGTAGGCCTACAGTATAGTACCGTACTTAAAAATACCTTTAAATGGAGGAGGGTTTTTCTAACATGAATTCAAGATTTATGAAGCTTGTTCATTCAAAAGGGGGTCCGGGGTACTCCCCGGAAATTGTTTAAAAAATAATATTTTATTATTTATTAATAATATTTTATTATTTATTAATAATATTATATTATATTATATTATATTATATTATATTATATTTATTATTTTATTTAATAATGTACCAAATTCTCAGTGATTCAGGGCATCTTTTTTACTCTTTTCTCAAAAATTATTTCCAAAATTCAACTTTTCATGTGAATTTAACGACTTGCAGTCAAATATTCATTAAGAATAAGTATAAATTACTTAATCTGTTGGCCGAGCGCTTTCGAATCTTTGAGATCCATCTTTAGAGGTTCCTTGATCATCGATGTCAGTTTTTTGGTTAGAAGAATTGTGGTTTTTGTAAAATGTGATCAAAAAGTTTGTGCGATTTAAAATTTAGTTGTTCGTTGAGGATGTTTTGTTTATTGTGTGTGGTGTGTTTGTATATTTCAAATTGTTCCAAGGTGTTGAGTTCGTGTCCATATGATTTTTATGTTTTGTGTCTACATATAAAATCTAAAGGACACGAACTCAACACCTTGGAACAATTTGAAATATACAAACACACCACACACAATGAACAAAACATCCTCAACGAACAACTAAATTTTAAATCACACAAACTTTTTGATCACATTCACAAAAACCACAATTCTTCTAACCAAAAAACTGACATCGATGATCAAGGAACCACACGCCTCTGAAGATGGATCTCAAAGATTCGAAAGTGCTCGGCCTACAGATTAAGTAAGTTATACTTATTCTTAATGAATATTTGACTGCAAGTCGTTAAACTCACATGAAAAGTTAATATTAACAACGCAGTTCGTCATGGAACAAGAAATCCAGGAATCCAAAATTTATTTTGTTTCTGGGTCTCGGTGGGGATCCATCACCCCTGATCCCTCCCATAGTTACGCCACTGGAATCACAGTATTGCATGCACCATTTGGTGCAACTTTCCACACTAAAAAGCATGCAATATTGATAGATATAGCAGTAGTTGTAGTCATATAGATGAAACAACGGTGTATCTAGATCTAGTCTCGACCTTGACAACAATGCAAGTTGAGACCTTGTCCGCTTTTGACTGTGCAACTTTTTACAAATGGTATTACCGCCGTTCATGCACTTATCATTTCTACCGTAGATTATTGTAGGTGCAGTCTACTAAAACATACGGTAACATATGACACACTCGAAGTGTACGGTAGTTATTAGATTTTATTTCAGTTAAATGCAGGGATCACGCCAACATTGGATCACAAGTCGATAATTTTTTATTGATTTTTTTGCAATTCCCATCCAGCCATGGATATTTTGTGTAATCGCCCATCTCATTATTCACGCACGA